>JAOPSE010000449.1:0-587603 GCA_029449295.1 Zea luxurians | reverse complement strand
AATTGCCATACGTCGTTTGGAGCCTGAGAACTCAACCTAGTCGAGCCCTGCATGGAAACACTCCTTTCTTTATGGTCTATGGTTTGGAGGCAGTGCTACCTGCTGATCTCAAGTTTGGGGCACCAAGGTTGATCTTTGAGAACATAGCAGAAGCTGAGGCTACTAGGCTGGAGGATGTCGATGTACTCGAAGAAGAACGACTAAACACGGTGATTCAATCAGCACAGTATCAGTAGACTCTGAGGCGCTATCACGATAAGGCCATATGACATCGATCCTTCGCAGTGGGAGATCTCATCCTCCGCCGAATTCTAACGGGGAGGGGCGACACAAATTGTCACCTCTATGGGAAGGACCATTCATAGTAGCCGAAGTCACTCGGCCTGGATCATATCGACTCACACAGATGGATGGCACAGAAGTCTGGAACTCATGGAACATAGAACATCTTAGGGAGTTTTATCCTTAGCTACATTTCAAAAGCTATTGGGCGGCAATGTAGTCTGTAAACCGGGAAATGCATCATCAATAAAAAGGCTTCCGGAATTCTTCATTTTGCGTTCTTGCTCAAGTCGGGGTGACCACTATACCCTACTAACGGAGCAATCGGCTTAAGTCGGTGATGACTTAAGACGGTGCAACATGCTCACGCTTACTTAACTCGGGGTGACCACTATACCCTACTAACAGAGCAATCGTCTTAAGTCGGTGATGACTTAAGACGGTGCAACATGCTCACGCTTACTTAACTCGGGGTGACCACTATACCCTACTAACGGAGCAATCGGCTTAAGTCGGCGATGACTTAAGACGGTGCAACAAGCTCACGCTTACTTAACTCGGGGTGACCACTATACCCTACTAACAGAGCAATCGGCTTAAGTCGGTGATGACTTAAGACGGCGCAACATGCTCACGCTTACTTAACTCGGGGTGACCACTATACCCTACTAACGGAGCAATCGGCTTAAGTCGGCGATGACTTAAGACGGTGCAACTTGCTCACGCTTACTTAACTAAGGGTGACCACTATACCCTACTGACGGAGCAATCGACTTAAGTCGGCGATGACTTAAGACGGCGCGACATGCTCACGCTTACTTAACTAAGGGTGACCACTATACCCTGCCAACGGAGCAATCGGTTTAGGCCGGTGATCACTATACCCCTGACAGCGGAAAGACCGATTTAAGCTGGCAACGACTTAAATTGGCGCGGCACATTCGGCACATTCACAACTATTCATCCCAGGGCGATCTCTATGCCCCATGAAAAAAATTCAAAACCATCATGATGCACTTACTTCTACGATTGTAGATACCATTGAACTCTAACAACAGGAAAACAATAATAGTATTCGGTACCGAAAAGTGTTTTCCAACGAAACATCCAAGCACACTAACCATATACTCAAGGCATTCAGTGTTTTCTATCTGGAAATGTTTTTCTCAGGAGCGACCGATGAGGAAGGACGACTCAAAGAATCGGGAGCGGCATTCACATCCGCCACTATGCCATCGGGAACAACAACGCGAGGTCTCCTCATCAGAATTCGCCCCGCGCGAACGGCTTTTGTCCATGGCCTTGTCGCGCTGGGCCTTCAGAGTAGCAGAAGTATCTTCAGTGGCCTTGACAGCCAACCGAGCGGCCTCTAGCTCCCAGACTACCGACTTTTTGGAAGCACGCAGATCCTTGATGACAGTATCCTTGTTCGACACAATTGCCTGAGGTGAATCATATCATCCAGAGACTCTTGCAGCTTGTAGCGATGGTTATCCAAGTCCTCCATGGTAAAACGATGACTCCTCTCCAAGATAGTCAACGAGTTGCTGGCATCACGGTATAGCTTTTCCAGATTGTCACGAGAAGTAGCAAGGGCACGCTTTTCCTCCTGCAAACAAGAATCAGTTTCTCCAAACGTCGAGCAAGCAATAAGAACACAACAAACAAAGCCAAGATTCTCAGGTCACCTTTTCAAAGTCGAGCTGAGCATGGAGAGTAGAGTTCAGCGTGTTAGCATCATGCAGGGAAGCAGAGATCCGGGCCAGTTCAGCCTGACCCTCAGAATACTTTTCTTCAAGATCAGAGCACCACCCGGGCCAGTTCAGTCTGACCTTGAGAATGATTTTTCTTCAAGATCAGAGTACTGCCGGGGCCATGTCTGTCAGGAAACAGTCAAGCAAGGGTGTTTCAGCTATAAAGCAGATTACTCAAATAGCCAATGAAGGCAAAAGGGCACTAACCAGCATTTGCCATCTCCAAGTCAGATACTCGCCGCTGAAGTAACACTGGATTCCAATGCATTAGGTACAAAAGCCCCTTCTGGGACGGAGGTCCCTGTGATTTCAACCGGCTAGCCATTTCATCCACCAATGCCTGACGATAAAAATAGATGAGCATAATAACGACAGTCTACCTGAAGGTAAAAGTCAAGGCAGAAGAAACCAAGATACCTGGAGGTTAGAGAAGAATGAGGGAACTCCCAAGTCGTGGAAATCAACCGATGGCTTGCTGAAGGGCCACCAACTGGAACAACCCGCAATGCATCATTGGGAACTGTTGGGGGCCTTCGGCTCCCGAAGGTCCTCAAAACACATAGTTTGACAATATTTTCCAAGTGTAATATGTGAACAGGCACCTTCGGAACAGGCACCTTCGGAGTCAGGTCACGAATATACAAGAGCATGGTTAAGACGAAGCTTGACTGGAATGAAAACGATCATGACGAAGGATAAGACGATCACGAAGCTATGTGCAGAAAGGCTTCGGCACAATAACAGAAAAGAGGAACCGACTTAAAGATGAAAGCCAAATTGGACCTCGAAGAATTACTATAGTTATTGATAAATGTAAAGGGCATCAATGTAATTTTACACGGGCTGCGTCCCGTGCCTATAAATAGGTGAACAGTACTCCCGTACTGTTCACGCGGACTTGGCATACGCTTTTTCGCATCACGTTTGTACCTTTACTTTACATCAATCTGAAGGTACATTTGTAATTCGTTTTTATGAATTTAATAATGGAAATATATCGATGATAATGCTGGTATTATTACTCGCACATTATATATAGTTGCTCTGTTTAACCATCTATCAACCTAACGAAGGTCTTTTCTTTCGTAACCTTCGTCCGAGATTCATTATACCCGAAGGGATATACTGTTTCTAAGGACGAAGGAGTTCGACATTTAACACTTTTATGTTGTCTTGTTCTTAATTCATAGCATTTGAGAACAAGCCCCCAACATTGGCGCCCACCTCCGGTGAACTCACTTCCACTTTTTGGGTTTTGAAAACCTTCGGCAAGCGTCACCTTCGTCATGCCGCCGAAAAAAGCTTTAACGACAGGGGCTGCCACTCTGCAGCCGCTGGACCCCAATCAGGATGTCGTCTCTCTTAGGGAGGCCCGAAGCTAGAAGAGGAAGGCCATCAGTCCAACGCCTCCGGAAGACGACTTGTGACCAAGAAATACAAAAAATGGAGATGCTCCATCAACAGGTTCAACGGAAGAAGGAGAAGATGGCTCGTCTAGCTGATCTTCAAAAGCAGATAGATGAAGCCTCTAAAGAGCTTCGACACCTCGCTCAAGATGACCAGAATCAAAGGCCCCCGCGCAGAGAGCTTCATCAAGAGGGTTTCTACAACGAGGATGACTGGTATCAAGATTTCCATCATGGAAATTTTGCTTTTGATGACACTTCTCCCTGTCAACAGAACTGCATGCTACACCTTGGCCACAGTCTTATAAGCCACCTCAGCTCCCTATGTATGACGGTCATTCAGACCCGAAGCAATTCTTGATGAGCTATGAGGCAACTATATCTTCGTATGGTGGCAACACAGCGGTCATGGCAAAGTCCTTCGTCATGGCTGTCAGGAGCGTTGCACAAACCTGGTACTCCTCCCTTAGGCCAGGAACAATCACCTCATGACAAAAGCTGAAGGATATGTTGATAACCAGCTTCCAAGGTTTTCAGACGAAGCCAGTCACTGCTCAAGCTTTATTCCAGTGCACCTAGGATCACGAAGAGTACCTTCAGGCATATGTCCGAAGGTTTTCTACGTCTGAGGGCACAAGCACCAACAGTGCCCAATGAAATTGTCATTGAGGGCATGATTAAGGGGCTTCGGCCAGGACCTTCAGCTCAGTACTTTGCCAGGAAACCTCCTCAAACTTTGGAGAAGCTGCTCCAGAAGATGGACGAGTATATTCGAGCTGACAATGATTTTCGCCAAAGAAGGGAGGAAGCTCTCAGGTTTTCTGAAATGACCAGGGGCTTCGGAGGAAGGTTTTATCCGAGGCATGTCAGGTCAATTCACAATTCTACTCAAAATGATGACAAAGGGAGTCAGCAGCAAAGGTCACAGTATTCCTCGCAAGCTTCGGGGCAACAACAAAGCTCTTTTCGGCCGCCAGCGCCAAGAGGCAGAGGCGCCAGGGGCTTCGGGGGAAGATTTGGAGATCAACCAAGAAAAATTTACTGCTTATTCTGCGGTGAAGGCAAGGGCCATACCACCAGAATGTGTCATGTTACCATTCAAAAGCAAAAGGATCTAGCAGAGGCTGCAGCACAACAGAGCCAGCCGAAGCAGGTTATGCATACTGCTTCGTATCATTCGCCTTACATTCCAGAATATGTAGGCAATCACCCTGCAGCCTCTGTTGCTTCGGCAAGCCAACCCCAAGCTTCCTGGCAACAGCTTCCACCGCCACCACCAATACAACGAGCTCCGCAACCAGAAGGGAGCCAGCACTCTCACCCCCAGAGGGACTTCAGAGAAGAATCCGAAGCTCGCACAGTCAATAGCACTGTGCCAGAGTCGAAGCACATTTACTGACAAAATATCCTACTCCCACAGCAATTTTTTATGCTTTCACGTTCAGTTTTATTTTCTTCGTAGTAAAGAACAATTATGGGGAGTTTAAGTGTTTTTTATTGTTTTTCAAATCCTTGTAATAGTTTACCGTATTATCATAATGAAAATATATCTCCTCCAAAGGCTTGAGTTACCGAAGCACAAGAATTTATGGAGGCACGGAGAACCTTCGAATTATCGAAAACTTGTTCTATGGAATGAGCCGTAACTTTTTGAAGTAATAAAAAGTCGTTCCTAAGGGAGCGCAGTGTAAGTTTTCTGCTCGAAAGTCGTTCCAAAGGGAATGCAGAGCTTACAGCGAAAAAATAAACGCTGATTCCGCTGAAAGTAAAAGGCGAAGAAGCTCCTAAGGGAGGCTTACAGCGAAAAATAAACGCTGATTCCGCTGAAAGTAAAAGGCGAAGAAGCTCCTAAGGGAGGCTTACAGCGAAAAATAAACGCTGATTCCGCTGAAAGTAAAAAGCGAAGAAGCTCCTAAAGGAGGCTTACAGCGAAAAGTCAACGCCTAGATAAAAAGATTGTGTGCTCTATGGCAGGGATATGTGTATTTTCAGCATAAATGTCATTTTGCATAACATAACATCATTACATCATTTTGCATAACATAAGCATCATCCATCATTTCGCATGGAGAACAGGAAGGGGACACAACATTGATCTTCGAAGAATGTTTTGAAAAAGAGAAAATCGTGCCAAGGCACAAGATAAATTGAGAAGAAGTGTAGCTTCATTTGAGAGGCAACATAAGACTTTTTATGGACTCAAAGAATGTTTTCATGAAGTTTGGAGATTCTTCATCAAAGAAATATGGCAATTCTTGTGACAAATAAAAGATTTTCTTTACGAAGCATGAAAAGAAGGGAAGGTGTTTTTTCGCCGAAGGCTCAAAAAGTGGTATGTATGACAAAATTTCATGCATCGTAAAGAATTGAACCGTAAATAGATTATATATTACATTCAAAGTTACAAAGTTTTACACTTGTCATGTTCCAAGTATTTTTACAATAGCATTTAATCTTCCCTAAGAACTACTTCTACAGCTTCGTTTAGCAGCTGATTGACAACTTCGTCCATGATGGCTTCGGCCATTTGTCTAATTTCGTCGTCTCTCTTCGAGGGAGGGTCCGCAGATGCCTCAGCGGGTTCTGAGGGAGGAGAGGACACGGCTATATTACTATTACAAACTACGAATAAAGTTCAAAATCAAAAATTACAACAAAATAAAAATCACTAATTAATACCTATTTGCCCTTCGGGCCCTGTGTTTTTTTCAGTAGCTCTCACTACCTCCCTAGCATCATGGATGCCTTTTTCACTTCTCTGAATGATCTCTTGAGCCATTTTTCGGCCGCCATTGTCCCAAATGTCAGTAAAAAATTTTCCACCAACCTGGCTTGCTTCGGCTAAAGGGTCTTTCATATCTTCAGAGGATAAAGTAGCTTCAGACTGCGCCAAAGATTTCACATGCTCACACCCTTTCTTCTCTAAAATGGTAACAATTCCCCTGGCGCCCGAAAAAGCACAAATGTCCCCGCGACTATTCAAGATTTCGTCGAAGACATCAGCTTCGCGACTAATCCATTCAATCGGGCCTTCTGGATTTCCTCTTGTGAAATTTTCTTCACTAGAGAACGCGCCAACGCTGGCGAAGCTGGATTTTATTTTCTTAACACATTATATGGATTTATCGTAGCACCTCTTCTTCGAAGCACGAAGCTCTTTAACATTTACTTCCAAATGATCTGCCCATTGATCGCTTAATTCTCGTTTTGTTTCTTCAAGAATGTGTTCTTCTTTGGCTCGGGCTAGTTGTTTACGAAGATCTTCGATTTCACGCTTCTGAGCTTCGGCTTGAGTTTTAGAGTTAGCTTTGTCTTCCTTCATTTTTTCCACTAATGTAAGCAGAATTTTGTCCTTCTCCAAGGCTTCGTTCCTTAGCCTGATAACCTCTGTTCGAAGGTTGTTAAGAGCAATGGTGCAGCTCTCATCTTCGGC
Source organism: Zea luxurians (assembly GCA_029449295.1). Taxonomy (NCBI): domain Eukaryota; kingdom Viridiplantae; phylum Streptophyta; class Magnoliopsida; order Poales; family Poaceae; genus Zea; species Zea luxurians. Next base: position 580,728 of record JAOPSE010000449.1, on the reverse strand, counting down.
ATTCTTTTGAGCCCTTAAGGCATTGCTGAGTATTAAGCCCTATTCAAAAGAATGAATGAGTTAACATAAGAGCAAAAAAACTAATTCAAAATTCATAAACTTCAAAATTCACAATTTTTGTACCTTCAGACTATTGTATGTCAGGCTATCCGCAAGATCGTCCTTCGTCATGACGCAAAGGCCAGCTTTGAGTTTCGAGAACCTCATGCTTCTAGCCATCTCCCGGCACACGGATAATTCTTTATTGTCTGGAAGACAGTACAGGAAATCATCTTCGTTTGTCCCATTGAACACTACGGCCCCCCTCGGATACTTCAGTTCTCGGGCATAGTGATTGGCTTCAAAAATCTCTTCTTCAGATAGTTTCTTCCCCGAAGCATGTCGCACAATATAATCATGTATTTTGGAAGATGCTTCGGGGGTGGCAGTGCCAATTTCCTCAGTCAGAATCGGCTCTGTTATTTTTGCTTTTTCAATTTCTAAACTTGCCTTTGACATTTTTTCGACCTCCAAAGGTTGTATCTTGGTGGATTCCGAAGGCCCAGCTTCAGTTTCAAATTGCTGCTTCGAAGCTTCAGCAACAAAGGCTTCAGTAGACACTTCAACAGTTTTCTTTGGAGTTGTGCTTGAAGATTTAATTATCTCCAAAACATCCAGCACATTAACCATCCTTTTTCTTTTCGGGGTCGCTGCTGGCCCCTTCTGGCTTTTAGCTGCCTCAACTTTTGATGAAGGACTTAAAACATCTAGTGTTTTTCTTTCTTCAGTTCTCTCTTCTCCTGTTTTTTTATTGCTGGTGCTTCGGCCATTTCTTCGGATTTTGGCGCTGGAGTTGGTTCTCTGGCTTCGGTGGCCGAAGAGGCCTCGCCAATAAACTCGGGCACTGTGGCCGGCTCAATACAGCGTGGAGGGTGTGTGAACACTTTTACCTTCTTCCTCTTCGGCGCTGGACTCCCCGGGAGCAGCCGAAGCAGTGTCCTTTGCAGGAGAAGTATTTTTTCTCTTTTGACCTCGCATTGGATAATAGTAGTCGGGATAGATAAACCCAATTGCATCAAATACTCGGTTGAGTCTCTTCTTCTTTCGGCCTCCGAAGCCGCTGATAATGCAGTGTTTTCGGCCTTTGAGTATGCCCCAAGCAATTCATCACTTACATTCTCAATGCTTTTCAGCCAATCATCATCCGGTTCAACAAACTTATCTCCGTACTTGAATGTATATTTCAGCCTGATTAGTCCACCCTCGTCAGTTTCTTTAATGGTCTCCTTCGGCATTTCCCAGTTATCTGCAAGTGGCCACACTCTGAAGGCAATGTGCTCTTGCATTAAATCCCTGGTCCCAATAAAAGAACAGACTACGCCGAAGGCCCTCTGGCATTCTTCAGCTGCTTCGTCCATTTCTACCTTTGGTTTCCGGAGTCCGAAGCGCTGCCAGATAGGGTGCATGATGATATCCTTGATATCTTCCCGAACCTTCAAATCGTTCTTCACATAGAACCATTCCTTCATCCGTTCCCGGGCCATCTCTTCCGAAAGGTTGGCACGGGACAGCTTGACCCAGAGCGGGCACCGAAGCTATAGCAACCAAAATTATTATGATATTGCTCCTTACCCCAGGGTTTCGTCTCATATACTAGCTCGTGTATATTGCAAAAGCTTTTTGCACTTGGCTCCAGGCCCTGGCTCCTCACGGCCCAGACGAAGATTCCCAATCTTATCACTGCCTCAGGGGTAAGTTGATGAAGGTAAATTTGATATATTTTCAGAACTTCTACCACAAACCTTGAAAGGGAAATGTGCCCTTGGGCCATTTCTAAGTATTTTGGTGATTGAGTGCCAACACATGTGCTTAATTGTGAATTTATGTACATGGATGAACAAGGTGCAAATCATGAAGTAAAGGTATGTTTCTAAGCCTTAGTACATTGGTTTTATGTACTAATATATTTGTCTAAGTGTTAGAAACAGAAAGAAGAAGAAGAGAGAAGAGGAGAAAAGACTTGGCTGTGTGCTGCCAAGACCCAGCTCGGTCTGGAGCACCGGACTGTCCGGTGTGCACCGGACAGTGTCCGGTGCGCCAGGCTGCCTCGGCGCGAAGTAGCCGCTCTCGGGAAATTGGCCGATGGCGTACGGCTAAAATTCACCGGACTGTCCGGTGTGCACCGGACTGTCCGGTGAGCACCGGACTGTCCGGTGAGCCAACGGTCGGCCGGGCCAACGGTCGGCCGCGCAATCTGCGCGGGGACACGTGGCGGAGCCAACGGTCGGAAGACGGCACCGGACTGTCCGGTGTGCACCGGACATGTCCGGTGCGCCAACGGCTCTCAGATCTTCCAACGGTCGGCAACGGTCGGAAGCGCCAGTTATGGAAACAAATCGGGCACCGGACAGTGTCCGGTGTGCACCGGACTGTCCGGTGCCCCCGACGACAGAAGGCAAGGATGGCCTTCCGGATTTGCTCTCAACGGCTCCTAGCTGCCTTGGGGCTATAAAAGGAGCCCCTAGGCGCATGGAGGAGATACACAAGCAACCTTTGAGCATTCTTGATCATCCACACTTAGTCTTTGCGCTTTCATTTGTGATTCTAAGTGATTCGAGCTCCGTTCTAGTGAGAACTTTGTGATACTCTTGTGAGCTCGATTCTTGGCCGTGTGTGTGCGCGTTTCGCTGTGGATTTGTGTGTGTTGCTTCCCTCCCTTACTCTGTGCTTCATTTGTGATCATATACTTGTAAGGGCAAGAGACTCCAATTTGTGGAGATTCCTTGCAAACGGGATAGTGAAAGGCAAAACAAAACACTGTGGTATTCAAGTGGGTCTTTGGACCGCTTGAGAGGGGTTGATTGCAACCCTCGTCCATTGGGACGCCACAACGTGGAGTAGGCAAGCGTTGGTCTTGGCCGAACCACGGGATAAACCACTGTGTCACCTCTGTGCTTGATCTCTTGTGGTATTGTGTTTTGTTGAGACTTCACCTTAGCCACTTGGCAATAATCGTGCTAACACTTAACAAGTTTTTGTGGCTTAAGTTTGAAGTTTTTACAGGATCACCTATTCACCCCCCCCCCTCTAGGTGCTCTCAATTGGTATCAGAGCCGTTCTCTTCACAAAGGGACTAACCGCTCGAAGAGATGGATCCTAAGGGGAAGGGTATAGTGATCAACGACAAAGAGAAGGAGACCTTCGTCAACGAGCCGAAGGACGACAAGCCTACCGACTCCGGCTCGGGCCATAGACAGAAGGAAGGGAAGAAGAAGAAAACAAGGCGCATCAAGGAGATCGTCTACTACGACGACAGCGATGAATCTACTTCTTCCCAAAAGGACGAGGACCACAACGACTACGAGAGAAGGAAACCGGTTAATTCGAACTTTTCCTTTGATTACTCTCGTATTCCGCAAAGTTCACATTCTCATTTGCTCTCCATTCCACTCGGCAAGCCCCCACACTTTGATGGAGAGGACTACGGATTTTGGAGCCACAAAATGCGTAGTCACCTATTCTCTCTCCATCCTAGTATATGGGAGATTGTAGAGAGTGGAATGCACTTTGATAGTTCGGATAGTCCCATGTTCATTAATGAACAAATTCATAAGAATGCACAAGCTACTACTGTCCTTCTAGCTTCCTTGTGCAGGGATGAATACCATAAAGTGAGCGGCTTGGATAACGCCAAGCAAATCTGGGACACCCTCAAGATTTCTCATGAGGGGAACGACGTCACCTTGCTCACCAAGATGGAGTTGGTGGAGGGTGAGCTTGGACGGTTCGCAATGATAAGGGGCGAGGAGCCGACGCAAACATACAACCGGCTCAAGACCCTTATCAACAAGATAAGGAGCTACGGAAGCACACGATGGACGGACCACGACGTCGTTCGCCTAATGCTCAGGTCATTTACCGTTCTTGATCCTCATTTGGTAAACAATATACGTGAAAATCCCAGGTACACCAAGATGTCGCCCGAAGAAGTTCTTGGGAAATTTGTTAGCGGGCGAATGATGATCAAGGAGGCGAGGTATGTGGACGACGCCTTGAATGGTCCGATCAACGAGCCGCAACCCCTTGCTCTCAAGGCAACACGAAGCAAGGAGGCGCTACCCAGCAAGGTGGCACAGATTGAGGCGGCCGGACTCAATGATGAAGAGATGGCTCTCATCATCAAGAGATTCAAGACGGCGCTAAATGGTCGCAAGGGGCAGCCAAGCAAGACCAAGACAAAGGGGAAGCGCTCATGCTTCAAGTGCGGTAAGCTTGGTCATTTTATCGCTAACTGTCCCGATAATGAAAGTGACCAGGAAAAGGGGAACAAAAGAGAGAAGAAGAAGCAATACAAGAAGGCAAAGGGCGAGGCGCATCTAGGAAAGGAGTGGGACTCGGATTGCTCCTCCTCCGACTCCGACAATGAAGGACTCGCTGCTACTGCCTTCAACAAGTCTTCCCTCTTCCCCAACGAGCGTCTCACATGCCTTATGGCAAGGGAGAAGAAGGTGAGTACTCAAGACTCCACTTATGCTTCTTCTAGTGATAATGAATCTAGTGATGATGATGACATAGATTATTCATGCTTGTTCAAGGGCTTAGATAGATCTAAGATAGATAAAATCAATGAATTGATTGATGCATTGAATGAAAAGGATAGGCTTTTAGAAAAGCAGGAGGATTTATTGTATGATGAACATGATAAATTTGTAGAGGCACAAAAATCATATGCTTTAGAAGTGAAAAGAAATGAAATGCTTTCTTATGAACTATCTACTTGTCATGAAACCATTTCTACTTTACAAGGTGCTAACAATGATTTAAATGCTAAGTTAGAAGTAGCAAATAAATCTAATTCTTGTGTAGAACATGTTATGATTTGCACTAGGTGTAAGGATTTCGATGTTGATGCCTGTAGTGAACACCTAGTTTTAATTTCCAAATTAAATGAGGAATTGGCTAGTCTTAATGCCCAACTTAAGACTAGCAAGAGTGAAGTTGATAAGATAAAATTTGCAAGGGATGCCTACACGGTTGGTAGACACCCCTCAATTAAGGATGGGCTTGGCTTCAAGAGGGAAGCCAAGAACTTAACAAGCCATAAGGCTCCCATCTTCGTCAAGGAGAAAGGGAAGGCCCCTATGGCTAGTAGTGCTAAAAAGAATCATGCTTTCTTATACCATGATAGGAGACATGCTAGAAATACTTATAATGATTTTGATTCACATGTTTATGATTCTCATGCCATGTTTGCTTCTAGTTCTTCTTATAAGCATGATAGAGATATGCGTAGGAGAAATGTTGTACATATGCCTAGGAGAAATATTGCTCATGTGCCTAGAAAGAATGTTATTCATGCTCCTAGGAAAGTAGTGAATGAACCTTCTATAATTTATTGTGCTTTAAACACTTCCTTTGCTATTTGTAGAAAGGATAGGAAAATAGTTGCTAGGAAATTAGGGGCAAAATGCAAGGGAGACAGGACTTGCATTTGGGTCCCTAAGGACATTTGTGCTAACCTTGCAGGACCCAACATGAGTTGGGTACCTAAGACCCAAGCCTAAATTTGCCTTGCAGGTTTATGCATCCGGGGGTTCAAGCTGGATTATCGACAGCGGATGCACAAACCATATGACGGGGGAGAAGAAGATGTTCACCTCCTACGTCAAAAATAAGGATTCCCAAGATTCAATTATATTCGGTGATGGGAATCAAGGCAAGGTAAAAGGGTTAGGTAAAATTGCAATTTCTAATGAGCACTCAATTTCAAATGTGTTTTTAGTTGAGTCTCTTGGTTACAATTTGCTATCTGTTAGTCAACTATGCAACATGGGATATAATTGCCTTTTTACTAATGTAGATGTGTCTGTCTTTAGAAGATGTGATGGTTCACTAGCTTTTAAGGGTGTACTAGACGACAAGCTTTACTTAGTTGATTTTGCAAAAGAAGAGGCCGGTCTAGATGCATGCTTAATGGCTAAGACTTGCATGGGCTGGCTGTGGCATCGCCGCTTAGCACATGTGGGGATGAAAAACCTCCACAAGCTTCTAAAGGGAGAACACGTGATAGGTCTAACAAATGTTTATTTCGAAAAAGATAGACCTTGTGCAGCTTGTCAAGCAGGTAAACAAGTGGGAGGAGCACATCACAGCAAGAATGTGATGACCACGTCAAGACCTCTGGAGCTGCTGCATATGGACCTCTTCGGACCCGTCGCCTATCTAAGCATAGGAGGAAGTAAGTATGGTTTAGTTATTGTTGATGACTTTTCCCGCTTCACTTGGGTGTTCTTTTTGCAGGATAAGTCTGAAACCCAAGGGACCCTCAAGCGCTTCCTCAGGAGAGCTCAAAATGAGTTTGAGCTCAAGGTGAAGAAGATTAGGAGCGACAACGGGTCTGAGTTCAAGAACCTTCAAGTGGAGGAGTTTCTTGAGGAGGAAGGGATCAAGCACGAGTTCTCCGCTCCCTACACACCACAGCAAAATGGTGTGGTAGAGAGGAAGAACAGGACGCTAATCGACATGGCGAGGACGATGCTTGGTGAGTTCAAGACCCCCGAGTGTTTTTGGTCGGAAGCTGTGAACACAGCTTGCCACGCCATCAACAGGGTCTATCTTCATCGCCTCCTCAAGAAGACTTCGTACGAGCTACTAACCGGTAACAAACCCAATGTATCTTACTTTCGTGTATTTGGGAGCAAATGCTACATTCTAGTGAAGAAGGGTAGAAATTCTAAGTTTGCTCCCAAAGCTGTAGAAGGGTTTTTATTAGGTTATGATTCAAATACAAAGGCGTATAGGGTCTTCAACAAATCATCGGGTTTGGTTGAAGTCTCTAGCGACGTTGTATTTGATGAGACTAATGGCTCTCCAAGAGAGCAAGTTGTTGATTGTGATGATGTAGATGAAGAAGATGTTCCAACAGCCGCTATACGAACCATGGCGATTGGAGACGTTCGGCCACAGGAACAAGATGAACGAGATCAACCTTCTTCCTCAACAACGGTGCATCCCCCAACTCAAGACGATGAACAGGTTCATCAAAAGGAGGCGTGTGATCAAGGAGGAGTACAAGATGATCATGTGATGGAGGAAGAAGCGCAACCGGCACCTCCAACCCAAGTTCGAGCGATGATTCAAAGGGATCATCCCGTCAACCAAATTCTGGGTGACATTAGCAAGGGAGTAACTACTCGGTCTCGACTAGTTAATTTTTGTGAACATTACTCTTTTGTCTCCTCTATTGAGCCTTTCAGGGTAGAGGAGGCCTTGCTAGATCCGGATTGGGTGTTGGCCATGCAGGAGGAACTTAACAACTTCAAGCGCAATGAAGTTTGGACGCTGGTGCCTCGTCCCAAGCAAAATGTTGTGGGAACCAAGTGGGTTTTCCGCAACAAACAGGACGAGCACGGAGTGGTGACAAGGAACAAGGCTCGACTTGTGGCAAAAGGTTATGCCCAAGTCGCAGGTTTGGACTTTGAGGAGACTTTTGCTCCTGTGGCTAGGCTAGAGTCCATTCGTATCTTGCTAGCATATGTCGCTCACCATTCTTTCAGGTTGTACCAAATGGATGTGAAGAGCGCTTTTCTCAACGGGCCAATAAAGGAGGAGGTGTACGTGGAGCAACCCCCTGGCTTCGAGGATGAGAGGTACCCCGACCACGTGTGTAAGCTCTCTAAGGCGCTCTATGGACTTAAACAAGCCCCAAGAGCATGGTATGAATGCCTTAGAGATTTCTTACTTGCTAATGCTTTCAAGGTTGGGAAAGCCGATCCAACTCTTTTCACTAAGACTTGTGATGGTGATTTGTTTGTGTGCCAAATTTATGTCGATGACATAATATTTGGTTCTACTAACCAAAAGTCTTGTGAAGAGTTTAGCAGGGTGATGACGCAGAAATTCGAGATGTCGATGATGGGCGAGTTGAACTACTTTCTTGGGTTCCAAGTGAAGCAACTCAAGGATGGCACCTTCATCTCCCAAACGAAGTACACGCAAGATCTGCTAAAGCGGTTTGGGATGAAGGACGCCAAGCCCGCAAAGACTCCGATGGGAACCGACGGACACACCGACCTCAACAAAGGAGGTAAGTCCGTTGATCAAAAAGCATACCGGTCAATGATAGGGTCTTTACTTTATTTATGTGCTAGTAGACCGGATATTATGCTTAGCGTATGCATGTGTGCTAGATTTCAATCTGATCCTAAGGAGTGTCACTTAGTGGCGGTGAAGCGAATTCTTAGATATTTAGTCGCTACGCCTTGCTTCGGGATCTGGTATCCAAAGGGGTCTAACTTTGACTTGATTGGGTACTCAGATTCCGACTATGCTGGATGTAAGGTCGATAGGAAGAGTACATCGGGGACGTGCCAATTCCTAGGAAGGTCCCTGGTGTCATGGAACTCTAAGAAACAAACATCCGTTGCCCTATCCACCGCTGAGGCCGAGTATGTTGCCGCAGGACAGTGTTGCGCGCAACTACTTTGGATGAGGCAAACCCTCCGGGACTTTGGCTACAATCTGAGCAAAGTCCCACTCCTATGTGATAATGAGAGTGCTATCCGAATAGCGGAAAATCCTGTTGAGCACAGCCGCACAAAGCACATTGACATCCGGCATCACTTTTTGAGAGACCACCAGCAAAAGGGAGATATCGAAGTGTTTTATGTTAGCACCGAGAACCAGCTAGCCGATATCTTCACCAAGCCTTTAGATGAGAAGACCTTTTGCAGGCTGCGTAGTGAGCTAAATGTCTTAGATTCGCGGAACTTGGATTGAATTGTAGCATACATGTATTCATGCTTTTGATCATGTTCCTTTTTGCATTTTGTTGCTTATTATGGTGCTCAAGTTGTACAAACACTCCCCGGACCTCACAAGTCCGTTGCAAAGTGATGCACATGTTTAGGGGGAGATGTGTTACAACTTGACCCTTTGAGACTAACCATATGTTTGAGTTTGCTTTAGTCACAAAGGAGAATTGAAAGGGAAAAGGTGGACTTGGACCATGAAAGACTTCCACTGCACTCCGATGAGGGGTAACTTATTCCAAGTTCATCTCATGAACTCTTATTGCCATTTGCTCTTAATTGAAGATTTTGGTGAGGCAAAGGGGGAGAAAATAAAGGGCCAAGATTGATCCCGTTTTGGTGCTTCATGCCAAAGGGGGAGAAAATAAAGGCCAAAGCAATAAATGGATCAGCTACCACTTGAGAGATTTTGAAAATAGTAGAATAGAGTTTTTGGTTTGTCAAAATTCTTATGTTGTCTCTCTTGTCAAAAGTTGGCTTCTTGTGGGAAGAAGTATTGATTATGGGAAAAAGGGGGAGTTTTTGAAATCTTTGATCAATCTCTTTTGGAATGACTCTCTTTATGCTTCAACATGTGTGTTTAACTTAGAGATAGAGATTTGAGTTTGATTTGCAAAAACAAACCAAGTGGTGGCAAAGGATGATCCATATATGCCAAAATTGATTCAAAATAAATTTAAGTTTTATTTGAAGTGAGTTTGCACTTGTTCTAGTTGCTTTATGTTGTGTTGGCATAAATCACCAAAAAGGGGGAGATTGAAAGGGAAATGTGCCCTTGGGCCATTTCTAAGTATTTTGGTGATTGAGTGCCAACACATGTGCTTAATTGTGAATTTATGTACATGGATGAACAAGGTGCAAATCATGAAGTAAAGGTATGTTTCTAAGCCTTAGTACATTGGTTTTATGTACTAATATATTTGTCTAAGTGTTAGAAACAGAAAGAAGAAGAAGAGAGAAGAGGAGAAAAGACTTGGCTGTGTGCTGCCAAGACCCAGCTCGGTCTGGAGCACCGGACTGTCCGGTGTGCACCGGACAGTGTCCGGTGCGCCAGGCTGCCTCGGCGCGAAGTAGCCGCTCTCGGGAAATTGGCCGACGGCGTACGGCTAAAATTCACCGGACTGTCCGGTGTGCACCGGACTGTCAGGTGAGCCAACGGTCGGCCGGGCCAACGGTCGGCCGCGCAATCTGCGCGGGACACGTGGCGGAGCCAACGGTCGGAAGACGGCACCGGACTGTCCGGTGTGCACCGGACATGTCCGGTGCGCCAACGGCTCTCAGATCTTCCAACGGTCGGCAACGGTCGGAAGCGCCAGTTATGGAAACAAATCGGGCACCGGACAGTGTCCGGTGTGCACCGGAGTGTCCGGTGCCCCCGACGACAGAAGGCAAGGATGGCCTTCCGGATTTGCTCTCAACGGCTCCTAGCTGCCTTGGGGCTATAAAAGGAGCCCCTAGGCGCATGGAGGAGATACACAAGCAACCTTTGAGCATTCTTGATCATCCACACTTAGTCTTTGCGCTTTCATTTGTGATTCTAAGTGATTCGAGCTCCGTTCTAGTGAGAACTTTGTGATACTCTTGTGAGCTCGATTCTTGGCCGTGTGTGTGCGCGTTTCGCTGTGGATTTGTGTGTGTTGCTTCCCTCCCTTACTCTGTGCTTCATTTGTGATCATATACTTGTAAGGGCAAGAGACTCCAATTTGTGGAGATTCCTTGCAAACGGGATAGTGAAAGGCAAAACAAAACACTGTGGTATTCAAGTGGGTCTTTGGACCGCTTGAGAGGGGTTGATTGCAACCCTCGTCCATTGGGACGCCACAACGTGGAGTAGGCAAGCGTTGGTCTTGGCCGAACCACGGGATAAACCACTGTGTCACCTCTGTGCTTGATCTCTTGTGGTATTGTGTTTTGTTGAGACTTCACCTTAGCCACTTGGCAATAATCGTGCTAACACTTAACAAGTTTTTGTGGCTTAAGTTCGAAGTTTTTACAGGATCACCTATTCACCCCCCCCCCCTCTAGGTGCTCTCAAACCTGCTTAGAGGGAATCGTAGCCCAGCCTTTAAAAAGCTTCGGAAGATCACGACTTCATTATCTTCGGGGGTCGGCGTAGTTTTTTCTCCGTCATCTGCCCTCACGATGGATATATCTCGGAAATATCTCCCCCTCATATTTTCAAGGTGACTCTGCTTTATAGTTGATTTTCCGAAGTTTGAGTGACTAGGCCGCCACGGGCGATCTTCGGAGTCCTCTCCACCACTATCCACATCATAACTATCACTGTCGCCAGTATCTTCAGATAAACCCTCCAAAGTTTCCTTGACAATCTTTTCCGTATTGGTCTTCGACATTGACTCAAGAAAACCCAGGTGCATTTCCTCAGAAAGGCTTAGCTTCGAAGCACCAGCAACTATCTTATCCTCAGACATCTTCGCGAATGCTGGCAAACCAGACTTGAAACCGAAGCTTAAAAATTTAAGACCGAGCAAATGTTGTCGCGCGCAGGCTAAAAGCTGGGTGAGTAAAAAGCAGGTGGCAAAAGGGCGTGCCAAATAAACTCGTGGTGAGCTTGTATTTATACACCCAGTATGTCGAAAACTGGAGGGCCCCGCTTGTCAATGACTGTTGCTATTCTAGCAAAAGGAAGGTGTTTTTTCAGACCTTCGGCTTAAAGCCTTCGTCCATGTCGCAATATGAATTTATCTTTACAATAAATTGATATTGTGAGGGGCTACTGTTGGGGGCCTTCGGCTCCCGAAGGTCCTCAAAAACATAGTTTGACAATATTTTCCAAGTGTAATATGTGAACAGGCACCTTCGGAACAGGCACCTTCGGAGTCAGGTCACGAATATACAAGAGCATGGTTAAGACGAAGCTTGACTGGAATGAAAAACGATCATGACGAAGGATAAGACGATCACGAAGCTATGTGCAGAAAGGCTTCGGCACAATAACAGAAAAGAGGAACCGACTTAAAGATGAAAAGCCAAATTGGACCTCGAAGAATTACTATAGTTATTGATAAATGTAAAGGGCATCAATGTAATTTTACACGGGCTGCGTCCCGTGCCTATAAATAGGTGAACAGTACTCCCATACTGTTCACGCGGACTTGGCATATGCTTTTTCGCATCACGTTTGTACCTTTACTTTACATCAATCTGAAGGTACATTTGTAATTCGTTTTTATGAATTTAATAATGGAAATATATCGATGATAATGCTGGTATTATTACTCGCACATTATATATAGTTGCTCTGTTTAACCATTTATCAACCTAACGAAGGTCTTTTCTTTCGTAACCTTCGTTCGAGATTCATTATACCCGAAGGGATATACTGTTTCTAAGGACGAAGGAGTTCGACATTTAACACTTTTATGTTGTCTTGTTCTTAATTCATAGCATTTGAGAACAAGCCCGCAACAGGAACCAAGTCAGTGTCACCAGCAGAAGTCAGAACTCTGTCATTAGGAACGTTGACCTCTAAAACGACCTCTTGACACGAAACTCGTACTGCTGCCATACAATCAGAGTGCGGAGGAGAAGATCCCACATGAACATCCATGGAAGTGTTAGAGGGAGAACCAACTCGAACACCCTCGGGGGCTAGGTTATCGCTCGCGCTACCCATCCGAGCCGGATCATTCCCGGCAACACCCTCGGGGGCTGGGTAAGCGCCAGCACCATCCTTGAGGGCCGAGTTCTTTGCAGCAGCCACCTCTAAGGCTGAAGGTCCCTCAGTCACTTCCATGAGAGCAGCGCAATCCAGACCAGCTTCCTGACCCTCAAGACCACGCTCCAAGGTCGATGAGGCGCGGGACGCTGCCCGGGATGACCCCAACCCGGCATCAAGCACATCAGCACAAACATCCATCGTGCCACCATCTGCCGGCTCTGACAACAGATCTTCTGGAACCATATCCTCAAGAGCCTGATCAAAGTTGGCTAGAGACAATTCTTGTAGACCAACAAGAGCAGACAGGGCTGGAGAAGGAACACCACTGCTTTCGCAACTGGCAATGTAGCGTCGGCTGTTCTTCCGAGTTAGAGGGATTTCATCCTCCTCCTCACCATCATCAACAGCGCGGACAGTACACCCATTGGGGTCAACGTCATCCAGGTCACACCCATTGGGGTCAACGTCACCCAGGTCACACCCATTGGGGTTAATAGCAGGCAGGCTACACCCATCGGGATTAGTTTCAGCAAATGCAGGCACCGGCACTTCTTCAGCAGCAGGAACGGAAGGACCAGCATCCTGATCAAAACTAGACACTCGACGAAGACGTCTCTTCTTCTGTTTCTTCCCGTCAGCAGGAGAAGCAGGCTGATTGGCTCGGCGAGAACGCTTCGGACGAACGTTGTCAGACTTCTGAATATCTAAAGCTTCGCTATCCTCGGGGATGGGCGCTACCGCCAGTGTTTCAGTAGGGACTGCATCAGAAGAATCTTCAGCTAACATATCCAACATGGCACTTATCTCCGCGTCACTTGGATTCAAAGGCACCTCAAAATGAACCTGCCTCTCGTCGTCAGGAATCTCTCCGAGTGAGGCAACCAAAGCACTAACTTCTTTGGGAGAAGGTCGCACTCTAAGGCCAAAACCGCTATCATCAGCAGGAGGATTTGACACGAAACTGATAAAGACCTGGGAGGGAGGCAAATTCCAGGCCGAGTATGCAACAAGAGCGCCGATGTTCGACACCTTGCCTCTGAGTATCATCTCGAGCCGGTTCACCAAGTCTACAGTAGGAATTCTTCTGTTGGTCACCTGGGTTGAATCAGCCAAGCCTCGGTACAGGTAGGTCGGATATGCTCTGTCTTTCAGTGGCTGAATGTTCTTGAAAACAAAGTCAACGACCACAGCTTCTGCAGTCAGACCCCTTTCTTTCAACAATCCAACTTCTGCTAACAGTCTACTATTTCAGTCCCAAAGCGGCCCGAACCTATACATCACTGTCTACTATTTCTCGTGCGCCCAACACGAACCATCGAGCTACAGTCAGTAACACCGTCCTACTCCTAAAAGCACCTTGGGAGGTAACCCTGGGTGCGAAGTCGGACCCGAAACACCGACAATTACTTAGAGCTGTTTTCTCAAACAGGATACCAAATCAGCTCTAGCTCCAGGGGGCTGCAAATGGGTGGGTGTAAATAGTTATTTTAGGGCTAGTTTGGGAACCACAATGTTGGTCACTTGTTCTAAAATGTTATGAATTAAGAACAAGGCAACACAAATGTTAATGGTTAAAGACATTCGTCCTTCGAAGCATTATCTCGTTTAGGATATAATGATCTTCAGACGAAGGTTATGAAGGACATACCTTAATAATCACAACATGTAATAATAAGGGCAGTGACATATGAAACATGGAAAATAACGTGAATAATAATATTAAATCATTAGACACTTCATATTCTTATTATGTAACCATAAACAAACATTAATGATATTGAATTACATTTATACCTTTGGCTTGGCAGAAGGTAAAAATCCAGGAGTGATGTGCAAGTGGGTACAAGTCAGCGTGAGCAGTACGACGTTACTGTTCATCTATTTATAGGCACAGGACATAGCCTGGGTAAAATTACATCCATGTTCTTGACACTTACTACTGACTAAGGAGTAATCTATCGAGGACTGGGCAGTATATTCCTTTTTAGGTCGGTTCCATTCTCCATCGCTGCCCTTGTGTTAAGCCAAAACTTTTTCATTCGTAGCTTCGGAACTGGTTCATCCTTCTCCCAGACCGTGCCTTTCATACCGTGTGCACCTTCATCTCAAGGCTGAAGGTTCCTGTGACAGTATATTATACTTGGAAAGCATGTTAGTCGTGTTTTTGAGGACCTTCGGAAGACGAAGGCCCCCAACACACAATTTCCTAAGGGATTTCTATTTTCCCATGGGAAAATGAACTAATTTCCCTTGGGAAAATAGAAATCCCTTGGGAAATTGGGGTTTCCAAACAAGCCCTTAGGTGGATTTAAGAAATGGGTTTGTTTTGGTGGGTTGTTATGGATTTTAATTGTGAACGGGTTGGGTTGGGTGGGTTTATTTTGTATTGCGGGTCAAAATGGTTGATATCCATGGGTGTAAATGGGTTTGCATAGACATGGGCTTCCATGGGTCTTACCCATTCGTATGTAGGCCTGCAATATTTTAAATGAGTTTAAGAAATTGGTTTGTTTTGGTGGGTTGTGATGGATTTTAATTGTAAACTGGTTGGGTGGGTTTATTTTGTATTGCGGGTCAAAACAGTTGATACACATGGGTGTAGATGGGTTTGCATAGACATGGGCTTCCATGGGTCTTCACCCATACGTATGGACCGTATTCGACTACCAAGTGTCCACGTCCTAGCAGACTTACAGTCTTACAGACCCAACTCAAGTACTCAACCCTAACTCCTTGCTCCATCGTCGTGTCGCACTCAGTTCTCCTGTCCCGCCCTAGCGGTCGTGTGCATCCCGCCCTGGCGGTCGGCGACTCCTCTCCCGTGCTCCATCCCGCTCTAGCGCTTCCGCTCCTCTCACACCTGCTCGCCAGTACCAGCACGGGCCGTGCTCCATCCCCTTAGACGCCGAGCCCCCTGCGCGACGACGACGGTAGCACAGTACCATGGTAGCCCCCTGCTCACATCTATATATGCATTTCTTTAATTATCTGCATTTTTGTGTTGACTTACTGGAGCATGAAGGTATATGCGCAACTTTTATGCAATCTAGCATCTAACCAAACATGTGCCTTTAACTATAAATTATCTACTTAATTTGGCTGAAGTTCTACTATAAATTATTTACTTAACATTATTGACACCAAACCAATCCATAACTGGGTGGAAACCCATGAGTTCAGCTTGTTAAGGCAACAACATACTGAGAGCACCTAGAGGGGGTGAATAGGTGATCCTTTGAAATTCAACACTAAATAGCCAACACTTGGTTATGAAATGTTAATGCAATTAAAACCAAGTTGCTAAAGTATGAACTTTAGTAGAAAACCAATCACAAAGAAGATGGACACAAGACACATTGATTTATCCTTTGGTTCGGCTAACGCCTACTCCACGTTGTGGTGACCTCCTTCGATCAAGGATTGCACTCAATCCCTCTCAAGTGATCCAATGATCAACTTTGAGTACCACGTTTATCTTCCTCAGTAGACTTTTCCCGTTTGCGAGGAATCTCCACAAGTTGGAGCCTCTCGCCCTTCCAATGTTTGATCACAAGAGAAGCACAAGAGTAAGGGAGGGAAAGCAACACACGTAAGACTCAATTCGCAGCACACACACGCACACAAGCCAAGACTTGAGCTCAAAACACTGTGCAGGGAGTTCACAACTCAAACGGAGCTCAAATCACTAACACAACAATCCAAATGCGTGGAGGCGGAGTCTAGGTGTCTTAAGATATTTAGAGAATGCTTGGTGTACTGCTCCATGCACCTAGGGGTCCCTTTTATAGCTCCAAGGCAGCTAGGAGCCGTTGGAGATCAAATTGGAAGGCAATTCTTGCCTTCTGTCGAGTGGAGCACCGGACAGTCCGGTGCACCACCGGACATGAACAGTACCTGTCCGGTGCCCGACCTCCTTCCTTTTTTGGCACAGTAGACCGTTGGCCCTTCGGTCCCGTTGGCGCACCGGACACTGTTCGGTGCACACCGGACAGTCCGGTGTGACCAACCGACCGTTGGCGTGGGCCACGCGTCGCCCGCTAATTGCGTAGCCGACCGTTGGCTGCGAGCGCCATTGGCTCACCGGACAGTCCAGTGCACACCGGACAGTCCGGTGAATTTTAGCCACAGCGTCTTGCTTTTTCCCGAGAGCGACGAGTTTGCCGTCGGGCCAGCCTGGGCACCGGACACTGTCCTTTGCACCACCGGACTGTCCGATGCGCCACAGGCTGGTGCTGGTGCTATTTTGGTTGAACATAGCCAAATCTTTTCCACTTCTTTTCCTCTTTTCTTGGCAATGTCTCTAGTACTTAGATAAACATATTAGTACCCAAAAACAATTTACTAGGGCTAGAAACATACCTTGGTTCTTGATGTGCACTTCTAAATCACTTAGCACATATGGACTTAAAACAATATGTTGGGCATCTAATCACCAAAACATTTATAGAAATGGTCCAAGGGCACATTTCCCTTTTAATCTCACCTTTTTGGTGATTTATGCCAACACATTAAAAAGCAACGAAAGGTGCAACATCATTCTCAAATTTGAAGACCAAAATTTTTCAATTGAGATTTGGCATATTTGGATGAATTTTGCCACCACTTGGTTTGTTTTCGCAAATCAAATTCTTTTTCCTATTTCTAAGTCAAACACACTTGTTTGGGCAAATAGAGAGCTATTACAAGAGAAGAATTTATCAAGTGACAAAAACTCCCCCTTTTCCCATAATCAAAATTGTCCCCCATAAGAGACCAAATTTTGCAATAAGAGTCATTTGGGCAAAATACAAATTCTAACTCTAAATTTTTCGAAATTCACAAGTGGTTGGCTGATCCATTTGCTTTGGCATTAATTTCTCCTCCTTTGGCATTAAGCACAAAAACGGGATAACTTTTGGCCCTTTTAACCCCATTGCCTCACTAAAATGTCAAATAGAATCACAAAGGCAATGAGAACACAATAAGGAACTTAGGATAGGATACATTTTACCAGAATCACTTAGCACATATGGACTTAAAACAATATGTTGGACATCTAATCACTAAAATATTTATAGAAATGGTCCAAGGGTACATTTCTCTTTCACATACACAGTGACAAATTTACAGGTAGCTTCAATACCACTATGTATGTTGTTGCCTTAACAAGCTGAACCCGTGGATTTTTCATAGCTTTTCACCCAGTTATGAATTGGTTTAGGGTCAATAATGTTATTGGGTGGGTTGGATTTAATTTTCTCCTTATGTTTTTGGGTGGTTGTGGGATGGATGTCAAAGTTACTAGATTTAGGTGTGGGTTGGATGTAGGTTGGGTTTTTTGCGATTAGCAGGTTTAAGCTCCACTGGTGGAGCTGTCTGTGTAAAGTGAAGCCATGCTACACGGGAAAGCTGTGTCTCCTCCCTCATGGCCACGCCACTTTGAAAGCTCCTGCTCCTGGAAAGCAGCCTGCCCGTGCCCGTGAACCGCCACCGCCGGAATGAAGCCTCTACAGCGACCGAGCATAGAAGAGAGCAGTATATATATAATATACTAGTGTATCTTCAACTCCAGCTAGCGGCTAAGAATAAACGGGGCTAAATTATAGGAACCTCGCTCCATCAACATCGCCTCGCCCTGAAACGCACAGACAGCACCAAGCCAATGGCTACTTATAGCATCTCCCCTTTCTCTCTCGTCCCCTCCTTGGTCCCTCGGCACGCGCCGGCCGCCTCCGCCCATCGCCGTGCTGCCATGCCATCACTGCCGAGAAGACGACCTTGCAAGGACGCCATCGCATAAAAAAGGAGATCAGCAGGAGGTGGAGCCAACCGACGACGGATTGGTGGTCCCTGCGACGGAATAGACCGAGACCTAGCACTGCAGTGCAGGTGGGTCGCATCGCACGCGAGGTCAGGAGGATGTAGGCAGTCGACGCCCGGGAGAAGGTGAAGGTGGAGCCGCGGGCGTGCAATGAGCCGGCACCTGCACCGCTGCTTCGCGTCCACGGGGACCATGTTCCTGTGGGCGCTCTTCCTGGTGGCCATGACGGCCACGTACCTGAGCGTGCACTCCTTCGTCGACAGCACCTCCCCGCGCTACTTCGCGGCGTCCTGGGGCGGCCTGCACTGGGAGCGCCAGATCCGGGCGTCGGCGTCGCCGCGCCGGCGGTCGGCGCCTGGGGCGCCCGCGGGGCTGTCCGTGCTCGTCACGGGCGCCGCGGGCTTCGTGGGCGCGCACTGCTCGCTGGCGCTCCGCAAGCGCGGCGACGGCGTCGTCGGCATCGACAGCTTCAACTCCTACTACGACCCCTCGCTCAAGAAGGCGCGCCGCGCGCTGCTGGGCAGCCACGGCGTGTTCGTCGTGGAGGGCGACATCAACGACGGCCGCCTCCTGGCCAAGCTCTTCGACGTCGTGCCCTTCACCCACGTGCTCCACCTCGCGGCGCAGGCCGGCGTGCGCTACGCCATGGAGAACCCGGCGTCGTACGTCCACTCCAACGTCGCCGGACTCGTCTCCCTCCTCGAGGCCTGCAAGGACGCCGACCCGCAGCCGGCCGTCGTCTGGGCCTCCTCCTCCTCCGTCTACGGCCTCAACGACCGCGTCCCCTTCTCGGAGGCGCACCGCACCGACCACCCGGCGTCGCTGTACGCCGCCACCAAGAAGGCCGGCGAGGAGATCGCCCACACCTACAACCACATCTACGGCCTCTCCGTCACCGGCCTCCGCTTCTTCACCGTGTACGGGCCGTGGGGCCGCCCCGACATGGCCTACTTCTCCTTCACCCGCAACATCCTCCAGGGGAAGCCCATCACGGTGTACAGGGGCAGGGACCACGTCGACCTCGCCCGGGACTTCACCTACATCGACGACATCGTGCTCGGCTGCCTCGCGTCGCTGGACACGGCGGGCCGGAGCACCGGCACCGGCGGCAAGAAGCGCGGCCCGGCGCCCTACCGGATCTTCAACCTGGGGAACACGTCGCCCGTCACGGTGCCCACCATGGTGTCCATCCTGGAGAGGTACCTGCGGGTGAAGGCCAAGAAGAGTGTGGTGGAGATGCCCGGCAATGGCGACGTGCCCTACACGCACGCCAACATCAGCTTGGCCCGGGAGCAGCTCGGCTACAAGCCGACGACGAGCCTGGAGGTGGGGTTGAAGAAGTTCGTCAGGTGGTACCTCAACTACTACGGATACAAGTATACAACCGGGTGAAAAACTCGTGATGATCAGTATAAAATGGGCCCGAGACATGAGACTGAGTTTCCATGATGATCATTATGTGATTAGTATACCGCTCTGTCGTGCCTTCCACACACACACATTTTTTTAGTCCAGACAAGTTAGGGAAATGCAAGGAATTAAGAACAGAATTCTGTTGTAGCTAGGTGGGGAGATGAGGGGACGGCGACAGAGCGATGAAATGGAGGGGGGTGATCCCCTTCATTCTGTATTTTCTTCTGTAAATTGTATCAATCATTATAGGGTTATCCTTTCTTTCTCAAAAATCAGTTATCATCACATATAACAATAGCAACTTTTGGGATCTTATTAGGCAAACAGACAGGCAACTTAACAGGTGCCTGGAAAATAAGATAGGAGCTGATGTTACCTAACAATGGTGTGACAGCAGGGACTGCATTTGAAGTCCCAGCTCAATTTAGATATCTAATAAATAGTATCCTCCTTCCTGACCTCTACAGATGATTTTGCAGTGAACATGATACCCAAGTACCCAACAGGAAATATAAAGCTTTGATTCAGATGGCCATATATGCTCATCTTTTAATTCCCCCTTCTGTTTCTGGCATATGACGTTTCCACATGAATTTTGGAGCAATTTTATTGACAATGGGCTCAGTGATCTCACCGTCTTCCAAAATAGGCAGTGACCCCTTTGCATCTGTGTTGCACGTAGTTCTCTTCAGTCTGGAATGATCAAAGACCAGACAGACCTTGAAACACAAAAGCTCTGTCGAAATGCTGGAATTTTGAGAAGAGAATCGAAAATAACATGCCTTGAAATCTAAGGGAGGGCAAGACAGCCAGGAAAGTTCCTCCAGTTGAGCCACGTCCACGGTCCGCGGCAAGAACATCATGACGTTAGGAGCTATTTTCTGAGCTGCTTGAAATGTCGTGTACCTACGCACAAAGCAGTAAGCTTGTTAAGACGCTATTGTTCTGAGATCTCTTGGTTCTTAGGCTTTCATCTTAATTACTATCCAAATGCTACCCAATTGTACATGTGTATACATTTTCAGACTGAAATTTTGTGAACAAACTTTCATGGCCATATCTACAGAACTGAGGTGCAAAATGTGCAAGCTGCTTATCAGTTATCAAGATTTTACTGACAAGCTGAAACCATTTCGCTTTCAGCTAGGGCAAACAAAGCGAACAACATACCCGTCCTTCGGCTTCAGCATATCAAGGGTGTAAACTGGAGCTTCAATGTAGGATGGACCTCCCCACGGTGGTGAAAGGAACACCAAATCAGCCTGGTGGATTTGAGGCAATCAATCAGCAAATAATTTGAATGATGAAATAACTGCACGTTCTTTCTTTAGTGACAGTATGGTCAGGTCTCAAGGTACAGATATGAGTACATGACATAAGAAGTTCAGAATTCAGGAATCAGAGGCCAAAGCTTGGCCGCACTTAGCTTCCACAAACTGTGACGATCTTTCAGTCTCCCTGCACTACTGAATTTATCGGACAACGTACCTTGAGGAAAGGCGCCAGGCGGAAGAAGTCACCGACAATGAACTCGATTCTGTCCTCGACGCCGTACACCCTCGCGTTGTGCACCGCCAGCTCCACCTTTCGGGGGTCGATCTCCACGGCGACCACGTAGCAGCCCCTGCGGCACGAGGCGGAGACGCGGAGTCGGTTTCTGCAGGCTGTAAGCAGGGGAGAGAGCAAATAGAAACACACGGGAGCGTAGTGCCCGTTCACGTACCTAGCGGCGAATTGGATGGAGTTGCCACCGCATCCGGCGAAGGCGTCGACGACGAGGTCGCCGGGGGCGGCGCGGGCGGCCTGCGACGCCGCGATGGACTCCGGGGTGGCGGAGTACCAGCCCTCAGCGTCCATGCGCACGCCGCGGTCATAGAGGTTGAAGAGGCTGTACCGGTGCGCCCAGTACTTGCCCGCCACGGCCGCCTCGGAAGTAGAAACGGAAGCGGAAACGGCGGCGGCGGCATTGGGGTCCTGTGCCTCGACGTCTTGCTCCTGCTTTTCATCCGCCGCCCTGACGCTCTTGGGCTCCCTCGATCTCGCGACCTTGCGGCGGCCGGCTTTGGGTGCAGTGGCGCCGAGAAGGCGGAGGAAGCGATGATGGATCCTGTGGAGGAGTCGAACGGCGCGCGCGCTGCGCAGGCTCCGGGACTCTAGCACGGCGGCGGCGGCGGCGGCGGTTATTTTCGCCATGCCCTGTTGGCCTAGACTGCTGGTCTGCTTATATGCTGGCGGGACCGCGGGAGTAATCCATGCGTCAGAAACCAAATTTGAAGGCTTTCTACTAGGGCTTTCGATTTTATTCTTAGCGCCCGTTTGTTTGGTACAAATTGAATTTTATTTTAATAATTATAATTTAGACAAAACTAATTAAGTTTATATATTTATATATGTAATATATTTGTATATTATCCTAAATCATATGAGAGAGATAGTTATAGCAAAGCAAGTATAAGAGTGTGTTATAAGTTCTGTATCGGAAAAATAATATGTAAATCTATAAAATCAATTTCCATCTCTCACCTCATGAAATTGATATAGGCTTATAAGATAACTCTGGAAAATGGTGGAATATCACATTCTAAAAAAATAGACTATTCTATTAGTAAGATTACAATTCCTTAAAAAGAAAGGAAACAAACCGGATCTTATGTTTTTTCTTCTGGCAACAGATGGCGCCTTAACAGCATTTTATTTGCCACTCACCTCAACTAATGCTAAAGCTATTCACATAGTAGTTTCATGATGATTTCATACATATTTAATATTTAATAGTGTGCCACATCGTTATTTTATATAGCATGGCATAATATTTAAGATAAATAGGTTTTATGGAATGAAATTAGTTTTATGGACATCAAACCATGTCAACATGTTTCATCTTCACATACTCCCTCCGTCTCACTATATAACTATAAGTCGTAACCACATGTGGTTTATAGACAAAAAAAACATTTAATTATCTCTATACCACTGCATCGATATACATATGCATAGAGAGGGCACATCATAACCACATATAGTTTATAGACAAAAAACATTTAATTATCTCTATACCACTGCATCGATATACGTATGCATAGAGAGGGCACATCTTATATTATGGGACAGAAACAAAAAAGTGGTTACGCTTATATTCTGCAACGTAGGGAGTATTTTACTGATTTATATTGGTTGTTTAGTTGCAGTATTTAATTGGTATGTTAATCTATGAAACAGTGAAGTAAAATTTTGTATGAAGAGACATTGTTTCATTCTTAGTTTAATGACACTCTAGATAATATGACAGTATTGAAAAGACTGTTATAAAATGGTCATTGTGATTAGCCGAAAAAACCCCGTCCTAGGGTGCAGTTTTCAGCTTTGCGGGGGCCGGAGGAAAAGGGAAAAAAATGAGATTTAGGTTCGTTTCGTTTTAATCTCAATATAAATGAATTAGACAAAATTAAGTGGACTTAAATCCCTAACAAGTTAAAATTATTTATTATTTTTTTCAATCTCATTCAATCTGTATAGAATGGGAATAACCAAACAATGCTTTAAATGGCCATCGCATTGGAGCCAACACAGAGTACAAATTGATATCTCAATGTTTCTTATTCAAAACTCGCAATGTTATTGTAACAAACCATTCATTTATAGTTACTAAAATTTGGAATAGAAAAACAATTAGATCATCTCACTACGCGGCAGTTCAGTTACAACATATGGACACATGCATATTCACCATAAATCCATATGGATTGAGTGGTTTAATATAGAGTTTAGTTTAAAATACATACCAAACCACTCCAAACTACATGGGTTGAAGTGGATACATACGTATCCAGTCATGAAGGGGACGAAATTCCAGACGTACATGTTTCTAACGTTTTACGTTCCTAGTGTGACGCCTTCCGTTGGGTGCAGCGACATGCCGACATCCTTCGCCGGTTCCTTTGCAGATACGAGGCTAGAGTGACCAGGAGATCGACCATGGGATATGTGTGTTTGAAAGGTTCTGCATAAGATATGCGGTACGCTCCTTAGCAGGTCCAAGAATCCAGAAAGATCATGGGTGAAAAGCCCGCAATCAGGACATCAGCAATGCAAAGAGAACTTACTGCGGGTGAAGTAGAATTGTCTAGCCTCCAAAGAGAACAGAAAGGCAACAGAGTGCCAGGAATCAATGGTTAATGCAATAAGAGCCTCACAAGTACTTAGATAGCCAAGGAAGATCTGGAGATTCCTTGAGGGCAAATGTCACATCATCACTGTCAATCAAGAACACGAAGTATTAGATCACGGGCAAGAGAGAGGTTAACTGATATTTGGCTTTGGATTAAAAAGTTCTTTGGTGCTGATTCCAAGAGCTGACCTTGGATAGTTGAGCTGCACCTTCTGCAACTTGTGCTTGCTACCCTCTTCACAGAGGATGATCTTGCTTTCACCAAGCTTGCAGCTGCGAATGGGACATACAAAATTTACTGATAGGTCACCGAGCCAAATCAAAGGAACAGTAAATAAAAGTTAAAAGAAATGAGGAGTGGAACATCAGTACAAAAAAATCAGTGGTTCTATCTCACTAGAGAAAAATGAAGTGCCAAAGATATGAGAATTTTCACAGGTAATCCCCAGCTATCTAAAAGCGACAGCTGCAGAAGAGCTATGCCAATTGGACCACCTAGAATAATGCATGGTCCAAGTTTACAAATTCCACGCAATCATTGCATGATCAAAATTTCAACACGCGAGAGATGCAAAGGATGCAATAGTGATTGAAATGTACGTAAGGCTGAAGTGTTCGCTTTAGTCTATTTCCAATTGATCAAAATTACAATTTCCAGTCTTCACATGCTCAAATTATAACCATGAAAAATGAAAGGGGTGCAATAGCAATTAAAAAATGGAAACCAGGCTGAAGTTTTCACTTCAGTCTATATCCAAGCATGCACTAACCGGCATAGCCATTCCTTTCAATGTACTAGAAAACAACTAATCTGTCCAAAAAAACGTCCAAGTCAAACTATTTTATGTTTGACAAATTTTACAAAAAAAAAAGACTCAACATTTATGGCACGAAATAGGCATACTATGAAACATAGTTCCATGAAGAATTTAATAATACCTATTTGGTATTTGGCAATATAGATATCGGTATTTTTTAGTATATTTAGTCAAACTTTAGATAGTTTAACTAAGGGCAAAACTAGAACATCAAGTTCTTTGGAAGAGGTAGTATAAAAAATGGCAGGTGATACATGCAAATGCAAGCGTCGGAAGTTGGAATAAGAACATGCAAATGTAACTACATTTGCTATGGCACGGAGAAGCAAAGGCAACCATCACTAGCCACATTACACATGATGGTATGTGTATATGAACTCATGGATAACTGTCTACATGAGGAACTTAAGGCACAGTTTCATCTATGCACACTACACATAAGATTGAATTAGCATACCAAATTTTCAAGAGAGTGTCGCATCCAGGCAATAGTTCTCTGTGGGCACGGCACCAGGAGAAAACTGTTGTTGCTAACTACAGAAAAAGATAATATCTAGTTAGATTTCTTCAGAAGCACCCATACTAGTACTATGTGCATGGTCCCAAATAGGCAGGATAGAAACAAGACCAGTACTGTTAACAGCTTGCCATTATGAAACTTCCAAAATAAGCATGAAACCCTTCATCGCATGCCTCAGTTCACATGGAAATTCAATCAGATGCGAAGCTAGGGGGAGTGCCACCCAGTGTATGTAAGTGTAATTAAGAGTGAGCGACTAATTATTGAAGGGGATGTTTGGTTTAAAGAATCAATCTATTCTAGATAAGGTGATGCATCATATGATTCCAATTCACAAATTAGTGGAATGAACTCACTCCTCGTATTATTACTAATTATTAGCCCATGAGGAATGAAATGGTGATGCATCAACTCATTCCATTCCACAAATCGAATGAGAAAGTGAGGAGTGAGAAGATGATGGACTACCTCATTCCTCAAACCAAACACGCTAGAAATAAAAAATACAGTGCAAAAATACTGCACTTGCAATAGTTCCAAACAGCTTTACGATGGCAACAGGGAAATACAGAAAAGAAAAAGGAAACTAGTTAATGCAAATAAGGGATTGCCAAAAAAATATGGACTATAAAGCCTGAATAATCAGGATTCAAGAAGCCCAAAAATACAATATCAGGAAAGTTTCACCATCTGAATGTTAAGGCCCGTTATGCCCATCCTATTACTAAGGCCTACTGGCCTCTCTATATAATCTCTACAGCCCCTATGGACTAACTATCCTTCGTCATTTCCAAAAATAACATGGTAACGAAGCAGGTTAGGATTAGCTTTAATCCCGCCCTCTAATCCTACCCATTTTTTCAGCCGTCTCGTCCGCCTGGCCGCATCTTCTCCGACACCCGTCTTCAGTCTGCCCCGCCCGTCCGACGGCCTTCTCTGCCTCGTCATATCTCCATCGGCGGGTGGATCTTCTCCGGCGGCGCCCGCGCTCGACTGTCTGCGCGGGAATCCGTCGGAGCCCCTGCTCGCGTCCGGCAGATCTCCGGCGGCAAGCACGTCCACCGACCCGTGCCCGCCTGTCTGGATCCAGCGGCGCCCCTGCTCACGTTCGACGTCCACCGGCCCACGCCCTCCAGTCTGCACCGGCCCACGCTCGCCAGTCTGCACCGGCATGCGCCTGCCAGTCTGCGTGGATCTCCAACGCCTGTGCGGCCATCTTCTCCGGCAGATTCTTCTCCGTCTGGGTGCGTCCGTTTGGTTTTCCTGCACCAACCGAACCAGTGGACCAGAGTTCTTCGTCGCCTGACTGTCTCCTTGGCCGCTGGGCGGCTACTGCTGTAACCTATTTTTGCCAGGACATTGCATAGTGAAGTACCCTAAACATATAGTTATTGGTTGGATCTGTTCTGCCTTCGGTGATTTTGGCACTCGTTTATTTAGTTGCTTTTCTCATCACTATGTCAATCAATATTGTAGTTGTCAATATTGTGCTTGATGGGCAGAACTATCCTGAGTGTGCCTTTTGTGTTCAGACTGCATTGAGAGGTCATGGTTTACTCTTTCACCTGACTGAAGATCCACCAATTCTTGCTGATGATCAGAGCAATGCTGCAGCGATCAAAACATGGCAAATTAATGATGGTAAAGTTATGGCTGCAATGGTCAACAGTACCAAACCATCTATGATAACGAGTTTGTCCAAATTCACAACTGCTAAAGCTATTTGGTCACATTTGAAGGAACGCTTTGTTCAAGATAGTGGTGCGTGGAAGGATCGATGAAGGCAGTAATGTTGAGATGTGCGTTACCTGTTTTCTGGCATGTAGGGATGGCTCCTCGGCTCTACGCCTCCCCCTCCCTCCTCCTCCGCTCCGGCGCCCGCCCCCTCCCCTCCCTTCCCACCAGCCTCTCGCCGGCGCCCACTCCGGGTCTGGCGACCACCTCACCCTCCCCCGTGGCACCGGGTTCCCCCTCATCCTTGTCTCCTCAGGCTCGTCCCTTCGTGCCGGCTGGCCGGTCCAAGGTGCAGCGGTGGGCAGAGGCGAGTCATGTCTCTCTAGAGGCGGTTCCAGCGGACGCCTCTGGTGAGGTCGCTGATCCTCCCGGGCGACGGTCGTTCAAAGAGGTGGCTCAGCTCCCGCCTCCGCGTGCTGCTAGGCCGGAGCCTCGGCGGGAGCCTCACTGCCCGGTGATCAAGGTGGTGGCTCGCCCTGTCTCATCCAGAAGAGCGTTGAGGCCCTCCCCTGACGCTGAGGGCTGGGTCGAGGTTCATTCTCGGCGACGTCTTCGCAGGCCTCAGCCTCCCCGTCGATCGATCCCTCAGGATCTCCGAGGAAGGTGTTTCAACTGCATGGCTCCCTCTCACAAGGCGGCTGAGTGTAGGTGCCCGGTGCGCTACTTCACCTGCAGGGCCTTGGGACATCGCGCTGCCTGGTGCCCAGCCCGCTTCGACCGGGCACCCCTCTGCAAGAATTCTATGTCAGTCTAGGATCGTCTCGGTCCGTTACTGGTCGAAGCCAAGCCTCGTTCTGTTAAGGTTTGGAGGGAGGTCCCCTCTCGTGGCGGGACGGTCGAGGGTGTCGGGGCGCCGGTTCAGGCGCAGGAAGGTGCAAAAAGGCGACGCCACCGCACGAGGGGCAAAAGGTCTAACCCACCCCCATTGGTGCCTAAGTCATCTGTTCAGGATCCTCAAGCTCCGATGCCCGCTGAGGACCAAGCCTCCCTTCTATCCTAGGTTGAAGATGATGTGTCCGTCCCTCGTGGTTGCGTGTTGGAGCGATCGGTTGCGCTTGACAGAAAGGAGTTCAGGTTGCAGCGTTGTGCCTTGTTTGTAGTGATCACCGGATCGCGGCCTCAGGTGACTTTGGAAGTTTTCGCAGCAGAGGTTGCGGCTGGGTTTGGTTTGCATGAAGACTCCTTCTTAATGCACCGTTCTTCCCCAGAAGATTTTGTTTTGGTGCTAAACTCCGAGCACGCAGCGAATGAGGTGTACAACAATGGTTCGGTGTTCAATTCTCCCTATGGTTCGTTCAAGTTCATTCGATGGTCTAGGCTGGCTCACGTGGAGGTGGTTTCGTTCCCCTCTTTGGTCATGGTTGAGTTCGGAGGAATTCCCGTGCACGCGTGGGAGCTGGCTACGGCGCAAAATCTGTTGCGAGATTTCTGCTCTGAGGTGGAGCTTCATCCCGACACAGTCAATCGCCTCGATTTTTCTTCGTTCAAGGTTTTCGGATGGTGCCGCCGGCCGCAGCTCATTCCGGGCTCGTTTGAGCTCCTCATCCCAGAGCGGGTGATGAGTTCGGGAGGCCCTCCGGCGGTGAGACGCCTGCTGTCCTATTCGGTGACGGCCTCTGTCTCTCGTGTTCCCCAGGCGGATGCTGCTGTTTCGCTTTCGTTGCCTTCGTCTCCGACGTCTGATGGTGGTGACCGGGAGACAGGTTCTCGCTGGCGCAGGCTCTACTGGCCTCTCTATATAATCTTTACAGCCCCTATGGACCAACTATCCTTCATCATTTCCAAAGGTAACACTGAAAACAAAATGTCAGCAAAACAGAGAAAACCCCAAATGAACAATTTGTAGGGTAGTTTTTGGTCTGCATACCCTACTACCAGCTTGGGGTGAGACAGCCACACAACGGGCTGTGCCAGACATAACCCACGCTACAAATTTATGTACCAAAGAGATTTCATTCCAAGTATTGGATTTTAGTCAAAATCATAGCACATAGGCAATTAGGCATGGAAACCTAAAGAACAAGCCATCTGTCACTCTGACTCCTGGGCTTGGCAAGGATTTTTTTTCAACAATATTATTGTTTGGAAATATAGGAGCTAAAAACATAAAGGTCACCTTATCAAACATTATTTCACCTAGTCCACTTTTGTACAGCTCATGAACTATGGCAACCAAGATAACTTTTCCAAACTTTGGACAATTCTTCATCACCTGTAAAGAGACAAAATGTTGCAGAGATCCAAATAATGATGGGTGGTCAAGTGACTTTAATAATTGATCTGGTTATGAGTACAAGAGCACATAAAATGCACATTTTCCACTCACTTGAATATGCGGTGCCTGGAAGACTTCCTGAATAGCAGCTTCTATGTCACCCATGGAAACAACACCATCACCTACAAAAATCAGATCTGTGTTCAATGAATTATATACAAGTTGGAATTTAAATCAAACAATGGAGGGTTGAAATCGTAAAACCATATAGCACAAATGCTGGATTTGTATTGGTGGTCTAGGTTTATGTGACTATGTGACCATAAAGAGAATAGTCCAGTGCACACAGTTTTTCTTGAATAGTTGATTCCAACACAAATGTGTATAGTACCTTTATTTGCAGAAACAGTATTCTGTGCAGACTGTCGAGACTGTTTAACACGGTAGTCTGCAAACTCTGCTGCTCGTCTACAAATCTCTAAAGCTCGCCTAGCATCACCTGACATAGCAGCTACCTGCAAACATAGGCGTTTAAAGTGGGGGTCCATGCCAACATTAAAATAGAAAATGGCATGACCTTCATACAAGTTAATTAGTGAGAGCATTTTCAAATTCTTTGTTTGCCCCAGGCTTCAAAAAAAGAAAATGACCTCTGCAATGTGAACTCATTTACTGTAGTGTAGTCCCTCTGGTTACAAACGACACTAAAATCCGGTCAAAATGTTAGAACTTTTTTTTGAGAATGTGGGAGAGCTGTGTGTCATTCCGTTAAGAAAGAAAAAGTGTTACAAGACTGGGGAATATTTTAGAACTTTGACCATTCAATTTGGAAATATTAAAACCCTATGCAAATATTTGTCATGAATAACACTTTTAAAATCTGATGCACTTATTAGACATTACTCCCTCTTTTCCAAATAAGACGTTTTGGCTTTTCTAGATATATTACTTTTGCTATGCACTTAGATATAGGGACATAGCAAAAGTTGTTTGAATATAGAAGGATTGATTATCCAAGACTGCATGCCATGTTCTATAGAGATAGAGATGTATTCTAACTATATAGAGAGCTATAACCGAACAGGACTAGAATCCTGATCGGTTGCCACTATTGTAACTGAGTTGGACTCCAATTTGCTGGCACTTTCTGCCCATATAAATATACATTATGGGCCTCCTATGGAGGATATACGCTTAACCAATCTGGTGGTTTTCGCTCAAAGTAATGTATCTAAAAGCCAAAACGTCTTATAATTTGAAAGAGGGGATATAGCTTATCTAAGAAGAAAAATATGCTCAAAATTGCACCACAAAGACTATAAAAAGTAAAAAAAATGTCATGTGTTTTTACCGGAAGGATACTAATATTTTATTTTGATTTGATGCCTGACACAAATATCATGACTTCACTTATAATCAACCATAACATGAACTTATCACTTCATGTGTTGCAGGAAAACCTCAGATTTGGTGGAATCTAGAATAATGCAGAGAGTAACAGCTACAGATGAAAAGACATGACAACAAACATATAAACATGGAACTAGGCAAACCTTTCTAGAAGCAAATTCAATAGCTTGTTCTTCAAAGGCATCAATCCCCTTTAAACGGCTTGTTATAATTTCCTGTAGTTGCCTATAATTGTATGGACCAAAACACAATCGTTGAATGCCCATCCGACTTGATATACGAGGCAATAATTTTTCTGGAAGATCCATTGTGTTTGCTATACCTATAATCATAGCCAAAAAAAGGGGTAAGAAAAAGGTAAGACTAAGGTTAAAAATAAAAGGAATAGTTAGTTACCTATGACAACTAGATTTGAATTTGGTTTGGTGGGCCAATCAAGGATGTTATACAGCACCTGATAAAAAATACCAGTGTCAAATGATAGGAAAACATATTACAACACCAAACAGCTAATTTTTTATTACTTTTCCTGGTATGCAACCTATGAGCAAAATCAATAATTTATTAATTTTGGATTGAATTATTACCGACTGATTTCTTGTCAAAAGAAGATCGAGCTCATCGATCAGCAAAATAATTGGCTGGTTTGCTTGCTTTCCAATTTTAGTGCCACCTGAAAAATGTTCTGTTAAATAGTGAAGAGCCTTTTTCCACCCAACCCTATGCCCACTCAACTGCTCATATACAACCTGCAGATTTTAAGAGTATTACACCAATTACAATTCTTTCATTGGGGTTATGTGTCAGCTACAGTTGAGTAGGACAAATTTATTTTATCATTATGCCACAAAGCAAAAGATCAAAAGTACCTTGTAGATATTCTCTGGGGATGCTAATTTAAGACCATTAATTTCAATAAAACAATATGGCCTCAGTGTTCCAGAATCAAATTCAGATCTCAGCCTCCTCATAACAGCAAGTACACTCATAGTCTGTAGTTTGATAAAAATAGATACAGAAAATTTGTTTTAATGTTTAGCCACAGCAGAAGAGATAAAACCATAAAAGCAGCCAGAAAAGATAGTCTGTTACCTTGCCAGTACCAGGTACACCATGTATATAAAGGCACCGTCCTAGGCACTGGTCGTTGCAGATTGCATCCTTTACAAATATCGATATCTCCTCCATTTCTCTGAAATTATACTTTTAGCTGAGTAGCAGTTTTTGTAAGACGTGCAACAAACATTCAGGAATATGAATAAACATACTTATCCCTGCAAGGTAATGACTTAGGGAGAGTTGCCAATAACAGGGTTGCTTTAGCCTTCTCCAGCTCAGTCTTTTGGTGGCACCGAACATGCTCAGGAATTTTTCGTATTCCAATTTTTTGTAGGCCATATATTCTACCCTTCCTTGAATTCTATTTATAAATATGTCATTTCAGTAAAGCAATACAAAACAACAGATGAAGAGAGAAGGGTTCTTTGTTACCGACTTACCGCTGCCAATTCATGTGATTGATTCCCTCTGGCAGAGAAAGATGATGTAGGTTCTTCCACCTCGTCATACTCTGAATCTTCATCAGTGTCACTGTTATAATCATCACTGGCATTGTAAGGCTCGTCACTGAGATCTTCCTTTGTCTACAAGAATGAATAGGAACAAACTTGGTCAATGGGAAAATCACAATGGTGTCCAAGCTTCAAACAAGACTGATTTGCATCTCAAGAGTTTATGCTCATCTACCTCTGGTTCATCACCAATATCTGCCAAACGCTTAAAATTATGCCAATGAATATCATACTCATATTCACAGTAAAATACATCATCTCCTCCATCGTTAGCATCTCTAAAGTCTTTGGGGCACATTATAGAACAATGTCTAAGGATTGTTTCCATCTGCACAGGCCATAAGCACAAAGAACTTGAGACAACAAATGAACAAGCAAATAAAACTGTGAAAGAGCCAACTATACACATAGAAGACAATTATCACCTCAATGTCTGCAAGATCATTGGTACGATACAGCTCTCTTCTCAAGTTATGCAGCTGCCTTCCTGCTGCAGTCTCTTCGGGGATAATGTACCACCTGACCTTTGCCCAGAAGGTGCCATCAGGCTCCCTCCATAAACTGTTAAGGATAACGGTGCCGCTCAGTAAATTCACAAACTGTGCATTAAGTGCTAAACTCTCAAACTGTGCAAAAAGGGCTAACTATCATTGACACATATAAGATCTATCTGGGGACATATTGAGGAACGTATTGCTTTTGTAACATTTAAAAAACAAAAGGAAGAGGATGAAGAGGCACACCACAGTATAGAACAACGATGCCTTGCAAGCAAACCTGAATGTTACAACTAAAAAACTCCACAACTAACAGCAAAACTTTTTACACATCATTCGATGTTGAAACAGCTAAATCATGAATAGGACAAACTATTGCAATAACACAGCAAGTTAGTTATCTAAGTGTTAGGCAAATCAATAACCAGTAACAACAGGTAAGCACCTTCCAGTTCGCAAGTAGTCAACTATAACCAATTAAAACATGATATATTGAGAAAAAAACATAAGCCAATTTTTAAAAAATCGTAATTCACAACATGAACTTCGAAACCCAAAATGCAATGCCAATGCCTTACTGACCTCTCGATGCGTGCAGCCCACAGATCGCTGGAAAGGAGTTTCTCCTTGGCAGTCCTCACGATGCGCTTGCCCTCAGGCGGCCTGGGCCGCTCGACCACCTTTCCGGCGCGCTCGGCCTCGCAGTATGGACATGCCCAGTCACCTTCAGGCACCCTCCGAAGCGGCGGTCGCACGCAACGCAGGTGGAATCCGCCGAGGCACGCGTCGCACTCCACCATAACCCCGCCACCGGTGCGGAAGCATACGCGGCACTCTTCCTCCTCGGGGTCCTCCGCGTCAGACTCCGCCGCCTCCCGCCGCTTCACGTACACGTCATCACCGACCTCGAACTCCCCGCCGTCATACACCACCTTCCGGTAGTATGCCCTCTTCCTCGGGTGTCGCTTCTGCCTCTTGGGCTCGTGCTGAACAGGGGTTTTAGGTGACGGCGCGGCGCGCTTGCCCTTGGAGGTAGGGGTCAGCGTAGCCTTCACCTGCACCTCCAGGGCAGCTTTGGTGGGGGTTTCGAGGAGGCGGCGCGAGCGCCGGACGGTGTAGGGCGTCGCCGGAGACATTGGCGCCGGCGAGGCCGTCGATTTGGAGTTCCGCCTGGGCGTGGGCTTGGATGGGGTGCAGAGGTCCATCCTGGACGCGGCGGGGGCTGCGACGGGCTTCACCGGCGAGGATCTGGGCTTAGATTTTGACCTTGAGGGGGTGGCAGCGACATCCATTTCCGGGTCTCGCCGGAGACGGCGAGGGGTGACGGCCTGACGGGTGAGAGGCAGAAGAAGAGGGACGTGGATTTGAAAAGTGGACGGAGTTAGGGTTTATGCAATCTGGCACATATTGTAACACTATAAAGAGGACATATCATGTGCAATCACTTATCCTGGTGTAAGCATGCAATCAAGCGATCTGGTGTATCCGATCTAGATCTAATGGTAACTGTTATTTTACATTTAACCCTTTCCACCTGAAACCTAGTGTCTATTTTACATTTAACCACTTCCATATGAAACCGTTAGATCTAGATCGGATGCACCAGATCGCTTGATTGCATGCTTGCACCAGGATAAGTGATTGCACAGGATATGTCCTCCACTATAAAAACCATCAACTAAAAATATTATATTTATTTATTTATGTAATTAGGATAATAAATTTTTATTAAGTGTTTATTATTTATTTGCATTTGAAATGATTTTTTGATTTCGCCTGATTGATTTGTGAATATTTAATAGCAATTCTTTCTAAAGGAAAATTC
Organism: Zea luxurians; assembly: GCA_029449295.1. Taxonomy (NCBI): domain Eukaryota; kingdom Viridiplantae; phylum Streptophyta; class Magnoliopsida; order Poales; family Poaceae; genus Zea; species Zea luxurians. The sequence goes on along the minus strand of JAOPSE010000449.1, from coordinate 546,286 downwards.
TAGTAAATAATATAATAATTATTAGTCTAAAAATAAATATTTTATTTATAAATAGTTTTGATTTAATTATTATGAATTTTTTAGTTATTTAAAAATGCATTTCGAAATTAGAAAAAAACAAACCCTCCCAAATCTTAGACCCATTAGGGGCCCAACTATCTAAACCCTAGCCGCGCGCCCTGACTCTCTCTGCCCAAGCCGTCGCCGCCCCTTCTATTCCTCTCCCTCCCCTATTCTCTCTTCTCCCTCCCTCGCTTCTCTCTACCCCACGCAAGCCGCCAGGAGCCCCGATGGTCGAGCCGCCCATGCGCGCCCGAAGCACCGACTGTGCGACCCGACCCCACCGACCCGCGCCCACCCGCGACGACCCCGACGCTAGGGCACCTCGATGTCTGTGCCCAGGACCGTTCTCGTCGTTGTTTCGTCTCCCGCGTTATGGAGCATCAAAGTTGTCGTTTCTTTCTCTCTCCAGTCCTCCTCTCACCATTGATGCCGAGAAGAAACCGTCGGCGCCATTGACGGGACTTGAAGACCCGCCGGCGCCCATGAACTCCCTCGGCCGACCCTTCCCTCTCCTCTATAAAAACCAAGCTCCTCCTCTCTCCCTTCTCCCTACCAGAGCTTGCCTCCATTTCTCTCTCACTCTCCTCGCCGTTAGAGCCGTCGTCGTCGGAGTTCACCACGCCGTCGTCGGAGCCCGTGGAGTTCGCCGGAGCTACGCCCCCGCCGTACCAAACCTTCACCTAGACGCACGCCCAAGCCATCCGTCGTTCGTCGCAAGGTTGAAGATGACCTAAATTAATTTATGTATTTTCGAAATTCTTTTGATTCAATCCATGAACTATGTATTTATTTTGTTGTAATATGAACATGTGTGATCCGAAATTCATACGTATGTGCGCTATGGAAATTTTGGTAGATATATGCGATACGTAGTGCACCGTGATTGTTCATGTTAGTCGATGCGATGACTTTTGGATTAGAGAGAAATATGACGAAAATTTAGTAGTCACACGTTGGTGATAAAAACACTAGATATGAAATTTTATAGCTAATTTTGGTCACATTGAACTTTGGAAATTATTTGGAGAATTATAATAGTAGGTTCATTATAATGGATTTAGTAAATGGTATAAGAATTCATGACCATATAAACATTATAGGATTTTAGATGATTTATATTCGATTATTTTTAATAATACTGGCCTGTAGAAAGAAAGGAGAAAATACCACTAGTCATATGGAAAATAGATTTTTACTAGCCAAAATAAAAATGCTCATAAGTATAGCACTTAACTTTTTAGAATTTATAAAATACTTGTTTTTGTCATAATAACTAGGTTTATGTTATTAAAAGTTCATTTAGTAATTTATATTGATTTTTAGAATATTAAGGTTAGTAGATTTATTTTTAGCTATACGCATAAACTCAAGTTAGAGATAAAAGGAATAAAGCCGATTAGTCTATTTATTAGTATTAAAGACAATAATTTCCATTTATGTTCATAAATGATGTTAATACGTATTAATACTAGTTAAAACTATATTTATAGCACCTACTCATAATTTCATCATTTATGACTCGCAATAATAGTCATAATTGAATTAATAAGTATTTATGCGTTAAGACGTATTTATGGTGTGATAAATACGATGTGTTAATATGAATGTAATGGTGAATGATTACCCTGTACTGGTGTATGTTTATTTATTTAGCATACATATTCTTTTGTATGTGCGATACGCGAATCGATGCTAGAAGTAGACTGTGAGGTAGACGAGCCTAACACGTTCGAGGACGACCCGCAGGACACGTTCGAGCAAGGCAAGTGGATTCTCCCTCTGCATATTCTATTTGCACCCATTAATGCATATAATAATGTTTACTTTTTGGATATACTGCATAATTTGATGGAATTTACTAATTAAGAATTTCCTAGATTTACCAACTGTATTCCTTGATTACCCTAGGAAAATACTCTGCTTTGCAAATTGATGCTACCGCTCAACTTAATAATTGTTAAGTCACTCCTGTTTATGATATTAATGTTCCATAAATGAAATTGGTATTATATTGTTAACCCGATGGTTAAACAATATTATTTCATATTAATTAGAACATGGAGTGACCACCTAGAATAACAGTGCAACCACGAGTGTTATCATGGCTCTGGCTTTGGTAATTAGCTTTATATGTTTAGTACCTGGCAACCTTACCTGAAATATGGGCAAGAGGGGGAGCGGCAGTGGTGGCAGCTCACGTTAACATGGAGACGTATTCTTGGCTAAGGTACCTCGTCCAGAGGACCTCCACACCGACTTGGAAACCTTAGCGGGTTGCTTCGTATTAAGTGTATTCTGTGAAAACCTCATAATGGATTCCTAGTCATTCACCTTGGTAGTGTTTACGGGTCCAATCAACCCAGGCTAGATGGGATACATGGCTTGTGGGTAAAGTTGTACCACCTCTGCAGAGTGTAAAACTGATATATCAGTCGGGCTCCCGGTTAAGAGCAGCCTGGACTCCTCACATAATAATTAAACTTGAAGATGGAATTAAATTGAGATACAATGATCTGCCAATGTTTTCTTAAGTGGTTTCACTTAAGTGTTTTTGACATACTCTTATACCTTTGTTTAAATGGGATACTTGGGATACACACTTATTAGTAAGATAGGTGTTGCTAATAAAATATTGACCAACTAAAATGCTTACTACTCAACCTTAGCCTCACCTTGTTAAACCTGCATTAATTTTTCCCTCACTTGCTGAGCCCCGACCATAAGTGAGCTCACCCTTGCTACTATTTTGATCAGAGGGTGATGCTAGAGACTTTGATGGAGATTTCGACGATGAATTCTAAGTCTAACGATGCGCCGGTCATCTTCCCGTGGGAGATTGCCCATGTTATTTAATTATGCCTTACTTTGATGTGATATTTGTTAAAGATACAATGATTCAGATGATGTAATAAAGCCTAGGTCGTTAGATTAGTTAGAAATGGAAAGCCTACTTTGTTCAAAACTTGCTAATTTCATCCTTATAAAATTATTTTATCAGCCTTACCTCTTTAAAATTCAACTGAGTTGATATTTCTCTTGTAGATGGTTCGTACTCTCCAAACTACCCGGGTCAACACCAACTACGCCCCTCCGCCATGGCACTTCCCTGTCTGCCCAGTGGTAGTCGAGGAAGTTCCGGTGGATCTCCCTCACATTCAAGTGGAGAATGGAGTCATCCTGGAGGACAGCTCGGAGGAATAGCTGTCGACGCCCACCCCGTTGGCATAGTCACTGGCCTTCGCAGCTAGGTCATCGACATCGGCACCGCCTGCACCAGCCGTTCAAGCTCCTGCACCCAGAGGCGACGACCCAGACGACTCTGGGAACAATGATGAGGAGGACAACGACGACGATGAGGATAACGAGGAGAATGTCAACGAAGAGGCCAACTACGCCCAACAGGACTACTTCCTGGGGTTTGGTCCTGTCGTCGAACATTACACATCAATGTTCGAAACGGGGCACTTCTCCAACCTGTTGCAAGACGTGCTGCACGCGCTAGGAACCTACGTCTGCCCCTTGTACGAAACAAGGCGAGTGAGCGAGCCTCCCCGGGCTTGCTACTACATCACTCGCATCCACGTCAGGGTGATGGATGCAAGGGATAGGGGATTCAGGACTCTATCTGCTCATGAGTCCCTGACACTGCTATCCACCTACGTTGCTTCGGTCAGCGATGCTGCCAAACGGATTTTGTGGTCTCTCAGCCACACCTATCGACAGCAGCTGCATGACATGAGGTTCAGGCATCTCCCTCTGCGTCTGAGTGGAGGAAGCCAGACCAGCATCGTTCCAGGTGGAGCTGGCGAGGATCGTGAAAGGGAAATAGGGTCAAACCTTTTCCTAAATGATTTTGGTGGTTGAATTGCCCAACACAAACAATTGGACTAACTAGTTTGCTCTAGATTATATGCTCTACAGGTGACAAAGGTTCAACACGAACCAATAAAAAGTCCAAGATAGGGTTCAAAAACAAAGGAGCAAAACCAACCGAAGGATGCCCTGGTCTGGCGCACCGGACTGTCCGGTGTGCCACCGGACAGTGTCCGGTGCACCAGGGAGATCAACTCGAACTCGCTACCTTCGGGTTTCTAGAAAAGCCACTCCGCTATAATTCACCGGACTGTCCGGTGTAGCACCGGACTGTCCGGTAAGCCATGCGGAGTAACGGCTACAGCGCCAACGGTCGTCTGCAAAAGTGAACAGTGAACGCTACAGTGCACGGACGATTCGCGTAGAGTCAGAGCAGGCGCGAGAAGGCGCACCAGACTGTCCGGTGGCCAAAGCTGTCAGAGCTCCAACGGTCGAACCCTAACGGTTGGGTGACGTAGCTGGCGCACCAGACAGTGTCCGGTGACGCAACGGACTGTCCGGTGCGCCCATCGACAGACAGCCTCCCCAACGGCCATTTTGGTGGGTGGGGCTATAAATACCCCCCAACCACCACACTTCAAGGCATCCAAGTTTTTAGTCATTGCATTCAATACAAGAGCTCTAGACTTCACTCCAAGACACAAAACAAAAAGATCAAATCCTCTCCAAGTCCCAAATTCATTCCAAAGCTTAGTGACTTGTGAAAGAGAGACATTTGTGTTCATTTGAGTTCTTGTTGCTTGGATCGCTTTTCTTCTTCCCCATTCTTGTTCTCAACACCTTTGTAATCAAAGCAAGATACACCAAGTTGTGGTGGTCCTTGTGGGGACTAAGTGTCCCATTTGATTGAGGAGAAAAGCTCACTCGGTCTAAGTGACCGTTTGAGAGAGGGAAAGGGTTGAAAGAGACCCGGTCTTTGTGACCACCTCAACGGGGAGTAGGTTTGCAAGAACCGAACCTTGGTAAAACAAATCACCATGTCACTCTCTTCATTTGCTTGTGATTTGTTTTCGCCCTCTCTTTCGGACTCAATTTTATTTCTAACGCTAACCCCGGCTTGTAGTGTGTGCTTAAGTTTATAATTTTCAAATTTCGCATATTCACCCCCCTCTAGGCGACTTTCAGATCGCCTCAACACCCTAGCTGGTGTAGTGGCTGGACTCAACACCGACTTGGACAGTGCCACCCTAGATCTCTCTAGGGTGCACTTGGAGCTGGAGGATGCCTATGCCAGGATTGCAGCCCTAGAAGCCCAACTTAAAGGACGGGATCCGCCTGAAGCCCAGGTCCCCGCCATGGCTTTGTCTCCTCCCCGCAAGAGGCTTCGCTATGGGGAGCCCGGATCCGTCACCAGGCTGCTCTAGAAATTTTAAGTTATGTTGTAATAAGTTAGCTCTCGCGTCAGACGATGAAAACTCTCTTTAAGTTATCTTCATAATAATAACAACCATGTGATGGTATTGGTTGATATGTTTGAGTTGGATTTTTGTTTGAGTGCAATGGTCTTATGAAATGATGGCCATAAGAGCATATAAAAAACATAAACTTAATATATTCCCCTCTAGAACCTTTTCTACTCCTCACTCTTCTAAGGATTTCACTTTCTAACCAATCAGATGGTGAACGCTCGCCAATGACCCAACAACAACAGGAACCAGCGTGGTCAACAGATGCCACAACCACCACCGAACCCCAACATGGAACAGTTCATTGCCGCTCAGATGCAGCTTCTGCAGGGTCTCACTGCATCTGTGCAGCATATTCAGCAAAATCAGCTGAATCAGCAACACCAGCAACAACAGTAATATGCACCCCCGGCTAGAGATAAGCACCAGGATTTTATGAGTCATCACCCGCCTACGTTCTCTCATGCGGTTGATCCTTTGGATGCCGATGACTGGCTCAAGGTCATTGGAAAGAAGTTGGATATCACCTAGAGCAACGACCGGGAAAAGGTCTTGTATGTCTCGGGAAGACTCGAGGGAGCCGCGTCCGATTGGTGGGATGCCTTCACAGCGGCACACGCTAATGCGGATACAATAACCTGCCAGGAGTTCCAAGTGAACTTCCGCGCTCATCATATTCCCTCGGGAATTATGAAACTGAAGAAGAAGGAGTTCCTTTTCCTTACTCAAGGGAATATGACTGTTAGTGAGTATAGTGATCGCTTCACTCAGCTTTCATTCTACGTCCCTAAGGAAGTGGATACGGATGAGAAGCGCCAAGAGCGTTTCTTAGAAGGATTGATTGGACCATTGAATTACCAACTACAGAGTCATACCTTCCCCAACTTTTAGACTCTGCTAAACAAAGCAATTGCCCTTGAAAGCAAAAGAAGGGAACTGTCTGACCACAAAAGGAAGTTTCAGGGTTAGTCCAACAGGAACACCCACCCGAACAACACTCAAGGTTCGTAGTTCCGCTCTAAAAAACAGGGTGTGTAGGAAACGGGTGACGCCTAAGAGGGGGGGGGTGAATTAGGACTTCTAAAACTTTTACTAAACTAGGCCACAATTAAATCCCTAGACCAAAACCTATGCAAATAATCAAAACTAGAATGTGCAAACTAGGTTTTGTCTAAGTGTTGCTATCTCTACCGCAAAAGGCTAAGTTTCAATCTATACTAAATAAGTATGACTACAAGATTGAAACTTAAATGCTTAATATAAATGCGGAATGTAAAGAGCTAAGTAGAGAAGCAAACTCTCGTGGATGACGCCGGTATTTTTACCGAGGTATCCGGAACCACGCAAGGTCCCGACTAATCCTCGTTGGTGCCCCTACGCAAAGGGAAGCCCACGCGAGGGCCAAGCACCACGGTCGAGTAACTCCGTAGAGAGCCGCGGGCCTTCTCCACGCGCAAGTGGTGCTCCGCTTCCGGCTCCTCTCGGACGCTCCCCGCCGTCTCCACTATCGAGCTTTCGGCCGAAACGCCGCGGGCCTCGTTCCCTCCGGCACACGGTGGCGGCCGTGACACAAACGCGGTTGTCACGGTCTCGCAAGACTCTCGCCCCACTCGGTACAATTACAACGACTCACGCAAGAGCCGAGGGGTTGTGTGGTTTTACAAAACTCACTCAACTAACTAGGATTCACCTAGAGCAAGCGCTAAAGCGGTCTAACTAACCTAAGCACTTCGCAAAGCACCTACGCTAATCACCGAGTGATTCTATTAAGCACTTGGGTGTTTGAGCTCTTAGAAATGTGCACTATATGCCTTGGTATGTTGCTTGGGCTCTCACACTTGAGAATGGCCGGTTGGGGTGGTATTTATAGCCTCCACACCCCAAACTAGCCGTTGGACAGAAAGTAGCAGCTTTCTGTCGTCGGGTGCACCGGACAGTCCGGTGCACACCAGACATCTACTGTTCAGTGTCCGGTGCTCGCCACGTCAGCCGACCGTTGTGCCTGTAGCAGTCGACCGTTGGATCCGACCGTTGCCTTCTGCCCGTTGGCACACCGGACAGTCCGGTGCTACAGCCAGAGAGCACCTGTCTGCGGCCTCTCTGCGCAGACTGTCCGGTGCCTCACCGGACAGTCCGGTGCACACCGGACACCGATGTCCGGTGCGCCACCAGGCGCTGGCTGACAGCCCTCATCTTGGATTTCTTCGCTGATTTCTTCGGGCTTCTTTGTTCTTGAGTATTGGACTCCTATGCATCTTTTTATGTCTTCTTTTGAGGTGTTGCATCCTCATTGCCTTGGTCCAATTCTCTTCGCATCCTGTGAACTACAAACACAAACACTAGAAGACTTATTAGTTCACGGATTGTGTTGTTCATCAAACACCAAAACTCAATTAGCCAAATGGCCCGGGGTCCATTTTCCTTACAATCTCCCCCTTTTTGGTGATTGATGACAACACAACCAAAGCAAGCAAATAATACAAGTATTTGAGTGAAAATATGCAATCTACTTGCTAAGATGCATGATTGTCCCCACAATGTGATATTATGGACTTAAGCCTCCCCCTAACTCCATAATTCACTTACTTCCTATTTTGGACCAAATAACCAAAACCACTGGAAAAACCATTTGTAGATATAAAATTTAAAATTGGTGGTGTTTGGTGTTTGATATAGTTTTCATTGCTTTGGTCCTTAAACTTCTCCCCCTTTGGCATCAACCACCGAAAAGGAAGACATTAAAAGCATGTAGGAAGTAAAAAAAAAAGCTTGCCCTCATCAAGAATCTTATCAAATGATATCACTTAGAAGGATATTAAATTAAACCACATGAATGATACCAGTTGAAAGGAACTCCCCCTAAATGAGTGTTTTCTTTAGAAAGAAGTTTCTCCCCCTTTTTAGAGATGAAGAAATACTCCCCCTGACAGAGATCCTCTACTTAGGAAAAAGCATGTGAAAAATTAGAGGTGCAAGACATGGTTTGAAAAGACTAACTTCCCTTATGCATAGGTAACAGAATATGAGTTAACTACTTATGCATTTTTAGCAACATGGAAGCATATGATATGAAACATAGTCTAATCAAATATTGGAGAAGACATGTAAATGATACTGAATGTAGTCTCAAAAGATACCAATTGAAGATCAATGGCGAGCTTGAGAGACATGAGAGTTCTTGGAGATTTTGCAGTGGAAGATTGTTGTCTTTCTCCGGGGACTTCATTTTCCTTACAATGAGACTATCACATGAAATAGACTTGAAAAGGTGTTAGTCTTAAAGTGTTAGATTATAGAGTAACCTCCCCCTAAAGGTGTGCATACAAGTTTTGAATACTTGTAGGAGACATGCATTTTGATTTGATATCAAGAGGGGCAAATTATCCATAATCCAAACTTTGGCACATATAAGTTAAATGATACACTTTGTAGAAATCAAAATTTGCATCATTTACTATGGAGTGATATAAAAGCTATGTGCCGTGCTTTAACTAAACATTTTAAGCCATGTAGGTTTGCTTAAGTATATGAATTTAAAAACTAGCAATCCTACCATATGATTTACCTAGTATGCATGATTTTGAACAAAAGTACATAACAAATGTAATACTAGGCAAGAAAGGTAAACTAGATAAAAGATAAATAGATACGCATATCTAAAAACGAGAAATACAATAAAACTAGTTACCTTAGTCATGGGTGGGAAATTTGGGTCCAAAATTTTCACTAACCCACTTGGCAATAAACTTGATCCAATATGATGTATCCCATGATATACATCCCAATTTAGCCAAGTCTCCAAATTTCCCGATGACCTTTGGTCCACTCACTTCCCTTTCAGGATCCAAACCTTCTTGGTGCTTTTCATGGTTGAAATTATTTCCTTTGGCACCCAGATACGTTTGGTCTCCTTTCCTTTGTTGGCTTGCTTGTTGGCCTTGATTGCTATCACCTTTCCGTTCTTTTTCTTCTTGATCAAATATGGTGTAGCATCCTTTTTGTTCACCTTTTTGATGTAGGTGTTGGAGATTTTGCTTGATGGCTTTTGCTTGAGCTTTTGCCTTTGTTTATCCTCGGTCATCGCCTTGCATTGGAAAGACTTGTGGCCTTCCTTGTGGCATAGCCTACAAATCACAGTTTCTCCCTCTACAGGCTTGTTCACTCCCGCAGTGGTGTTATCCTGTGGAGGTCGGATTTGTTTGGCTTTGCCTTTCTTGTCATACAAAGCCTTGCTAAGGCGAGCCACTTCTTGCTTTAATTGTTCATTTTCCTTTGCAACCTCATCCGAACATGTCTCTACAACAATATTCTCAACAACGACTTGGTTGCAGGGGTTAGAATCATCAATTAAATCAAAGCAGGAAGTAGAAGCATCTTTCTTAATTATTTTAGGTATTTCAACTAAAGATGCTGCTGGGGTGCTACCAATGTTTTCTAGCTTAGTAGTTAGCTCATTATTGTGTATGCTAAGAATTTCCATTTTCTCTAGCAAATTTTCAATAGCTTCTTGGGAGCTAGCTAACTTAGCCTTAAGTTTTTCATTCTTTTTAATAAGGCTATTATCGGTAGCAGTGGATGGAGCACTAGATTCTAATAGCTCAATTTTAGTTGACAGCTCACTATTTAAGTTTGCAAAAGTTTCAAATTTTTCTAGCAAACCTTTGTAATCATTTTGAGAGCTAACCAACTTATTTTTCAAAGTTTTAAGTTGAGCTTTTTGCTTAGTGCAAACATCCTGGAAAAATTTTACGGCTTCCGCAAGCTCATCTAGAGAGGGCTTTCCCTCACCTTCATCATCACTACTACTTTCATCACTAGAGGATGGAATGCTTTTGTTACCTCTTGCCATAAGGCATTTGTGTGATGACTGTGATGATCGTGACGAGGACCGGTGGCTGCGCGTCCTTGGAGGTTCATCTTCACTTGAAGAATCATCCCAAGTTCTAACACTTGTTAGCGCCTTGCCTTTGCTCCTCTCCTTTTTGGGCTTGGCCATATTTGGACAGTTGTCCCTGAAGTGGCCCTTCTCCCCACATGCGAAGCATCCTCTCTTCCTTTGCTTTTTCCTGTCAATGTTAAAGAGAAGATCCTCGACCTGCAGGGGCACACCCATTAGATTAATCTTGCGGATCATCCTCATTACCTTTCCGACACGTCGGATTGTTTCTTTGTCCTCGGAGGATGATGTGCATGGTTGATTATCTTCATCATCATCACTTTCTTCTTCTTCTTCCTCTTCTTCGCTTGAGGAACTTGGAGTGGGAGCCTTCTTTTTGCCCTTCCTTTCATCACATGTAAAAGCATATGGTCTTGAGGAAGTTGGCTCATCTCCCCGACTCATTTTTCGCGACATCTCAAAAGCCGCGATTTTCCCAATCACGATGGTCGGGGTCATGCTGCTCAAGTCCTCCATGTTGTGAAGGATGGTGATGATGCTCCCATATCTTTGTTGTGGTAGCAGGGAGATAATCTTCCTCACAATGTCCGCATCACCTAGTTTATTAATGCCAATCGAATTGAGCTCATTGATAATTAGATTCAAACGAGAATACATGTCTCTAACAAGCTCATCATCTTTCATAGCAAAAGAATTATACTCATTTAAGACGAGGCAATGTTTTTGCTCACGGACATTGGATGTGCCGTCATGGAGCTCATGCAATTTTAGCCAAATCTCATTAGCAGTTTTCAGGGTAAATACTTGATTGAAAATATCCATGCTAAGAGATTCATACAAGCAATTTTTGGCTCTAGCATTTAAATGGATTTCTTTTTCCTCACTCGTGGTGGGTTTCTCGGGATTCTTGAGGGGTTTCATCCCGTCACGAGTGACTCTCCAAACACCTAGATCAACGGCCTCTAGGTAACAAGCCATTCTAGCACTATAATATGGGAAGTTAGTGCCGTCAAAGTGTGGTGGCCTATGGGTATCCATCCCTTCCTCTAAAAAGCGTCGGCTCTTTTAGCGGTGAAGCTAAAGCGTTTCAAATGAGCCAAACCGGGTTCTGATACCACTTGTAGGAAACGGGTGACGCCTAAGAGGGGGGGGGGGTGAATTAGGACTTCTAAAACTTTTACTAAACTAGGCCACAATTAAATCCCTAGAGCAAAACCTATGCAAATAATCAAAACTAGAATGTGCAAACTAGGTTTTGTCTAAGTGTTTCTATCTCTACCGCAAAAGGCTAAGTTTCAATCTATACTAAATAAGTATGACTACAAGATTGAAACTTAAATGCTTAATATAAATGCGGAATGTAAAGAGCTAAGTAGAGAAGCAAACTCTCGTGGATGACGCCGGTATTTTTACCGAGGTATCCGGAACCACGCAAGGTCCTGACTAATCCTCGTTGGTGCCCCTACGCAAAGGGAAGCCCACGCGAGGGCCAAGCACCACGGTCGAGTAACTCCGTAGAGAGCCGCGGGCCTTCTCCACGCGCAAGTGGTGCTCCGCTTCCGGCTCCTCTCGGACGCTCCCCGCCGTCTCCACTATCGAGCTTCCGGCCGAAACGCCGCGGGCCTCGTTCCCTCCGGTACACGGTGGCGGCCGTGACACAAACGCGGTTGTCACGGTCTCGCAAGACTCTCGCCCCACTCGGTACAATTACAATGACTCACGCAAGAGCCGAGGGGTTGTGTGGTTTTACAAAACTCACTCAACTAACTAGGATTCACCTAGAGCAAGCGCTAAAGCGGTCTAACTAACCTAAGCACTTCGCAAAGCACCTACGCTAATCACCGAGTGATTCTATTAAGCACTTGGGTGTTTGAGCTCTTAGAAATGTGCACTATATGCCTTGGTATGTTGCTTGGGCTCTCACACTTGAGAATGGCCGGTTGGGGTGGTATTTATAGCCTCCACACCCCAAACTAGCCGTTGGACAGAAAGTAGCAGCTTTCTGTCGTCGGGTGCACCGGACAGTTCGGTGCACACCGGACATCTACTGTTCAGTGTCCGGTGCTCGCCACGTCAGCCGACCGTTGGCGCCTGTAGCAGTCGACCGTTGGATCCGACCGTTGCCTTCTGCCCGTTGGCACACCGGACAGTCCGGTGCTACAGCCAGAGAGCACCTATCTGCGGCCTCTCTGCGCAGACAGTCCGGTGCCTCACCGGACAGTCCGGTGCACACCGGACACCGATGTCCGGTGCGCCACCAGGCGCTGGCTGACAGCCCTCATCTTGGATTTCTTCGCTGATTTCTTCGGGCTTCTTTGTTCTTGAGTATTGGACTCCTATGCATCTTTTTATGTCTTCTTTTGAGGTGTTGCATCCTCATTGCCTTGGTCCAATTCTCTTCGCATCCTGTGAACTACAAACACAAACACTAGAAGACTTATTAGTTCACGGATTGTGTTGTTCATCAAACACCAAAACTCAATTAGCCAAATGGCCCGGGGTCCATTTTCCTTACAGGGTGGAAATAATTACCAAGTGCAATGCTCTAGACAACAATACCAGAGGAATAATCAAAGTCAGAACTAGCAGAGGAACAACTCCCAGACCAACCAGAGGTCTGGTGGTAGTTCGCAGACTCGTCAAGGTGGCACCATGAACACGCAGGCCAGAAGCAACAACGTACCAGTCCAACCTAATGGTTGTTTCAAGTGCGGTGAGCTTGGCCATTATGCTAACAACTGCCCAAGGCGCAACCAGCAGACACCTCAGAAGAGCAACAATCAGAGAAATGACTAGAACACCCCCACTCGTGGATCTGCTCAGAACAAAGATCCACAGAACCAGAGTAGAGGAAGGGTCAATCACGTCACAACGGAATCAGTGCATGAGGATGCCGACGTGGTGTATGGTATGTTCCTTGTCAACTCCATACCTGCTTCAGTTTTATTTGACTCTGGAGCATCGCATTCATTTATAACTGAGTCATTTATGGAAAAACATAACATACCAAAGTACCATCTTAAGATGTTACATATTAGTTCACCAGGAGGTGACATGAAGGCCACACACTCATGCCTCCATGTTAATCTCAAGATTCAAGGAATATATTTTCTAGTCAACCTAGTGGTCTTAAGATCCAACGGTATTGATGTGATTCTTGGATGTGATTGGTTGAAAAGTTGTGATGGAGTAATACATTGTGCCAACGGAACAATTACGTTGACAAGTCCGCAAGGCGAAAGAATCCAAGTTAGCACAAACATGTCAACAAATGCAAAAGGAAAGACAGTGATAAATCACTTGGAAGAAAAGCCCTTGGAAAATATCAAGGTAGTGTGTGAATACCCAGACGTATTTCCGGAGGAATTACCAGGTATGCCACCTGACCGTGATATAGAGTTTTTTTATTGAATTATTACCTGGAACCGCACCTATCTCAAAAAGACCTTATAGAATGGATGTCAAAGATTTAGTAGAACTGAAGAAACAAATAGAAGAATTACTAGAAAAAGGTTTCATTCGCCCAAGTTCATCCCCTTGGGGAGCCCCAGTTTTATTTGTGAGTAAGAAAGATGGTTCAAGGAGAATGTGTGTTGATTATAGAAGTTTGAATGAAGTAACCATTAAGAATAAATACCCATTACCTCGGATTGAAGATTTATTTGATCAGATGAAGGGAGCTAAGATATTCTCGAAGATAGATCTAAGGTTGGGATATCATCAGTTAAAGATTCGAGCAGAAGATGTACCCAAGACAGTCTTCACCACAAGATATAGATTATATGAGTTTTTGGTCATGTCATTTGGACTGACTAATGCACCAGCAGCAACAGCAGAATGCACCCCCGGCTAGAGATAAACACCGGGATTTTATGAGCCATCACCCGCCTACGTTCTCTCATGCGGGTGATCCTTCGGATGCCAATGACTGGCTCAAGGTCATTGGGAAGAAGTTGGATATCACCCAGTGCAATGACCGGGAGAAGGTCTTGTACGCCTCGAGAAGACTAGAGGGAGCCGCATCTGATTGGTGGGATGCCTTGACCGCGGCACACCCCAATGCGGATACTATAACCTAGCAGGAGTTCCAAGTGAACTTCCGCGCTCATCATATTCCCTCGGGAATTATGAAGCTGAAGAAGGAGTTCCTTTCCGCTACTCAAGGGAATATGACTGTCAGTGAGTACCATGATCGCTTCACTCAGCTTTCACGCTACGCACTGGAAGAAGTGGATACGGATGAGAAGCGCCAAGAGCGTTTCTTGGAAGGATTGATTGGACCTCTGAACTATCAACTGCAGAGTCATACCTTCCCCAACTTTCAGACTCCGTTGAACAAGGCAATTGTCCTTGAAAGTAAAAGAAGGGAATTGTTTGACCACAAAAGGAAGTTCCAAGGTCAGTCCAGCAGGAACACCCGCCCGAACAACGCTTAAGGTTCTCAGTTCCGCTCTGGAAATCAGTGTGGAAATAATTATCAAGTGCAACACTCTGGACAGCAAGGACAGAGGAACAATCCAAGTCAGAACCAGCAGAAGAAGAACTCTCAGACCAACCTGAGGTATGGTGGTAGTTCGCAAACTCGTCAACGTGGCGCCGTGAACACGCAGGCCAGAAGCAACAACGCACCAGTCTAACCCAATGGCTATTTCAAGTGCGGTGAGCTTGGCCATCATGCTAACAACTGCCCTAGGCGCAACCGGTAGACACCTCAGAAGAGCAACAACCAGAGGAATGATCAGAACACCCCTGCTCGTGGATCTGCACAGAACAGGGCCTCGCAGAACTAGAGTAGAGGAAGGGTCAATCACGTCACAGCTGAATCAGTGCCTGAGGATGCCGACGTGGTGTATGGTATGTTCCTTATCAACTCCATACCTGCATCAGTTTTATTTGACTCTAGAGCATCGCATTCATTTATAACTGAGTCATTCGTGGAAAAGTATAACTTACCAAAGCATCCTCTTAAGGAGATGTTACACATTAGTTCACCGGGAGGTGACATGAAGGCCACACATTCATGCCTCCATGTTAATCTCAAGATTCAAGGAATAGATTTTCCAGCCAACCTAGTGGTCTTAGGATCCAACAGTATTGATGTGATTCTTGGATGCGACTGGTTGAAAAGTTGTGATGGAGTGATACAATGTGCCAAAGAACAATTATGTTGACAAGTCCTCAAGGCGAAAGAATCCAAGTTAGCACAGACATGCCAACAAATGCAAAAGGAAAGACAGTGATATATCACTTGGAAGAAAAGCCCTTGGAAAATATCAAGGTAGTGTGTGAATACCCAGACGTATATCCGGAGGAATTACCAGGTATGCCACATGACCGTGATATAGAGTTTTCTATTGAATTATTACTAAAAGGGAAATAGAGTCAAACCTTTTCCATAATTAATTTTGGTGGTTGAATACCCAACACAAATAATGGACTAACTAGTTTGCTCTAGATTATATGTTCTACAGGTGCATAAAGGTTCAACACAAAACAATAGAAGATTAAAGATAGGGTTCAAATTCAAAGGAGCAAGAACCTTGAGACTGCCCTGGTCTAGCGCACCGGACTGTCCGATGTGCCACCGGACAGTGTCCGATGCACCAGGTCCGTACCAGAGTGAACTCGGCACTCTCGAGTTTTTACAGCATCGCTCCGCTATAATTCACTGGACTGTCCGGTGTGCCACCGGACTGTCCGGTGCACCAGCGGAGCAACGACTCTTCAACGCAACGGTCGACTGCAAAAGCCGCTGACTCCGTGAATAGTGGTGAATAGTGCGTGCAGAGTCAGAGCGCAGAAGTCAGAGGGGCACTGGACAGTGAATAGTGCCTGTCCGGTGTGGCAACGGACTGTCCGGTGCCGCATGAAGACAAAGCTCCAACGGTCGTCTGCTCCAGAACCCTAATGGTTGGGTGACGTGGCTGGCGCACCAGACTGTCCGGTGCGCCCATCGACTGTAGCCTGCCCCAACGATTGTTTTGGTGGGTGAGGGCTATAAATACCCCTCAACCACCACCACTCCAACCATCCAAGCATTCAGCATTCCTCATTCAATACAAGAGCAAAGTGCAACACTCCAAGACACAAATCAAAGCCACCGATCCAATCAAAGTCCCTAATTCAATTCTAGTTCTTTAGGACTTGTGAGAGGATCGTTCTTGTGTTTCTTTGTTGCTCTTGTTGCTTGGTTGACTTTTTTCTTTCTCTCATTCTTATTCTCAAAGCCTTGTAAGCAAAGCAAGAGACACCAATTATGTGGTGGTCCTTGCGGGGTCTAAGTGACCCAAGAAATAAAGGAAGAAAGCTCACTCGGTCTAAGTGACCGTTTGAGAGAGGGGAAGGGTTGAAAGAGACCCGGTCTTTGTGACCACCTCAACAGGGACTAAGTTCTTTAGAACCGAACCTCGGTAAAACAAATCACCGTGTAATCCGCGTTATTTCTTGGTTGATTTGTTTTCCCCCCTCTCTCTCAGACTTGGTTTTAATTCTAACGCTATCCCTAGCTTGTAGTTTGTGTTTTAAGTTGTAAATTTCAGATTACGCCTATTCACTCCCCCTCTAGGCGACTTTCAATTGGTATCAGAGCCCGGTACTTCATTATAGTCTAACCACTCGAAGTGATGTCGGGAGATCACGCCAAGAGGGAGATCGTGACCGGTGGTGACAAGCCCACAAGCCTTGGGAAGGCTCCATCAAGGGAGTCCGACAACAAAGTGAAGGAAGGATCCCCTTCACACATCAAGTCGCATCGGAGTGGCGACAAGAAGAAGAAGATGAAGAAAGTGGTCTACTACGAAACCGACTCTTCGTCGCCCTCCACATCTGGCTCCGAAGCGACGTCCGTCACTTCTAAGTGCCATGAGCGCAAGAAGTATAGTAAGATGCCACTTCGATATCCCTGTATCTCTAAGCGCGCTCCTCTACTTTCCGTTCCCTTAGGCAAACCACCATTTTTTGATGGTGAGGATTATTCTATGTGGAGTGATAAAATGAGGCATCACCTAACCTCACTCCACGCAAGCATTGGGACATTGTTGAATTTGGAGCGCAGGTACCTACGGTGGGGGATGAGGGCTATGACTCGGACGAAGTCACCCAAATCTAGCACTTTAACTCCCAAGCAACTACTATACTCCTCGCCTCCTTATTATGAGAGGAGTATAATAAGGTGCAAGGGTTAAAGAGTGCTAAGGAGATTTGGGATGTACTCAAGACCGCGCACGAAGGAGATGAGGTGACCAAGATCACCAAGCGGGAGACGATCGAGGGGGAGCTCGGTCGATTCGTCCTCAACCAAGGAGAGGAGCCACAAGCCATGTACAACCGGCTCAAGACCTTGGTGAATCAAGTGCACAACCTCGGGAGCACCAAATGGGATGACCATGAGATGGTCAAGGATATTCTTAGATCACTCGTATTTCGTAATCCTACTCAAGTTCAATTAATACGTGGTGATCCTAGATATAAGCTAATGTCTCCTGAGGAAGTGATAGGAAAGTTTGTGAGCTTTGAACTAATGGTCAAAGGCTCCAAACACATCGTCAACTTGGAGCAAGGCGCCACCTCCACACCCGAGGTGCAACCCGTCGCATTCAAAGTGACGGAAGAAAAGAAAGAGGAGTCTACATCGAGTAGGCTTCCCATCGACGCCTCCAAGCTCGATAATGAGGAAATGGCGCTCATCATCAAGAGATTTCACCAAATCCTCAAGCAAAGAAGGGGGAAGGACTACAAACCCCGCTCCAAGAGGGTGTGCTACAAGTGTGGTAAGCCCGGTCATTTTATCGCAAAATGTCCCATGTCTAGTGATAGTGATAGGGGCGACGACAAGAAGGGGAAGAAGAATGAGAAGAAGAGATATTACAAGAAGAAGGGCGATGATACCCACGTGTGTCGGGAATGGGACTCCGACGAGAGCTCCACCAACTCCTCCTCCGTCGAGGATGCAGCCAACATCGCCGTCAACAAAGGCCTCCTCTTCCCCAACGTCGGCCACAAGTGCTTCATGGCAAAGGACGGTAACAAGAAGAAGGTAAAATCTGGAGCCACCACTAAATATATAACATCTAGTGATGAGGGTAGCTCTAGTGAAGATGAGGATGATCTGCTCACTCTTTTTGCCAACCTTAACATGCAACAAAAGGAAAAATTAAATGAATTGATAGGAGCCATTCATGAGAAGGATGAACTTTTAGATAGCCAAGAGGAATTCCTTATTAAAGAAAACAAGAAGCATGTTAAAGTAAAAAATGTTTATGCTCAGCAAGTAGAGAAAAATGAAAATTTGACTAAGGAGCTTAGCATTTGCCATGACACTGTTTCCAACCTTAGAACTGAACATGCTAATTTAATTACTAAGGTTGAAAAATTAAATATTTGTAATGATTCAATTATCAGTCTTAGAAATGAAAATGCTAGTTTAATTGCTAAGATTGATAAATTGAATGAATCAATTTCTAGCCTTAAAATGAGAATGATAAATTAGTTTCTAAGGCTAAAGATTTAAAAGTTTGCAATGATGCTATTTCCAATCTTAGAAATGGGAATGCTATTTTATATGCTAAGATTGATTAATTAAATGCTTGCAAACCATCTACATCTACTGTTGATCATGTTTCTATTTGTACTAGATGTAGAGATATTAATGTTGATGCTATCCATGATCACCTTGCTTTAATTAAACAACAAAATGATCACATAGCTCAACTAACTGCAAAAATTAATGAGCATGAGATTGAAAATAAAAAATTTAAATTTGCTAGAAGCATGCTCTATAATGGGAGACGCCCTAGCATTAAGGATGGCATTAGTTTCCAACAGGGAAGCAATGTCAAGCTTAATGCCCCTAAGAATCTGTCTAATTTTGTTAAGGGTAAAGCTCCCATGGTTCAGGATAATGAGGGTTACATTTTATATCCTGCTAATTATCCTAAGCACAAAATTAGGAGAATTCATGCTAGAAAACCTCATAATGTTTCTCACCATGTATTTATGTATAAAAATGAGGCATCTAGCTCTAGACAATCAACACATGTTAAATTGCCTAAAAAGAAAAATCCTGTTGCATCAAATGAGCCTAATATTTCATTTAAGACTTTTGATGCTTCTTATGTTTTGACTAACAAATCAAGCAAAGTAGTTGCCAAATATGTTGGGGCCAAACACAAGGGCTCAAAGACTTGTGCTTGGGTACCCAAGGTGCTTGTTTCTAACGTAAAAGGACCCAAGACTATTTGGGTACCTAAGAACAAGGCCTAAATTGTTTTGCAGGTTTATGCATCCGGGGGCTCAAGCTGGATAATTGATAGCGGATGCACAAACCATATGACTGGGGAGAAAAGGATGTTCTCCTCCTACGAGAAAAACGAGGATCCCCAACAAGCTATCACATTCGGGGTTGGAAATCAAGGTTTGGTCAAAGGACTTGGTAAAATTGTTATATCACCTGACCATTCCATTTCCAATATTTTCTTGTAGACTCTTTAGATTATAACTTGCTTTCAGTTTCTCAATTATGCAATATGAGCTACAACTGTCTATTTACAGATGTAGGTGTTACTGTCTTTAGAAGGAGTGATGATTCAGTAGCATTTAAGGGTGTCGGGGACCGTAATTAGGGGTACCCCCAAGGCTCCTAATCTCAGCTGGTAAACCCCATCAGCACAAAGCTGCGAAGCCCTGATGGGCGCGATTCAGGCCAAGGCTCCGCCCAAGGGACACGATCCCGCCTCGCCCGAGCCCGGCCTCGGGCAAAGACAGCCGACCCCGGAGGATTCACGTCTCGCCCGAGGGTCCCCTCAAGCAACGGGCGCACCTTCGAGTCGCCCAAGGCCTAGCTCGGGAAGGCTTCGCGAAGAAGCAACCTTGGCCAGATCGCCACGCCAACTGACCGGATCGCAGGAGCATTTAATGCAATGGACGCCTGACACCTTATCCTGACGTGCGCTCAGTCGACAGAGCCGAAGTGACCGCAGTCACTTCGCCACTCCACTGACCAACCTGACAGGAAAACAGCGCCGCCTGCCCTGCTCCGACTGCTGTGCCACCCGCCTGGGTGAGGCTGACAGCAACCAAGTCCAGCCTCGGGCGCCATAGGAATCTCCGCCTCGCCCGACCCCAGGGCTCAGACTCGACCTCAACTCGGACGACGATCTCCGCCTCGCCCGACCCTAGGGCTCAGACTCGACCTCAACTCGGACAACGATCTCCGCCTCGCCCGACCCCAGGGCTCGGACTCGACCTCACCTCGGACGACGATCTCCGCCTCGCCCGACCCCCGGGCTCGGACTCAGCCTCGACTTCGGAAGACGGTCTCCGCCTCGCCCGACCCTAGGGCTCGGACTCGACCTCAACTCGGACGACGATCTCCGCCTCGCCCGACCCAAGGGCTCGGACTCGACCTCAACCTCGGAGGAGTCACCACCTCGCTCGGGCCAACCACGCCACAAGGGGAGGCCATCATTACCCTACCCCTAGCTAGCCCAGACTACGGGGAACAAGACCGGCGTCCCATCTAGCTCGCCCCGGTAAAACAAGTAATGATGGCACCCCACGTGCTCCATGACAACGGTGGTTCTCAGCCCCATACGGAAGCAAGGATACGTCAGTAAGGATCCAACAGCCCCGACAGCTGTGCTTCTATAGGGCTCAAGCGCTCCTCCGACGGCCACGACGCCACATGAACAGGGCTCCAACACCTCTCCGACAGCCACGTCGGCACGTACATAGGGCTCTAGCTCCTCTCTGCTAGACACATTAGCACACTGATACACCCCCCGTTGTACACCTGGGCCCTCTCCTTACGTCTATAAAAGGAAGGTCCAGGGCTCTCATACAAAAAAGGGTGGCCGCGCGGGAGAACGGGCAGCCTAACGCCCCCTCTCTCTCTCCCTCGCGAACGCTTGTAACCCCCTACTGCAAGCGCATCCGCCCTGGGCGCAGGACAACACGAGGCCGCGGGTTCCCCCTTTACTATTCCCCCCCCCTTGTGTCTCCGTCTCGCGCCGACCCATCTGGGCTGGTGAAAGTCGCCTAGAGGGGGGGGGGGTGGATAGGCGAAACCTGAAAATTAAAACTTTATCCCCCAACTAGATCCCTTGATTAGTGGTTAGAACAAGATATATAATTGTCGGAGTATAAAAACTAAGTCTTTGCTTGTAAAGAGTATTGCTTTCAAATAATGCGGAATTGATAAATCAATACTACTAATAAGTTATAGAATAACAAAGCGAGTAGCCTTAGATGAGAAGAGCACTAAGTCAAGTTCTTTCTTGCGAAGTGTTGCTTCACTAAATGAGAATTCAACTTGAAGCAACACCAAATGATATTAGCAAAGAATGATGCAAGAAAACTTAGAGCAAGGGAAAACAAACAAATCACAAGCAATAAACACAATGGACACGAGTGATTTGTTTTACCGAGGTTCGGCCCTCGAAGGCCTAGTCCCCGTTGAGGAGTCCACTTAAGGACGAGTCTTTTTCAACCCTTTCCCTCTCTCCACCGATCACACAAGGATCGGCGAGCTCTTCTTCTTCTCAAAGATCACTCTCGATCCCACAAGGACCACCACACTCTTTGGTGTCTCTTGCTAGCTTTTACAAGCCTCCAAAACTTTGGAGGAAGTTGGATGGGAGTCAATACTCCACGCACAAATGAACACGAAGATGTAGCACACACTATCTCTCAATGAATCTCACAAGGCACTAGAGCTAAATCACACAGGAGGCTTTCTTTTGCTTGCTCTTGCTTTTGTGGCACTTGTGTGGGTAGTAGTGGTCTAAATCTTGTGTATAGGATGAATCAATGAATATATGTGGTTGGGAGGGCTTGAGTATGTCAACTAGATGACTTGGAATGTTGCTTGGGCTCCCACACCTCGAAGTGGCCGGTTGGGGTGGTATTTATAGCCACCAAACAAAATATGGCCGTTGGAGAAGTCTGCTGGCGATGGGCGCACCGGACAGTCCGGTGCGCCACCGGACAGTGTCCAGTGCGCCGCCACGTCATCTTCCCATTAGGGCTCGGAGCCGGTCGACCGTTGGAGGCTTTGTCCTCATGCGGCACCAGACAGTTCGGTGCGACACCGGACAGTCTGGTGCCCCTCTGACCGTCTGCTCTGACATCTGAATTCCACTGTTCACTTTGTAGAGTCGACCGTTGCGCGTAGGCAGCCGTTGCTCCGCTGGCACACCAGACAGTCCGGTGTGCACCGGACATGTCCGGTGAATTATAGCGGAGCAGATTCCCGAGGTTGGCGAGTTCAGAGTCGCTTCTTTCCTGGAGCACTAGACACTGTCCGGTGTACACCGGACAGTCCGGTGAATTATAGCGGAGCGCCTCTGCGTTTTCCCGAAGGTGAGGAGTTCAGCCTCGAGTGCCCTGGTGCACCGGACACTGTTCGGTGGCACACCGACAGTCCGGTGCACCAGACCAGGACAGCCTTTGGTTCCTTTTTGCTCCTTTCTTTTGAGACCTAACTTGTTCTTTTGATTGGTTTGTGTTGAACCTTTGGCACCTGTAGAATATATAATCTTGAACAAACTAGTTAGTCCAATTATTTGTGTTGGGCAATTTAACCACCAAAATCAATTAGGAAAAAGGTTTGACCCTATTTCCCTTTCAATCTCCCCCTTTTTGGTGATTGATGCCAACACAAATCAAAGCAAATATATATGTGCATAATTTGAACTAGTTTGCATAATATATGTGCAAAGGTTGCTTGGAATTAAACCAATCTTTATTTCATAAGATATGCATGGATGCTTTCTTTATAATTTTAACATTTTGGACCACGCTTGCACCATATGTTTTGTTTTTGCAAATTCTTTTTGTAAATCCTTTTCAAAGTCCTTTTGCAAAATAGTCAAAGGTAAATGAAAAAGATTTTGCGAAGCATTTTCAAGTTTTGAAATTTTCTCCCCTTGTTTCAAATGCTTTTCCTTTGACTAAATAAAACTCACCTTCAATAAAATTCTCCTCTTAGTGTTCAAGAGGGTTTTAAGATAACAAATTTTGAAGGTGCTACTTTCTCCTCCTTTTGAACACAATAAGATACCAATTTGAAATTTACCAATTGAAAATCATTAGTTTTTAAAATTAGGTGGTGGTGCGGTCCTTTTGCTTTGGGCTAATACTTTCTCCCCCTTTGGTATGAATCACCAAAAACGGATACTTAGAGTGAAATATAAGCCCCTTTTCTTTCTCTCCCCCTTTGGCAACTAATTGAAATAGAAATATGAGTGAGGATTATACCAAAGTGGAGAACAATGCGGGGTACCGACAAAGAGTAGATAATACTGATGGAGTTGAGTGGAAGCGTCGTCTTTGCCGAATACTCCATTTCCCTTTCAATACTATGACTAAGCATGAGAATACACTTGAAAACACATTAGTCATAGACATAAAAGAGATATGATCAAAGGATATGTCAAATTAAGCATGATCATAGTTCTATATAACATAGATTGCTCCCTCTAAATATGTGCATGGAGAGGAATACATATTTTGGCCTTAAATGCCATTTGCACATAATTAAGTTAATGAGAACATATCTATATTATACGGAATGTGAAGTGCATTTGTGTCATAGAATAAGTGTGATGCTCATGACAGTTTATGCACTTATGAAAGCATGTTGTAAACATTTTAAGCAATTTCCCTTAAGGATTTCAAAGAGGCTTAAGGACCATCCACCTTTGGAATAAAGGCAACTTATCCTCGTTACAAGGTTAAGCTTTAAGCTCTTTGACAAAATAAATCACTTCATCTAGTTTCAACAAAGATGCATTAAAGCATGAATGAATTTATGAGAAGTTAAACTAGATATGAAGCAGGGATAAATGCAAATATGGATAGATGCATTACTAAGATAAAGTGATAGTCTCATCGCAATCAAGATGTAGATAGAGGCTCCCCCTAGAGATATGCATCAAGTATTTTGAATTGAATGGATGCATTTACTTTAAAGACAAATATGGAGAAGCATTATACATCTTGATCAAGGCTCATAAGATTTGCAATAAACAACTTAAGCCTAGCATTCTCATTATGAAAGGATTTAGAATACTTACAACCACACCATTAATTGTTTTGTAGATCTTACTATCCAAGTAGGTGGTGTTGTTCCTGATGTCCTCCTCTTTCATTTGAGTGTCCTCCCTTTGTAGTTGTTTCTTTTTCCTTTCAAACTTATTGAAGATACTCAAGAAAGATGTTAATAGCACAAGGGAGCATATGATGGAAGATGATTCTTTTAGATAGGAGGTAAAAGCAATTCATCATCCATAAGTCACATACATATGAAGTAAAATCCTTAACGTTAGTGCACATTTATTAGAAAAGAGGAATGAGCACCTTTTTAAACATTTTTGATCAATTATAGGAATTTTACTTCTTCATATTATCATGACTTAGAAGCGCATCAATATGAGAATGGATATAGCAAAGGCATGAATTAGATTCTAATGGACATGAGCATTTAAAAGAATGAGATTGAATGCACACCTAGCAAAGATTAGGTCCAAAAAGAATCTATTCTTTTCATAGGTAGAATAAGATAATTTAGAGTAAATAACCATTTATGGGAATTATATTTGATTAAGAAGATGAGTTCCCATACCTTTGCTTTTACCTTTCTTCCTTTGGGTGAAGAGCAACCCTTTGTAACGCCCTGAATTTGGGGGTAGAATTTTTTTCTTCTTTTCTCTCACCAAATTCAGGCATTACCCTTTCCTTTTTCCCTTTTCTCCTCGCTAAGCCTTGATCTTTTCCAAAGTCGCAGCGGGTTTTGGCTTTAGACCTCGTGTAAAGCAAAACCTTAAAATACTTTATTTTGTGTGATGCATCATGCCGAACCATGCATACTTCTTGATTGATTAAAAATGTGAATGCTTTCATCTAGAGGAAATTAGAAATCAGAAAAAAAGGAAAAGCTTTTTCTTTTTTTTTTATTTTTCTTTTCTCTTCCCCCCCTTTCTCCCCTTTCGGCCCAACCCCCCCTTCGACCGGCCCAGCTGGCGGCCCAGCCGCCCCCCTTCCCTCCCCCTTCCCGCGTGGGCCCCGCGCCGGCCCAGCCGCGCGCCCCCTTCCCCCCCTTTGGGCCCAGCCGGCCCAGCCGCCCCTCCCCTTTTCTTTTTTTTCTTTTTCCAAAAATCCCCTCCCTCTCCCTCTCTCTCTCTCCCCTCCCCTACCCTAACCGCCGCCGCCTTCTCCCTGCCCTAGCGCCGCCGCCGCCGCTCCCTCCCCAGCGCCGCCGCCGCGCCGCCCTCCCCCGCCGCGGTGAGGTCCTCCCTCCCCCTCCCCTCTCCTCCCTCACTTCCTCCCCCTCCCCCTCTCGTCGGCGCCCTTCCCCGCGCCGTGGGCGCGCTCGCCCCAGCCGCCCGGCTCGGCCGCCTCCGCCGCCCCCGTCCCGCCGTGCTCGACCCCCGGCTCGGCCGTCCCGGCCGCCCCCCGCCCTGCCGCGCCCCGACCCCGGCCTCGCCCGCTCGGCCGCCCAGCTCGGCCGCCCTCGCCCCCCCGTCCCCGACCTCGGCCGGCCCCGCCTCGCCGCGCCCCGGCTCGGCCGTCCCCGCGCCGCCCCGCCCGGCCCCGGCTCGGCCGCCCCCCGGCGAGCCCCGCCCCGGCTTGGCTGCTCCCCGCCCCGGCCCGGCCGTCCCGGCCCCTGCTCGGCCGCCCCCGCCCTGGTTCGGCCGCCCCCCGCCCCGGTTCGGCCGCCCGCGCCCTGGCCCCGGCCCAACCGCCCCGCGCCCGGCCTTGGCCGCCCCCGCCCTGCCGTGCCCCGGCCCGACCGCCCCGTGCCCCGGCTCGGCCGACCCCGGCCCGACCGCCCCCGTGCCCTGGCTCGGCCGCCCCCGCTCTCGGCCTCGGCCGTGCCCCCGCCCTGCCCGTGCTTCACCCCGCCCGGGCGCCGTGCTTGCCCGCTCACCCCGCTGTGCCTTGCTCGCGTCGCGTCGGCCCTCGGCGTGGCCTCGAGCTCGGCCCAGCGTGCCTTCGGCGCGCGGCCTCGAGCTCGGCCAGCGCACGGCCCCGACGCGTGCGCGACTCGTTCGCGGCACGTTAAGTGTGGTTTTGCGCGTGCGCGTGCTCGCGCAGCGTTCTGGCGTAGTTCGTTGTGCTCGCGACGCGACACATAGCGCCCTGTTGCGCTCGCGACACGATCGTCTACCCCCTAGCCCCGTCTACCCCCCGTATCCTATATGCGCTAATCACGTTGTTTATATTAATAAGATAGGAGTCCCAATTTGGAAATTGGTTACGTTAGTTAATTTGTATAGCTAATCGTCTATCTTATTCAATGTTAATCTACTAAAAGTGGTCACGTTTACATTAGTGCATGTAGCTAATTCTTTTGTTAGAACCAATTGGAACTAGAACACGTGACGTCTAGTTATTCACCAACCCGTAGTGTGTCTCGGGCATAAGCTTTAACTCTCGCGAGACCTTTTCTCATTTCTTTCTAACCATGGTAAACTCATTATTGTATGTGGTATTCTATGCATGTTTAATCCACTTGTTCTCTTGTATGGTGTATTGTTGGTTTCCTAATTTCAATGGATGGATGTATGTATGCTTGCAATCGCTTAGAGAATGATCCGGTTGGAGAGCCCGAAGAACTCGCAGGAGAAGCCCCTGAGCAGCAGTCGGTTGGTGGAGGCAAGTGTCCTTTGACCTATCTCTATCCTATTCATCTTTAATTTGTGACGGAACCTCCCAAGTAATTAGGTCCATCTACAGTTGTCCTTGTCCAACAGACTTCAGACAACCCTGTAGGTGTCCCTGAACTACTTGACAAGTTCGGTATCTTTCCTTACTTTACCAGGAACGATTCACCCGTCTTGCAGACATTACAGAACATCGGAGATAAAGAATTGCGGAAGCGATTACATAATTCACATTTATTTAAAAGCAAGCTCAAGTTGTTTTATTACAGACCAGAACTAAGAGCGAGTGCTGAGTAGTATTATTATACAAACCAAGGGAGGCAAAAACTCCTCCCGAGAAGATTTAAGTAAAAGATCTATATGGAGGACCAAGTCCTCCCGCACTTCAGTCTTGTGTTTCTTCTTTGGGAACCACCTTGGCACAGAAGCAACAGAAATCTGCTACTTCCTCACCTAAAAACAACGAAGGGATAAACCTGTAACACCCGGATTTTAGGGGTCCAAAACCCGGGCGTAAACATATTCACCAGGTGTGCTGGGACCAAGTCTCACACATATGATGAATCATGGCACAGGATCGAATGTCACATCTTTATATATAACAGGAGTTCTATACAAAATAAAATAAATAATTACATTATAAGGAGACAACGGTCCAGCAACCCAAAGTTGACTGGGAGACGACGGCCTAGACCTCTCACGAACACTTCACAGCATCCTCCAAGTGCATCATCCTGCGGTACCTGTTCTTGACCTGTGGGGGGGGGGATGTGAGACAGCAAGAGTGAGCTCACATACGTTCATCGCTCAACAAGTTGTGGGGAATAATGTGCATGAACTCGCCAAAGGTGGGAGCTCATGTGAAGTGTAAGGCTTACCAAAGAGGATGGTTAGAGCTGAGCATTGCTTTTAAAGTTAGTCAAATTTTATTAGCAGTTACTAGGTATAAGTAAATACCAAACCCAATTAAGTAGTAGAACAAAAGTAACAACTTCACCTGCGATGCAATGCATATGACAAATTGAATTTAGTTCCATCATTTAATCATGTGAGTGTCCGAGCTGCTCATGACCGTGAGCACGGCTAGTATACCAGTTTTACACTCTGCAGAGGTTGCGCATCTTTACCCACAAGTCATGTTACCCATCTGCCAAGAGACGGCCAATCCCATACACCTCTACCGAGGAGGCGAGGCAGGGTAACACTACGAGGCCTTTACAAAGTTCCACTAGCTTCAGAAAACCCGCTACAGTTTATAGGAAGTTCCAGTGCAGGAATCCCTTGCAGGACCGCCATCGCAGCAAAATCCTCCCGAGGGCCTCCCTACACTGACCACTCCCCTACTGCCCTTGCCCCTTTCGGGTAAGGTAGTCTTCCACTAGCTTTCCTAATTAATCAGCCAAGGGCGTCCCATTCCACCCTTGTGGTAGCACTGTTTTCCCGGGTGGTTCTCCATGTTCCAATTAACATAATGATCTTAAC
The DNA here is from genome assembly GCA_029449295.1 of Zea luxurians. NCBI lineage: Eukaryota > Viridiplantae > Streptophyta > Magnoliopsida > Poales > Poaceae > Zea > Zea luxurians. Next base: position 517,904 of record JAOPSE010000449.1, on the reverse strand, counting down.
ATGAACAGTAAATAACAACTGACAATAAAAGTATAATCATGAATAGTAATGTGTATCTCTATACCCAAAACCACATAAAGCGATAGCAAGTACTACCCAAAGATTCAGTGGTGAACAAGGTATAAAGATAGTCAAACTAGGGTAACCTATTGGGTCCCATCAAAATTAACCTATGCAGATCATTATGATTAATTAGAACATGAGTAGGTGAAAAGAAGTGATCAAGGGCACAACTTGCCTGGGACTTGAGATTCCAGGTACCAGGATGATCTTCAGGTGACACGTGACCTCGCACTAGTCGTAGCAATACAAACAAATATTGTATAGGCAAAATTAACATTACACCAAACATAAGTACAAACTGAATAATAATAAACTACGCGTTGCTACGAGATCGTAGGAACAAGAATCACTAAATTTGGAGTTGTAGATTTTAAGTTATGAATTTCCAAAGATTTTATGCTTTTAATATAGGGTTAAGTGAGAAATAAATTTTAATGTGTACTTTATGTAAAAACAGTGGTACTAAAGGATGAACAATAATATTACAAAATTATATAAATTGGAATGAATTAATTTGGATATAATATGAATTTTCTATGAATTAAACAAGTTCTAACAATTATTTTCACATTAAAAATCATTTTCTAAATGATTTTCCCAGTTTTATTATCATCTGGACCGAGCTACTAAAATCAGAAAGTTTAGGGTTTACTGCGCAAGAATTCTGTGACTCAGCGCACAGCAGCTATGGACCGCGGGTTTATTTTTAATAAAGACAAGGGCTCTTTTGCAATTAGTACCGGCCGAAGGGGTACGGGCTGATTCCAGCCGTTCGATTCCCAACCGAGGGCCCAGATTAGATTCATTATATACCGAACCGGTACGCAGCCCGGACCGTTCATTCCAAGATCTGCGTCACAGATTTAATGAAGTTTGATTTCCTATGGATCGTCCGATCTATTTTCTGCGGCATAGATTTAACGCGGCGAAAGGTCATCCGGCTTCAAATCCCGACCATCGATTGGGAATCAACGGTCACAAGGTCATCACCATCCTTACGTTGCTGCCCACGTCCTGTACGTATTCGACGCCGGCCCTAGAAAGCAGAAAAATGGCACCGACTGCATGGGAGAGGGAGTAGTACCGGCAGGCACGGCGGACACAAAGGTTGGCATCGTCCAAAACACGACAATCTTCACAAGCAACGTATTGCATATTAAGCTGGACGGGGCAAGGGATCTGCGTCCGACCAACAGACTGAGGTGTGGCCGAAATGATCGCGCGGGCGGAGAAGTAATGGAGTACCGCGTCTGCGGCAAGATCAACAACCCAGGCTAGACTTCAGGGACAGCGGCAAGGGACCCCAGATAAGCGTAGCACGATGCAGGGAAAAAAAAAGACGGACGCCATGGAGGTGGTCTTACCGGTGCTCAAGACGATGGCGGGGTCTGATCACGAAACGCGGCACAAACGCGGCAGCGAGGAGTTCCGTCAACGACGATCCCTGGAGACTAGGAGAAGATAGAGATGGGAAGGGTCTTATACCCCGCGGCCAGATCTTAATCTTCTCATGCTGTTGCGAATTTGACCGAGAATCACGGCAGCCTCGCCAACGGAGTCCGCTTCGCAGGAAGCAGACAGCCTGCATGGCTTGCATGCTGATGTCAGTGATCGCGTCATGGTGATGTCATTACGGCAAGAGGAATAAACAATGAAGAAAAAGAAGTTGGACGTCACGTGGTTTCCGTGGGCTGGTTTGGGCTGAAAATTGAAGAAGTGGACCGGCAAGGAAGCGTTTCGGCCCAGTGATGTCAGTTTTTTTTACCTATTCTAAATTCTGAATTCAAATAAGATTCAAGTTTCGAATTAAATTTACATAGAGTTTAAACTTAAAATATATTTAAGTGTCAAACAAAAACTCTAATATGTTATACATGGTCTATTTTATTTTATATATCAAATATTTATTTAGTCTATGTTGCAAATACGAAATACCCACCCATCATTTACTTTTAGGAAAAAGGTTGTTATGATTGTGTGATTTAATTAAAAGTTAATTCCACTGTGGCTATCTATTACATATTTTATTTGAGCAAGTTATGTGAAATCTCTATCAAGATATATTTTCACCTATTATTTTAAAGTGTTTTTTTACTTATATAATTTATGAGGAGAATAATCCTCCTTGAATAAATTAATAAAAACATGTAAATATTTATTTATTTATATGATTATTTTACCTGATACAAATTTTTGGGCTTTACAAATCCTACCCCCCTTAATAGAAATCTCATCCCCGAGATTTGTAAGGAAAGGGTGTATACTCATATTTTCTTAACACACATGCGCACACAAAAATCTCAGCATGATGCATACTTTATTAGCAACACATGGGGTCAAATAGACCCTATTATTCCTCCTAACATAGTATCATACCAACTACTAACTGAAGTAACACTTAGATCTTACAAATAGTAGTAATTTATATATATGTTTATGTGGCTTAGTGGAGCCGGTGGTGGAGGATTGGGAGAGCTTAGGTATCTAGCTACTATTTGTGTGGGATATAAACTGAACAGGTTGAGGTAAGAAAGATTATGGCAAGGAAAAGACTTTATCCAAAATGTTTAAGTCCTGATTCATCTCGAGATTCGCTTTGACTGTTATATCCTTCCTTGTTGATGTTGATCTTTTCTTCTCCGGTCTTGATCTCATTGATTCGAGGTTAGTGTATATCATCGGGGTCGGGGGAATATGGTTAAGATAGATATTGAGGTAAATCACATGATGTAGATCAAAAGTTTGTTTGATGTTAGGTGGTTATAGCCAGATTATGTAATCCATCATGATTCTATGGGTTGGGTTAGCTCATGGTTGAGTTGGTCTAATGTACTAAGTTAAGTTAACATCCATGTAGTAGGGTCTAATCTCTTCTAATAGTATCACTAATCTGTTTAGGTATACCACATTAGATTAGATCACATTAGATTAGATCACACTAGATTATATTTAACTAGATTAGACTAGTTTTAGTTAGACAGATCTACTAGGGTAGGATTTAGAATATGTTAGATTCTTTTGAGATAGGATAGATTATAGGTAGAATAAATATTATTGGGCTATGTTAGAATCTTTGTCGGTTAAATCAGAGGGGTTATGCAACTATCGAGTGTTTAAGGTAGTTGCATATGGCCAGGTTGTTGTATGTGGTCTAGTCTAAATAGGAATCTCAGTCCAACTTGGATTAAAACATATTTATAAGAGTAGAATCCGATCTTATTTTAGCAGTATTATCTAACATGTTTGTCCATTAGGTTAGATCTGATCAGATTTGATGGGATTAGAATTAAATCAAGGTAATCAGATTAGACTAGATAAGATCTACTTATTTTATTTTAGAACGGATCATGTTTGTTACACTGTTATGAGGTAAGCAAAGTGGTTGGGGATAAGCATGCTTATTAGGACATGATAGGTTTCTAAGAATAAGGTAGAATCTTTTTGAGATAATATGAATCTATTAAGATAAGAGAGAATCTTTTAAGATCAGATAAGTCTATTAAGATATGAGGGAATCTTTAAGATAAGATGATTCTGTTAAGATAAAAAAAGAATTTATTAAGGTAAGAAGGATCCATTTAAAATAGATACACTTCAATAGAGGATAATCTAAGTTGTTTAGTTATGAATTTTATTTATTTATTTATATATATACGTACATGCAGATGTAATTGTGGACATTACTCCACAACTAATCACACTCAATCAAAGATCCAAATCAAACAAGTATCATAAGAACAAACATTCAAGTGCATAGATAACTATATAAAAAATTAGTTTTGTTTTTGTTCCTAGGAGTAGGTCTCCTATTCCTAAAAGTCACTTTAGGCACATGATTTCAAAGTGTGAAATCCACATTTGTCTTTAGAAAAGAAAAGATAAGAATAATCAGAGTAAAGCGGAAATAGATGAGAAAAGATTAAGATAAGTTTAGAAAAGAATCAGAGTAAGGTAAGTAAAGAATGGTTGTTCAGCTCTATCTAGGTTTCGTCCTACAGTCAACATTCCTCTGATACCACTTCTGTAACACCCGGATTTTAGGGGTCCAAAACCCGGGCGTAAACATATTCACCAGGTGTGCTGGGACCAAGTCTCACACATATGATGAATCATGGCACAGGATCGAATGTCACATCTTTATATATAACAGGAGTTCTATACAAAATAAAATAAATAATTACATTATAAGGAGACAACGGTCCAGCAACCCAAAGTTGACTGGGAGACGACGGCCTAGACCTCTCACGAACACTTCACAGCATCCTCCAAGTGCATCATCCTGCGGTACCTGTTCTTGACCTGTGGGGGGGGGATGTGAGACAGCAAGAGTGAGCTCACATACGTTCATCGCTCAACAAGTTGTGGGGAATAATGTGCATGAACTCGCCAAAGGTGGGAGCTCATGTGAAGTGTAAGGCTTACCAAAGAGGATGGTTAGAGCTGAGCATTGCTTTTAAAGTTAGTCAAATTTTATTAGCAGTTACTAGGTATAAGTAAATACCAAACCCAATTAAGTAGTAGAACAAAAGTAACAACTTCACCTGCGATGCAATGCATATGACAAATTGAATTTAGTTCCATCATTTAATCATGTGAGTGTCCGAGCTGCTCATGACCGTGAGCACGGCTAGTATACCAGTTTTACACTCTGCAGAGGTTGCGCATCTTTACCCACAAGTCATGTTACCCATCTGCCAAGAGACGGCCAATCCCATACACCTCTACCGAGGAGGCGAGGCAGGGTAACACTACGAGGCCTTTACAAAGTTCCACTAGCTTCAGAAAACCCGCTACAGTTTATAGGAAGTTCCAGTGCAGGAATCCCTTGCAGGACCGCCATCGCAGCAAAATCCTCCCGAGGGCCTCCCTACACTGACCACTCCCCTACTGCCCTTGCCCCTTTCGGGTAAGGTAGTCTTCCACTAGCTTTCCTAATTAATCAGCCAAGGGCGTCCCATTCCACCCTTGTGGTAGCACTGTTTTCCCGGGTGGTTCTCCATGTTCCAATTAACATAATGATCTTAACATGAACAGTAAATAACAACTGACAATAAAAGTATAATCATGAATAGTAATGTGTATCTCTATACCCAAAACCACATAAAGCGATAGCAAGTACTACCCAAAGATTCAGTGGTGAACAAGGTATAAAGATAGTCAAACTAGGGTAACCTATTGGGTCCCATCAAAATTAACCTATGCAGATCATTATGATTAATTAGAACATGAGTAGGTGAAAAGAAGTGATCAAGGGCACAACTTGCCTAGGACTTGAGATTCCAGGTACCAGGATGATCTTCAGGTGACACGTGACCTCGCACTAGTCGTAGCAATACAAACAAATATTGTATAGGCAAAATTAACATTACACCAAACATAAGTACAAACTGAATAATAATAAACTACGCGTTGCTACGAGATCGTAGGAACAAGAATCACTAAATTTGGAGTTGTAGATTTTAAGTTATGAATTTCCAAAGATTTTATGCTTTTAATATAGGGTTAAGTGAGAAATAAATTTTAATGTGTACTTTATGTAAAAACAGTGGTACTAAAGGATGAACAATAATATTACAAAATTATATAAATTGGAATGAATTAATTTGGATATAATATGAATTTTCTATGAATTAAACAAGTTCTAACAATTATTTTCACATTAAAAATCATTTTCTAAATGATTTTCCCAGTTTTATTATCATCTGGACCGAGCTACTAAAATCAGAAAGTTTAGGGTTTACTGCGCAAGAATTCTGTGACTCAGCGCACAGCAGCTATGGACCGCGGGTTTATTTTTAATAAAGACAAGGGCTCTTTTGCAATTAGTACCGGCCGAAGGGGTACGGGCTGATTCCAGCCGTTCGATTCCCAACCGAGGGCCCAGATTAGATTCATTATATACCAAACCGGTACGCAGCCCGGACCGTTCATTCCAAGATCTGCGTCACAGATTTAATGAAGTTTGATTTCCTATGGATCGTCCGATCTATTTTCTGCGGCATAGATTTAACGCGGCGAAAGGTCATCCGGCTTCAAATCCCGACCATCGATTGGGAATCAACGGTCACAAGGTCATCACCATCCTTACGTTGCTGCCCACGTCCTGTACGTATTCGACGCCGGCCCTAGAAAGCAGAAAAATGGCACCGACTGCATGGGAGAGGGAGTAGTACCGGCAGGCACGGCGGACACAAAGGTTGGCATCGTCCAAAACACGACAATCTTCACAAGCAACGTATTGCATATTAAGCTGGACGGGGCAAGGGATCTGCGTCCGACCAACAGACTGAGGTGTGGCCGAAATGATCGCGCGGGCGGAGAAGTAATGGAGTACCGCGTCTGCGGCAAGATCAACAACCCAGGCTAGACTTCAGGGACAGCGGCAAGGGACCCCAGATAAGCGTAGCACGATGCAGGGGAAAAAAAAGACGGACGCCATGGAGGTGGTCTTACCGGTGCTCAAGACGATGGCGGGGTCTGATCACGAAACGCGGCACAAATGCGGCAGCGAGGAGTTCCGTCAACGACGATCCCTGGAGACTAGGAGAAGATAGAGATGGGAAGGGTCTTATACCCCGCGGCCAGATCTTAATCTTCTCATGCTGTTGCGAATTTGACCGAGAATCACGGCAGCCTCGCCAACGGAGTCCGCTTCGCAGGAAGCAGACAGCCTGCATGGCTTGCATGCTGATGTCAGTGATCGCGTCATGGTGATGTCATTACGGCAAGAGGAATAAACAATGAAGAAAAAGAAGTTGGACGTCACGTGGTTTCCGTGGGCTGGTTTGGGCTGAAAATTGAAGAAGTGGACCGGCAAGGAAGCGTTTCGGCCCAGTGATGTCAGTTTTTTTACCTATTCTAAATTCTGAATTCAAATAAGATTCAAGTTTCGAATTAAATTTACATAGAGTTTAAACTTAAAATATATTTAAGTGTCAAACAAAAACTCTAATATGTTATACATGGTCTATTTTATTTTATATATCAAATATTTATTTAGTCTATGTTGCAAATACGAAATACCCACCCATCATTTACTTTTAGGAAAAAGGTTGTTATGATTGTGTGATTTAATTAAAAGTTAATTCCACTGTGGCTATCTATTACATATTTTATTTGAGCAAGTTATGTGAAATCTCTATCAAGATATATTTTCACCTATTATTTTAAAGTGTTTTTTTTACTTATATAATTTATGAGGAGAATAATCCTCCTTGAATAAATTAATAAAAACATGTAAATATTTATTTATTTATATGATTATTTTACCTGATACAAATTTTTGGGCTTTACAAAACCCTGAGTATGGAATTACTCAGCAAGACTTACCCGACTAAAGAAAAGACTCTCAAGGGTATGCTGGCTTTTAGGGACTCAAGGTAAGGCTTCTCAATAATCAAAGACTCTGTTTTGCAGAAATGCTTACTAAAGTGGATCCTTAAAAATCAAATTTTATTTGTCAAGTTAAGTTCAATTACCTGCAACTAGAGTTCTTTCTACCCTAGTTCAATCACTGATCCTGCACTAGCCAATTTCTTAACAAAAACCCATCATCTTTAGTGGAATGCTACGTGTAGGTTAGTGACCAAGTCTTCATAACCGCGAAGGTACGGCGATCCGAATCGATTATACTCAGCTGAGGATCTCCAATCACACGACATATGTAGCACTTAACCCTTGCATATGTCAACCCGCTACCGGGGTTCTTAAGACCGGATCAGGTTCACGCAAACTGAGAGCACAGATACACCACCGTCCAGCCTCTTGCCACGGAGGGTACACGCTACTCTCGCCACCGCTCCACGCCCATTTCGTGTTATCTTATTCCGGCCTTAGTCTGCCCGAGGCAAGGCTTACCCATGACGAGGCATGTGACCAGTTAAAGGGTCCTCGATCATCAAGCCTACATCGACAAGGTCCTTAATCGACTCAGACGGAGACACTACACCGAGACTCCTTTCTCGTGCAAGTCACCCGCCCGGTCTCAGCTTAATCTTTTCAACCCAAAAACTTGGTACCTGGCAGAGGTACATCTTTTCCGATGTTGAATCCATCACGGCCGTGATGGATTCACCATCAAGTTTTATTTTCGAAAACATCCCACCCACTTTTGCCACATCAACTTTTGTGAAAACAAAACATTTTGTTTTTCTAAAGCAAGACTAAGCATCAAAAATCTTTTATAAAACGGGTGATCAAGGAAGGTAATCAAATTCAAGGAAGGTAATGCAGGAATTGTTTTAGCAATCAACTCCTATCACCTAATGCATCAAGCAAGTGAAAAAGATTTTTAAAACACAAGGAGGTGGCAAATGCACCGGGGCTTGCCTTTGTTAACAGGTGAGTCCTGCTCGGATCCACAAATATCGAAATAAAAGCAGTTGCCTGCTTGAGGATCTGAGGTTGGTGGTGTCCCCTCTTCAGTGACTTCTTCTTCTTCTTCGTGTTCTAACATAACCATATATATGCATAAGAATGGATGCCATGGGATGCTCATGAGGATGCAAAGATAATATAGACTTATTATCTAAGTCTTGAGTACAACTTTCCTTCACGGTACTCCGAGAACCTAGGGTTTCCGGAGTCGGTAAAGGAGTTCACAGGGCAGGGGGGTGGTTTTGGGTTTGTAAGGAAAATGGACCCCGGGCCTTTTGGCTAATTGAGTTTTGGTGTTTGATGAACAACACAATCAGTGAACTAATAAGTTTTCTAGTGTTTATGTTTGTAGTTCACAGGATGCGAAGAGAATTGGACCAAGGCAATGAGGATGCAACACCTCAAAAGAAGACATAAAAAGATGCGTAGGAGTCCAATACTCAAGAACAAAGAAGCCCCAAGAAATCAGCGAAGAAATCCAAAGATGTGGGCTGTCAGCCAGCGCCTGGTGGCGCACCGGACATCGGTGTCCGGTGTGCACCGGACTGTCCGGTGAGGAACCAGACAGTCTGCGCAGAGAGGCCGCAGACAGGCGCTCTCTGGCTGTAGCACCGGACTGTCCGGTGTGCACCGGACTGTCCGGTGTGCCAACAGGCAGACAACAACGGTCGAATCCAACGGTCGGATCCAACGGTCGACTGCTACAGGCGCCAACGGTCGGCTGACGTAGAGTGCACCGGACATCTACTGTGCACTGTCCGGTGTGCACCGGACTGTCCGGTGCACCCGACGACAGAAAGCTGCTGCTTTCTGTCCAACGGCTAGTTTGGGGTGTGGAGGCTATAAATACCACCCCAACCGGCCATTCTCAAGTGTGAGAGCCCAAGCAACATACCAAGGCACATAGTGCATATTTCCAAGTGCTCAAACACCCAAGTGCTTAATAGAATCACTCGGTGATTAGCGTAGGTGCTTTGCGAAGTGCTTAGGTTAGTTAGACCGCTTTAGCGCTTGCTCTAGGTGAATCCTAGTTAGTTGAGTGAGTTTAGAAAAACCACACAACCCCTCGGCTCTTGCGCAAGCCGTTGTAATTGTACCGAGTGGGGCGAGAGTCTTGCGAGACCGTGACAACCGCGTTTGTGTCACGGCCGCCACCGTGTACCGGAGGGAACGAGGCCCGCGGCGTTTCAGCCGGAAGCTCGATAGTGGAGACGGCGGGGAGCGTCCGAGAGGAGCCGGAAGCGGAGCACCACTTGCGCGTGGAGAAGGCCCGCGGCTCTCTACGGAGTTACTCGACCGTGGTGCTTGGCCCTCGCGTGGGCTTCCCTTTGCGTAGGGGCACCAACGAGGATTAGTCGGGACCTTGCGCGGTTCCGGATACCTCGGTAAAAATACCGGCGTCATCCACGAGAGTTTGCTTCTCTACTTAGCTCTTTACATTCCACATTTATATTAAGCATTTAAGTTTCAATCTTGTAGTCATACTTATTTATTGTAGATTGAAACTTAGCCTTTGCGGTAGAGATAGCAACACTTAGACAAAACCTAGTTTGCACATTCTAGTTTTGATTATTTGCATAGGTCTTGCTCTAGGGATTTAATTGTGGCCTAGTTTAGTAAAAGTTTTTAGAAGTCCTAATTCACCCCCCCTCTTAGGCGTCACCCGTTTCCTACAAGTGGTATCGGAGCCCGGTTTGGCTCATTTGAAACGCTTTAGCTTCACCGCTAAAAGAGCCGACGCTTTTTAGAGGAAGGGATGGATACCCATAGGCCACCACACTTCGACGGCACTAACTTCCCATATTATAGTGCTAGAATGGCTTGTTACCTAGAGGCCGTTGATCTAGGTGTTTGGAGAGTCACTCGTGACGGGATGAAACCCCTCAAGAATCCCGAGAAACCCACCACGAGTGAGGAAAAAGAAATTCATTTAAATGCTAGAGCCAAAAATTGCTTGTATGAATCTCTTAACATGGATATTTTTAATCAAGTATTTACCTTGAAAACTGCTAATGAGATTTGGCTAAAATTGCATGAGCTCCATGACGGCACATCCAATGTCCGTGAGCAAAAACATTGCCTAGTCTTAAATGAGTATAATTCTTTTGCCATGAAAGATGATGAGCTTGTTAGAGACATGTATTCTCGTTTGAATCTAATCATCAATGAGCTCAATTCTATTGGCATTAATAAGCTAGGTGATGCGGACATTGTGAGGAAGATTATCTCCCTGCTACCACAACAAAGATATGGGAGCATCATCACCATCCTTCACAACATGGAGGATTTGAGCAACATGACCCCGACCATTGTGATTGGGAAAATCGCGGCCTTTGAGATGTCGCGAAAAATGAGTCGGGGAGAGGAGCCAACTTCCTCAAGACCATATGCTTTTGCATGTGATGAAAGGAAGGGCAAAAAGAAGGCTCCCACTCCAAGTTCCTCAAGCGAAAATGAGGAAGAAGAAGAAGAAAGTGATGATGATGAAGATAATCAACCGTGCACATCATCCTCCGAGGACGAAGAAACAATTCGACGCGTCGGAAAGGTAATGAGGATGATCCGCAAGATTAATCTAATGGGTGTGCCCCTGCAGGTCGAAGATCTTCTCTTTAACATTGACAGGAAAAAGCAAAGGAAGAGAGGATGCTTCGCATGTGGGGAGAAGGGCCACTTCAGGGACAACTGTCCAAATATGGCCAAGCCCAAAAAGGAGAGGAGCAAAGGCCAGGCGCTAACAAGTGTTAGAACTTGGGATGATTCTTCAAGTGAAGATGAACCTCCAAGGATGCGCAGCCACCGGTCCTCGTCACGATCATCACGGTCATCACACAAATGCCTTATGGCAAGAGGTAACAAAAGCATTCCATCCTCTAGTGATGAAAGTAGTAGTGATGATGAAGGTGAGGGAAAGGCCTCTCTAGAAGAACTTGCGGAAGCCGTTAATTTTTTCCAGGATGTTTGCACTAAGCAAAAAGCTCAACTTAAAACTTTGAAAAATAAGTTGGTTAGCTCTCAAAATGATTACAAAGGTTTGCTAGAAAAATTTGAAACTTTTGCAAACTTAAATAGTGAGCTATCAACTAAAATTGAGCTATTAGAATCTAGTGCTCCATCCACTGCTACCGATGATAGCCTCATTAAAAGGAATGAAAAACTTAAGGCTAAGTTAGCTAGCTCCCAAGAAGCTATTGAAAATTTGCTAGAGAAAATGGAAATTCTTAGCATACACAATAATGAGCTAACTACTAAGCTAGAAAACATTGGTAGCACCCCAGCAGCATCTTTAGTTGAAATATCTGAAATAATTAAGAAAGATGCTTCTACTTCCTGCTTTGATTTAATTGATGATTCTAACCCCTGCAACCAAGTCGTTGTTGAGAATATTGTTGTAGAGACATGCACGGATGAGGTTGCAAAGGAAAATGAACAATTAAAGCAAGAAGTGGCTCGCCTTGGCAAGGCTTTGTATGACAAGAAAGGCAAAGCCAAACAAATCCGACCTCCACAGGATAACACCACTGCGGGAGTGAACAAGCCTGTAGAGGGAGAAACTGTGATTTGTAGGCTATGCCACAAGGAAGGCCACAAGTCTTTCCAATGCAAGGCGATGACCGGGGATAAACAAAGGCAAAAGCTCAAGCAAAAGCCATCAAGCAAAATCTCCAACACCTACATCAAAAAGGTGAACAAAAAGGATGCTACACCATATTTGATCAAAAAGAAAAAGAACGGAAAGGTGATAGCAATCAAGGCCAACAAGCAAGCCAACAAAGGAAAAGGGGCCAAACGCATCTGGGTGCCAAAAGAGATAATTTCAACCATGAAAAGCACCAAGAAGGTTTGGATCCCGAAAGGGAAGTGAGTGGACCAAAGGTCTTCGGGAAATTTGGAGACTTGGCAAAATTGGGATGTATATCATGGGATACATCATATTGGATCAAGTTTATTGCCAAGTGGGTTGGTGAAAACTTTGGACCCAAATTTCCCACCCATGACAAAGGTAACTAGTTTTATTGTATTCTTCATTTTTAGATATGCGTATCTATTTACCTTCTATCTAGTTTACCTTTCTTGCCTAGTATTACAATTGTTATGTACTTTTGTTTAAAATCATGCATACTAGGTAAATCACATGGTAGGATTGCTTGCTTTCAATTCATATACTTAAGCAAACCTACATGGTTTAAAATGTTTATTTGAGCACGGCACATAGCTTCTATATCACTCCATAGTAAATGATGCATAAAATGAAAATTTTGATTTCTACAAAGTGTATCATTTAACTTATATGTGCCAAAGTTTGGATTATGGATAATCTGCCCCTCTTGATATCAAATCAAAGTGCATGTCTCCTACAAGTATTCAAAACTTGTATGCACACCTTTAGGGGGAGGTTACTCTATAATCTAACACTTTGAGACTAACACCTTTTTAAGTCTATTTCATGTGATAGTCTCATTGTAAGGAAAATAATGTCCCCGGAGAAAGACAACAATCTTCCACTGCAAAATCTCCAAGAACTCTCATGTCTCTCAAGCTCGCCATTGATCTTCAATTGGTATCTTTTGAGACTACATTCAGTATCATTTACATGTCTTCTCCAATATTTGATTAGACTATATTTCATATCATATGCTTCCATGTTGCAAAAATGCATAAGTAGTTAACTCATATTCTGTTACCTATGCATAAGGGAAGCTAGTCTTTTCAAAATCATTACTTGCACCTCTAATTTTCACATGCTTTTTCCTAAGTAGAGGATCTCTGTCAGGGGGAGTATTTCTTCATCTCTAAAGGGGGAGAAAAACTCTTTCTAAAGGAGAATACTCATTTAGGGGGAGTAATCTTTTGAGGACTCCTTCAAGTGGTATCATTCACATAGTTTAATTTAATATCCTTCTAGTGATATCATTTGATACAATTCTTGATGAGGGCAAGCTTTTATTTTCTTCCTACATGCTTTTAATGTCTTCCTTTTCGGTGGTTGATGCCAAAGGGGGAGAAGTTTAGGGACCAAAGCAATGAAAACTATATCAAACACCAAACACCACCAATTTAAAATTTTATATCTACTAATGGCTTTTCAAGTGGTTTTGGTTATTTGGTCCAAAAATAGGAAGTAAGTGAATTATGGAGTTAGGGGGAGGCTTAAGTCCATAACTTCACATTGTGGGGACAATCATGCATCTTAGCAAGTAGATTGCATATTTTCACTCAAATACTTGTATTATTTGCTTGCTTTGGTTGTGTTGTCATCAATCACCAAAAAGGGGGAGATTGTAAGGAAAATGGACCCCGAGCCTTTTGGCTAATTGAGTTTTGGTGTTTGATGAACAACACAATCAGTGAACTAATAAGTTTTCTAGTGTTTATGTTTGTAGTTCACAGGATGCGAAGAGAATTGGACCAAGGCAATGAGGATGCAACACCTCAAAAGAAGACATAAAAAGATGCGTAGGAGTCCAATACTCAAGAACAAAGAAGCCCCAAGAAATCAGCGAAGAAATCCAAAGATGTGGGCTGTCAGCCAGCGCCTGGTGGCGCACCGGACATCGGTGTCCGGTGTGCACCAGACTGTCCGGTGAGGAACCAGACAGTCTGCGCAGAGAGGCCGCAGACAGGCGCTCTCTGGCTGTAGCACCGGACTGTCCGGTGTGCACCGGACTGTCCGGTGTGCCAACGGGCAGACGGCAACGGTCGAATCCAACGGTCGGATCCAACGGTCGACTGCTACAGGCGCCAACGGTCGGCTGACGTAGAGTGCACCGGACATCTACTGTGCACTGTCCGGTGTGCACCGGACTGTCCGGTGCACCCGACGACAGAAAGCTGCTGCTTTCTGTCCAACAGCTAGTTTGGGGTGTGGAGGCTATAAATACCACCCCAACCGGCCATTCTCAAGTGTGAGAGCCCAAGCAACATACCAAGGCACATAGTGCATATTTCCAAGTGCTCAAACACCCAAGTGCTTAATAGAATCACTCGGTGATTAGCGTAGGTGCTTTGCGAAGTGCTTAGGTTAGTTAGACCGCTTTAGCGCTTGCTCTAGGTGAATCCTAGTTAGTTGAGTGAGTTTAGAAAAACCACACAACCCCTCGGCTCTTGCGCGAGCCGTTGTAATTGTACCGAGTGGGGCGAGAGTCTTGCGAGACCGTGACAACCGCGTTTGTGTCACGGCCGCCACCGTGTACCGGAGGGAACGAGGCCCGCGGCGTTTCGGCCGGAAGCTCGATAGTGGAGACGGCGGGGAGCGTCCGAGAGGAGCCGGAAGCGGAGCACCACTTGCGCGTGGAGAAGGCCCGCGGCTCTCTACGGAGTTACTCGACCGTGGTGCTTGGCCCTCGCGTGGGCTTCCCTTTGCGTAGGGGCACCAACGAGGATTAGTCGGGACCTTGCGCGGTTCCGGATACCTCGGTAAAAATACCGGCGTCATCCACGAGAGTTTGCTTCTCTACTTAGCTCTTTACATTCCGCATTTATATTAAGCATTTAAGTTTCAATCTTGTAGTCATACTTATTTATTGTAGATTGAAACTTAGCCTTTGCGGTAGAGATAGCAACACTTAGACAAAACCTAGTTTGCACATTCTAGTTTTGATTATTTGCATAGGTCTTGCTCTAAGGATTTAATTGTGGCCTAGTTTAGTAAAAGTTTTTAGAAGTCCTAATTCACCCCCCCTCTTAGGCGTCACCCGTTTCCTACAGGGTTCTAGTTATCAAACATGGTCCAAATCAACTCAAACCCTACCCAAGGCTTCTAAATATTGTTTTAAGTTCCCATAAAAAGTTTGGGCATTTTTGGACTTACCAATTATTTTCTAAAAATCCATAACTAATACTTTTAACTACTTTAAATGCCCTAAAATTTCTTATTTCCACTAAAAATCACAAAACTATTTTTATTAAATTCTAGGGAAAATAACAAGCCTAGGAAAATTGGTTTCACAATTTTATTATTTTTCTACTGTTTTCTATAATTGTTTTGGCTCTGGAGATAAAAGAAAAAGAAAAACAGATGAATAGTACTGGGCTGATTTCAGCCCAGTAGCCCAGCTCGGAGGGGGAAAGCGCTTGCGCGCGCCCGCGCCCTGGCGGTTTTGCAGAACGGCCCCCGCGTTTCTGTCAAACTGCGAATGGGTTCAGACACTATTTGAATTAGTCACTGACAACTTGCAGATAAGCCCCCGACTTTCTATTCCTTCACACAGCTAAGTCCCCGACGGCGCTCGCACGCGGCAGAGCTCCGACGAGCTTCTGGACCGGCCGACTGGGGCTACGGCTGGGTTCTCCGAGCGGCGGACATGAAATCGGATCTACCCTGACCATTTTCCCCAGCTTAATTGCACAATTGGTCAAGTATTTTGCTCTGGCCATGGTGACCGTGAGCAGCGCGGCAAGACCGACGTGTTCCCGGCAACCAAAGGGCTCCTAGCTCGATTGTGGGAGTCCGCGAGCATCGCAGACGCATAAGAATGCTTAAACAAGGGAACAGAGGGGAAGAGCTAACCTGAGTTGGGCTGACCACGGCGGGGTTGAGTTCACGGTGTTTTAGAACCGGATTGGGGAGAATCCGAAATTCGTGCTTGCTAGTGAGGGATTTAGGATGCAGGTGGGTGCGGTAGGTGCTTGAGTACATGGCGGAGCTGGGGGCACGGTCAATTTATAGGCGGGCAAGGCGGTGGCCGCGAATTTTGGGGAGGACGCGCGGCGGCCGGAATTGAAGAAGAAGGCGGGCGCGGTGAATTCGTGTCCCGCGGCGTGGCAGACTTCCCGGCGACGATGGGACAGTCAGAAGGTGTCACGGCAGTGCTGTAAAACGGCTAGGCCACGCGGCGCACGGCCGGGAAGCGGCGGTCGACGGTGAGCTTATCGGCTATAGCCGCAAAGCAGAAGGGCAGTCACGGCGGGCTACCGGAGTTATCCCCAGGGGATGGCTTTTACCTGGCGGCCTTATCTGGTCACCGGCGACGTGAATCGCAACGGCGGCGGCGTGAATCGCAGCGGAGATCGGTCGTCGGCGATGAGATTCCACTGCCGCGGTTGATCTGATCCGGTTGGGTACTGTACCATGGGACATTCAGTTTATGACGCCTGACGGTCATAGTTTAGGCTCGATTTTCTCACAAATTTTCATGGCAACATATCCAATGATCTGTAGCAAAGTTGTAGATCTACAATCCATCTAAAACTTTACTACAATGTGCTCCCACAAAAAGTCACTGGATCTTGCTTAAAATCAAGCCCAAAGTTAGCTCTGTTTCACTGTTACTCTGAATTTCAGACCTCAAGTAGTCTGACAGTCCAACTTTAGGCTTAATTATCTCCCAACTTTTCACAAGAACATGGCTTGCACTTTTAAGCAAACATGTTCTCCTATAATTGGGCTACAATTTTGATGTGGTGACCTAGGGCAAAGACCCTATGCCTTGAATGTTACAAAGCCCTAAAGTTGAGCCAAACACACTGATTTCAGACTTAGGCTAAAAAGAGTCAAGTGTGGCTCTTTTGCACTTAAGCCCAAAACTTAGGGTTTAACTTGCAAATCCACATATTTGTGACCCAAATGACTTAATATGTTTAAACATAGTAGTTTTTACACTTTGGTCCAAATGTGCACAGTTTTTGCACATAGGCCCCTAGGGTTTGGTTTTAGGGTTTTCCAGGGTTCCATTTAGGGTTTCTAGTATCCCAGGGGTATAAATGTGACTCCACTTTGTTTTTGGGGATATTTTATGACTCTTTCCCTAAAGTCTTTAGGTTTTCTCATCTTAGGTTAAGTTTTACCCCTTTAATCCCTATTTAGGGTTAAGTTTCCTATCCAGGGTGCTATTTGCAAAAACACTTAAACAATACAACTTGTTTGAAATTTTTGACTAGTGAATGCACTCTAGGTGTATCAACATATGCAATGCCAATGCTATGATGTCATGCTCAAGTTTTAGTTATAGTAACACCAAGGGTGTTACATCCTTCCCCCCATAAAAGAATCTCGTCCCGAGATTTAAAGTCCTAGGGTGAGTAATGGAAAAGGAAATGTGTCACATTTTTATTTCCTTATCTCTGGTACAAGGCAGGGTGGTGTGGGGGTTCACTCCTTTATTGCAATAACTATATACACTTTACAAATTACATGAGTCTAGAAAGCCTGGGAAATTCTTATTCAAGAAGTCTTGAGTTTCCCAAGTAGCTTCATCTTTAGAATGCTGGTTCCACTGTATCTTATAAAACTTGAGAGTTTTTCTTCGGGTAACCCTGTCCTTTTGATCCAGAACTCGAATAGGATGTTCTGAGTACGTTAAGTCTGGTTCCAGGACAACATCTGTCACTTCAATGGTTCGATCGGGAACCCGAAGACACTTTTTCAATTGTGACACATGGAACACATTATGCACAGCAGACAAGGTTTCGGGTAGTTGGAGTCGGTATGCCACTGGTCCACATTGCTCAAGTACCAGGAATGGACCAATGTACCTGGGTGCAAGCTTCCCTTTAACCCCAAAACGCGATACTCCTTTCATTGGTGCGACTTTCAGGTAAACATAGTCTCCTTCCAGGAAATATAAGGGCATTCGCCGTGTGTCTGCATAACTCTTCTGACGAGCTTGTGCTTTCTTCATATTATGAATAATTTTCTGAACCTTATCCTCGGCTTCTTTCACCAGATCAGGTCTAAAGAAGCACCTTTCACCAGGTTCAGACCAATTTAGCGGAGTCCGACACCGTCGTCCATATAAAGCTTCAAAGGGTGCCATCTTGATACTTTCTTGATAGCTATTATTATATGAAAACTCCGCCAAAGGTAAACATTCATCCCATTTTGGTGAGAAATCCAGGACACATGCCCGCAGCATATCTTCAAGTATTTGGTTCACTCTCTCAGTTTGTCCACTGGTTTGAGGATGATAGGCCGAACTGTGGAGTAACTTAGTACCCAGGGATTTATGAAGTTCTTCCCAAAATTTGGATACAAATTGTGGTCCACGATCCGACACTATAGTCTTTGGAACACCATGCAAACTGAGAATACGAGCAATATATAATTCCGTATAGGTAAGTACCGGGTAATATGTCTTGACCGGCAGAAAATGAGCAACCTTTGTAAGTCGATCAACAATCACCCAGATAGAGTCATACCCTTTTGCGGTCCTGGGCAATCCCACAATGAAGTCCATGCTTATGTCTTCCCATTTCCATGTTGGTATTGGTAATGACTGCAATGGACCGGCAGTTTTCATGTGTATGGCCTTGACACGTCTGCAAGTGTCACACTTAGCCACATAGCGTGCAATTTCAATTTTCATCTTCGTCCACCAGTAGTGCTGTTTTAGATCATGATACATCTTAGTGCTTCCCGGATGAATAGAATAGCGACTAAGATGTGCTTCATCTAAGATTTGCTGGCGGAGTTCTTCATTCTTTGGCACTACTATGCGGTTTTTAAACCATATCACACCTTGATCGTCTTCCTTGAAACATTTGGCTGTTCCAGCCCTTATCTTCTCTCGTATGTGCTTCATACCCAGATTATTCTTTTGAGCATCAATTATCCTTTGCAAAATGGTTGACTCAAGCTTTAGCTGATTCAGAGTCCCTTGTTGGATTATCCCCAGGTTTAGCTTCTCCATTTCTTGACATAAAGTGTTCTCGGAGGTCTTTGCCATAAGACAGTGGCAGGAAGTCTTACGGCTTAGTGCGTCTGCCACCACATTGGCCTTGCCTGGGTGATAATGGATCTCCAGTTCATAGTCCTTAATAAGCTCAAGCCATCGTCTTTGCCTCATATTTAATTCTGACTGGGTGAAGATGTACTTCAAGCTTTTATGATCTGTATATATGTGACAGATATTTCCCAGCAGATAGTGACGCCAAATTTTCAGGGCATGAACCACAGCAGCTAGCTCCAGATCATGAGTTGGATAATGCTCCTCATGTCGGTGCAACTGCCTTGAAGCATACGCAATTACTCGGCCTTCTTGCATCAGTACACAGCCGAGCCCACTGCCAGATGCATCACAATATACATCAAAAGGCTTAGTGATGTCCGGTTGAGCCAATACCGGAGCAGTGGTTAATAATGTCTTCAATTGCTCAAAGGCTTCATTACACTTAGAAGACCAATTGAACTTAATATCATTCTTCAATAAACTTGTGATTGGCTTCACAAGCTTAGAAAAATCGGGTATGAATCTGCGATAATATCCAGCTAGTCCAAGAAAACTCCGGACTTGGTGAACAGTGGTTGGGGGTTTCCACTCCAAAATATCTTTGACCTTGCTAGGATCTACCGCAATTCCTTTAGCTGATAACACGTGCCCCAAAAATTGAATTTCCTCTAGCCAGAACGCGCACTTGCTGAACTTGGCATACAGCTGATGTTCCCTCAGGCGCGTCAATACAATCTGTAGATGCTGAGCATGCTCCTCTTCATTTTTAGAGTATATCAAAATATCGTCGATGAAGACCACCACGAACTTGTCCAACTCGGGCATGAACACCGAGTTCATCAAATAGGTGAAGTGGGCAGGAGCATTTGTGAGCCCGAAAGACATTACCAAGTATTCAAACAATCCATACCGCGTAGTAAATGCGGTCTTCGGTATATCCTCGGGCCGAATACGGATTTGGTGATAGCCCGACCTGAGATCAATTTTGGAAAATACCCTCGCCCCAGTCAGTTGATCAAATAAGATGTCGATCCTTGGAAGAGGGTACTTATTCTTGATGGTGACCTCATTCAGGGGTCGATAATCCACGCACATGCGCAAGGTTTGATCCTTCTTCTTAACAAAAATGGCGGGGCAACCCCATGGGGACGAGCTTGGCCGGATGAATCCCTTATTCAGTAGATCTTGTAATTGAATCTTCAATTCCGCCAACTCATTAGGGGGCATACGGTACGATCTTCGGGAGATGGGAGCCGTACCGGGCTTTAGCTCAATTACGAATTCTACATCTCTTTCAGGGGGTAGTCCAGGCAAATCTTCCGGAAATACATCTGGAAACTCACATACTACCGGAATGTTCTTGATTTCCGGTACAATGGCTTCAAATATTCTACCAGAAGCTTTGGCTGGATTGGTTATGGGGAGAGACAAAAGAATCTCTTCTTGATTATAGTTCAACCTGACGGTTCTGAGTTCAGTGTTGAGGATTGCCTTGTGTTGGGTTAACCAATTCATACCCAAAATTACATCTATATCCTGGCCTTTCAGAACAATCATGTTAGCAGGAAAGTTCCGTCCAGCCATTGTTACTGGCACTTCATAGGCCACTTCTCTAGTAAAAATGTGTCCCCCAGGTGAATGAATTTTAAATCCCTCTTTTGATTCATGGCATGCAATGTGATGTTGCTCCACAAATTTCTTGCTAATGAAGGTATGCGAAGCACCAGAATCAAAAAGAATAATTGCAGGGTGACTGGCCACGGGAAACGTACCCATCATCACCGGCTCTCCTTCCGGTGTAGTGGCCACCTGGGTGTAGTATACATGCCCCGTTTTCTTGGTATTTCTCCCCACAGCATTTCCCTTGGGCTGAGTGGACTTCCTAGTTCCTTGCTGAGCATTGGATTGATTTTGCTTGGGGTATGGGCAGTCTTTGATAAAATGTCCCGACTTGCCGCAGTTGAAACACCCAGTGGAAGAGCTGGGCAAGGTAGGGAATCGAGTGCCTGGGGCACCCGGCTGATTTGGGGGAGTGGAGGTATTGTTGGGGCGGATAATAATGGGCTGTTTGAAAGGGAATGCTGGTGGACGAGAAAAAGTACGGTTTTGGCTAGAAGGCCGGATGACGAACCGTTGCCTCTTCGCCTGGCCCTGATTAGGCCTCTCACCACCGAATCCCTTATTCTTCCTAGAACTTGCATATTTTGCTTCTACAGATAAGGCTGTACTGACAACCTTTCCATATGTGAGATCAATACATGTGGCCATCTTTCGCTGCAACCGGTCATTTAGACCTCTCATAAAACAGTTCTTTTTCTTTAAATCAGTATTCACCTGATCGATGGCATACTGCGACAGGTGATTAAACTTGTTGAGATATTGATTGATGGTATCTCCTCCTTGTTTCAGTTTCATGAATTCCTCTTGCTTCATATGCAGCACCCCTTCAGGTATGTAGTGCTCACAGAAGGCTGCTTTAAATTCTTCCCAAGTGATTTGATGGTTGTTAGGTTGGATAGCCACAAAATTTCCCCACCAAGTACTGGTAGGGCCACGTAGTTGCTGTGCCGCGAACAATGGCTTCTGCGTTTCAGAACAACGAAGAAGACCAAACTTTTGTTCAATAACTCGTATCCACTCGTCGGCTTCTAGCGGGTCTTCTGCCTTGGTGAATAGAGGTGGACGAGTTTCGGAGAAGTCCAGATAGGTGGTTTCACGAGGACCTTGCTGAAAACCTCTTCCTGCCTGCTGCTGGAACTGCTGCTGACCCGCCATTTCCCTAAGGAAGCGGGTATTGTCTGCGGTGGCATTCACCAAGGCGGCAATCGCCTCGGCTAGCGTGGGTGGAACCGGAGGTGGATTTGGGGTGACATCCTGACCCCCAGAAGTTCCGGCTGCGTCCTGGCCGCGAGTCCTGGTCGGCATCTGAGGCAAAAACATTTGAAATAAACATAATATGCCAAAGAGACCTTCCATTTTACATTACTATAAAAAGTAATGATACAGACTCGATATTACATACCAGGATACATTACCCATTATACAAAAGTTCAACCTATTATACAACAGTGCATTCTACAATACACTACTCTACTTCTATTACACCATTAGTCCTGCTTTCCGTTACTTTTGGCGGCCTCATCGTCAGGTGTGGGAGTCCAGACGTCAACCAACCTCAAAGAAGGAGGGGGTTCAAAAAGGTCTAACTCCCCACCCAACGCGCGTCCCGCAACGTGAGAGGGTTCGGCTTCCGCCCCGGCAGAGTGTGCAGGCACACTAGGGTGTAATTGTGAGTATAGTATATGGACTTCCTCATGCAACGTATTGCAGTAGACCTGCAGGTCGTCGACAGTTGAGCTAAGTTCTTTAATTCGGGCCTGAGCCCTTGCTTCCTTAGCACATGCCAGCAAATGAGACTGTACTGCCCAGTCAAGTGCTAAGTCTCGATCAGCAAGCTGATCCTGCAGGTGACGGATGTCCCTTCTTAGTTCATTGATTCTATCTCCGTCTGCGACCCAAGCATCGGTCCTGTGTTGCAGCTCTGCTTGAAGTTGACTCACTCGGGCTTCAAGGTCTCCTATGGGGTCATTACTTCCGCTGATGCTGCTTTCGTGTCGAGGGGCTAGTTGATGCCGGGGTACTCCAATTGGTCCCGTTGACTTACGTGCCGTTAGCCTTGTGCGTGGCGGCATCTTTCTAAGGGGGAAAATTTATTAGCATAATTCTTAGCATGATGCATGAATAAGTACAGAATCAACCTTAGTCGATTCAACCTTCTATACATTGCACTCTTCCTATCTGGTCTTTAAGATAGACTCTTCAGAATACTTAGGTAAGAAGAGAAAAGAATTTTTTTTAGGTAAGACTTTCGAAAATCCTTTTGAAGATGCCTCATAATGTCTGCAAAGAAGGGCTATGATCCGATACCAGCTGTGACGGAACCTCCCAAGTAATTAGGTCCATCTACAGTTGTCCTTGTCCAACGGACTTCAGACAACCCTGTAGGTGTCCCTGAACTACTTGACAAGTTCGGTATCTTTCCTTACTTTACCAGGAACGATTCACCCATCTTGCAGACATTACAAAACATCGGAGATAAAGAATTGCGGAAGCGATTACATAATTCACATTTATTTAAAAGCAAGCTCAAGTTGTTTTATTACAGACCAGAACTAAGAGCGAGTGCTGAGTAGTATTATTATACAAACCAAGGGAGGCAAAAACTCCTCCCGAGAAGATTTAAGTAAAAGATCTATATGGAGGACCAAGTCCTTCCGCACTTCAGTCTTGTGTTTCTTCTTTGGGAACCACCTTGGCACAGAAGCAGCAGAAATCTGCTACTTCCTCACCTAAAAACAACGAAGGGATAAACCCTGAGTATGGAATTACTCAGCAAGACTTACCCGACTAAAGAAAAGACTCTCAAGGGTATGCTGGCTTTTAGGGACTCAAGGTAAGGCTTCTCAATAATCAAAGACTCTGTTTTGCAGAAATGCTTACTAAAGTGGATCCTTAAAAATCAAATTTTATTTGTCAAGTTAAGTTCAATTACCTGCAACTAGAGTTCTTTCTACCCTAGTTCAATCACTGGTCCTGCACTAGCCAATTTCTTAACAAAAACCCATCATCTTTAGTGGAATGCTACGTGTAGGTCAGTGACCAAGTCTTCATAACCGCGAAGGTACGGCGATCCGAATCGATTATACTCAGCTGAGGATCTCCAATCACACGACATATGTAGCACTTAACCCTTGCATATGTCAACCCGCCACCGGGGTTCTTAAGACCGGATCAGGTTCACGCAAACCGAGAGCACAGATACACCACCGTCTAGCCTCTTGCCACAGAGGGTACACGCTACTCTCGCCACCGCTCCACACCCATTTCGTGTTATCTTATTCCGGCCTTAGTCTGCCCGAGGCAAGGCTTACCCATGACGAGGCATGTGACCAGTTAAAGGGTCCTCGATCATCAAGCCTACATCGACAAGGTCCTTAATCGACTCAGACGGAGACACTACACCGAGACTCCTTTCTCGTGCAAGTCACCCGCCCGGTCTCAGCTTAATCTTTTCAACCCAAAAACTTGGTACCTGGCAGAGGTACATCTTTTTCGATGTTGAATCCATCACGGCCGTGATGGATTCACCATCAAGTTTTATTTTCGAAAACATCCCACCCACTTTTGCCACATCAACTTTTGTGAAAACAAAACATTTTGTTTTTCTAAAGCAAGACTAAGCATCAAAAATCTTTTATAAAACGGGTGATCAAGGAAGGTAATGCAGGAATTGTTTTAGCAATCAACTCCTATCACCTAATGCATCAAGCAAGTGAAAAAGATTTTTAAAACATAAGGAGGTGGCAAATGCACCGGGGCTTGCCTTTGTTAACAGGTGAGTCCTGCTCGGATCCACAAATATCGAAATAAAAGCAGTTGCCTGCTTGAGGATCTGAGGTTGGTGGTGTCCCCTCTTCAGTGACTTCTTCTTCTTCTTCGTGTTCTAACATAACCATATATATGCATAAGAATGGATGCCATGGGATGCTCATGAGGATGCAAAGATAATATAGACTTATTATCTAAGTCTTGAGTACAACTTTCCTTCACGGTACTCCGAGAACCTAGGGTTTCCGGAGTCAGTAAAGGAGTTCACAGGGCAGGGGGGTGGTTTTGGGTTCTAGTTATCAAACATGGTCCAAATCAACTCAAACCCTACCCAAGGCTTCTAAATATTGTTTTAAGTTCCCATAAAAAGTTTGGGCTTTTTTGGACTTACCAATTATTTTCTAAAAATACATAACTAATACTTTTAACTACTTTAAATGCCCTAAAATTTCTTATTTCCACTAAAAATCACAAAACTATTTTTATTAAATTCTAGGGAAAATAACAAGCCTAGGAAAATTGGTTTCACGATTTTATTATTTTTCTACTGTTTTCTATAATTGTTTTGGCTCTGGAGATAAAAGAAAAAGAAAAACAGATGAATAGTACTGGGCTGATTTCAGCCCAGTAGCCCAGCTCGGAGGGGGAAAGCGCTTGCGCGCGCCCGCGCCCTGGCGGTTTTGCAGAACGGCCCCCGCGTTTCTGTCAAACTGCGAATGGGTTCAGACACTATTTGAATTAGTCACTGACAACTTGCAGATAAGCCCCCGACTTTCTATTCCTTCACACAGCTAAGTCCCTGACGGCGCTCGCACGCGGCAGAGCTCCGACGAGCTTCTGGACCGACCGACTGGGGCTACGGCTGGGTTCTCCGAGCGGCGGACATGAAATCGGATCTACCCTGACCATTTTCCCCAACTTAATTGCACAATTGGTCAAGTATTTTGCTCTGGCCATGGTGACCGTGAGCAGCGCGGCAAGACCGACGTGTTCCCGGCAACCAAAGGGCTCCTAGCTCGATTGTGGGAGTCTGCGAGCATCGCAGACGCATAAGAATGCTTAAACAAGGGAACAGAGGGGAAGAGCTAACCTGAGTTGGGCTGACCATGGCGGGGTTGAGTTCACGGTGTTTTAGAACCGGATTGGGGAGAATCCGAAATTCGTGCTTGCTAGTGAGGGATTTAGGATGCAGGTGGGTGCGGTAGGTGCTTGAGTACATGGCGGAGCTGGGGGCACGGTCAATTTATAGGCGGGCAAGGCGGTGGCCGCGAATTTTGGGGAGGACGCGCGGCGGCCGGAATTGAAGAAGAAGGCGGGCGCGGTGAATTCGTGTCCCGCGGCGTGGCAGACTTCCCGGCGACGATGGGACAGTCAGAAGGTGTCACGGCAGTGCTGTAAAACGGCTAGGCCACGCGGCGCACGACCGGGAAGCGGCGGTCGACGGTGAGCTTATCGGCTACAGCCGCAAAGCAGAAGGGCAGTCACGGCGGGCTACCGGAGTTATCCCCAGGGGATGGCTTTTACCTGGCGGCCTTATCTGGTCACCGGCGACGTGAATCGCAACGGCGGCGGCGTGAATCGCAGCGGAGATCGGTCGTCGGCGATGAGATTCCACTGCCGCGGTTGACCTGATCCGGTTGGGTACTGTACCATGGGACATTCAGTTTATGACGCCTGACGGTCATAGTTTAGGCTCGATTTTCTCACAAATTTTCATGGCAACATATCCAATGATCTGTAGCAAAGTTGTAGATCTACAATCCATCTAAAACTTTACTACAATGTGCTCCCACAAAAAGTCACTGGATCTTGCTTAAAATCAAGCCCAAAGTTAGCTCTGTTTCACTGTTACTCTGAATTTCAGACCTCAAGTAGTCTGACAGTCCAACTTTAGGCTTAATTATCTCCCAACTTTTCACAAGAACATGGCTTGCACTTTTAAGCAAACATGTTCTCCTATAATTGGGCTACAATTTTGATGTGGTGACCTAGGGCAAAGACCCTATGCCTTGAATGTTACAAAGCCCTAAAGTTGAGCCAAACACACTGATTTCAGACTTAGGCTAAAAAGAGTCAAGTGTGGCTCTTTTGCACTTAAGCCCAAAACTTAGGGTTTAACTTGCAAATCCACATATTTGTGACCCAAATGACTTAATATGTTTAAACATAGTAGTTTTTACACTTTGGTCCAAATGTGCACAGTTTTTGCACATAGGCCCCTAGGGTTTGGTTTTAGGGTTTTCCAGGGTTCCATTTAGGGTTTCTAGTATCCCAGGGGTATAAATGTGACTCCACTTTGTTTTTGGGGATATTTTATGACTCTTTCCCTAAAGTCTTTAGGTTTTCTCATCTTAGGTTAAGTTTTACCCCTTTAATCCCTATTTAGGGTTAAGTTTCCTATCCAGGGTGCTATTTGCAAAAACACTTAAACAATACAACTTGTTTGAAATTTTTGACTAGTGAATGCACTCTAGGTGTATCAACATATGCAATGCCAATGCTATGATGTCATGCTCAAGTTTTAGTTATAGTAACACCAGGGGTGTTACATAATTCACCTCCCGTATTACACATTTATACCTAAGGATTGACATGCTTTTGTTATCCATGTCCTTGTTTACCTATTTGGGTCGGATTATTATTATTTAGCTCTATGCTATTGCTCAAACTCTAATCAATGAACATGATGAGATTATATATGATACGCTGTTTTCCCTTCTCTTATTATGATGTTGTACTTGTGGTCTTCAAGGGGGCTCGAGCGGTTTCTCGAGTGCCTCTCCGTAAGGACCTGTTCTATGGATGACCGCCCGGGAAAATAGTGCAACCATGAGGGTGGAGTGGGGACGCCCTTAGCTGAATAATTAGAGGAACCGGGGTGTAGTTCGCTTAGCCGTTGTGCTGTCAATGGGGCTCGGTGTATGCGGCTCGCTCTGCCAAGGTTGATTTGTCCCTTGGGGAGGAGTGCGGTACATTTAGGAAACCTAACGGGCGGCTACAGCCCCGGGGAAATCTTTGTAAAGGCTACGTAGTGAGACCCTGCCTATTCACCTTGGTAGTGTTTAAGGGTTTGATCGGCCCGAGGCAAGAGGGAATCACGGCTTGTGGGTAAAGTGCACAACCTCTGCAGAGTGTTTGAAAACTGATATATCAGCCGTGCTCGCGGTTATGAGCGGCCAAGGGAGCTCCAGTGATTAGTGGTACTTGATCAGAGACATTTTGGTTTACAGATGACAATGAGGATGGTTATGATTATGCTTATGGTAATGGTAAGTGGTATTCTTTCCGTTTGGAAAGGGTACTTTGGGTTAATAACTTGGGTTAATGCTAAAACCTGGCTTTCTACTAGTAAATAATAAACTGACCAACTAAAAGCAACTGCTTGACTTACCCCCACATAAAGCTAGTCCACTACAGCCAAACAGGATACTTGCTGAGTATGTTGATGTGTACTCACTCTTGCTCTACACACCAAACCCCCCAGGTTGTCAGCATTGCAACCACTGCTCGGGAGAAGATGAAGCTGTGGAAGGAGACTTACAGGAGTTCCAAGACTACGACGAGTTCTAGGTGTGGGTTAGCGGCAACCCCCAGTCGGCTGCGTGTGAAGGCCGCAGTTATCTATGTTTCGTTTTCGCACTTTGATTTATTGTAAGGACTATATGGACGTCTCAGACGCATGATGTAATCGACTATTATTTCCCTTTTAATACTATTTTGAGCACTGTGTGATGATGTCCATGTTATGTAACTGCTGTGTACGTGAATAACTGATCCTGGCACGTACATGGTTCGCATTCGGTTTACCTTCTAAAACCGGGTGTGACATAAGTGGTATCAAAGCCGTGCTGACTGTAGGACCGCTAACCTAGAGTAGAATGGTCGTTCTAAGGATTATAGACCTCTGTCCCTGCCTTGACTTTGGTACCCCTTCAAAAGTTGGTCATACTGACCAAACCTATGTTCTACTGTATATTATACCTTGCTGAAAATTATGTTTTATTCTAATCCTTCATTTATTTATGATTCATTATTTGCTGGTCATATTAATTCTGTTCTCACTCTTTTGCTTGCGATGTCTTTTGTAGATGGCTCGACTTAGACACACTGCACGAAAGTCTGTCATCCCCTTCTTACCCTCCCGCCTTGCGGAGCGTCCGCTTCGCCGTCCCGTGGCCGGTCAGTCCAGCCACTTGGAGAGACTGCACCACCGCCTGCATGAGGAGCAGGAACGTCGACGACAGGAGCAGCAGGGCTCTTCCTTCTCGCTCCAGCAGGAGATAGAGTCTGTGAGGAGCTGCTCTCCTGTGCTTCCCCTGGAGGCGCCCCCTGCACCACCACTGGGCGCCCCAGCCTCTGGAGTAGCTGCTGGAGGAGACCCAGACGACGGAGATGGCGACGACAGCCCGAGCCACGACACTGACTTCCCTGCTGACCATGAGCCGGAAGGATGGGTTGCTCGACCCATCACTCGCGACGCTGCTCGCGGGTGTCACTTCCATGACGCGCTCGACACCCTGCTACGTCGGGCACTTGACCGGCGTACTTGGTCTATCGAGTATCGCTGTGTGGTCTACCAGCATAGTCGCGGGGTCTACCCGGACCGCTGGGAGGCGACCTGCTTGGTGCACCATCCGGAGAACAGTCTCCAGGGTGTGGAGGCCTGCTCAGAGCACTATTCCATCTCTGAGCGGGACTCAGCTGAGGCAGCCATGCAAGACGCTGCACGGCGTGCGCTTTCGCACTACTGCTCGGTTCTCGGTGGGGTAGCTGACGGTCTCGACCTGAAGTATTACCCCCGTCGTCCATCTGGCAGCACAGGAGGCGTGATTGTTTCACCTGCTGGTGAGGACAATCTAGGTTGAGCTGCACAGTCAACCTAGCCGCCGTGCTAAACACGGAGCTGGACCATGCACTAGACGAGCTGAGTAGGGCTCGTGCTGAGATCGCCCTGCTGCGGGCTGAGCGCGCGGAATGTCGTCACTTGGATGATGGTTCCCCCGCCCTCGTTGGGACTCATCACCCGTACCGCTCACTTCGGCGTGGACGCCAGTCTTATGGCAATCCCGACTGCAAGACCAAGATAAATCTAGAACCATAGATCGTTAGAGTTGGATCTTGTAATTAATACAAAATATATACGTAGAAGCTACAGTCTTAGCGTTAGTCCCGCTTTTAGTTAGTCTTAGTTAGACAGGATAGTTTGCTATATCTTGTGCATCTATGTTTGTCATGATGAACTATGTTTGGTTTGGATTTTTGTAATGACTGTCACCAGAGTGTGGGTACCCCCTGCATTTTGGTTTACATATTATGTTAATGGAGTTAGTTATATAGTTGGGAAACCTTTATTCCACTTTCCTCTCTATCTGAGAAGCTGTGTGGTCTGTGTTGGAGATCAGTGAAGATGCTCATCTGTTCAGTGCTGTTGGAGAATTCTATACTCTTTTCTTATGCTGCAAGATTTGCCGGATCAGTTCTGATGTGTGGTTGCATTCTGCAGATGTCAGAGAACAGGCGCAGAGGAGGAAGGCGTGCTCAGCAGGAGCGAGCCGCTCAGCAGGATGAGGTGCCCCAGCAGCAGCACCTGCCGCCCCCGCCCCCGATGTCGATCGAGCAGATGTTTCTGATGCAGACTCAAGCAGTTCAAGCCATCGGTCAGACTCTGGCCGCCATTCAGCAGCAGCAGCAGTAGCAACAGCAGCAAGCACCACCTCAGCCTCAGATGCCTCAGATGCCCAGAGATAAGCGTGCTGAATTCATGAGAGGTCATCCTCCAACGTTTGCTCATTCTTCTGACCCCATGGATGCTGAAGATTGGCTGCGCACTTTGGAGCGGGAGTTGCATACCGCTCAGTGTGATGACAGGGAGAAAGTCTTGTATGGTCCCCGTCTGTTGAGAGGAGCAGCCCAGTCATGGTGGGAGTCTTACCTCGCCACCCATGCCAACCCCGACGCCATCACTTGGGAAGAGTTCAGAGGTAGCTTTCGTCAGTACCATGTGCCTGCAGGTCTGATGACAGTGAAGAAGGAGGAGTTCCTGGCCCTTAAGCAAGGGTCATCATCTGTCAGTGAGTATCGAGACAGGTTTCTGCAGTTGTCCCGCTATGCTCCTGAAGATGTCAACACCGACGCCAAGCGACAGTACCGTTTCCTGAGAGGCTTGGTTGACCCTCTTCAGTATCAGCTGATGAATCACACCTTCCCGACATTCCAGCACCTGATTGACAGAGCAATTATGACAGAAAGAAAGCGTAAGGAGATGGAAGATCGTAAGCGCAAGATCAGTGGACCCCAGCCTGGAAGCAGCAGTCGTCCTCGTTTCTCAGGCAATCAACCTCAGCAGTTCAGGCAGAACCAGCATCCACCTCAGCATCATCAGCAGTTCCAAAGGCAGTACCCTCAGCCCCAGTACCAGAACCGTCAGAACAATCAGTCAGGAGGTCAGTTTCAGAGGCAGAATCAGCAGACACCTCGTCTTCCTGCCCCAGCAAACCAGCAGAACAGTCAGGCAGCACCAGCTCAGGATCCGACCTTCGGACATTCCGAAGATGGCATTCACTACCAAGTATGGGTTATATGAGTTCACAGTGATGTCTTTTGGTTTGACCAATGCACCAGCGTTTTTCATGAACTTGATGAACAGCGTATTCATGGATTATCTTGATAAGTTTGTGGTGGTATTCATTGATGTCATTCTGGTTTATTCTCAAAGCGAAGAAGAACATGCAGATCATTTGAGGATGGTATTGCAGAGATTGCGAGAGCACCAATTGTATGCAAAGTTGAGCAAGTGTGAGTTCTGGATCAATGAGGTCCTGTTCTTGGGTCACATAATCAACAAAGAAGGATTGGCTGTGGATCCGAAGAAAGTGGCAGACATTCTGAACTGGAAAGCACCAACAGATGCTCGGGGAATCAAGAGTTTCATTGGAATGGCCAGATATTATCGGTGATTCATTGAAGGGTTTTCGAAGATTGCGAAACCAATGACAGCATTGCTAGGCAACAAGGTTGAGTTCAAGTGGACCCAGAAATGTCAAGAGGCCTTCGAAGCGCTGAAAGAGAAGTTGACAACAACGCCTGTCCTAGTCTTGCCTGATGTGCACAAGCCCTTCTCTGTGTACTGTGATGCTTGTTACACAGGTTTGGGATGCGTGTTGATGCAAGAGGGAAGAGTTGTGGCTTACTCGTCCCGACAGCTGAAGGTTCATGAGAAGAATTACCCAATCCATGACCTAGAGTTGGCAGCAATGGTTCACGCACTGAAGACATGGAGGCACTATCTGTATGGACAGAAATGCGATGTTTACACAGACCACAAGAGTCTGAAGTACATATTCACTCAGTCGGAGCTGAATATGAGGCAGCAAAGATGGTTAGAGCTGATCAAAGACTATGAGTTGGAGATTCATTACCATCCAGGCAAAGCGAACGTAGTGGCAGATGCTTTGAGCAGGAAGAGTCAAGTCAATCTGATGGTCGCTCGTCCGATGCCTTATGAGTTGGCCAAGGAGTTTGACAGGTTGAGTCTCGGGTTTCTGAACAATTCGCGAGGAGTCACAATTGAGTTGGAACCTACCTTGGAGCGAGAAATCAAAGAAGCGCAGAAGAATGATGAAAAGATCAGTGAGATCCGGCGACTGATTCTAGAAGGCAAAGGCAAAGATTTTCGAGAAGATGCAGAAGGTGTGATATGGTTCAAAGACCGCTTGTGCGTCCCCAATGTCCAGTCCATTCGGGAGTTGATTCTCAAGGAAGCTCATGAGACTGCTTATTCGATTCACCCTGGTAGTGAGAAGATGTATCAGGATCTGAAGAAGAAATTCTGGTGGTACGGAATGAAGAGGGAAATCACAGAGCATGTGGCTATGTGCGATAGTTGTCGACGGATTAAGGCAGAGCACCAGAGACCAGCTGGATTGTTGCAACCGTTGCAAATCCCTCAGTGGAAATGGGATGAAATCGGCATGGATTTCATAGTCGGATTGCCTCGCACTCGAGCCAGCTACGATTCTATTTGGGTAGTAGTGGACCGTTTGACCAAGTCAGCCCACTTCATACCCGTCAAGACCAACTACAGCAGTGCAGTGTTGGCAGAGTTGTATATGTCTCGGATCGTTTGTCTTCATGGTGTGCCAAAGAAGAAAGTGTCAGACAGAGGAACGCAGTTCACCTCTCATTTCATGCAGCAGTTGCATGAAGCCTTGGGCACACATCTGAATTTCAGTTCAGCTTATCATCCGCAGACAGATGGCTAGACCGAAAGGACCAATCAAATTCTCGAAGATATGTTGAGAGCCTGTGCGCTGCAAGATCAGTCCGGATGGGATAAGCGATTGCCTTGTGCAGAATTCTCCTATAACAACAGTTACCAGGCCAGTTTGAAGATGTCACCATTTCAAGCGCTCTATGGGAGGAGTTGTAGAACTCCGTTGCAATGGGATCAGCCTGGGGAAAAGCAAGTGTTCGGGCCAGACATTTTGCTTGAAGCCGAAGAGAACATCAAGATGGTCCGAGAGAACCTGAAGATAGCGCAATCGAGGCAGCGAAGCTATGCAGATACAAGAAGAAGAGAGCTGAGTTTCGAAGTCGGAGACTTTGTCTATCTGAAAGTGTCACCGATCAGAGGAGTCGGAAGGTTCGGAGTCAAAGGCAAGCTAGCACCCCGCTACATTGGTCCGTACCAGATTCTCTCAAGGCGTGGAGAAGTGGCCTATCAGCTCAGTCTGCCAGAGAATTTGTCCGCAGTGCATGATGTCTTTCATGTGTCTCAGTTGAAGAAGTGCTTGCGTGTGCCAGAAGAGCAGTTGCCAGTGGAAGGTCTTGAAGTCCAGGAGGACTTGACCTACGTTGAGAAGCCAGTGCAAATCCTTGAGGTTGCAGACAGAGTCACCCGAAGGAAGACCATCAGAATGTGCAAAGTCAGGTGGAATCACCATTCAGAGGAAGAAGCAACCTGGGAGCGTGAAGATGATCTGATGGCCAAATACCCTGAGCTCTTTGCTAGCCAACCCTGAATCTCGAGGGCGAGATTCTTTTAAGGGGGATAGGTTTGTAACGCCCTGAATTTGGGGGTAGAATTTTTTTCTTCTTTTCTCTCACCAAATTCAGGCGTTACCCTTTCCTTTTTCCCTTTTCTCCTCGCTAAGCCTTGATCTTTTCCAAAGTCGCAGCGGGTTTTGGCTTTAGACCTCGTGTAAAGCAAAACCTTAAAATACTTTATTTTGTGTGATGCATCATGCCGAACCATGCATACTTCTTGATTGATTAAAAATGTGAATGCTTTCATCTAGAGGAAATTAGAAATCAGAAAAAAAGGAAAAGCTTTTTCTTTTTTTTTTCTTTTTCTTTTCTCTTTCCCCCCTTTCTCCCCTTTCGGCCCAACCCCCCTTCGGCCGGCCCAGCTGGCGGCCCAGCCGCCCCCCTTCCCTCCCCCTTCCCGCGTGGGCCCCGCGCCGGCCCAGCCGCGCGCCCCCTTTCCCCCCCTTTGGGCCCAGCCGGCCCAGCCGCCCCCTCCCCTTTTCTTTTTTTTCTTTTTCCAAAAATCCCCTCCCTCTCCCTCTCTCTCTCCCCTCCCCTACCCTAACCGCCGCCGCCTTCTCCCTGCCCTAGCGCCGTCGCCGCCGCTCCCTCCCCAGCGCCACCGCCGCGCCGCCCTCCCCCGCCGCGGTGAGGCCCTCCCTCCCCCTCCCCTCTCCTCCCTCACTTCCTCCCCCTTCCCCCTCTCGTCGGCGCCCTTCCCCGCGCCGTGGGCGCGCTCGCCCCGGCCACCCGGCCCGGCCGCCCGGCTCGGCCGCCTCCGCCGCCCCCGTCCCGCCGTGCTCGACCCCCGGCTCAGCCGTCCCGGCCGCCCCCGCCCTGCCGCGCCCCGACCCCGGCCTCGCCCGCTCGGCCGCCCAGCTCGGCCGCCCTCGGCCCCCCGTCCCCGACCTCGGCCGGCCCCGCCTCTCCGCGCCCCGGCTCGGCCGTCCCCGCGCCGCCCCGCCCGGCCCCGGCTCGGCCGCCCCCCGGCGAGCCCCGCCCCGGCTCGGCCGCTCCCTGCCCCGGCCCGGCCGTCTCGACCCCTGCTCGGCCGCCCCCGCCCCGGTTCGACCGCCCCCGCCCCGATTCGGCCGCCCGCGCCCCGGCCCCGGCCCAACCGCCCCGCGCCCGGCCTCGGCCGCCCCCGCCCCGCCGTGCCCCGGCCCGACCGCCCCGTGCCCCGGCTCGGCCGACCCCGGCCCGACCGCCCCCGTGCCCCGGCTCGGTCGCCCCCGCTCTCGGCCTCGGCCGTGCCCCCGCCCTGCCCGTGCTTCGCCCCGCCCGGGCGCCGTGCTTGCCCGCTCGCCCCGCCGTGCCTTGCTCGCGTCGCGTCGGCCCTCGGCGTGGCCTCGAGCTCGGCCCAGCGTGCCTTCGGAGCGCGGCCTCGAGCTCGGCCAGCGCACGGCCCCGACGCGTGCGCGACTCGTTCGCGGCACGTTAAGTGTGGTTTTGCGCGTGCGCGTGCTCGCGCAGCGTTCTGGCGTAGTTCGTCGTGCTCGCGACGCGACGCATAGCGCCCTGTTGCGCTCGCGACACGATCGTCTACCCCCTAGCCCCGTCTACCCCCCGTATCCTATATGCGCTAATCACGTTGTTTATATTAATAAGATAGGAGTCCCAATTTGGAAATTGGTTACGTTAGTTAATTTGTATAGCTAATCGTCTATCTTATTCAATGTTAATCTACTAAAAGTGGTCACGTTTACATTAGTGCATGTAGCTAATTCTTTTGTTAGAACCAATTGGAACTAGAACACGTGACGTCTAGTTATTCACCAACCCATAGTGTGTCTCGGGCATAAGCTTTAACTCTCACGAGACCTTTTCTCATTTCTTTCTAACCATGGTAAACTCATTATTGTATGTGGTATTCTATGCATGTTTAATCTACTTGTTCTCTTGTATGGTGTATTGTTGGTTTCCTAATTTCAATGGATGGATGTATGTATGCTTGCAATCGCTTAGAGAACGATCCGGTTGGAGAGCCCGAAGAACTCGCAGGAGAAGCCCCTGAGCAGCAGTCGGTTGGTGGAGGCAAGTGTCCTTTGACCTATCTCTGTCCTATTCATTCTTTAATTCACCTCCCGCATTACACATTTATACCTAAGGATTGACTAGCTTTTGTTATCCATGTCCTTGTTTACCTATTTGGGTTGGATTATTATTATTTAGCTCTATGCTATTGCTCAAACTCTAATCAATGAACATGATGAGATTATATATGATACGCTGTTTTCCCTTCTCTTATTATGATGTTGTACTTGTGGTCTTCAAGGGGGCTCGAGCGGTTTCTCGAGTGCCTCTCCGTAAGGACCTGTTCTATGGATGACCGCCCGGGAAAACAGTGCAACCATGAGGGTGGAGTGGGGACGCCCTTAGCTGAATAATTAGAGGAATCGGGGTGTAGTTTGCTTAGCCGTTGTGCTGTCAATGGGGCTCGGTGTATGCGGCTCGCTCTGCCAAGGTTGATTTGTCCCTTGGGGAGGAGTGCGGTACATTTAGGAAACCTAACGGGCGGCTACAGCCCCGGGGAAATCTTTGTAAAGGCTACGTAGTGAGACCCTGCCTATTCACCTTGGTAGTGTTTAAGGGTTTGATCGGCCCGAGGCAAGAGGGAATCACGGCTTGTGGGTAAAGTGCACAACCTCTGCAGAGTGTTTGAAAACTAATATATCAGCCGTGCTCGCGGTTATGAGCGGCCAAGGGAGCTCCAGTGATTAGTGGTACTTGATCAGAGACATTTTGGTTTACAGATGACAATGAGGATGGTTATGATTATGCTTATGGTAATGGTAAGTGGTATTCTTTCCGTTTGGAAATGGTACTTTGGGTTAATAACTTGGGTTAATGCTAAAACCTGGCTTTCTACTAGTAAATAATAAACTGACCAACTAAAAGCAACTGCTTGACTTACCCCCACATAAAGCTAGTCCACTACAGCCAAACAGGATACTTGCTGAGTATGTTGATGTGTACTCACTCTTGCTCTACACACCAACCCCCCCCCTAGGTTGTCAGCATTGCAACCACTGCTCGGGAGAAGATGAAGCTGTGGAAGGAGACTTCCAGGAGTTCCAAGACTACGACGAGTTCTAGGTGTGGGTTAGCGGCAACCCCCAATCGGCTGCCTGTGAAGGCCGCAGTTATCTACGTTTCGTTTTCGCACTTTGATTTATTGTAAGGACTATATGGACGTCTCAGACGCATGATGTAATCGACTATTATTTCCCTTTTAATACTATTTTGAGCACTGTGTGATGATGTCCATGTTATGTAACTGCTGTGTACGTGAATAACTGATCCTGGCACGTACATGGTTCGCATTCGGTTTACCTTCTAAAACCGGGTGTGACACCCTTGAGGCTTGTGCACTTTCTTTTGTAGATATTCAAAAGTAAGCTCAAGAGATGCTTTGTTAGTAACACAAGCACTAGTTTCCATTTTTGTAATTATTTTGATAAGGAATGTAAAGCTAGATTAGTAAAACATGGAAACTTCATAGCATGAACTAGATTATCCATAGATGATGTTAAGCTCAATTTTAATTCTTAAAACAAGCATAAATAATCTCTTAAGATTATAGGAATAAATCTAATTCATGATATGGAAAGCGATAAATGTGAAAGAATCAAATCCAATTTAACCAAGTAGAAGCACATCATAAATTATTGGATTGATTTTTCTTTTTATGATAGATTACACATTTCCAAAGAGAAACTTATTCTCTACAAGTGAGACTATTTGGGTTACTTAGATAAAATCATTAGTCTCACTATTCTAGTTATGGAGAGAGTTTTCCTTTTATAAGTGTCCTAAGGATTTGAATTCCTTTCATAACACCTTATTCTTTTAAGAACATGAAAAATCTCTCTATATCTAGAATCATGGCAATACCAAGATAATTAGTGAAAAACATGCCATGAGATATTTGCAACAAATTAAAGCATGTAGATTGCTATGGTATAGAAATGATGAATATGCAATCTACCATATGAGAGGAAATTCTTCAAAGAATGGTAATATCAATTTAAAGATATGTGAAGAGCTTCAATTCTTCTATGTGACTACACAAGACACATAAGAGATGATATTCTAAAATACTTGCACTTAAGAGATATGTGTTACCATCCTTTGGCTTTCCTCCATGTTGTAGGCCTTGATTTTTCGCACATGATATTTCTTCATTTCCTACAACATATAATATCTTCCTCGAGATGATATGAGTTTAAGACATAACAATTTGAAAAATAACCTTGGGTCAATCATGTATATAGATCATTGAAGATTGATAGCTTGAGTTATAAGAATTGAATGGACTCTCTCAAGCACTCCAAGGCTTCATATCATCTCCTTTTCCTGCAAAGCTTGTCAAGCATATTTTGGTACCCATCGCTTGATGGGTCCATCTTGGTTAGTCGACAAGGATCTAGGAACCCAAGAGTCCTTTGTGTTAGCACTTGGTAAACTCATTACCTTTCTAACACAAGTTGCAATTTTGGGTTGCCTAGTTTCATGAGAATCAATTGACAAGTTAGGAGTGGGATTATTACCAATGGGACAATCCTTGCATTGATGTCCCTTCTTTCGGCATGTGTAGCATAGCCGTTTTTCAAGTTTTGAAGCTTTCTTCTTTCCTTGTTTGTTTCTTGCTACATGGTTAGTAAAAACTTTCTTTTCTAACCCTATGCCTTTTTGTTTTAAATGGGGACAAGATCTAAGTAAGTGTCCCTTCTTGGAGCATTTAAAACAAAGTCTATCATCCTTGTTAATAATCAAGCCATTTTTAATGTAGGGACATGACCTAATCAAGTGCCCCTTTTCAAAGCATTCACTACACCTCTTAATGTGAAGTGTGGCTTGATCATTACCTTGGATGTTACCTTTTGTAGAGGCGTGGTTGAGGCTTTTGGAGGAGGTATTGAATTTCATCTTTTGCTTCTTCCTCTTGGCAATCCTCAAATCCTTGACATTTTCCTCAAGGGATTTAGTGCATGCCACAGTTGTTCCCATATCAAGCTTCTTCACCATGTGGTCACGGTTATCTTGAGAAGGTTGAGCAACACACTTCCCTTTTAGTTGTGTCAAGCTCATCTTTAGCCTCTCATTTTCTTCTTTGAGCTTTTGATATGTATCATCATTTGTTCCTGCAAGTTCTAGCTCAAAAGAAGATTTGCTTGTCGACGGACAACAAGCATTAGCACATGGTAATATAGTATCAATTTGAATACATGTGCATGAGTGAGGTTGTTGGAATTTTAAGTTTTCTATCACAACCTCATGAGCAATGTTTAATATGATATGATCATCTCTAAGATTTTCATGAGAGCATATGAGCATATCATATTTTTCTTGAAAAGCTAGATTTTCATTTTTTAGCTTTTCTACTTGGTCCTTAAGCAAGGTATTCTTATTTACTAATTGAGCGATACAATGTAAAGCGTTATCTTGCTCAATTGAAATAGTTTCATACCTTTGGACCAAATCAACATGAGAGCGCTTTAGCTCCTCATGTTCTTTAGTCAACTCATCAAAGCATTGCATCTTCATGGAGAGAATACTTTCTAGCCTTTGACGAGCTTCGCCTTGCTCTCTCGCTCTTTCTAGAAGTTTGAGCATGACCGCCTTATCTTCTTGGCTTAGGCGAGCATAGAGTTGCACAAAGCTTCTTTCTTCCTCCTCATCCTCATTTGTGCTTCCGCTAGCATTTTCATTAGCCACACAACATATGTGGGAATCGAAATGGGAAGACAAACCTCTTGGAGAGGTGGATTCATCGTTTGGTCTCCTCCGTTCATTTTCTTCTTCTTCCTTGCAAGGGTTAGTATCACAAATACCAAAGGAAGTAGAAGCACAAAATGAACTATCATGTTTGGACTCATTAAATTTGCTTTTAATTCTAGTCCAAATATCATGCACATCATGGATTGATTCGTCATAATTCGATATGAAGGCACGATAATCTTCTTTGCTAAGACAATTGCTTAAGATGTCAAAAGCTAGGTAGTTTAAGCGAAAACATCTTTGATCCTCCTCGGAGACAATTTTTCTGTTATAACTAGGAGGGAAGATACTCTTGTCTAAAATTTGTTCTAATTGTGGATCTATGGTTCTAAAAGCATTTATCACTCTAGTAGACCAAGAAACATAATTAGAACAATCGGAAAGTAAAATCTCAAGAGTTACCTCCTTGTTCTCCTTGGACTTCTTATTCTTTTGGAATCTTCTTCGAGCCATCACTTCGAGTTATTAGACTCAAGATGAAGTGCCTAGTTCTAATACCAATTGAAAGTCGCCTAGAGGGGGGGTGGATAGGCGAAACCTGAAAATTAAAACTTTATCCCCCAACTAGATCCCTTGATTAGTGGTTAGAACAAGATATATAATTGTTGGAGTATAAAAACTAAGTCTTTGCTTGTAAAGAGTATTGCTTTCAAATAATGCGGAATTGATAAATCAATACTACTAAAAAAGTTATAGAATAACAAAGCGAGTAGACTTAGATGAGAAGAGCACTAAGTCAAGTTCTTTCTTGCGAAGTGTTGCTTCACTAAATGAGAATTTAACTTGAAGCAACACCAAATGATATTAGCAAAGAATGATGCAAGAAAACTTAGAGCAAGGGTAAGCAAACAAATCACAAGCAATAAACACAATGGACACGGGTGATTTGTTTTACCGAGGTTCGGCCCTCGAAGGCCTAGTCCCCGTTGAGGAGTCCACTTAAGGATGGGTCTTTTTCAACCCTTTCTCTCTCTCCACCGATCACACAAGGATCGACGAGCTCTTCTTCTTCTCAAGGATCACTCTCGATCCCACAAGGACCACCACACTCTTTGGTGTCTCTTGCTAGCTTTTACAAGCCTCCAAAACTTTGGAGGAAGTTGGATGGGAGTCAATACTCCACGCACAAATGAACACGAAGATGTAGCACACACTATCTCTCAATGAATCTCACAAGGCACTAGAGCTAAATCACACAAGAGGCTTTCTTTTGCTTGCTCTTGCTTTTGTGGCACTTGTGTGGGTAGTAGTGGTCTAAATCTTGTGTATAGGATGAATCAATGAATATATGTGGTTGGGAGGGCTTGAGTATGTCAACTAGATGACTTGGAATGTTGCTTGGGCTCCCACACCTCGAAGTGGCCGGTTGGGGTGGTATTTATAGCCACCAAACAAAATATGGCCGTTGGAAAAGTCTGCTGGCGATGGGCGCACCGGACAGTCCGGTGCGCCACCGGACAGTGTCCAGTGCACCGCCACGTCATCTTATCGTTAGGGCTCG
Source organism: Zea luxurians (assembly GCA_029449295.1). Taxonomy (NCBI): domain Eukaryota; kingdom Viridiplantae; phylum Streptophyta; class Magnoliopsida; order Poales; family Poaceae; genus Zea; species Zea luxurians. Next base: position 477,104 of record JAOPSE010000449.1, on the reverse strand, counting down.
GAGCCGGTCGACCGTTGGAGGCTTTGTCCTCATGCGGCACCGGACAGTCCGGTGCAACACCGGACAGTTCGGTGCCCCTCTGACCGTCTGCTCTGACATCTGAATTCCACTGTTCACTTTGTAGAGTCGACCGTTGCGCGTAGGCAGCCGTTGCTCCGCTGGCACACCGGACAGTCCGGTGTGCACCGGACATGTCCGGTGAATTATAGCGGAGCGGATTCCCGAGGCTGGCGAGTTCAGGGTCGCTTCTTTCCTGGAGCACCGGACACTGTCCGGTGTACACCGGACAGTCTGGTGAATTATAGCGAAGCGCCTCTGCGTTTTCCCAAAGGTGAGGAGTTCAGCCTCGAGTGCCCTGGTGCACCGGACACTGTCCGGTGGCACACCGGACAGTCCGGTGCGCCAGACCAGGGCAGCCTTCGGTTCCTTTTTGCTCCTTTCTTTTGAGACCTAACTTGTTCTTTTGATTGGTTTGTGTTGAACCTTTGGCACCTGTAGAATATATAATCTTGAACAAACTAGTTAGTCCAATTATTTGTGTTGGGCAATTTAACCACCAAAATCAATTAGGAAAAAGGTTTGACCCTATTTCCCTTTCAGCTGGGACACGCAGCGACAATTTACTCGTCAGTCCAGGGACCCCCCGGGGTCGAAACGCCGACAGTTGGCGCGCCAGGTAGGGGACTGCTGCGTGTTGATGAACAGCTTCCCGTCAAGCTCCAGATGAGGAGTCTCTAGCAACCTCTTCAACCCGGGACGAAGCTCCGTTTCGGGAGTCTCGAGTTCATGTCCCTCGACGGCAGCTACGACATGATACTCCTTCCTCCGCCGTGCGACAATGACAATGTCGGCCGTCAGCCCACCCATCGGTGGCGGAATCGATGACGTCTTCCCCACGTGGCGGAAGAGCGACATCCGGGTCTGTCCCGTCACCTTCCCCGTCGACGGAGGAGGAGACAGGGCGGGCATGGCCAAGCAGGAGGTGGCACCTCGTCGGCTGTCGAGCGAGTCGACGAGACCGTTGCCCCAACGGGGGATATGTCGTGCATTGACCTCGCGACTGAGACGAAGACGGGCGTCGTTTCCCCGCAACACGCCAACCCCAAGCATATGACGGGCGACGCCAGCACGCTCGCGAAGGACTTGCTGGGCGTCAGCCTTGTACCTGAGATAACGGTGCAGTCCGTCCCCAACGCGACTCCGTCACCATCCGTCGATCAAGAGGTACCATCCGTTTCCCATCCAGTGCCTTTTAGATTCAGCTTCGACCCACCAAGCAACCCCGCTTCGGTGGATGCTTTCATAAAGGCATATCCAAACCTCCCGGGGTACCATATGTGGTCAACCTGGGATAGATTGACGGCCGTCTCGACCTACGGGCCCCTGGGTTCCGAGGAAGACGACGAGCCTGACTCTGGTTGGGATTTCTCCGGGCTCGATAACTCTAGTGCCATGCGGGACTTCATGACCGCATGTGACTACTGCCTCTCCGATTGCTCCGATGATAGCCACAGCCTCGGCGACGAGGACTGTGGCCCAAGTCATGAATGTTTCCACGTCGATCTAGAGGGTCTCGACGAAGGCAACCACCTTGGTATGCCGGAGGACAGCGATCCCTCTAGGCCTGCGCCTCGCGTTGACATCCTTCGGGAGCTAGCTATGGTCCCAGTCCCTGCGGGGGGTCAGGACACACAGCTCGAGCAAATCCGCAAGATGCAGGCCAGGCTCGACGAGGAAGCAGGACAACTTGTGCAGCTCCGGCAGAACATCTAGCACCGACCGGAGAAGTACGTCATCCGGCCCAGGATGTCCAGCGCCGCATCGCTGACGATGCTAGGGCAAGGCTGCCCCTGGCTTCCAGTGGGGTCGGCCAGAACCTGGCTGCAGCAGCAATACTGCTCCGAGCAATGCCAGAATCATCCACCACCGAGGGGCGGCGTATCCAGGGAGAACTCAGGAACCTCCTGGAGGATGTCGCGGTCCGACGGGTCGAAAGCTCTGCCTTTCGAAGGCAGGGATACCCCCCGGAGCATCGCGCCGTGACTTCCCGATTCATGCGGGAGGCCTCGGTCCACACCGGGCGCACGCGGGACACAGCGCCTGCGGCCCCGGGCCACCTCGGCAACAAGCACCATCGTCGCGACCGTCGAGCCCACCTCGACGAGAGGGTGCGCCGAGGCTACCACCCCAGGCGTGGGGGACGCTACGACAGCGGGGAGGATCAGAGCCCTTCGCCCAAACCACCCGGTCCGCAAGCTTTCAGCCGGGCCATACGACGGGCGCCATTCTCGACCCGGTTCCGGGCCCCGACTACCATCACCAAGTACTCGGGGGAAACGAGGCCCAAACTGTGGCTCACGAACTACCGGCTGGCCTGCCAGCTGGGTGGAACAGACGATGACAACCTCATCATCCGCAACCTCCCCCTGTTCCTCTCCGATGCCGCCCGAGCCTGGCTGGAGCAGCTGCCTCCTGCGCAGATCTCCAACTGAGACGACCTGGTCAAAGCCTTCGCCAGCAACTTCCAGGGTACATACGTGCGCCCTAGGAACTCCTGGGATCTCCGAAGCTGCCGCCAGCAGCCGGGAGAATCCCTGCGGGACTACATCCGGCGATTTTCGAAGCAGCGCACCAAGCTGCCCAACATCACCGACTCTGATGTCATCGGCGCGTTCCTCGCCGGCACCACTTGCCGCGACCTGCTGAGCAAGCTGGGTCGCAAGACTCCCACCAGGGCGAGTGAGCTGATGGACATCGCCACCAAGTTCGCCTCTGGCCAGGAGGCGGTCGAGGCCATCTTCCGGAAGGACAAGCAGCCTTAGGGGCACCAGCCAGATGACGCCCCCGAAGCGTCCACTCAGCGCGGCATAAGGAAGAAGGGCAAGAAGAAGTCGCAAGCGAAACGCGACGCCGCCGACGCAGACCTTGTCGCCGCCGCCGAGCACAAGAACCCTCGGAAACCTCCCGGAGGCACCAACTTGTTCGACAAGATGCTCAAGGAGTCGTGCCCCTATCATCAGGGTCCTGTAAAGCACACCCTTGAGGATTGCATCATGCTTCGGCGCTACTTCCACAAGGCCGGGCCACCGGCGGAAGGTGGCAGGGCCCCCGACAATGACAAGAGGGAAGCTCACAAGGCAGAGGAGTTCCCCGAGGTCCATGACTGCTTCATGATTTATGGTGGGCGGGTGGCGAACGCCTCGGCTCGGCACCGCAAGCAAGAGCGCCGGGAGGTCTGTTCGGTAAAGGTGGCGGCGCCAGTCTATCTAGACTGGTCCAACAAGCCCATCACCTTCGACCAAGACGACCACCCCGACCGCGTGCCGAGCCTAGGGAAGTACCCGCTCGTTGTGGATCCCGTCATCAGCAACGTCAGGCTTACCAAGGTCCTCATGGACGAAGGCAACAGCCTCAACATCATCTACGCCGAGACCCTCGGGCTCCTGCAGATCGATCTGTCTTCGATCTGGGCCGGCACGGCGCCCTTCCATGGGATCATTCCCGGGAAGCGTGTCCAACCCCTTGGACAACTCGATCTGCCCGTCTGCTTCGGGACTCCCTCCAACTTCCAAAAGGAAACCCTCACATTTGAGGTGGTTGGGTTCCGAGGAACCTACCACGCGGTGCTGGGGAGACCATGTTACGCCAAGTTCATGGCCGTCCCCAACTACACCTACCTCAAGCTCAAGATGCCGGGCCCCAACGGGGTCATCACTGTCGGCCCCACGTACCGACACGCGTACGAATGCGACGTGGAGTGCGTGGAGTACGCCGAGGCTCTCGCCGAATCCGAGGCCCTCATCGCAGACATGGAAAACCTCTCCAAGGAGGTGCCAGATGCGAAGCGCCATGCCGGCAACTTCGAACTAGCAGAGGCGGTTAAGTCCGTCCCTCTCGACCCCAGCAACGACGCCTCCAAGCAGATCCGGATCGGCTCCGAGCTCGACCCCAAATAGGAAGCAGTGCTCGTCGACTTTCTCCATGCAAACACCGAGGTTTTTGCGTGGAGTCCCTCGGACATGCCTGACATACTGAGGGAAGTCGCCGAGCACTCACTGGATATCCGAGCTGGAGCCCGACCCGTGAAGCAGCCTCTGCACCGATTCGATGAAGAAAAGCGCAGAGCCATAGGCGAGGAGATCCACAAGCTGATGGCTGCAGGGTTCATCAAAGAGGTATTCCATCCCGAATGGCTTGCCAACCCTGTGCTTGTGAGAAAGAAAGGAGAGAAATGGTGGATGTGTGTAGACTACACTGGTCTAAACAAAGCATGTCCAAAAGTTCCCTACCCTCTGCCTTGCATCGATCAAATCGTGGATTCCACTGCTGGGTGCGAAACCTTGTCTTTCCTCGATGCCTACTCAGGGTATCACCAAATCAGGATGAAAGAGTCCGACCAGCTCGCGACTTCTTTCATCATACCTTTTGGCATGTACTGCTATGTTACTATGCCATTCGGTTTGAGGAATGTGGGTGCGACATACCAAAGGTGCATGAACCAAGTGTTCGGAGAGCACATTGGTCGAACGGTCGAGGCCTACGTCGATGACATCATAGTCAAGATGAGGAAAGCCTCCGACCTCCTCTCTGACCTTGAAACGACATTCAAGTGTCTCAAAGCGAAAGGCGTAAAACTCAATCCCGAGAAGTGTGTCTTCGGAGTCCCTCGAGGCATGCTCCTAGGTTTCATTTTCTCCGAGCGGGGCATCGAGGCCAACCCGGAGAAAATCGCGGCCATCACCAACATGGGGCCTATCAAGGACTTGAAAGGAGTACAGAGGGTCATGGGATGCCTTGCGGCTCTGAGCCGCTTCATCTCACGCCTCGGCGAAAGAGGCCTGCCCCTGTATCGCCTCTTAAGGAAGACCGAGCGCTTTACTTGGACCCCCGAGGCCGAGGAATCCTTCGGAAACTCGAAGGCGCTCCTTACAAGCGCGCCCATCCTGGTGCCCCCCGCTACCGGAGAAGCCCTCTTGATCTACGTCGCCGCCACCACTCAGGTGGTCAGCGCCGCGATCGTGGTCGAGAGACGAGAAGAAGGGCACGCACTGCCCGTCCAGAGGCCGGTTTACTTCATCAGTGAGGTACTGTCCGAGATCAAGATCCGCTACCCGCAAATTCAGAAGGTGCTGTACGCGGTGATTCTGACACGGCGAAAGTTGCAACACTACTTCGAGTCTCATCCGGTGACTGTGGTGTCATCCTTCCCCCTGGAGGAGATCATCCAGTGCCGAGAGGCCTTGGGTAGGGTTGCAAAGTGGGCGGTGGAGATCATGGGTGAGACAATCTCGTTCGCCCCTCGGAAGGCCATCAAGTCCCAAGTCTTGGCGGACTTTGTGGCTGAATGGGTCGACATCCAACCGGAACTCTGGACCATGTTTTTTGATGGGTCGCTGATGAAAACAGGAGCGGGCGCGGGCCTGCTCTTCATCTCACCCCTCGGGAAGCACCTTCGCTACGTGCTGCACCTCCATTTCCCGGCGTCCAACAACGTGGCCAAGTACGAGGCTCTGGTTAATGGGTTGCGCATCGCCATCGAGCTAGGGGTCCGACGCCTTGACGCTCGTGGCGAGTCACAGCTTGTCATCGACCAAGTCATGAAGAACTCCCACTACCGCGACCCGAAGATGGAAGCCTACTGCGATGAGGTTCGGCGCCTAGAGGACAAGTTCTACGGGCTCGAGCTCAACCACGTCGCTCGACGATACAACGAGACCGCGGACGAGCTGGCTAAGATAGCCTCGGGGCGGACAACGGTTCCTCCGGATGTCTTCTCCCGAGACCTACATCAACCCTCCGTCAAGACCGACGACACGCCCGAGCCCGAGAAGGCCTTAGCTCTGCCCAAGGCACCCTCGGTCCAGCCCGAGGCGCCCTCGGCTCAGCCCGAGGCACCCTCGACCCCCGAGGGTGAGCACTGCGCGTCGAGGAAGAGCGGAATGGGGTCACGCCTAATCGAGACTGGCAGACCCCATACCTGCAATATCTCCACCGAGGAGAGCTACCCCTCGACAGAGCCAAAGCTCGGCGACTGGCGCGGCGCGCCAAGTCGTTCGTCTTGCTGGGTGACGAAAAGGAGCTCTACCACCGCAGCCCCTCAGGCATCCTCCAACGATGCATATCCATCGTCGAAGGTCAGGAGTTATTGCAAGAAATACACTCGGGGGCTTGCGGTCACCACGCAGCACCTCGGGCCCTCGTGGGAAACGCCTTCCGACAGGGTTTCTACTGGCCGACCGTGGTGGCCGACGCCACTAGGATTGTACGCACCTGCCAAGGGTGTCAATTCTACGCAAAGCAGACCCACCTGCCCGCTCAGGCTCTGCAAACAATACCCATCACCTGGCCGTTTGCTGTGTGGGGTCTGGACCTCATCGGTCCCTTGCAGAAGGCACCCGGGGGCTTCACGCACCTGCTGGTCGCCATCGACAAATTCTCCAAGTGGATCGAGGTCCGACCCCTGAACAACATCAGGTCCGAACAGGCGGTGGCGTTCTTCACCAACATCATCCATCGCTTCGGGGTCCCGAACTCCATCATCACCGACAACGGCACCCAGTTCACTGGCAGAAAGTTCCTGGACTTCTGCGAGGACCACCACATCCGGGTGGACTGGGCCGCCGTAGCTCACCCCATGACGAATGGGCAGGTAGAGCGTGCCAACGGCATGATTCTACAGGGGCTCAAGCCGAGGATCTACAACGACCTCAACAAGTTTGGTAGGCGGTGGATGAAGGAGCTCCTCTCGGTGGTCTAGAGTCTGAGGACAACGCCGAGCCGAGCCACGGGCTTCACGCCGTTCTTTCTAGTCTATGGGGCCGAGGCTATCCTGCCCATAGACTTAGAACACGGCTCCCCGAGGACAAGGGCATACGACGCCCGAAGCAACCAGACAAAACCGAGAAGACTCACTTGACCAGCTGGAAGAGGCTCGGGACATGGCCTTACTACACTCAGCGCGGTATCAGCAGTCCCTGCGACGCTACCACGCCCGAGGGGTTCGGTCCCAAGACCTTCAGGTGGGCGACTTGGTGCTTCGGCTACGACAAGACGCCCGAGGGCGCCACAAGCTCACGCCTCCCTGGGAAGGGCCGTTCATCATCGCCAAGATTCTGAAGCCCGGAACATACAAGCTGGCCAACAGTCAAGGCGAGGTCTACAGCAACGCTTGGAACATCCGACAACTACGTCGCTTCTACCCTTAAGATGTTTTCAAGTCGTTCATGTACCTCGTTTACATACACAAGCAAAGTCTAACCTTCAAGGAAGGGTCAGCCTTGCCTCGGCAAAGCCAGACCCTCCCTCGGGGGCTAGAAGGGGGAACCCCCTCTGCGTCAAAATTTTCTTCGGAAAAAGTCTTTCTGCCAGAACGTCTTTCGTGCTTTTCGACTACTTCGATAGTGGAGTCCTGAAAATGACAGGGTACACGTAAGCAGGCAAGGCCGACTGAGCCGAGGGACTCCTACGCCTCTGGGATACGGATACCTCACTCATCACCTTCTGCGATAAGTAACTCACGCTCGGATAAGGGATTCCGCTGTCCGAGCAAGTCTTAACGCTCAAAAACTTCTTCTGCTAAAACGATTTTTCGTGCTGTCTCGACTATATCGATAACAGAATCCTACGGACGAGTAAGAGTACACGTAAGCAGGCAAGGCCGACCGAGCCGAGGGACTCCTACACCTTCGGGATACGGATACCTCACTCATCACCTTCTGCGATAAGTAACTCACGCTCGGATAAACGATTCTGTTACCGACGAACAAGTCCTGATACTCGAAACAAGGGGAAAAGAAACACAGCTTTACAACACGACGATGGTATGTTTTGGCCTCGGCGGCCGCAAAAAACATACGCACGCTATAGACAAACTGTTCCTGCAGGTTCAGACGTCAGCAGGGGGAGCAGCGGCACCCTCGGCATCGACTCCACCCTCGGCGGAAACCGACCCGGCCTCGAACAAGCAACATGGTCGGAGGATCTTCACCTCGAAGGAAAATGTCAGCATCACGCCTGGGCCATCGCCGCCAGGGTCTCCTCCAGGAACCCGGCCCAAGCAGACGGCCGGACCGGCCGCTCCGTAGCCTCAGCCAGCTATCCCCTGAGGACATCAGCCCGGCTCATGGCCTCGGCAACCCGACTCCAGGGTTGGTCCCGCCAGCGGACGACCTGGCCGGGTCCCAGCCGCCACTGCGACGCCTCGTCGGCCTGGGAAGTCCCCTACTCCTGGGTCAACGAAGTTTCTTCTCCGGCCAACTCTGCCTCTGTCCATGCTGATACCGCTGCCTCCGGCTTCAGCTCATCGCAAAGCAGCCGAGGGTTCCTTCACTAAGCAAGAGGAGCCTCGAGCGGCAAGGCCGACCGAGCCGAGGGACTCCTACGCCTCCGGGATACGGATACCTCACTCGTCACCTTCGCACGGGGCAACTCACGCTTGGTTAAGCGGTCCGGCTAGCCGACAAGCGAGTTCTGGTGCACGAAATGGAGAAGAAACATGGCTTTACGCCCAAATACACAAATGTTCAGGCCCCGACAGCCATAATGAACATACGCCAGCACCCAAGGTGCCATTACAAACGGGACTCCGGTTCCGTTCCCGCGGGTACGAACAACCTCCACACTAGGAGGCCCGCGGGACGACGAACTCCAAGCGGCTCACCACCGCCCGCTCTGACAACAGCGACAATGACCTCCGCTCCGGGTGGCCAAACAGCAGCAGCTACGACCTCAGGGCAGACGCTGCTGCGACGAGGCCCTCGCCCGCGTCTCCACTCGAGGGGCGAGGACAAGCTATCAAGGCCATAGAACTGGAGGCCCGGAGCACAGATGGCGCCGACGACCCCGTCGGCGACGAGGACTTCTCCTCCTGCTGCCACCACCTCAGCACCGATGGCGGCGTCCACCTGTCCGCCAACACCGCACCGGTGGGCGCCGGCCGCCCCAAAGCGCACCGGCAGGTCCTCACTCCCGTCCTCGCCATGAAAGCGAGGACAGAGGACGGAATGTTGCACCCTGGCTGGGTAGTAACAGTTCGCCTTCCCCGGCTTGGCTGGAGGGCGCCTCCTCCGCAGAGCTGGAGGATGGTTTCCACCCCCAGAAGCTGGAGGGAGAAGGTGACCCACGAACCCATGCGGGATGCCAGCCCACGCCGAGGTAGAGCTCCGGCTCAGCTCACCCTCCGCCCCAGCTTGGATGACGAAAATCCTTGAAGCTGAGGGCAGGGCGGAGGCTGCAGCCCGGCTTGCTTCTCTCCACCAAATTGCCCATTGGTGGGGGAAGGCGGCCGGGCTGCCTGACAAAAATCCTTGAAGTCGAGCGATGGCTGAAAGGTATCAACCTCCACAAGGTTGCGCTCCTTCCACAACAAGACGAAAGCGACGCAAGCGCTCCCCATCCGGGGCTCGGAAGGTGGAAGGATGCGATGCATGAAGGGAGTGCGAAGACATGGTTGCCATCCAAGGGGGTCACCCTCCTTTTAAAGGGGACTCTCCCCACTTGCATCTTCAGTCGTCGCGGACGGAGTCTTCACCAACACGCTCCAAGGTCTTCCCCCTACGACACGGGGGGTGGGTCCCACGCGTCATGCAAGCTGCCCTAGGACAGAAGAATCCAAACCGCCGCGCGCGGAGCGTGTATCCGCCCAGCGGTTACAAGCATTCCTCCGTTTTTGTCCAAACCAGCGCGTGAAAGGGCGGACCGCCATGCAGGCGGCATGCAACTACACCAAGGGGGCACACCCTTTCGACTTCGATGCATCCAGCATGGAGGCCCAGGCCCACACGTCATGGAACCGGCGTGCCGGTTACTACGTGCAAAAAACTGCAGCGCCACTTGCGCCAGCGCCGCGCCTTCTCGACTACGGAACCGGTGCCGCGACTCAAGGCAACCCTGCGCACGGCCCAGCAGTGCCAACCAGGCACGCCGGTCATGGGTCAGTCAGCCGCGGGAGAAGGCGCGACGATCAACAAGGCCAAAAGTGGGCCGGCAGTAATGGCGGTGGCAGGTGGGCGGAAGCAGCAGTCAAATCGTCTGCAGGCTCACGTCCCCTCCTGGAACAGCGAGAGAGCTCCCTCCCACGGCGTGAAGACGACGCGCCCGTGTTCCGTTCCTCGAATGGCTCGCGCACACGCAATGGCTGCCCCGCGAATCACTCGTCCCGTCGCATTAACTCTGCGGCAGGACATGCGACACCTTTGGCAGGCGAAGAGGGCGACGCTTCACCTCCGCCATAATGACCGCGTCAAAAAAGGTGCGCCCCGTCGTTCAATTTCGTATCCTTTTCCTCTTCCCCTTTCTCTCTCTTGCTACAGGGACCGAGAAAGGGGATACTCCGGAACGGATCCTTCTCCGCGAAGGAAGCGGGCCCCGAGCCCCCTACTGATCAGAGGTTCGAAGGCTGGCCCCTCGGAAGGGTTCGACAGCCGCCTCAGAGCACTCGGACTCCGCGCCCACTACTGGTCAGAGGTTCGAAGGCTGGCCCCTCGGAAGGGTTCGACAGCCGCCTCAGGCCACTCGGGCTCCGCGCCCACTTCTGATCAGGGGTTCATAGGCTGGCCCCCCCGACGGGTTTGACAGTCGCCCCAGAGCACGCAGAGTGAGGGATGACTCTAGGTACGTTCGATACATAACCAAGGCTCAGGCTACGCTCCCGAGGTACCCTAGGACATTTCCGAGACCAGCAGGAACGATTCTGTAACGGAATCCCATCAGAGGGAGGACTCGAGCCCTCGGACCCTATCGAACGGGACCGGGTCCGGCAAATCACCTGCAGGTACTTTTGGAGCGCGCCTCCGGGCCACTAGCCGACCCTTATCGAACGGGGCACGGGCGTCCACTCGGATCACCTGTTAGCAGCTCACTAGAGACACCATGTTCGACACCCACTGAGGGCAACATGGCGCTTTCCCCCCTCCTCCTTGCGGAAAGGCGACGCAGGGGCATATGAAAAAAAAGCCGAGTCTGCCCTTGACCGTCCTCTCGCCCTGTGCAGAGGCTCGGGGGCTGCTCTCGCAAACACGGCTCCGGCCGAAACCGTTGACAGCGTCAACATACCAGCCCGAGAACTCGGAACCTGACTATACACCCGGGCAACGACCAGTTCGCATGAGGGAACGACCAGACCGGCCGAGCCATCACGAAAGGCATTAAGACCTCGAAGGAGTCAAACCACTCCTCCGAGGCCTCGGGGGCTACACCCGGTGGGTGCGCTCGCGCGCACCCACCGGAACAAAATGCAACCAAGGAAGGCCGGTCCCCTTGCAAAAAAGTGTGACAAAGCCTCCAAGCGAGTACCCACACTCCCTTTGAGGCTCGGGGGCTACTGTCGGGGACCGTAATTAGGGGTACCCCCAAGGCTCCTAATCTCAGCTGGTAAACCCCATCAGCACAAAGCTGCGAAGGCCTGATGGGCGTGATTCAGGCCAAGGCTTCGCCCAAGGGACACGATCCCGCCTCGCCCGAGCCCGGCCTCGGGCAAAGACAGCCGACCCCGGAGGATTCACGTCTCGCCCGAGGGTCCCCTCAAGCAACGGGCACACCTTCGACTCGCCCAAGGCCTAGCTCGGGCAGGCTTCATGAAGAAGCAACCTTGGCCAGATCGCCACGCCAACTGACCGGATCGCAGGAGCATTTAATGCAAGGGACGCCTGACACCTTATCCTGACGCGTGCTTAGTCGACAGAGCCGAAGTGACCGCAGTCACTTCGCCGCTCCACTGACCAACCTGACAGGAAAACAGTGCCGCCTGCCCTGCTCCGACTGCTGTGCCACCCGCCAGGGTGAGGCTGACAGCAACCAAGTCCAGCCTCGAGCGCCATAGGAATCTCTGCCTCGCCCAACCCCAGGGCTCAGACTCGACCTCAACTCGGACGACGATCTCCACCTCACCCGACCCCAGGGCTCGGACTCGACCTCGCCTCGCACGACGATCTCCGCCTCGCCCGACCCCTGGGCTCGGACTCAGCCTCGACTCCGGAAGACGGTCTCCGCCTCGCCCAACCCCAGGGCTCGGACTCGACCTCAACTCGGACGACGATCTCCGCCTCGCCCGACCCTAGGGCTCGGACTCGACCTCAACCTCGGAGGAGTCACCACCTCGCTCGAGCCGACCACGCCACAAGGGGAGGCCATCATTACCCTACCCCTAGCTAGCCCAGACTACGGGGAACAAGACCGGCGTCCCATCTGGCTCGCCCCGGTAAAACAAGTAATGATGGCACCCCACGTGCTCCATGACAACGGTGGTTCTCAGCCCCCTACGAAAGCAAGGATACGTCAGCAAGGATCCAACAGCCCCGACAGCTGTGCTTCTACAGGGCTCAAGCGCTCCTCCGATGGCCACGACGCCACATGAACAGGGCTCCAACACCTCTCCGACAGCCACGTCGGCACGTACATAGGGCTCTAGCTCCTCTCTGCTAGACACGTTAGCACACTGCTACACCCCCCGTTGTACACTTGGGCCCTCTCCTTACGTCTATAAAAGGAAGGTCCAGGGCTCTCATACAAAAAAGGGTGGCCGCGCGGGAGAACGGGCAGCCTAACGCCCCCCCTCTCTCTCTCCCTCGCGAACGCTTGTAACCCCCTACTGCAAGCGCATCCGCCCTGGGCGCAGGACAACACGAGACCGCGGGTTCCCCCTTTACTATTCCCCCCCCCTTATGTCTCCATCTCGCGCCGACCCATCTGGGCTGGGACACGCAGCGAGAATTTACTCGTCGGTCCAGGGACCCCCTGGGGTCGAAACGCCGACAAAGGGAGTGTTAGAGGGTCAGCTATACTTAGTTGATTTTAATAGAGCTAAACTTGACACTTGCTTAATTGCTAAGACTAATATGGGTTGGCTCTAGCATCGCCGACTAGCCCATGTTGGGATGAAGAATCTCCACAAACTTCTAAAGGGAGAGCACATTTTGGGACTAACAAATGTTCATTTTGAGAAAGACAGGGTTTGTAGTGCATGTCAAGCAGGAAAGCAAGTTGGCACTCATCATCCACATAAAAACATAATGACAACGGACAAGCCACTAGAGTTACTCCACATGGATCTATTCGGTCCGATAGCTTACATAAGCATCGGCGGGAGTAAGTACTACCTAGTTATTGTGGATGACTATTCTCGCTTCACTTGGGTGTTCTTTTTGCAGGAAAAATCTCAGACCCAAGAGACCTTAAAGGGATTCTTGAGACGAGCTCAAAATGAGTTCGGCTTAAGGATCAAAAAGATAAGAAGCGACAACGAGACGTAGTTAAAGAACTCACAAGTCGAAGGCTTTCTTGAGGACGAGGGCATCAAGCATGAGTTCTCTTCTCCCTACACACCTCAACAAAATGGTGTAGTGGAGAGGAAGAACAGAACTCTACTGGACATGGTAAGGACCATGCTTGATGAGTACAGACACCGGACTGGTTTTGGGCTAAGGCGATTAACACCGCCTGCTACTCCATCAACCGGCTCTACCTTCACCGAATCCTCAAGAAGACATCTTATGAACTCCTAACCGGTAAACAGCCCAATGTTTCATATTTTAGAGTCTTTGGTAGCAAATGTTTTATTCTTGTTAAAAGAGGTAGAAAATCTAAATTTGCTCCTAAGGCTGTAGAAGGCTTTTTACTAGGATATGATTCAAACACAAGGGCATATAGAGTCTTTAACAAGTCCACTGGACTAGTTGAAGTTTCTTGTGACATTGTGTTTGATGAGACTAATGGCTCCCAAGTGGAGCAAGTTGATCTTGATAAACTAGATGATGAAGAGGCTCCGTGCGTCGCGCTAAGGAACATGTCCATTAGGGATGTGTGTCCTAAGGAATCTAAAGAGCCTCCACAAGCACAAGATCAACCATCATCTTCCAACCAAGCATCTCCACCAATCCAAGATGAGGACCAGCCTCAAGATGATGAAGAAGAAGATCAAGAGGATGAGCCACCTCAAGAGGAGGGCAATGATCAAGGGGGAGATGAAGATAATCAAGACAAGGAAGATGAGCAGGAAATACAGGGTCAAAGACCGCCACACCCAAGAGTCCACCAGACGATTCAAAGAGATCACCCCGTCAACTCCATTCTTAGTGATATTCATAAGGGGGTAACTACTCGATCTCGAGTCGCACATTTCTGTGAGCATTACTCTATTGAGCCTTATAGGGTAGTGGATGCACTAAGAGACTCGGATTGGGTGTTGGCAATGCAAGAGGAGCTCAACAACTTCACGAGAAATGAGGTGTGGCATTTAGTTCCACGTTCTAATCAAAATATTGTAGGTACCAAGTGGGTATTTCGCAACAAGCAAGATGAGCATAGTGTGGTAATAAGGAACAAAGCCCGACTTGTGGCCAAGGGTATTCACAAGTCGAAGGTTTGGATTTCGATGAAACTTATGCACCCGTAGCTAGGCTTGAGTCAATTCGTATATTACTTGCCTATGCTACTTACCATGGCTTCAAGCTCTATCAAATGGACGTGAAAAGTGCCTTCCTCAATGGACCAATCAAGGAAGAGGTCTATGTTGAGCAACCTCACGGCTTCGAAGATAGTGAGTATCCTAACCATGTCTATAAACTCTTAAAGGCGCTTTATGGGCTCAAGCAAGCCCCAAGAGCATGGTATGAATGCCTGCGAGATTTTCTTATCACTAATGGCTTCAAAGTCGGTAAAGCCGATCCTACTCTCTTTACTAAAACTGTTGCAAATGATTTGTTTGTATGCCAAATTTATGTTGATGATATTATATTTGGGTCTACTAACAAATCTACTTGTGAAGAGTTTAATAGGATCATGGTTCAAAAATTCGAGATGTCTATGATGAGGGAGTTGAGATATTTCTTAGGATTTCAAATCAAGCAACTCCAAGATGGCACCTTCATCTCTCAAACGAAGTACATTCAAGACATACTTAACAAGTTTGGAATGAAGGATGCCAAGCCCATCAATACACCCATGGGAACCAATGGGCATCTCGACCTCGACACGGGAGGTAAATCCATAGATCAAAAGGTATACCGGTCGATGATAGGATCTTTACTCTATTTATGTGCATCTCGACTGGATATTATGCTTTCTGTATGTGTGCAAGGTTCCAAGCCGACCCTAAGGAGGTTCACCTTAGGGCCATGAAGCAAATCATGAGATATTTAGTTTACACTCCTCAGTTTGGGCTTTGGTATCCCAGGAGATCCACATTTGATTTAATAGGATATTCCGATGCCGATTAGGCAGGGTGTAAAATTGATAGGAAGAGCACATCAGGGACTTGTCAGTTTCTGGGGAGATCCCTGGTGTCTTGGGCTTCAAAGAAACAAAACTCCGTAGCTCTTTCTACCGCCGAAGCCGAGTATATTGCTGCAGGTCATTGCTGTGCGCAATTGCTTTGGATGAGGCAAACCCTCAGGGACTATGGCTACAAATTGAGCAAAGTCTCTCTCCTATGTTACAATGAGAGTGCTATCCGCATGGCGGAGAATCCCGTTGAAGACAACCGCACTAAGCACATAGACATTCGGTATCACTTTCTGAGGGATCACCAACAAAGGGGGATATCGAAATAGCTTATATTAACATCAAAGAACAATTAGCCGATATCTTTACCAAGCCTTTAGATGAGAAAACCTTTAGCAAACTTAGGAATGAGCTAAATATACTTGATTCTCGGAATTTTGATTGAAACATTGCACACATAGCTTATTTATGTACCTTTGATCATATCTCTTTCATTTGGTACATATTCATATCTCTTATTCTTCTTGTGCCAAAGCTAAGACTAATGTGCTTCCATGAGTATTTCTTATGTTAGTCTTAGATTGAAAGGGAAATGGAGTATTCGGCAACGACAACGCTTCACTCAACTCCATCGGTATTATTTACCCTTTGCCGGTATTCCACAACACTCTCTAATTTGGTATAATCTTTCACTCATATATTGTTTGCCAAAGAGGAAGAAAATATAAAAGGGCTCTCGAAGTATCCGTTTTTGGAGATTAATGCCAAAGGGGGAGAAAGTATTTAGCCCGAAGCAAAAGGACCGCACCACCACCAATTTCAAAATTTTCAAGAATTTTTCAAATCGGTATCTAAATGTATTTGATCATGTTCAAATGGTATTTACAAAAATTGGTAAAACCCTTTGAACACTAAGAGGAGAATTTTACTCAGAGGGAGTTTTGTTTAGTCAAAGGAAAAGCATTTGAAACAGGGGGAGAAATTTCAAATCTTGAAAATGCTTCTTACAATCTTATTCATATACCTTTGACTATTTGTAAAAGAGTTTTGAAAAGAATTTCTAAAATAATTTGCAAAAACAAAACAAGTGGTGCAAACGTGGTCCAAAATATTAAATAAAAGAAAGCAACCATCCATATCTAGTGAAATTATAAATTGGTTTAATTCTAAGTAACCTATGCACTTACATTATGCAAACTAGTTCATCTCTGCACTTTATATATTTGTTTTGGTTTGTGTTGGCATCAATCACCAAAAAGGGGGAGATTGAAAGGAAATAGGGTCAAACCTTTTCCATAATTAATTTTGGTGGTTGAATGCCCAACACAAATAATGGACTAACTAGTTTGCTCTAGATTATATGTTCTACAGGTGCATAAAGGTTCAACACAAACTAATAGAAGATTAAAGATAGGGTTCAAATTCAAAAGAGCAAGAACCTTGAGACTGCCCTGGTCTGGCGCACCGGACTATCCGGTTGCCACCGGATAGTGTCCGGTGCACCAGGTCCGTACCAGAGTGAACTCGGCACTCTCGGGTTTTTCCAGCGTCGCTCCGCTATAATTCACCGGACTGTCTGGTGTGCCACCGGACTGTCCTGTGCACCAGCGGAGCAACGACTCTTCGGTGCAACGGTCAACTGCAAAAGCCGCTGACTCCGTGAACAGTGGTGAACAGTGCGTGCAGAGTCAGAGCGCAGAAGTCAGAGGGGCACTGGACAGTGAACAGTGCCTATCCGGTGTGGCACCGGACTGTCTGGTGCCGCATGAAGACAAAGCTCCAACGGTCGTCTGCTCCAGAACCCTAACGGTTGGGTGACGTGGCTGGCGCACCGGACAGTGTCCGGTGGCGCACCGGACTGTCCGGTGCGCCCATCGACTGCAGCCTGCCCCAACGATTGTTTTGGTGGGTGAGGGCTATAAATACCCCTCAACCACCACCACTCTAATCATCCAAGCATTCAGCACTCCTCATTCAATACAAGAGCAAAGTGCAACACTCCAAGACACAAATCAAAGCCACCGATCCAATCAAAGTCCCCAATTAAATTCTAGTGCTTTAGGACTTGTGAGAGGATCGTTCTTTTGTTTCTTTGTTGCTTTTGTTGCTTGGTTGGCTTTCTTCTTTCTCTCATTCTTATTCTCAAAGCCTTGTAAGCAAAGCAAGAGACACCAATTGTGTGGTGGTCCTTGCAGGGTCTAAGTGACCCGAGAAATCAAGGAAGAAAGCTCACTCGGTCTAACTGACCGTTTGAGAGAGGGAAAGGGTTGAAAGAGACCCGGTCTTTGTGACCACCTCAACGGGGACTAAGTTCTTTAGAACCAAACCTCGGTAAAACAAATCACCGTGTCATCCGCGTTATTTCTTGGTTGATTTATTTTTCCCTCTCTCTCGGACTCGGTTTTAATTCTAACGCTAACCCTAACTTGTAGTTTGTGTTTTAAGTTGTAAATTTTAGATTACGCCTATTCACCCCCTCTAGGTGACTTTCAATTACCCAAAACTGCACCTTTCTCGAAAAGACCTTATATAATGGATGTCAAAGATTTAGTTGAACTGAAGAAACAAATAGAATAATTATTAGAAAAAGGTTTCATTTTCCCAAGTTCATCCCCTCGGGGAGCCCCAGTTCTATTTGTGAGCAAGAAAGATGGTTCAAGGAGAATGTGTGTTGATTATAGAAGTTTGAATGAAGTAACCATCAAGAATAAATACCCATTACCTCGGATTGAAGATTTATTTGATCAGATGAAGGGAGCTAAGATATTCTCAAAGATAGATCTATGGTCAGGATATCATCAGTTAAAGATTCGAGCAGAAGATGTACACAAGACAACCTTCACTACGAGGTATGGATTATATGAGTTTTTGGTCATGTCGTTCGGACTGACAAATGCACCAGCATACTTTATGAACTTGATGAATAAAGTATTCATGGAATACCTGGATCAGTTTGTGGTCGTATTCATTGATGACATACTGATATATTCTCCAAATGAAGAAACACATGAAGATCATCTAAGGCTAGTCCTACAAAAGCTTTGTGACAACCAATTGTATGCGTAGTTCTCGAAGTGTGATTTTTGGCTGAAGGAAGTTGCTTTCTTAGGACATATTGTTACTGATGGTGGAATTAAAGTGGACCCAGGAAAGATAAGTGAGATACTAAATTGGAAGCAACCAAAGGATGCGTCCAAGATCAGAAGTTTTCTTGGATTGGCAGGATACTACAGAAGATTTATTGAAGGGTTTTCCAAGTTAGTGAAACCCCTTACCTCACTACTGGAGAAAGGTAAAGAGTTCAAGTGGGATGAAGCATGCCAGAATTGTTTTGAGGAACTCAAGAAAAGGTTAACCACCACACCAATATTGGTAATGCGAGACATTCACTAGGGATTTGATGTGTATTGCGATGCATCACACCTTGGACTTGGATGTGTGCTAATGCAAGAAGGAAAAGTAATAGCCTATGCCTCAAGACAATTGAGAAAGCATGAGAAGAATTATCCTACACATGATTTGGAACTAGCTGCTGTAGTGCATGCTTTGAAGATTTGGAGGCACTATATGATTGGAAACAAGTGCAAAATCTTCACGGATCACAAAAGCTTGAAATACATATTCACTCAGAAAGAACTCAACCTAAGACAGAGAAGATGGCTTGAGTTGATCAAAGATTATGATTTGGAAATACAATATCACCCAGGAAAAGCAAATGTAGTGGCTGATGCTTTGAGCCATAAGGGTCAAGTGAACAACATCACTACTCATTTGATGTCACAAGAGTTGTGCTGGGAAATGGAGCAACTTAACCTTGGTATGCTCAATAATATGGAAGCAACAGTTATGGAAGTTGAATCTACTTTAGAAGAAGAGATTTGTAAAGGACAAGAGTCCAATGAGAAAATTAAGGAAATTAAAACTTTGATTGGTTTGGGAAAAGCCCCAGATTTCACGGAAGATGATCAAGGCATAGTATGGTTTAAAACGAGAATATGTGTACCAGAAATCAAACACCTACGCCAACTTATTTGAGAGAAGCTCAAGATTCGGCCTACTCTATTCACCCTAGGAGTACAAAGATGTACCAGGATCTAAAGGAAAAGTATTGGTGGTACGGTTTGAAAAGAGATGTTGTTACTCATGTTGCATTGTGTGACGTGTGTCAGCGGGTTAAAGTCGAACACCAAAGACCAGCAGGATTACTACAACCTCTCAAGGTACCTGAATGGAAATTGGAAGAAATCGGTATGGATTTCATAGTTGGACTACCCCGTACTCGGGATAGCTATGATTCAATATGGTTCATAGTAGACAGGTTGACTAAAGTGGCACACTTTATACTTGTGAAGACAACTTACTCGGGAGCCCAGTTAGCAGAGTTATACATGTCAAGGACTGTTTGTCTACATGGGTACCGAAGAAGATCGTATCAGATCGAGGAACCCAATTTACCTCGCGCTTTTGGAAAAGACTACATGAGTCCATGGATACCAAGCTAAACTTTAGTTCAGCTTATTATCCGCAAACGGGTGGGCAAACGGAAAGAACAAACCAAGTGTTGGAAGATATGCTAAGAGCTTGCGCTCTAAAGCATGGTAGAAGTTGGGATAAAAGTTTGCCTTATGCAGAATTCTCATATAACAACAGTTATCAGGCAAGTCTAAAAATGGCACCATTTGAAGCACTTTACGGACGAAAGTGTAGAACACCGCTTTATTGGAATCAGACCGGAGAAAGTCAAGTATTTGGTCCAGAAATTCTCCAAGAAGCGAAAAAGCAAGTGTAGATTATCAGAGAGAATTTGAAGAT
Source organism: Zea luxurians (assembly GCA_029449295.1). NCBI lineage: Eukaryota > Viridiplantae > Streptophyta > Magnoliopsida > Poales > Poaceae > Zea > Zea luxurians. The sequence continues at coordinate 457,076 of JAOPSE010000449.1, read as the reverse complement.
GGCACAATCAAGACAGGCTATGCTGATAATAGAAGAAGAGAGTTGATATTCGAAGTAGGAGACTTTGTATACCTTAAAGTTTCACTGATGAGAGGAATGAAAAGATTTAAGGTTAAGGGAAAATTATCTCCTCGCTATATTGGCCCATTCAAGATTTTGGAAAGAAAAGGTGAAGTAGCGTACTAGTTGGAGCTACCCGATAGTTTATCGGATGTGCATGACGTATTTCACGTGTCACAACTTAAGAAGTGCTTGAGAGTAACGGAGGAACAGTTATCCATGGAAGAACTGAATGTCAATGATGATTTGACTTATTTGGAGTACCCTATCAGAATTCTGGAAACATCTCGCAGAATTACACGGAGTAAAGTCATCAACATGTGCAAGGTTCAGTGGAGTCATCATTCGGAAGATGAGGCCACTTGGGAAAGAGAAGATGAACTCAGAGCATAATTCCCCCAGTTATTCTCGGAAGTTTCTTAATCTCGGGGACGAGATTCTTTTAAGAGGGGTAGGTTTGTAACACTATAAAAACCATCAACTAAAAATATTGTATTTAGTTATTTATGGTAATAAGGATAATAAATGTTTATTCAAGTGTTTATTATTTATTTACATTTGAAATACTTTTTTTTGATTTCGCCTGATTGATTTGTGGATATTTAATAGCAATTCTTCCTAAAGGAAAATCCTAGTAAATAATATAATAACTAAATAATATAGTAATTATTAGTCTAAAAATAAAATTTTATTTATAAATGATTTTGGTTTAATTATTATGAATTTTTAAGTTATTTAAAAATGCATTTCGAATTTAGAAAAAAACCCTAGCCGCGCCCCTGGCTCTCCCTGCCCAAGCCGCGCGCCCCCTGCTGTTCCTCTCCCTCCTCTATTCTCTCTTCCCCCTCCCTCGCTTCTCTCTACCCCACGCAAGTCGCCAGGAGCCCCGACGGCCGAGCCGCCCCTGCGCCCGAAGCACCGGCCGCGTGACCTGACCCCACCGACCCGCGCCCAGGCGCCCAGCGCCCACCCGTGACGACCCCGACGCTAGGGCGCCTCGACGTCTGTGCCCAGGACCGTTCCCGTCGCCGTTTCGTCTCCCGCGTTATGGAGCATCAAAGTTGTCGTTTCTTTATCTCTCCACTCCTCTCACCATTGATGCTGAGAAGAAACCGTCGACGCCATTGACGGCACTTGAAGACCCACCGGAACCCATGAACTCCCTCGGCCGACCCTTCCCTCTCCTCTATAAAAACCAAGCTCTCCTCTCTCCCTTCTCCCTACCCGAGCTCGCCTCCATTTCTCTCTCACTCTCCTCGCCGTTAGAGCCACCGCCGCCATCGCCGAAGTTCGCCACGCCGTCGTCGGAGCCCGTGGAGTTCGCCGGAGCTACGCCCCCGCCGTACCAAACCTTCACCTAGACGCATGCCCAAGCCATTCGCCGTTCGTCGCAAGGTTGAAGACGACCCAAATTAATTTGTGTATTTTCGAAATTCTTTTGATTCAATTCATGAACTGTATATTTATTTTGTTGTAATATGAACATGTGTGATTCGAAATTCATATGTATGTGCGCTATGGAAATTTTGGTAGATATATACGATAGTGCACCGTGATTGTTCATGTTAGTCGATGCAATGACTTTTGGATTAGAGAGAAATATGACAAAAATTTAGTAGTCACACGTTGGTGATAAAAACACTAGATAGGAAATTTTATAGCTAATTTTGGTCACATTGAACTTTAGAAATTATTTGGAGAATTATAATCATAGGTTCATTATAATGGATTTAGTAAATGGTATAAGAATTCATGACAATATAAACATTATAGGATTTTAGATGATTTATATCCGATTATTTTTAATAATACTGGCTTGTAGAAAGAAAGGAGAAAATACCACTAGTCGTATGGAAAATAGATTTTTACTAGCCAAAATAAAAATGCTCATAAGTATAGCACTTAACTTTTTATAATTTGTAAAATACTTGTTTTTGGTCATAATAACTAGGTTTATGTTATTAAAAGTTCATTTAGTAATTTATATTGATTTTTAGAATATTAATGTTAGTAGATTCATTTTTAGCTATACGCATAAACTCAAGTTAGAGATAAAAGGAATAAGGCCGATTAGTCTATTTATTAGTATTAAAGACAATAATTTCTATTTATGTTAATAAATGATGTTAATATGTATTAATACTAGTTAAAACTATATTTATAGCACCTACTCATAATTTCACCATTTATGACTCACAATAATAGTCATAATTGAATTAATAAGTATTTACGCGTCAAGACGTATTTATCGTGTGATAAGTGCGATGTGTTAATATGAATGTAATGGTGAATGATTACCCTATACTGGTGTATGTTTATTTATTTGGCATACGTATTCTTTTGTATGTGCGATACGTGAATCGATGCTAGAAGTGGACTGTGAGGTAGACGAGTCTAACACGTTCGAGGACGACCCGCAGGACACGTTCTAGCAAGGCAAGTGGATTCTTGAAAGGGAAATGTGCCCTTGGCCCATTTCCAAGTATTTTGGTGATTTAGTGTCCAACACAAGTACTTAAGTGTTAAACTATGCCAAATGGTGGATAAAGTGCAAATCAATACAAAGGTATGATTCTAGACTCAGTACATTGGTTTTCGTGTACTAACATATTTGTCTAAGTGCTAGAATCAGAGAAAATTCGATTGGAAAAGACTTGGTGCGAGCAGCCAAGACTCTGCTCGGTCTGGGTGCACCGGACTGTCCGGTGCGCCAGGCTGGCTCTGATGAAAAGGCTGCTCTCGGGTCTCGACGGCGGCGTACGACTATAAATCACCGGACTATCTGGTGGTGCACCAGACAGTGTCCGGTGAGTCGGCTGCGACGAAGTCGCCGCTCTCGGGAACCAAGTCAACATCGTACGACTATAATTCACCGGACTGTCCGGTGAGGCACCGGACTGTCCGGTGAGCCAACGGTCGGGCGCACCAACGGTCGGCCGCGCAATCCGCGCGTGACGCGTGGCCGAGCCAACGGTCGGATGGGGGCACCGGACTGTCCGGTGTGCACCAGACAGTGTCCGGTGCGCCAACGGCTCCAAGTCTCCAACGGTCGACTGCGCCAGAATAGAAAAGAAATCCGCACCGGACTGTCCGGTGCACCAGTCGACAGAAGGCAAGAATTGCCTTCCTGGATTGCTCTCAACGGCTCCTAGCTGCCTTGGAGCTATAAAAGGGACCCCTAGGCGCATGGAGGAGGACACCAAGCATCCCTTGAGCATTCCTAAGCACCAAGACTTCATTTCCGCGCATTCGATTCTTTGTGATAGCAACTTGAGCTCCATTTGAGTAGAGAACTCTTCGAGTTGTGTTGAGAGCTCGTGTTGTGACTTGTGTGCGTATTGTTGCTTTGATTTTGTGTCTTGTGTATGTTGCTCATCCCATCCTTACTTCTGTGCTTCTTTGTGATAATCATATTGTAAGGGCGAGAGGCTCCAAGTTGTGGAGATTCCTCGCAAGTGGGATATAGTGAAACAAAGCAAAACACCATGGTATTCAAGTGGGTCTTTGGACCGCTTGAGAGGGGTTGAGTGCAACCCTCATCCGTTGGTATGCCACAACGTGGAGTAGGCAAGTGTTGGACTTGGCCGAACCACGGGATAAACCACTGTGCCTCTCTGTGTTGATCTCCTTGTGGTTATTGTGTTTTGCAAGAACTCCTCTCTAGCCACTTGGCTTTATTGTGCTAACTCCTAATCAAGTTTTGTGACATTGAGTTTCAAGTTTTTACAGGATCACCTATTCACCCCCCTCTAGGTGCTCTCAATTGGTATCGGAGCCATTCTCTTCAAAAAAGGGACCAATCGCCCGAAGGGATGGATCCTAAGGGAAAGGGAATAGTGATCAACGACAAGGAGAAGGAGTCCTTCATCAATGAGCCGAAAGATGACAAGCCCACTGACTCGGGCTCAAGTCAAAAGAAGAAGGACGGGAAGAAGAAGAGGCGTATCAGGAAGATCGTATACTACGACGACAGCGACGAGTCTTCTTCTTCCCAAAAGGACGATGACGACAACGACTACGAGAAAAAGAAGACGGTTAATTCAAACTTTTCCTTTGATTATTCTCGTATTCCGCAAAATTCCAATGCTCATTTGCTTTCCATTCCCCTCGGAAAACCCCCTCACTTTGATGGAGAGGACTACGGATTTTGGAGTCACAAAATGCGTAGCCACTTGTTCTCTCTCCATCCAAGTATATGGGAGATAGTAGAAAATGGAATGCACTTTGATAGTACGGATAGTCCCATGTTCATCAATAAACAAATTCATAAAAATGCACAAGCTACTACTGTGTTGTTAGCCTCATTATGCAGGGATGAGTACCATAAGGTGAGCGGCTTGGACAACGCCAAGCAGATTTGGGACACCCACAAGATCTCACACAAGGGGAACGACGTCACCATGCTCACCAAGATGGAGTTGGTGGAAGGCGAACTAGGAAGGTTCGCAATGATCAGGGGGGAGGAGCCAACCCAAACATACAACAGGCTCAAGACCCTCGTCAACAAAATAATGAGCTATGGAAGCACGTGATGGACGGACCACGACGTCGTCCGCCTAATGCTAAGGTCTTTTACCGTCCTTGATCCACAACTTGTAAACAATATTCGTGAAAATCCTAGGTACACCAAGATGTCGCCCGAAGAAATACTTGGAAAGTTCGTAAGCGAGCGGATGATGATCAAGGAGGCAAGATACGTCGATGAGGCATTGAATGGTCCAATTCATGAGCCTCAAGCCATTGCTCTCAAGGCAACAAATAGCAAGGAGGCGCTACCTAGCAAGGTGGCACAAGTTGAGGCGGCGGGGCTCAATGGGGAAGAAATGGCCCTCATCATCAAGCGCTTCAAGACGGCGCTAAAGGGTCGCAAGGAGCATCCCAAAAAGAGCAAGACGAAGGGAAAGCACTCCTGCTTCAAGTGTGGTAAGATTGGTCACTATTGCTAACTGTCCCGATAATGATAGTGACCAGGAACAAGGAAAGAATGGGAAAAGAGAGAACAAGAAGGTTTACAAGAAGGCTAAAGGCGAGGCACACCTTGGAAAGGAGTGGGATTCTGATTGCTCTTCGTCCGACTCCGACGACGAAGGACTCGCCGCCACCGCCTTCAACAAATCGTCTCTCTTCCCCAACGAGCATCACACCTGCCTCATGGCAAAGGAGAAGAAGGTAAGTACTCGAAATGCTACTACATATGCCTCTTCAAGTGATGACGAATCTAGCGATGATGAAGTAGACTATGCTAGTTTATTCAAAGGATTAGATAGAACTAAAATTGATAAGATCAATGAATTAATTGATGCTTTGAATGATAAAAATAGACTTCTAGAAAAGCAAGAAGATCTTTTATATGAAGAGCATGATAAATTTGTAAGTGCACAAAATTCTCTTGTGTTAGAAGTTAAAAGAAATGAAATGCTTTCATGTGAATTGTCTACATGCCATGAATCTATTTCTAGCTTAAAGAGTATCAATGATGACTTGAATGCTAAACTAGAAATAGCTAATAAATCAACCTCTTGTGTAGAACATGTTGAGATTTGCAATAGGTGTAAAGATTTTAATGTTGATGCTTGTAGTGAACACCTAGTTTCCATTTCTAAATTAAAGGATGAAGTGGCTAGTCTTAATGCTCAACTTAAGACTAGAAAAAGTGAATTTGATAAACTAAAATTTGCAAGAGATGCCTACACGATTGGTAGACACCCCTCAATTAAGGATGGACTTGGCTTTAAGAGGGAAGCCAAGAACTTAACAAGTCATAAGGCTCCCATCTCCGCCAAGGAGAAAGGGAAGGCCCCGATGGCAAATAGTGCTCAAAAGAACCATGCTTTCATGTACCATGATAGGAGATATTCTAGGAATGTTCATAGAAGTTATGATGCTTTTGATTCTCATGCCATGATTGCTTCAAGTTCTTCTATTATGCATGATAGAAATTTGGCTAGGAAAAATGTTGTTCATCATATGCCTAGAAGAAATGTTGTTCATGTACCTAGGAAAGTTAGTAATGAATATTCTACAATTTACCATGCTTGCAATGCTTCCTTTGCTATTTGTAGAAAGGATAAGAAAGTGGTTGCTAGGAAATTAGGGGCAAAATGCAAGGGAGACAAAACTTGCATTTGGGTTCCTAAGACTATTGTCACTAACCTTGTAGGACCCAACAAGAGTTGGGTACCTAAGACCCAAGCCTAATTTGCCTTGCAGGTTTATGCATCCGGGGGATCAAGCTGGATTATCGACAGCGGATGCATAAACCACATGACGGGGGAGAAGAAGATGTTCACCTCCTACGTCAAGAATAAAGATTCCCAAGATTCAATCAATTTCGGTGACGGGAATCAAGGCAAGGTTAAAGGCTTAGGCAAGATTGCCATCTCAAATGAGCACTCTATCTCCAATGTATTTCTAGTAGAGTCGCTAGGTTATAATCTTTTGTCGATTAGTCAATTATGTAATATGGGATATAATTGCTTATTCACAAATGTAGATGTGTCTATCTTTAGAAGGAGTGACGGTTCATTAGCTTTTAAGGGTGTACTAGACGACAAACTCTATTTAGTTGATTTTGCAAAGGAGGAGGCCGGTCTAGATGCATGCTTAATTGCTAAGACCAGCATGGGCTGGCTGTGGCATCGCCGTCTAGCACATGTGGGGATGAAGAACCTTCACAAACTTCTAAAGGGAGAACATGTGTTAGGACTAACAAATGTGCATTTCGAAAAAGATAGACCTTGTGCAACTTGTCAAGCAAGTAAACAAGTGGGAAGTGCTCATCACATCAAGAACGTGATGACTACATTAAGACCCCTGGAGCTGCTGCATATGGACCTCTTCGGACCCGTCGTCTACCTCAGCATCGGGGGAAGTAAGTATGGTTTAGTAATTGTTGATGATTTTTCCCGCTTCACTTGGGTATTCTTTTTGCAGGATAAATCTGAAACCCAAGGGACCCTCAAGCGCTTCCTAAGGAGAGCTCAAAATGAGTTTGAGCTCAAGGTGAAGAAGATAAGGAGCGACAACGGGTCCGAGTTCAAGAACCTTCAAGTGGAGGAATACATTGAGGATGAAGGAATCAAGCACGAGTTCTCCGCTCCCTACACACCACAGCAAAATGGTGTGGTAGAGAGGAAGAACAGGACGCTTATAGACATGGCGAGGACGATGCTTGGAGAATTCAAGACGCCCGAGCGGTTTTGGTCGGAAGCTGTGAACACGGCTTGCCACGCCATAAACCGAGTCTATCTCCATCGCCTCCTCAAGAAGACATCATACGAGCTTCTAACCAGTAACAAACCCAATGTTTTGTATTTTCGAGTTTTTGGGAATAAATGCTACATTCTGGTGAAGAAAGGTAGAAATTCAAAATTTGCTCCCAAAGCTGTAGAAGGGTTTTTGTTAGGTTATGACTCAAATACAAAGGCGTATAGAGTCTTCAACAAATCATCGGGTTTGGTTGAAGTCTCTAGCGATGTTGTATTTGATGAGACTAATGGCTCTCCAAGAGAGCAAGTTGAGCTTGATGATGTAGATGAGGATGATGTTCCAACAGACGCGATTCATACCATGGCGATTGGAGACGTGCGACCGCAGGAACACAAGGAACAAGATCAGCCTTCTTCCTCAACAATGGTGCAACCCCCAACTCAAGATGATGAATAGGTTCCTCAAGAAGAGGCGTGTGATCAAGGGGGAGCACAAGATGTTCAAGTTGAAGAGGAAGAAGTACCACAAGCCCCTCCAACTCAAGTTCGAGCGATGATTCAAAGGAACCATCCCGTCGACCAGATTTTGGGTGACATTAGCAAGGGAGTAACCACTCGATCTAGATTAGCTAATTTCTATGAGCATTACTCTTTTGTCTCTTCTATTGAGCCTTTCAGGGTAGAAGAGGCCTTGCTAGATCCGGACTGGGTGTTGGCCATGCAGGAAGAGCTCAATAACTTCAAGCGTAATGAAGTTTGGACACTGGTGCCGCGTCCCAAGCAAAATGTTGTGGGAACCAAGTGGGTGTTCCGCAACAAACAGGACGAGCACGGGGTGGTGACAAGGAACAAAGCTCGACTTGTGGCAAAAGGTTATGCCCAAGTCGCAGGTTTGGACTTTGAGGAGACTTTCGCTCCTGTGGCTAGGCTAGAGTCGATTCGTATTTTGTTAGCCTATGCCGCTCACCATTCTTTCAGGTTGTTCCAAATGGACGTGAAGAGCGCTTTCCTCAACGGGCCAATCAAGGAGGAGGTGTACGTGGAGCAACCCCCTGGCTTTGAGGATGAACGGTACCCCGACCATGTGTGTAAGCTCTCTAAGGCGCTCTATGGACTTAAGCAAGCTCCAAGAGCATGGTATGAATGCCTTAGAGACTTTTTAATTGCAAATGCTTTCAAGGCTGGGAAAGCCGATCCAACTCTTTTCACTAAGACTTGTGACGGTGATCTATTTGTGTGCCAAATATATATCGATGACATAATATTTGGTTCTACTAACCAAAAGTCTTGTGAAGAGTTTAGCAGGGTGATGACTCAAAAGTTTGAGATGTCGATGATGGGCGAGTTGAACTACTTCCTTGGGTTCCAAGTGAAGCAACTCAAGTACGACACTTTCATCTCCCAAACAAAGTATACGCAAGACTTGCTCAAGCGATTTGGGATGAAGGACGCCAAGCCCGCAAAGACTCCAATGGGAACTGACGGACACGTCGACCTCAATAAAGGAGGTAAGTCCGTTGATCAAAAAGCATACCGGTCCATGATAGGTTCCTTGCTTTATTTATGTGCTAGTAGACCGGATATTATGCTTAGTGTATGCATGTGTGCTAGATTTCAATCCGATCCAAGGGAGTGTCACTTAGTGGCTGTGAAGCGAATTCTTAGATATTTAGTCGCTACGCCTTGCTTCGGGATCTGGTATCTAAAGGGGTCTACCTTTGACTTAATTGGATACTCAGACTCCGATTATGCTGGACGTAAGGTCGATAGGAAGAGTACATCAGGGACGTGCCAATTTCTAGGAAGGTCCCTGGTGTCGTGGAGTTCTAAGAAACAAACCTCCGTTGCCCTATCCATCGCTGAGGCCGAGTACGTTGCCGCAGGACAGTGTTGCGCACAACTACTTTGGATGAGGCAAACCCTCCGGGACTTTGGCTACAATCTGAGCAAAGTCCCACTCCTATGTGACAATGAGAGTGCTATCCGCATGGCGGACAATCCTGTTGAGCACAGCCGCACAAAGCACATTGACATCCGACATCACTTTTTGAGAGACCACCAGCAAAAGGGAGATATAGAAGTGTTTTATATTAGCACCAAGAAACAGCTAGCCGATATCTTTACCAAGCCTTTAGATGAAAAGACCTTTTGCAGGCTACGTAGTGAGCTAAATGTTTTAGATTCGCGGAACTTGGATTGATTTGTAGCATACATGTGTTTATGCCTTTGATCATGTTCCTTATGCATTTTGTTGTTTATTTATGGTGCTCAAGTTGTACTCCTGATCCCCGGACCTCACAAGTCCAATTGCAAGTGATGCACTTATTTAGGGGGAGGCATGCTACAACTTGACCCTTTGAGACTAACCGTGTGCTTGAGTTTACTTGATTTAGTCTCAAAGGTGGATTGAAAGGGAAAGGTGAACTTGGACCATGCAAGACTTCCACTACACTCCGATGAGAGGGTAACTCACTCCAAGTTCGTCTTCACATTCTTATTGCCTTTTTACTCTTAGTTGAAGATTTTGGTGAGGCAATGGGGTTTAAGGGCCAAGATTGATCCCGTTTTGGTGCTTGATGCCAAAGGGGGAGAAAATAAGGCCAAAGCGAGAAATGGATCAGCTACCACTTGAGAATTTTGAAAATAGTAGAGTAGAGCTTTTTGATTTGTCAAAATACTCTTATTGTCTCTTAGTGCTAAAAGTCTGTCTCTTGTGGGGAGAATGCTTAATTACGGGAAAAGGGGGAGTTTTTGAATCTTTGATCAATTTCTCTTGGAATACCTCTCTCTATGCCTTAACAAGTGACTTTGACTTAGAGATAGGAAATTGAGTTTGATTTGCAAAAACAAACCAAGTGGTGGCAAAGAATGATCCAAATATGCCAAATTTGAATCAAAATCTTTTCTTGTTCGAAATTGCATTGATATTGCACTTCTTTTAGTTGCTTTATGTTGTGTTGGCATAAATCACCAAAAAGGGGGAGATTGAAAGGGAAATGTGCCCTTGGGCCATTTCCAAGTATTTTGGTGATTTAGTGTCCAACACAAGTACTTAAGTGGTAAACTATGCCAAATGGTGGACAAAGTGCAAATCAATACAAAGGTATGATTCTAGACTCAGTACATTGGTTTTTGTATACTAACATATTTGTCTAAGTGCTAGAATCAGAGAAAATTCGATTGGAAAAGACTTGGTGCGAGCAGCCAAGACTCTGCTCGGTCTGGGTGCACCGGACAGTGCCCGGTGGTGCACCGGACAGTGTCCGGTGCGCCAGGCTGGCTCTGATGAAAAGGCTGCTCTCGGGTCTCGACGGCGGCGTACGACTATAAATCACCGGACTGTCCGGTGGTGCACCGGACAGTGTCCGGTGAGTCGGCTGCGACGAAGTCGCTGCTCTCGGGAACCGAGTCAACAGTGTACGACTATAATTCACCGGACTGTCCGGTGAGGCACCGGACTGTCCGGTGAGCCAACGGTCGGGCGCACCAACGGTCGGCCGCGCAATCCGCGCGTGACGCGTGGCCGGGCCAACGGTCGGATGGGGGCACCGGACAGTGTCCAGTGCGCCAACGGCTCCAAGTCTCCAATGGTCGGCTGCGCCTGAGTAGGAAAGAAATCCGCACCAGACAGTGTCCGGTGGTGCACCGGACTGTCCGGTGCACCAGTCGACAGAAGGCAAGAATTGCCTTCCTGGATTGCTCTCAACGGCTCCTAGCTGCCTTGGGGCTATAAAAGGGACCCCTAGGCGCATGGAGGAGGACACCAAGCATCCCTTGAGCATTCCTAAGCACCAAGACTTCATTTCCGCGCATTCGATTCTTTGTGATAGCAACTTGAGCTCCATTTGAGTAGAGAACTCTTCGAGTTGTGTTGAGAGCTCGTGTTGTGACTTGTGTGCGTATTGTTGCTCTGATTTTGTGTCTTGTGTGTGTTGCTCATCCCATCCTTACTTCTGTGCTTCTTTGTGATAATCATATTGTAAGGGCGAGAGGCTCCAAGTTGTGGAGATTCCTCGCAAGTGGGATATAGTGAAACAAAGCAAAACACCGTGGTATTCAAGTGGGTCTTTGGACCGCTTGAGAGGGGTTGAGTGCAACCCTCGTCCGTTGGGACGCCACAACGTGGAGTAGGCAAGTGTTGGACTTGGCCGAACCACGGGATAAACCACTGTGCCTCTCTGTGTTGATCTCCTTGTGGTTATTGTGTTTTGCAAGAACTCCTCTCTAGCCACTTGGCTTTATTGTGCTAACTCCTAATCAAGTTTTGTGGCATTAAGTTTCAAGTTTTTACAGGATCACCTATTCACCCCCCTCTAGGTGCTCTCAATTCTCCCTCTGCATATTCTATTTGCACCCATTAATGCATATAATAATGTTTACTTTTTGGATATACTGCATAATTTGATGGGATTTACCTAATTAAGGATTTCCTAGATTTACCAACTGTATTCCTTGATTACCCTGGGAAAATACTCTGCTTTGTAAATTGATGCTACCGCTCAACTTAATAATTGTTATGTCACTCCTGTTTATGATATTAATGTTCCATAAATGAAATTGGTATTATAATGTTAACCTGATGGTTAAACAATATTATTTCATATTAATTGGAATATGGAGTGACCACCCAGGATAACAGTGCAACCACGAGTGCTATCATGGCTCTAGCTTTGGTAATTAGCTTTATATGTTTAGTACCTAGCAACCTTACCTGAAATATGGGCAAGAGGGGGAGCGATAGTGGTGGTAGCTCATGTTAACATGGGGACGTATTCTTGGCTAAGGTACCTCGTCCAGAGGGCCTCCACACTGACTTGGAAACCTTAGCGGGTTGCTTCGTATTAAGTGTATTTTGTGAAAGCCTCATAATGGATCCCTAGCCATTCACCTTGGTAGTGTTTACGGGTCCGATCAACCCAGGCTAGATGGGATACATGGCTTGTGGGTAAAGTTGTACCACCTCTGTAGAGTGTAAAACTGATATATCAGCCGTGCTCCCGGTTAAGAGCAGCCTGGACTCCTCACATGATAATTGAACTTGAAGATGGAATTAAATCGAGATCCGATGATCTGCCAATGTTTGCTTAAGTGGTTTCACTTAAGTGTTTTTGGCATACTCTTATACCTTTGTTTAAATGGGATACTTGGGATATGCACTTATTAGTAAGACATGTGTTGCTAATAATATATTGACCAACTAAAATGCTTACTGCTCAACCTTAGCCTCACCTTGTTAAACCTGCATTAATTTTCCCCCCACTTGCTGAGCCCCAACCATAAGTGAGCTCACCCTTGCTACTATTTTGATCAGAGGGTGATGCTGGAGACTTTGATGGAGATTTCGACGATGAATTCTAAGTCTAACGATGCGCCGATCATCGTCCTGTGGAAGATTTCCCATGTTATTTAATTCCGCCTTACTTTGATGTGATACTTGTTAAAGATACAATGATTCAGATGATGTAATAAAGTATTCTACTCCCTTTACGCCTTTATTGCATTGTCTTTTGATATACTACATTTGCGACATCAACATATGTGTGGAAATGGATCTTGGCACACATATGCTATGCGCTCGGTTCTGCCCCCTGGAACCGGGTGTGACACCCACTGGCCGTGCAGTTTTGCCATTTTTATTAAAATGCTTCTTTTCTATACCACTATATAATCCATTTAAATTTTACAAAACTCATCTAACTAAAGACAACCACTAATATGCAAGCAGTTATTAGGTGCAATCATGAAAGCAGTCTTTTTAGTCCGTTGGATCTACATCCAACGGTAGATATAATTGTGTTTTGTTAGGAAGTTTTTTATAAAGCTATACCAGTTGGCGGTGGTGGAAAGGTTTAAGTGTTAAATGTGACATACTATTGGATCTAGATCTGATGGATCAAAATGTCTGTTTGCGTGCTGGCACCTAATATCTGCTTGCAAATTACTCATTGCCCTAACTAAATCACCCTACACTCAACCTATTACTAAATTCACCAAACAAGTTACATACGAACTTAACACACCATCAAAACCATTGATTCAGATCGCAAGATAATCATCTATCTCATACTCACTCAAATTCAATGGACACAAGTTGTTCAGCTGGCTTTAAGCTAATCGCCTGCGCTGCTGCTAGCGGCATGTGTAGACACAAATACACTATAGAAAAGGTGAAGTCCAGCAACAATGTTGTTGCCATGAAGCCAGCCAAACAAGGTCACTATTATTTGGATCATCCATTATCCCACTCTCCCGCGACCCCTGTCGCCCCTAGCCTCCCCCTCCCTCGCGTCCCCACCGCTCCTCCCCCTTACTCAAGCCGCCGCCATCAACCATTCTCCTCTTCGTGATCGTATCTTTAGCATGGGCTTTATGTAGGGGTGCAAACAGATCGAATAAAAGCGGATAACACATTTTCCATATCTTAATCCTATTTTTATCATCAAATTTGGATCAGAGCGAATATTGTGTGTTTGTGGATATGGATATGGATATTTTAGGATATCAGAAATGGTGCGAGTCAGAGCGGAAACATGGCAGAAGCGGATTTCAAAGGTCCGATAATATATGTATACATCTATTTTTTATGGCGATCAATAATTCATAAGTTAAAGTTAAATAATTGTCAACATAGCTTGAATATAACTATATGTCGGCGTTCCGAGACCGGGGGGGGGGGGTCCCTGAGCCGACGAGTGAATGTCGCCGCGTGCCCCAGCCCAGATGGGTCGAGCGCGAGGGTGAGCGCGAAGGGGGGAGAGCGAGGCGGCCGGAGACCGGCGTGAGAGAGGTGGGAATCCCGCGGCCTTCGTGTTCGTCCCTCGCCCAGGTCGGGTGCGCTTGCAGTAGGGGGTTACAAGCGTCCACGCGGGAGAGGGAGCGAGCGGCTCCGGGCGAGCGCGTGTCTCGTCCTCGTCCCCGCGCGGCCAACCCTCTCTAAGAGGGCCCTGGTCCTCCCTTTTATAGGCGCAAGGAGAGGATCTAGGTGTACAATGGGGGGTGTAGCAGAGTGCTACGTGTCTAGCGGAGGTGAGCTAGCGCCCTAGGTACATGCCGTTGTGGCAGCCGGAGAGATCTTGGCACCCAGCTGGTGTAATGTCGTGGCCGTCGGAGGAGCGATGGAGCTTGGCGAAGGGACAGCTGTCGGAGCGGTTGAGTCCTTGCTGACGTCCTCTTACTTCCGTAAGGGGGCTGAGAGCCGCCGTCGTCACAGAGCATGCAGGGCGCCATCATTGCCTATCTGGCGGAGCGAGCCAGATGGGACGTCGGTCTTGTTCCCTGTGGCCCGAGTCAGCTCGGGGTAGGGTGATGATGGCGCCTCCTGTTGACGTGGCTGGTCTGCGCCCTAGGTTGGGCGATGTGGAAGCTCCTCCGAAGCCGAGGTCGAGTCCGAGCCCCCGGGTCGGGCGAGGCGGAGATTGCCGGCTGGTGCCGGGGCGGAGTCCGAGCCCTGGGGTCGGGCGAAGCGGAGTTCGTCGTCTTCTGGGGCCGAGCCCAAGTCCGAGCCCTGGGTCGGGCGAGGTGGAGATCGTCGTCTTCTAGGGCCGAGCCCAAGTCCGAGCCCTGGGTCGGGCGAGGCGGAGATCGTCGTCTTCTGGGACTTAGCCCGAGTCCGAGCCCTGGGTCGGGCGGAGTTCGCCGTCTTCCGGGACTTAGCTCGAGTCCAAGCCCTGGGTCGGGCGGAGTTCGCCGTCTTCCGGGACTTAGCCCGAGTCCGAGCCCTGGGTCGGGCGGAGTTCGTTGTCTTCCGGGACTTAGCCCGAGTCCGAGCCCTGGGTCGGGCGGAGCGGAGTTCGCCGTCTTCCGGGACTTAGCCCGAGTCCGAGCCCTGGGGTCGGGCGAAGTGGAGCTTCGTATGGAGCCTTCGGCCGGGCCTGACTGCCCGTCAGTCTCACTCTGTCAAGTGGCACCGCAGTCGGAATGGCGCAGGCGGCGCTGTCCTTCTGTCAGACCGGTCAGTGGAGCGGCGAAGTGACGGCGGTCACTTCGGCTCTGCCAGCTGGGGGGCGCGCGTCAGGATAAAGGTGTCAAGCTACCTTTGCATTAAATGCTCCTGTGATTTGGTCGGTCGGTGCGGCGATTTGGTCAGGGTTGCTTCTTGGCGAAGGCAGGGCCTCGGGCGAGCCGAGAATATGTTCGCCGCTGAAGGGGGGCCTCGGGCGAGACGGAAATCCTCCGGGGTCGGCTGCCCTTGTCCGAGGCTAGGCTCGGGTGAGGCGTGATCGAGTCCCTCGAATGGACTGATCCCTGACTTAATCGCACCCATCAGGCCTTTGCAGCTTTGTGCTGATGGGGGTTACCAGCTGAGAATTAGGAGCCTTGAGGGTACCCCTAATTATGGTCCCCGACAGTAGCCCCCGAGCCTCGAAGGGAGTGTTTGCACTCGCTTGGAGGCTTTCGTCGCACTTTTTTGCAAGGGGACCAGCCTTTCTCAGTTGCATTTTGTTCCGGTGGGTGCGCGCGAGCGCACCCGTAGGGTGTAGCCCCCGAGGCCTCGGAGGAGTGGTTTCACTCCTTCGAGGTCTTAATGCCTCGCGTAGTGCTTCGGCTGGTCTGGTCGTTCCCTCATGCGAGCTGGCCGTAGCCCAGGTGTACGGTCGGGTCCCAAGTTCTCGGGCTGGTATGTTGACGCTGTCAATGGTTCGGCCGGAGCCGGGTTTGCGAGAGCAGCCCCCGAGCCTCTGCACAGGGCGAGAGGGCGATCAGGGACAGACTCGGCTTTTTTACATACGCCCCTGCGTCGCCTTTCCGCAAGGAGGAGGGGGGGGGGAAGCGCCATGTTGCCCTCGATGGGCGCCGAACATGGTGTCTCCGTTGAGCTGCAAGCGGGTGATCCGAGTGGACGTCCGTGCCCCGTTCGTTAGGGGTCGGCTAGGGGCCCAGAGGCACGCCCAAAAGTACCTGCGGGTGATCTGCCGGACCCGGTCCCCTTGCGACGGGGTCTGAGGGCTCGATGCCTCCCTCTGATGGGATTCCGTTACAAGATCGTTCCCGCCGGTCTCGAAAATGTCCTAGGGTACCTCGGGAGCGCAGCCCGAGCCTTGGTTATGTATCGAACGTACCCATGGTCATCCCTCGCTCGGCGTCTGAGGCGGCTGTGAACCCTTCGGGGGCCAGCCTTCGAACCCCTGATCAGTATTGGGCGTGGAGCCCGAGTAGCCTGAGGCGGTCGTTGAACCCTTCCAAGGGGCTGGCCTTCGAACCTCTGACCAGTAGTGGGTGTAGGGCCCACGTGATCTGAGGCGGCTGTCGAACCCTTCCGAGGGGCCAGCCTTCGAACCTCTGATCTGTAGGGAGGCTCGAGGCCTGGTTCCTTCACGGGGAAGGATCCTTTTCGGGGTATCCCCCTTTCCCGGTCCCTGTTGCAATAGAGAGAAAGAGGAAAAAAGGAAAAGGATACGAAATCGAACGACGCGACGTACCTTTTTGGACGCGGTCATTATGGCGAAGGCGAAGCGTCGCCCGCTTCTCCTGCTAGAGGCGCCGCGTGTCCCGCCGCGGAGTTAATGCGACGGGGCAAGTGGTTGGAGGAGCGACCGTTGCGCGTGCGCGAGCCGTTCGAGGAACGGATCACGGGCGCGTTGTCTTCACGCCGTGAGAGAGGGTTCTCTCGCTGCCCCCGGACGGGACGTGAGCTTGGCTGACGATGTGGCCGCTGCTCCTGCCCGCCTGCCACCGCCATTACTGCCGGCCCACTTTTGGCTGCATTGACCGTCGCGCCAGGCTGGTGCTGCTGGGTCGCGCGCTGGGTCGCCTCGAGTCGCGGTATTGGTTCCGCAGTCGAGGAGGCGCGGGTAGTGGCGCAAGTGGCGGTGCAGTTGCATGCACGAAGCATTCGGCGCGCCGGTTGCATGACGTGTGGGCCTGGGCCTCCATGCCGGGCGTGTTGGGAGTCGGAGAAGCGCGCCCACTTGGCGCGGTTGCATGCAGCCTGCATGGCTGCCCACCCTTTCGCCCGCTGGTCTGCGCAAAAGTGGAGGGTCGCTTGTAACCGCTGGGCGGTTGTACGCACCGCGCGCGGCGGTTTGGCTTCTTCTGCTCTGAGTCGGCTTGCATGACGTGTGGGACCCAGCCCCCGCGCCGCAGGGGAGGACCTTGGAGTGTGTTGGAGAAGACTCAGCCCGTGATGGCTGGGGACGCAAGTAGGGAGAGCCACCTTTAAAAGGAGGGCGATCCCCTTGGGAGGCGACCATGTCTTCGCGCTCCCTTATGCATCGCGTCTTTCCGCCTTCCAAGCCCCCGGATGGGGGATATCCGCCGTCTTTCCGCCTCGTCGTTGGAGGAAACACAACTCCACGGGAGTTGGTACCTTTTGGCCATCGTTTGGCTTCAAGGATTTTCATCAGCCAGCCCGGCTGCTCCCCCTCGCCTGGGGTCACCCAAGACGGTGACCACCAGCCCCTGGATGAGGAGGAGCATGCTGGGCTGTGATCTTTGCCCCGCCCCTAGCTGGTCTTCATCATCCCCACTGGGGCGGGGCTCGGGCTGAGCCGGTGCTCTGCCCCCCGCGCGGGTCGGCCGACCGCCTCCTCTTCTAGCTTCTGGTGGTGGAGACCATCCTCCAATTCTGCGGAGGAGACGTCCTCCAGCCATGCTGGGGGAGGCGGGCTGTTGTTGTCCAGCTAGGATGCAACATTCCGTCCTCTTCCTCGCTTGCGTGGCGAGGACAGGAGTGAGGACCTGCCGATGCGCTTTGGGGCGACCCGCGTTTGCTGGTGATTCGCCCAGAGCTTGTCGCTCCACGGGCTTCCCCGACGTGGAGGTTGTCCATACCCGCGGGGACGGAATCGGAGTTCCGTTTGTAATGGCACTTTGAATGCCAGTGTTTTTGTTCATTGTGGCTGTCGGGGCCTGAACATGTATATGTTTTCGGCACGGGGCCGTGTCTTTTCCTCATTTTCGAGTACTAAGACTCACCTGTCGGTTGTCTGAACCGCTTCACCAAGCGTGAGTCGCCCCGTGTAAAGGTGACGAGTGAGGTATCCGTATCCCGGAGGCGTAGGAGTCCCTCGGCTCGGTCGGCCTTGTTGTCCTAGGCTTCTCTAGCTTAATTAAAGGAACCCCTCGGCCGCTCTTCGATGAGCCGAGGCCAGGGGTAGCGGCGTCAACATGAACAGAGGCAGAGTTGGCTCGAAAAGAAAACCTGGTTGGCCTGAGCCTGGTCGGGTCGTCCGTTAGCGGGACCGACACCGGAGTTGACCAGCCGAGGCCTCGGGTCGGGCTGACGTCCTTGGAGGGCAGCTGACCGAGGCCCCGGGGTGACCGGCCGAGCCGCCTGCTCGGGCCGGATTCCCGGAGAAGACCCTGGCGGCGATGGCCCGGGCGTGGCGATGACGTCGTCCTTCAGAGTGGAGATCCTCGTACCGCGTCGCCGTCCGAGGCCAGGTCGGACCTCGCCGAAGGCGTCGTCGATGTCGAGGGTGCTGCTGCTCCCTCCAGCCGTCAAGATCCGAGCCTGCAGGATCGGATTGTCTTGTAGCGTGTGTTTCCTGCGGCCGCCGAGGCCTAAACACACCCTCGCCGTGTTGTAAAGCTGCGTCTCTTTTCCTCTTGTTTCGAGTATCTGCGACTTTTTTGTCGGTAACAGAAATGTTTGTGCGAGCGAGAGTTGCTTCTCGCGGAAGGTGATGAGTGAGGTATCCGTATCCCGGAGGAGTAGGAGTCCCTCGGCTCGGTAGGCCTTGCCGCTTACGCGTACTCCATCATTTTCAGGATCCACTTTCGAAGTAGTCAAACAGCCCGAAAGACCTTCTGGCAGAAGAGATCTTTTTTCGAGGAAAATTTCGACGTAGAGGGGGTTCCCCCCCTTTTAGCCCCCGAGGGAGGGTCGAGCTTTGCCGAGGCGAGGCCGACCCTTCCTTGATGACTAAACTTTGCGTGGGTGCGAGGTATATGATCAACTTGAAAACATCTTAAGGGTAGAAGCGACGTAGCTATTGGATGTTCCAGGCGTTGCTGTAGACCTCGCCTTGACTGTTGGCCAGCTTGTACGTTCCAGGCTTCAGAACTTTGGCGATGACAAATGGCCCCTCCCAGGGAGGCGTGAGCTTGTGCCACCATCGGGCGTCTTGTCGCAGCCGAAGCACCAGGTCGCCCACCTGGAGGTCTCGGGACCGGACCCCTCGGGTGTGGTAGCGTCACAGGGACTGCTGGTACCGCGCCGAGTGTAGCAAGGCCTTGTCCCGAGCCTCCTCCAGCTGGTCCAGCGAGTCTTCTCGGCTAACTTGGTTGCTTTGGTCGGTGTAGGCCCTCGTCCTCAGGGAACCGTATTCTAAGTCTGTGGGCAAGATGGCTTCGGCCCCATAGACTAGAAAGAACGGCGTGAAGCCCGTGGCTCGGCTCGGCGTTGTCCTCAGACTCCAGACCACCGAGGGGAGTTCCTTCATCCACCGCTTGCCGAACTTGTTGAGGTCGTTGTAGATCCGAGGCTTGAGCCCTTATAGAATCATGCCGTTGGCACGCTCTACCTGCCCATTCGTCATGGGATGAGCCACGGCGGCCCAGTCCACCCGGATGTGGTGATCCTCGCAGAAGTCCAGGAACTTTCTGCCGGTGAACTGGGTGCCGTTGTCGGTGATGATGGAGTTCGGGACCCCGAAGCGATGGATGATGTTGGTGAAGAACGCCACCGCCTGCTCGGACCTGATGCTGTTCAGGGGCCGGACCTCGACCCACTTGGAGAATTTGTCGATGGCGACCAGCAGGTGCGTGTAGCCCCCGGGTGCCTTCTGCAAGGGGCCGACGAGATCCAGACCCCACACAGCAAAAGGCCAGGTGATGTGTATCGTCTGCAGGGCCTGAACAGGCAGGTGGGTCTGCCTCGCGTAGAATTGACACCCTTCGCAGGTGCGGACGATTCTGGTAGCGTCGGCCACCGCCGTCGGCCAGTAGAAGCCTTGCCAGAAAGCATTCCCGACAAGGGCTCGAGGCGCTGCGTGATGGCCGCAAGCCCCCGAGTGTATCTCTCGCAGGAGTTCCTGACCTTTGGTGATGGAGATGCATCGCTGGAGGATGCCGGAGGGGCTGCGGTGGTAGAGCTCCTTCTGATCTCCCAGCAAGACGAACGACTTGGCGCGCCGTGCCAACCGCCGAGCCTCGGCTCGGTCGAGGGGTAGCTCTCCTCGGTGGAGATATTGCAGGTACGGGGTCTGCCAGTTCCGATTAGGCATGACCCCGCTTCGCTCCTCCTCTACACGCAGTGCCTCACCCTCGGGGCCGAGGGTACCTCGGACTGAACCGAGGGCGCCTCGTGTAGTGCCCAAAAATGTAAACAATGAAGGTGGAGTTGCATCACTTATATGTTTGCCTCTATTTACTCTAAGCATGTGCACACCATATTCTAAAGCAAGTAATTAACCAATAAAACCTAAAATAATTTATGCACCATGTTGACTTTTAGTTGTGTGTGCATTTAATAGTAGTCACATTGATAAAAATAAATTAATATACAAATTAGAAATGTAAAGACCAACTTGAATATTTGGAAATGGGTAAATAATTAAGAAAGGGGGGGGGGAGAAAGAAAATATTGGACAGAAAAATGATGAATTCAAATAATGGATCCATCCCACACTAAAGTGTTCAAATATCATGTTTGACCTAAGTCCAAATTTGCCACAAGGATTTGAATTTGAAAATTAAATTCAAGATGAGAAAAAGGAAATCAGAAAAAGAAAACAAAAAGGGGAAATAAAAGAGGAAAGGTATCTCTGTATTTGGGCCGAGCTCCTTGTTTGCGGCCCAACGTCACCCCTCCGCGTTTCCAGCCCACCGCGCGCCCCACGCTTGCGCCCAATGACGTGTGGGACCCGCCTACCAGTTGCTTCTCCTCAAACCGGACGCTGCGAACTCATCGGGGGCAGTCACGCTCTGGTGCCGGGTATGGTGATTTGACCTGGGATCTTCCCTAGCTGGCTTCCCCGTCAACGCCTCGAGTCACTCGCGCGCGGGTCCTACATGGCAGCTCCATCAGCTTCATCGAACCGTACCAGACCGCGCGGGATTCACGGCCGTAGGACCGCAACCACCGCCGCCCGCTAAATCCGGCCGAGCGGGGAATCCTTGGCTCTGGCATATAAGACCAAACCAATGGCGAGTCCTATCCCCATCCTCATCCACCTATTCTGCGCGCGCACCAACGCCTTCGCCATCACCATTGCTGCAGCCGAGCGCGGGATTTGGGAGCCGCCGATTGCCGCCATCGGGGAACCGAGAGGGCTTCGACGGTGAAGACTCGTGGAGTGGCCATGGAGGATCGCCGGGATGTCTGGGACCTGTCCACGGAATTTTTCGTGCCCGGAGCTTGGTCGGGCGTGGGGGATTGCTCGCCGAATCTTGGACTCCACCGGGAATTCCACTCGCCCGTGGGCAGGCTCTTCCGCAATCTCTTGCAGGTGAGAAACCCTTCCATGTTGTCTGTCATGTCCTTCCCTGCGTATAGCTCTTCGGAATCGAGGTTTGGGCGTCGGGCGCACTGGCCACCGGCGTCGCCGCCGTGCGGACTGTTTGGCGCCGCCGTGTCTGGGTGGAGATAGGAAGAAGAACGGCCTCGGGCCGTCAAACCGTTGATGGACGGCTCGGATCAGACCCACACACCCCACCTTTTGGCTGAGATTCATCCCGTCCGTTGATCGGTAATCTAGCGCCTGAGATGAGATCTGGCGTAATTTTAATCCAAGCCGTTGATATCAAATCCTGTGGCCGTAGATGCGTACCGATTCGTATTTTAATCTGGACCGTTGATTGTAATCCGTGCGGCCGAGATCTAGAGATACCCCTTCGGCCTTGTAACCTTGCGTAAGAGACCCTGGACTTGTGTTAAAACAACCCGCCGTCCATGCAGCTGTAGGATGAGTGTTGGAAAAATTTATGCCGAGCCCCTGCACTTTCTAATAATAATGGCCTAGTCCAGGAATTAAATAAAACTGGAATAATAGATTTAGAAATTGATTTTGAGTATAAAAATAATTGTAAAACTTGGGTAATTCATAGAAAATTCATATTAAGCCCAAATTAATCCGTTCCAATTCCTATAATTTTGTAATATTATTGTCTATCACCTAGTACCACTGTTTTGACATGAGAGTCACATTAAAATTTATATCCCATTTAATCTTGTACAAAACACATAGAATATTCAGAAAATCATAACTCCTCTGTTTTAACTCCGATTTGATCCGTTCAAGTTGCGTTAGTCTCGTAGCAACGTGTAGATCATTATTATGCAGTATATTCTTATGATTGGTGTGATGTTAATTTTATCTATACCATGTTTGTTTGTATTGCTACGACTAGCGCGTGGACACGTGTCATCTGAAAGCAAGTTGGTACCTGGAATCTCAAGTGCCAGGCAAGTTGTGCCCTTGATTCACTTTTGTTACCCAATAATGTTCTTTATAATCATTTACTGCATAGGTTTAATTTTGATGGGACCCAATAGGTCACCCTAGATTGTTTATCTCATTACCTTGTTTACCCCTGAATCACTTGGGTAGTTTATGCTATTGCTTTACGTGGTTTTTGGGTTAATATTTCATTATATCCATGTTCCAGTTATTTTGTTATTCTATTTATGTTCATGTCAAGATCATTATGTTATTGTTAATTGGAACATGGAGCTTAACTTGAGAACCACGTGCCACCACAAGGGAGGAATGGGACCCCTTGGCTGACTAATTAGGAAAGCTAGTGGAAGACTACCTTACCCGAAAGGGGCAAGGGCAGTAGGGGAGTGGTCAGTGTAGGGAGGTCCCTGGTTGATTTTGCTGCGATGGCGGTCAGCCAGGAACCCTGCATTGGAACTTCCCATAAACTGTAGCGGGTTTTCGGAAGCTAGTGGAACTTTGTAAAGGCCTCGTAGTGGATCCCTAGCCATTCACCTTGGTAGTGTCTAAGGGCCTAGCTAACCCTGGCGACATGGGAAACACGACTTGTGGGTAAAGGGTACAACCTCTGCAGAGTGTAAAACTGGTATACTAGCCGAGCTCACGGTCATGAGCGGCTCAGGACTCTCCGATGATTAAATTATGGAACCTAAACTCAATTTGTCATTTGCATTTGCATGGGATTTATTATTAATTGTGTTCTATTATTTTATTATGGTTTGGTATTCACTTACACTTAGTAACTGCTAATAAAATTTTGACCAACTACTTAAAAGCAATGCTCAGCTTTAACCCCTATTGTTGATCAGCCTTACACTTCATGATCTCCCACCTTTGGTGAGTTCATGCCACATTATTCCCCACAACTTGTTGAGCGATGAACATGTGTGAGCTCACCCTTGCTGTCTCACACCCCCCACAGGAGAAGAACAGGTGGTTTCAAGTGGAGTCAAGGCGAGGAGTTTGATCTGATCTAGGTGGCGTTTCTCAGTTGACATTGGCGCCGACGATCCTTAGTTCGTTTTATATTTATGATTTATTTTGTAAGTCTTCCGCTATGTAATAAATACTCTGATTATTGTGACATTTATCTCTATACACTCTGTTATTGTATATGTTGTCTTCTTGGCGCATGTATGAGATGCACCCGGCTTTGTCCTTTAAAACCGGGTGTGACAGAAGTGGTATCAGAGGAAATGTTGACTGTAGGACGAAACCTAGATAGAAATGAACAAACCCTTACCTACTTACCTTACTCTAATTCGTTCTATACTTATCTTACCTTGATCCTGTCTCACCTTTTGCTGTCATACTCTGATTACTCTTATCTTTTCTAGACAAGATGGGTTTCACACCTTGGAATCCTACATTTATGAACTTCTTAAGAGATAGGAGACCTAAGACAAAAAAATTAAAACTATTTTCTCTATTAAAAAAAAGTTGGTTGATTGTTCTGATGATAAATGCTTGATTTGCTTCTTTGATTGATTGCAACATTATAGTTGGGCATCTTAGCATGTACCATCATAAGGTATTAGCTTTAGTGGATAACACACTAATCTACTTAACTAATAAATCCCCCGCAATAACTTTTCTCGTAATTACATGCCTTGTCTATAATCCTTTCTTTCTTACCCTGTGTTTCTAACCCAGATGGACTACCCCTATACTGTTAGAAGAGAGCAGTATAGACTTGATCCTTGGTATGTCATGGTTAAGAAAGGCAAGGACAGTTTATACACTAGGCTAAGGGAACCGTAGAACTCACCAGTTCCAAAGGACAAAGATTTGAAGTTGAGTTTGTTATTGGTCTCTTACCTGGAACCGCCCCTATTTCTAAACGGCCATACAAGATGTCCGTAGAAGAACTAAAGGAACTTAAGAAGCAATTAACGGAATTACAAGAGGCTGGGTACATTCGTTTGGATTCTTCACCTTGTGGAGCGTCGGTTCTATTTGTACAGAAGAAGGATGGATCATAAAGGATGTGCGTGGATTATAGGTCCCTTAATGGTGTCACTATGAAGAACAAGTATCTGTTACCCCGCATTGAGGATTTATTTGATTGGATGAGAGATGCAAGGGTATTCTCGAAGATCGATCTCTGATCGGGTTACCATCAAATGAAGATTAGGCCATCGGATATTCCCTACACAGATTTCTCGACCCGATATGGATTATATGAGTTCACGGATATGTCGTTTGGATTAACTAATGCACCAGCCTATTTTATGGATCTAAA
Source organism: Zea luxurians (assembly GCA_029449295.1). NCBI lineage: Eukaryota > Viridiplantae > Streptophyta > Magnoliopsida > Poales > Poaceae > Zea > Zea luxurians. Next base: position 432,186 of record JAOPSE010000449.1, on the reverse strand, counting down.
GAATAAAGTGTTCATGATCTGGACAGATTCGTCGTGGTTTTCATGGACGATATTTTTATTTATTCCAAGAGTGATAGTGATCATGAGGAACATATGTGATTGGTACTACAGAAGCGACAAGATAATCAACTCTACGCCAAGTACAGCAAATGCGAGTTTTGGATTGGCGAGGTGCCATTTCTTGGACATATCATTTCTAATGGAGGGATTTTAGTGGATTCTGCTAAAGTCAAGGAGATAGTGGTGTGGAGCATACCCACTACAGTTGCTGAGGTTCGGAGTTTCTTGGGACTTGCAGGATATTATCGGAAATTTACTGAAGGATTTTCTAAGATCGCTAAGCCTATGACCTCACTTCTGGAGAAGGGCTAAGAATTTAAGTGGGACGAGAAGTGCCAAGATAGCTTCGATCAATTAAAGGAGAGGTTACTGTCACCACCAGTGTTGGATATGCCCGATCTACAGAAGGGATTTGATGTTTATTGTGATGCATGTGGCCAAGGCTTGGGATGTGTGCTCATACAAGAAGGACATATGATTGCCTACGTGTCTCGTCAGTTGCGAAAACAAGAGTTAAACTACCCCACTCATGACTTAGAGCTAGCAGCCGTTGTGCATGCGCTTAAGATTTGGAGACACTACATTATGGGAACTAAGTGCCAAGTATACACAGGATCATAAGAGTTTGAAGTATATATTCACTCAAAAGGATCTCAACCTTAGGCAACGCCGTTGGTTGGAGCTTATTAAGGACTATGATTTGGAAATTCACTATCACCCGGGCAAGGCAAATTTGGTTGCAGATGCCTTGAGTCGAAAGGAGCATGTTCATTCAGCTGTTGTTGCCCAGCTACCCGATGAGATTGTTGAGGATTTTAGGAGACTTAACCTGGGGATAGTTGCTCACACTAAAGGAGTTACTATTGATGTGGAATCTACCTTGGAACGAGAATTCCGCAAAGGACAGATTGGTGATGCTAAGATACAAGAGATTAAGGATCTGATTACTGAAGGTCGAGGTTCGGAATTCATGGAAGACGAGCAATGCATAGTATGGTTCAAGGATCGGATATGTGTCCCTGAGATTAATAGCCTTCGAGAGACTATTTTAAAGGAGGCCCATGACTCGGATTATTCTATTCATCCTGGGAGTACCAAGATGTATCAGGATTTGAAGCAGAAATACTGGTGGTATGGATTGAAGAGAGATGTAGTTGCACATGTGGCTATGTGCGATGTGTGTCAAAGAGTTAAGGCTGAACACTAGAGGCCAGCTGGACTACTGCACCCATTAAAGATACTTGAGTGAAAGTGGGAAGAGATTGGTATGGATTTCATTACTGGATTGCCTCGCATCTCGAAAGGATATGATTCGATATGGGTTATTATGGATAGACTGACCAAAGTGGCTCATTTCATTCCAGTCAAGACTACTTATAAGGGATCTCAATTGGCAGAGTTATATATGGCTCGGATTGTGTGTTTACTGGTATACCGAAGAAGATCATTTTGGATAGAGGATCACAGTTTACCTCTAGATCTTGGAAAAGTTTTCATGAGAATATGGATGCAAAGTTGAATTTTAGTTCGGCCTACCTCAGACTGATGGACAGACTGAAAAGACTAATCAAGTATTGGAGGACATGTTGAGAGCTTGAACCCTTCAGCATGGTAGTAGTTGGGATAAGAGTCTACCTTATGCTGAGTTCTCATATAATAATAGCTATCAGGCCAGTGTGAAGATGTCACCGTTTGAGGCTTTATATGGCAGAAAGTGCAGGACCCCATTGTATTGGGATCAAACTGGTGAAAGACAGTTATTTGGACCTGAGATTATACAAGAAGCAGAGGAACAAGTTCAGCAAATAAGGGGGGAATTTGAGAACTGCACAATCCAGGCAGAAGAGTTATGCTGACACCCGGAGAAGACTGCTTGAGTTTAAGGAGGGAGATTATGTCTATTTGAAGGTGTCACCACTCCGGGGCATGAGAAGGTTCAAAGTCAAAGGAAAGTTGTCCCCTCGCTATATTGGACCATTCTGAGTTTTTAGGCAAGTTGGAGAGATGGCCTATCAACTCGAGCTACCTAATAATCTATCTGGTGAGCATAATGTTTTCCATATGTCTTAACTTAAGAAGTGCCTCCGTGTCCCTGAGGAACAGTTACTAATGGAAGAGCTCAGTGTTCAGGGTGATTTGACTTACACGGAGTATCCGATCAAGATTCTTGATACATTGACTCGAGTTACAAGAAATAAGGTGATAAAGATGTGCAAAGTCCAATGGAGTCACCACGGTGAAGATGAAGCAACTTGGGAAAGAGAAGAAGAGCTTCGCATAGATTTTCCCCACCTTTTCCCTCGTTCTTCTTAAATCTCGAGGACGAGATTTCTGTTAAGGGGGGTAGGATTTGTAGTGCCCAAAAATGTAAACAATGAAGGTGGAGTTGCATCACTTATATGTTTGCCTCTATTTACTCTAAGCATGTGCACACCATATTCTAAAGCAAGTAATTAACCAATAAAACCTAAAATAATTTATGCACCATGTTGACTTTTAGTTGTGTGTGCATTTAATAGTAGTCACATTGATAAAAATAAATTAATATACAAATTAGAAATGTAAAGACCAACTTGAATATTTGGAAATGGGTAAATAATTAAGAAAGGGGGGGGGGGAAGAAAGAAAATATTGGACAGAAAAATGATGAATTCAAATAATGGATCCATCCCACACTAAAGTGTTCAAATATCATGTTTGACCTAAGTCCAAATTTGCCACAAGGATTTGAATTTGAAAATTAAATTCAAGATGAGAAAAAGGAAATCAGAAAAAGAAAACAAAAAGGGGAAATAAAAGAGGAAAGGTATCTCTGTATTTGGGCCGAGCTCCTTGTTTGCGGCCCAACGTCACCCCTCCGCGTTTCCAGCCCACCGCGCGCCCCACGCTTGCGCCCAATGACGTGTGGGACCCGCCTACCAGTTGCTTCTCCTCAAACCGGACGCTGCGAACTCATCGGGGGCAGTCACGCTCTGGTGCCGGGTATGGTGATTTGACCTGGGATCTTCCCTAGCTGGCTTCCCCGTCAACGCCCCGAGTCACTCGCGCGCGGGTCCTACATGGCAGCTCCATCAGCTTCATCGAACCGTACCAGACCGCGTGGGATTCACGGCCGTAGGACCGCAACCACCGCCGCCCGCTAAATCCGGCCGGGCGGGGAATCCTCGGCTCTGGCATATAAGACCAAACCAATGGCGAGTCCTATCCCCATCCTCATCCACCTATTCTGCGCGCGCACCAACGCCTTCGCCATCACCATTGCTGCAGCCGAGCGCGGGATTTGGGAGCCGCCGATTGCCGCCATCGGGGAACCGAGAGGGCTTCGACGGTGAAGACTCGTGGAGTGGCCATGGAGGATCGCCGGGATGTCTGGGACCTGTCCACGGAATTTTTCGTGCCCGGAGCTTGGTCGGGCGTGGGGGATTGCTCGCTGAATCTTGGACTCCACCGGGAATTCCACTCGCCCGTGGGCAGGCTCTTCCGCAATCTCTTGCAGGTGAGAAACCCTTCCATGTTGTCTGTCATGTCCTTCCCTGCGTATAGCTCTTCGGAATCGAGGTTTGGGCGTCGGGCGCACTGGCCACCGGCGTCGCCGCCGTGCGGACTGTTTGGCGCCGCCGTGTCTGGGTGGAGATAGGAAGAAGAACGGCCTCGGGCCGTCAAACCGTTGATGGACGGCTCGGATCAGACCCACACACCCCACCTTTTGGCTGAGATTCATCCCGTCCGTTGATCGGTAATCTAGCGCCTGAGATGAGATCTGGCGTAATTTTAATCCAAGCCGTTGATATCAAATCCTGTGGCCGTAGATGCGTACCGATTCGTATTTTAATCTGGACCGTTGATTGTAATCCGTGCGGCCGAGATCTAGAGATACCCCTTCGGCCTTGTAACCTTGCGTAAGAGACCCTGGACTTGTGTTAAAACAACCCGCCGTCCATGCAGCTGTAGGATGAGTGTTGGAAAAATTTATGCCGAGCCCCTGCACTTTCTAATAATAATGGCCTAGTCCAGGAATTAAATAAAACTGGAATAATAGATTTAGAAATTGATTTTGAGTATAAAAATAATTGTAAAACTTGGGTAATTCATAGAAAATTCATATTAAGCCCAAATTAATCCGTTCCAATTCCTATAATTTTGTAATATTATTGTCTATCACCTAGTACCACTGTTTTGACATGAGAGTCACATTAAAATTTATATCCCATTTAATCTTGTACAAAACACATAGAATATTCAGAAAATCATAACTCCTCTGTTTTAACTCCGATTTGATCCGTTCAAGTTGCGTTAGTCTCGTAGCAACGTGTAGATCATTATTATGCAGTATATTCTTATGATTGGTGTGATGTTAATTTTATCTATACCATGTTTGTTTGTATTGCTACGACTAGCGCGTGGACACGTGTCATCTGAAAGCAAGTTGGTACCTGGAATCTCAAGTGCCAGGCAAGTTGTGCCCTTGATTCACTTTTGTTACCCAATAATGTTCTTTATAATCATTTACTGCATAGGTTTAATTTTGATGGGACCCAATAGGTCACCCTAGATTGTTTATCTCATTACCTTGTTTACCCCTGAATCACTTGGGTAGTTTATGCTATTGCTTTACGTGGTTTTTGGGTTAATATTTCATTATATCCATGTTCCAGTTATTTTGTTATTCTATTTATGTTCATGTCAAGATCATTATGTTATTGTTAATTGGAACATGGAGCTTAACTTGAGAACCACGTGCCACCACAAGGGAGGAATGGGACCCCTTGGCTGACTAATTAGGAAAGCTAGTGGAAGACTACCTTACCCGAAAGGGGCAAGGGCAGTAGGGGAGTGGTCAGTGTAGGGAGGTCCCTGGTTGATTTTGCTGCGATGGCGGTCAGCCAGGAACCCTGCATTGGAACTTCCCATAAACTGTAGCGGGTTTTCGGAAGCTAGTGGAACTTTGTAAAGGCCTCGTAGTGGATCCCTAGCCATTCACCTTGGTAGTGTCTAAGGGCCTAGCTAACCCTGGCGACATGGGAAACACGACTTGTGGGTAAAGGGTACAACCTCTGCAGAGTGTAAAACTGGTATACTAGCCGAGCTCACGGTCATGAGCGGCTCAGGACTCTCCGATGATTAAATTATGGAACCTAAACTCAATTTGTCATTTGCATTTGCATGGGATTTATTATTAATTGTGTTCTATTATTTTATTATGGTTTGGTATTCACTTACACTTAGTAACTGCTAATAAAATTTTGACCAACTACTTAAAAGCAATGCTCAGCTTTAACCCCTATTGTTGATCAGCCTTACACTTCATGATCTCCCACCTTTGGTGAGTTCATGCCACATTATTCCCCACAACTTGTTGAGCGATGAACATGTGTGAGCTCACCCTTGCTGTCTCACACCCCCCCCCCACAGGAGAAGAACAGGTGGTTTCAAGTGGAGTCAAGGCGAAGAGTTTGATCTGATCTAGGTGGCGTTTCTCAGTTGACATTGGCGCCGACGATCCTTAGTTCGTTTTATATTTATAATTTATTTTGTAAGTCTTCCGCTATGTAATAAATACTCTGATTATTGTGACATTTATCTCTATACACTCTGTTATTGTATATGTTGTCTTCTTGGCGCATGTATGAGATGCACCCGGCTTTGTCCTTTAAAACCGGGTGTGACACCTCGGGCCGAGCTGAGGGTGCCTCGGGATGAGCCGAGGGTGCCTCGGACTGAGCTGAGGGCGCCTCAGGTTGAGCCGAGGGTGCCTCGGACTGAGCCGAGGGTACCTCGGACTGAGCCGAGGGTACCTCGGGCTCGGACGTGTCGTCGATCTTGACGGAGGGTTGATGCAGGTCTCGGAAGAAGACGTCCGGGGGAACCGTTGTTCGCCCCGAGGCTATTTTAGCCAGCTCGTCCGCAGTCTCATTGTAGCGCCGGGCGATGTGGTTGAGCTCGAGCCCGTAGAACTTGTCTTCCAGGCGCCGAACCTCATCGCAGTAGGCCTCCATCTTCGGATCGCGGCAATGGGAGTTCTTCATGACTTGGTCGATGACGAGCTGCGAGTCACCGCGAGCGTCGAGGCGTCGGACCCCTAGCTCGATGGCGATCCGCAACCCGTTGACCAGAGCCTCATACTCGGCCACATTGTTGGACGCCGGGAAGTGGAGGCGTAGCACGTAGCGTAGATGCTTTCTGAGGGGTGAGATGAAGAGTAGGCCTGCGCCGGCTCCTGTCTTCATCAGCGACCCGTCGAAGAACATGGTCCAGAGCTCCGGTTGGATCGGAGCCGTCGGTAGCTGGGTGTCGACCCATTCAGCCATGAAGTCCGCCAAGACCTGGGACTTGATGGCCTTCCGGGGAGCGAACGAGATTGTCTCGCCCATGATTTCCACCGCCCACTTTGCAATCCTACCCGAGGCCTCTTGGCACTAGATGATCTCTCCTAGGGGGAAGGATGACACCACAGTTACCGGATGAGACTCGAAGTAGTGTCGCAGCTTCCGCCGCGTTAGGATCACCGCGTACAGCAGCTTCTGAACTTGTGGGTAGCGGATCTTGGTTTCGGACAGTACCTCGCTGACGAAGTAGACTGGCCTCTGAACGGGCAATGCATGCCCCTCTTCTTGCCTCTCGACCACAATCGCTGCGCTAACCACCTGAGTGGTCGCGGCGACGTAGACCAAGAGGGCTTCTCCGGCAGCTGGGGGCACCAAGATAGGCGCCTTCGTGAGGAGCGCCTTCAGGTTCCCGAGGGCTTCCTCGGCCTCAGGGGTCCAAGTGAAGCACTCGGCCTTCCTCAAGAGGCGGTACAGAGGTAGACCTCTTTCGCCGAGGCGTGAGATGAAGCGGCTCAGAGCCGCGAGACATCCCATGACTCTCTGTACGCCTTTCAAGTCCTTGATGGGCCCCATGCTGGTGATGGCTGCGATCTTCTCCGGGTTGGCTTCGATGCCCCGCTCGGAGACGATGAACCCCAAGAGCATGCCTCGGGGCACCCCGAAGACACACTTTTCGGGATTGAGCTTGACGCCTTTCGCCTTGAGACATCGGAACGTCGCTTCAAGGTCGGAAAGGAGGTTGGAGGCTTTCCTCGTCTTGACTACGATGTCATCGACGTAGGCCTCGACCGTGCGGCCGATGTGTTCGCCGAACACATGGTTCATGCATCGCTGGTACGTCGTGCCCGCATTCCTCAAGCCGAACGACATGGTGACATAGCAGTACATGCCGAAGGGTGTGATGAAAGAAGTCGCGAGCTGGTCGGACTCTTTCATCCTGATTTGATGATACCCTGAGTAGGCATCGAGGAAAGACAGGGTTTCGCACCCAGCAGTGGAATCCACGATTTGGTCGATGCGAGGCAGAGGGTAGGGAACCTTCGGACATGCTTTGTTGAGACCAGTGTAGTCTACACACATCCGCCATTTCCCCCCTTTCTTTCTCACAAGCACAGGGTTGGCAAGCCATTCGGGATGGAATACCTCTTTGATGAACCCTGCCGCCATTAGCTTGTGGATCTCCTCGCCTATGGCTCTGCGCTTCTCCTCGTCGAATCGGCGCAGGGGCTGCTTGACGGGTCGGGCTCTGGCTCGGATGTCCAGCGAGTGCTCGGCGACATCCCTCGGTATGCCGGGCATGTCCGAGGGACTCCATGCGAAGACGTCGGCGTTCGCGCGGAGAAAGTCGACAAGCACTGCTTCCTATTTGGGATCGAGCCCGGAGCCGATCCGGATCTGCTTGGAGGCATCGCCGCTGGGGTCGAGGGGGACGGACTTAACCGTCTCCGCTGGCTCAAAGTTGCCGGCGTGACGCTTAACGTCTGGCACCTCCTTAGAGAGGCTCTCCAGGTCGGCGATGAGGGCCTCGGACTCGGCGAGGGCCTCGGCGTACTCCACGCACTCCACGTCGCATTCGAACGCGTGTTTGTACGTGGGGTCGACGGTGATGACCCCGTTGGGGCCCGACATCTTGAGCTTCAGGTAGGTGTAGTTGGGGACGGCCATGAACTTCGCATAGCATGGCCTCCCCAGTACCGCGTGGTAGGTTCCTCAGAACTCGACCACCTCGAACGTCAGGGTCTCCCTTCGGAAGTTGGAGGGTGTTCCGAAGCAGACGGGAAGGTCGAGTTGTCCGAGGGGCTGGACACGCTTCCCGGGAATGATCCCATGGAAGGGCGCAGCGCCTGCTCGGACGGAGGACAGATCGACGCGCAGGAGTCCGAGGGTTTCGGCATAGATGATGTTGAGGTTGCTGCCTCCGTCCATGAGGACCTTGGTGAGCCTGACATCGCCGATGACGGGGTAGACGACGAGCGGGTATTTCCCCGGGCTCGGCACATGGTCGGGGTGATCGTCTCGGTCGAAGGTGATGGGCTTGTCGGACCAGTCTAGATAGACTGGCGCCGCCACCTTCACCGAGCAGACCTCCCGGCGCTCTTGCTTGCGGTGCCGAGCCGAGGCTGTGACGAAACCTCCCAAGTAATTAGGCCCACCTACAGTTGTCCTTGTCCAACGGACTTCAGACAACCCTGTAGGTGCCCCTGAATTACTCGACAAGTTCGGTATCTTTCCTTACCTTACCAGGAACGATTCACCCGTCTTGCAGACATTACAGAACATCGGAGGTAAAGAATTGCGGAAGCGATTACATAATCCATATTTATTTAAAAGCAAGCTCAAGTTGTTTTATTACAGACCAGAACTAAGAGCGAGTGCTGAGTAGTAATATTATACAAGCCAAGGGAGGCAAAAACTCCTCCCGAGAAGATTTAAGTAAAAGATCTATATGGAGGACCAAGTCCTCCCGCACTTCAGTCTTGTGTTTCTTCTTTGGGAACCACCTTGGCACAGAAGCAGCAGAAATCTGCTACTTCCTCACCTAAAAACAACGAAGGGATAAACCCTGAGTATGGAATTACTCAGCAAGACTTACCCGACTAAAGAAAAGACTCTCAAGGGTATGCTGGCTTTTAGGGAGTCAAGGTAAGGCTTGTCAATACTCAAAGACTCTGTTTTGCAGAAATGCTTACTAAAGTGGATCCTTAAAAATCCAATTTTATTTGTCAAGTTAAGTACAATTACCTGCAACTAGAGTTCTTATCTACCCTAGTTCAATCACTGGTCCTGCACTAGCCAATTTCTTAACAAAAACCCATCATCTTTAGTGGAATGCTACGTGTAGGTCAGTGACCAAGTCTTCATAACCGCGAAGGTACGGCGATCCGAATCGATTATACTCAGCTGAGGATCTCCAATCACACGAAATATGTAGCACTTAACCCTTGCATATGTCAACCCACCACCGGGGTTCTTAAGACCGGATCAGGTTCACGCAAACCGAGAGCACAGATACACCACCGTCCAGCCTCTTGCTACGGAGGGTACACGCTACTCTCGCCACCGCTCCACGCCCATTTCGTGTTATCTTATTCCGGCCTTAGTCTGCCCGAGGCAAGGCTTACCCATGACGAGGCATGTGACCAGTTAAAGGGTCCTCGATCATCAAGCCTACATCGACAAGGTCCTTAATCGACTCAGACGGAGACACTACACCGAGACTCCTTTCTCGTGCAAGTCACCCGCCCGGTCTCAGCTTAATCTTTTCAAACCCAAAGTTTGGTACCTGGCAGAGGTACATCTTTTCCAGATGTTGAATCCATCAAGGCCGTGATGGATTCACCATCAAGTTTTATTTTCGAAAACATCCCACCCACTTTTGCCTCATCAACTTTTGTAAAAACAAAACATTTTGTTTTTCTAAAGCAAGACTGAGCATCAAAATCTTTTGTAAAAAGGGTGATCAAGGAAGGTAATCAAATTCAAGGAAGGTAATGCAGGAATTGTTTTATCAATCAACTCCTATCACCTAATGCATCAAGCAAGTGAGAAAGATTTAAAACAACAAGGAGGGTGGCAAGTGCACCGGGGCTTGCCTTTGTTAATAGGTGAGTCCTGCTCGGATCCACAAATATCGAAATAAAAGCAGTTGCCTGCTTGAGGATCTGAGGATGGTGGTGTCCTGTCTTCAGAGACTTCTTCTTCTTCTTCGTGTTCTAACATAACCATATACATGCATAAGAATGGATGCCATGGGATGCTCATGAGGATGCAAGGATAATATGAACTTATTATCTAAGTCTTGAGTACAACTTTCCTTCACGGTACTCCGAGAACCTAGGGTTTCCGGAGTCAGTAAAGGAGTTCATAGGGCAGGGGGGTGGTTTTGGGTTTAGTGATCAAACAAGGTCCAAATCAACCCAAATTCTTCCCAAGGCTTCTAAATATTGTTTTAGGTGCCCATAAAAAGTTTGGGCATTTTTGGACTTACCAATTATTTTCTAAAAATCCATAACTATTACCTTTAACCACTTTAAATACCCTAAAATTTCTTATTTCCACTAAAAATCACAAAACTATTTTTACTAAATACTAGGGAAAATAAAAAGCCTAGGAAAATTAGTTTCACAATTTTAGCATTTTTCTACATTTTTCCATGAATTTCTAAAGTTCCGCCGAAAAAGAAAAGGAAAAAGCTTCAACAACAATGGGCTGGTTTCAGCCCATACGGCCCAATCCAGAGAGAAAGGCGCCCGCGCCCGCGGTGGGATTCTTGCAGAAGGGCCCTCGGGTTATAGACTAACTGGATACAAGTTCGTTTACTGTTTCTTGTGTCGCTGACCGTTTGCAGTGAAGTCCCTCGGTTTCTATTTATTCGCAGGGTGAAGTCCTCGTCGTCGAGCGGCGCTGCAGAGCTCCGGCGAGCTCACGCACCGGCCGATTTACGCAAGGACCGGCGCTAATCTTTGGTAGAGATCAAATCTGAGACCTAACGAGGGTTTCCCCTCAAACAATTTCATGAATAGCTACCCGGTTTGCTCTGGCTACGGCGACCGTGGATGTTGCGGGTGGATGAACGCGTTCCCGTGGATTCATGGCGGTCCAGTACAATTAAGGGATTTAGGAAGCTTTAGAAGAGCCTAGGGATGCTAGAACGAGCAACAAAGCAACATGAACCGACCTGAAATGGGCTGGCCGCGACGAGCTTGGTTCACGGCGGCGAAGAATGGATTTGGGAAGAAACCCGAATTGCGGGGCTACGGTGAACGAGTGGAGATGAGAGTGGGTGCTATAGCTGCGTGAATACTTGACGGAGTTGAAGACGCGCTCAATTTATAGACGGCTGGCCGGCGACGGATGAGGCTTGGGGAGCTCGGGATCGCGCTGGCGAGCGTACCACGCGGCGGATTCCGGGGACAGCACGGCGGTCGCCGTTTAACCGGAGCCTGCCACCTCGGTAACTCATGGACACGTCGCCGGTAACTTTTTCCGTGACCGCCGACGACCATACTGGGCCACCGCGGCATCCCTATCGCCGGCGACGAGCGATCCAGCTGGCGGTCTGATCTCCTTCAGTCGTGACACTGTACCATGGTGAGCGCTTCAAAGAGCAACTGACAGAGCAACATCAGAGCTCTTTTTCTCCAGATTTTCTATGGTACCAAGTCCAAATCTCTGCAGCAATAGTGGAGTGCTATAAACCAGCTACAACTTTGCTACATGGTGTTGTCACAAAAAGTCACTGAATCATGTCTGAAATTGGGTTTGAAGTTGGTGATAATTCACTGCTAGTCTAAAAATTCAGACCAAATCAGTCTGACAGCCTGACTTCAGGCTTAAATATCTCTGGATTTTTCTCAACAAGTGAGCTTGCAACCTTAAGCAAAGTTGTTCTCCTTTGATAGATCTTCAAATTTGGTGTGGTGACCTAGGGCAAAATCTCCTTTGTTTAGAAGTTACAAGGTCACAAAGATGAGTACAATACACTGAAATTAGACTTAGTCAAAAGAGTTCAAATGTGACTTTTTTGCAAATAAGTCCAAAATCAAATATTTGGTTTCAAGTCCACACATTTGGGAACCAAGGGACTTAAGAACCTTATTTGACTTGATCTTTGCACTTTAGTCCAAAAGTGGACCAATTTTGCACATAGACCCCTAGGGTTTAGTTTTAGGGTTTTCCAGGGTTCCATTTAGGGTTTCTTGTATCCCAGGGGTATAAATGTGACTCCACTTTGTTTTTGGGGATATTTTATGACTCTTTCCCTAAAGTCTTTAGGTTTTCTCATCTTGGGTTAAGTTTTACCCCTTTAATCCCTATTTAGGGTTAAGTTTCCTATCCAGGGTGCTATTTGCAAAAATACTTAAACAATACAACTTGTTTGAAATTTTTGCCTAGTGAATGCACTCTAGGTGTGTCAAACATATGCAATGCCAATGCTTATGATGCCATGCTCAAGTTTTAGTTATAGTAACACCAGGGTGTTACAGAGGCATTCGCCGCTTGCCCACCATAGATCATGAAGCAGTCGCGGACCTCGGGGAACTCTCCTGCCTGGTGATCTTCCTTCTTGTCGTCGTCACGGGCCTTGCCACCCTCCGAGGGTGGCCCGACCCTGTGGAAGTGGCGCCGAAGCATGACGCACTCCTCAAGAGTGTGCTTGACGGGCCCCTGGTGATAGGGGCACGGCTCCTTGAGCATCTTGTCAAAGAGGTTGGCACCTCCGGGGGGCTTCCGTGGGTTCTTGTACTCGGCGGCGGCGATAAGGTCCGCGTCGGCGGCGTCGCGTTTCGCTTGCGACTTCTTCTTGCCCTTCTTCTTGGCGCCGCGCTGAGTTGACGCCTCAGGAGTATCTTCCGATGGGCGGCCCTGGGGCTGCTTGTCCTTTCGGAAGATAGCCTCGACCGCCTCCTGGCCGGAGGCGAACTTGGTGGCGATGTCCATCAGCTCGCTCGCCCTGGTGGGGGTCTTGCGACCCAGCTTGCTCACCAGGTCGCGGCAGGTGGTGCCAGCGAGGAACGCGCCAATGACATCCGAGTCGGTGATGTTGGGCAGCTCGGTGTGCTGCTTCGAGAATCGTCGGATGTAGTCCCGGAGAGACTCTCCCGGCTGCTGTCGGCAGCTTCGGAGGTCCCAGGAATTCCCGGGGCGCACGTACGTGCCCTGGAAATTGCCGGCGAAAGCTTGGACTAGGTCGTCCCAGTTGGAGATCTGCCCCGGAGGTAGGTGCTCCAACCAGGCGCGAGCAGTGTCGGAGAGGAACAGGGGGAGATTGCGGATGATGAGGTTGTCATCGTCCGTTCCACCCAGTTGGCAGGCCAGACGGTAGTCCGCGAGCCACAGTTCCAGTCTCGTCTCCCCCGAGTACTTTGTGATAGTAGTCGGGGGTCGGAACCGGGTCGGGAACGGCGCCCGTCGGATGGCTCGGCTGAAGGCCTGCGGACCGGGTGGTTCGGGCGAGGGACTCCGATCCTCCTCGCTGTCGTAGCGTCCCCCACGCCTGGGGTGGTAGCCTCGGCGCACCCTCCCGTCGAGGTGGGCCCAACGGTCGCGGTGATGGTGCTCGTTGCCGAGGCGACCTGGGGCCACAGGCGCTGTGTTGCGCGTGCGCCCGGTGTAGACCGAGGCTTCCCGCATGAATCGGGAAGTCGCAGCATGAGGTTCCGAGGGGTACCCCTGCCTTCGGGAGGCAGAGCTCTCGGCCCGTCGGACCGTGGCGCCTTCCAGGAGATTCTTGAGCTCTCCCTGGATTCGCCGTCCCTCGGTGGTTGATGGCTCCGGCATTGCGCGAAGAAGCATTGCTGCTGCCGCCAGGTTCTGGCCGACCCCACTGGATGCGGGTGGTGGCCTGACCCTGACGTCGTCGGCGACGCGGTGCTGGAAGCTCTAGGGTAGATGACGTATTTCCCCGGTCGGGGGTTGGCCCGCCCATGCCTGCCCGATGTCTCGACGGATCGGCTCAAGCGCTCCTGCTCCCTCGTCGAGCCTGGCCTGCACCCCGCGGATTTGCTCGAGCTGTGGGTCATGGCCCCCCCGCCTGAATGGGGACCACAGCTAGCTCCCGTGGGATGTCAACGCGAGGCACCGCCCTAGGGAGGTCACCGTCCTCCGGCATGCCGAGATGGTTGCCTTCGGAGGGACCCTCTAGATCGACGTGGAAGCATTCGCGACTTGGGCCGCAGTCCTCGTCGCCGAGGCTACGACTACTGTCGGAACTGTCGGAAAGGCAGTAGTCGCATGCGGTCATAAAGTCCCGCATGGCACTGGGGTTGCCAAGTCCGGAGAAATCCCAACAGATGTTGGGTTCGTCGTCTTCCTCGGACCCAGAGGGCCCGTAGGTCGAGACGTCCGTCAGCCGGTCCCAAGGTGACCGCATACAAAACCCCAGAGGGTTTGGACATGCCTCTACGAGGGCGCCCGCCAAAGCGAAGTCGCTAGGCGGGTTGAGGCTGAATCCGAAAGACGTGAGATGGGGATCGATCGGTACCTTTTGGTCGACGGGCGGCGATAAGGTCACGTCGGGGACTGACTGCGCCGTCGTCTCAGGTACGAGGGTGACGTCCAGCAAGCTTTTCGCGAGCGTGCTGGCGTCGTCCGCTTGCTCGGGATTGGCGTGTCGCGGGGAGACGGCGCTCGCCTTCGTCTCAAACACGAGGTCGACGCCTGGTGCGCCCCCCGTTGGGGCGCTGGGGCCGCCGACTCGCTCGACAGCCGACGAGGCGCTGTCCCCTGCTTGGCCTTGGTTGCCCCGCTTCCTCCTCCGTCGGCGGGGGAGAGGACGGGGTGAGCTCGAAGGTTGTTCTTCCACCATGCGGGGAAGACGTCGCCGATTCCGCCGCCGGCGGGCGGGTTGTCGGCCGCCACTGTCGTCGTCGCACGGCGGTGGAAGGAGTATCATGTCGTAGCTGCCGTCGAGGGACATGAACTCAGGACTCCCGAAACGGAGCACCGTCCCGGGTTGGAGAGGTTGCTGGAGACTGCCCATCTGGAGCTTGACGGGAAGCTGTTCGTCAACACGCAGCAGGCCCCTACCTGGCGCGCCAACTGTCGGCGTTCCGAGACCAGGGGGTCCCTGAGCCGACGAGTGAATGTCGCCGCGTGCCCCAGCCCAGATGGGTCGAGCGCGAGGGCGAGCGCGAAGGGGGGAGAGCGAGGCGGCCGGAGACCGGCGTGAGAGAGGTGGGAATCCCGCGGCCTTCGTGTTCGTCCCGCGCCCAGGTCGGGTGCGCTTGCAGTAGGGGGTTACAAGCGTCCACGCGGGAGAGGGAGCGAGCGGCTCTGGGCGAGCGCGTGTCTCGTCCTCGTCCCCGCGCGGCCAACCCTCTCTAAGAGGGCCTTGGTCCTCCCTTTTATAGGCGCAAGGAGAGGATCCAGGTGTACAATGGGGGGTGTAGCAGAGTGCTACGTGTCTAGCGGAGGTGAGCTAGCACCCTAGGTACATGCCGTTGTGGCAGCCGGAGAGATCTTGGCACCCAGCTGGTGTGATGTCGTGGCCGTCGGAGGAGCGATGGAGCTTGGCGGAGGGACAGCTGTCGGAGCGGTTGAGTCCTTGCTGACGTCCTCTTGCTTCCGTAAGGGGGCTGAGAGCCGCCGTCGTCACAGAGCATGCGGGGCGCCATCATTGCCTATCTGGCGGAGCGAGCCAGATGGGACGCCGGTCTTGTTCCCTGCGGCCCGAGTCAGCTCGGGGTAGGGTGATGATGGCGCGTCCTGTTGACGTGGCTGGTCTGCGCCCTAGGTTGGGCGATGTGGAAGCTCCTCCGAAGCCGAGGTCGAGTCCGAGCCCCCGGGTCAGGCGAGGCGGAGATTGCCGGCTGGTGCCGGGGCGGAGTCCGAGCCCTGGGGTCGGGCGAAGCGGAGTTCGTCGTCTTCTGGGGCCGAGCCCAAGTCCGAGCCCTGGGTCGGGCGAGGCGGAGATCGTCGTCTTCTGGGGCCGAGCCCAAGTCCGAGCCCTGGGTCGGGCGAGGCGGAGATCGTCGTCTTCTGGGACTTAGCCCGAGTCCGAGCCCTGGGTCGGGCGGAGTTCGCTGTCTTCCGGGACTTAGCCCGAGTTCGAGCCCTGGGTCGGGCGGAGTTCGCCGTCTTCCGGGACTTAGCCCGAGTCCGAGCCCTGGGTCAGGCGGAGTTCGTCGTCTTCCGGGACTTAGCCCGAGTCCGAGCCCTAGGTCGGGCGGAGCGGAGTTCGTCGTCTTCCGGGACTTAGCCCGAGTCCGAGCCCTGGGGTCGGGCGAAGCGGAGCTTCCTATGGAGCCTTCGACCGGGCCTGACTACCCGTTAGTCTCACTCTGTCAAGTGGCACCGCAGTCGGAGTGGCGCAGGCGGAGCTGTCCTTCTGTCAGGCCGGTCAGTGGAGCGGCAAAGTGACGACGGTCACTTCGGCTCTGCCGGCTGGGGGGCGCGCGTCAGGATAAAGGTGTCAGGCCACCTTTGCATTAAATGCTCCTGTGATTTGGTCGGTCGGTGAGGCGATTTGGTCAGGGTTGCTTCTTGGCGAAGACAGGGCCTTGGGCGAGCCGGGAATATGTTCGCCGCTGAAGGGGGGCCTCGGGCGAGACGGAAATCCTCCGGGGTCGGCTGCCCTTGTCCGAGGCTAGGCTCGGGCGAGGCGTGATCGAGTCCCTCGAATGGACTGATCCCTGACTTAATCGCACCCATCAGGCCTTTGCAGCTTTGTGCTGATGGGGGTTACCAGCTGAGAATTAGGAGCCTTGAGGGTACCCTAATTATGGTCCCCGACACTATAATAAATAACTAAGTAGGTAAATAATAAATAACATGACGTCACACTATACAGTGAGGGATTGACTGATATCTGATTGATTTATGTTGGCCTGCTAACTGTTGGGTTGGGGTGGCAATTGATTTCTGTCATGTATAACATATAGAAATTTCAGTTTTATTTGGACAATGGTCAATCATTTTGATTGACTCTATCTCTCCTGTACTTGACAAACTAATCGAATATTATCCTATTTTAAGCATCGGATAATCCGCGTTCAAATATCGGATACTACATACCGGTCGAATTTTGGTGATACAATATCCTACTCTGCATCCTCACGTATATCGTATTCGGATTATCCATATCTGCATGATATAACAACGCCTCCACCATATCCATATAATTAGGATTTGGATAGGATCGGATCAAATAACTATCCACACCACTTGCACCGCTGTCTATATGCTAATATTCTCAGTAATTTAGGCCCTGTTTGGATCTATGTGGCAAACAGTTTGACATCTAATTTTAGCATCATGGCCTCCAAACAGACTGGCTAATAAATTAGCTAATTGTTAGCCGGAAGGTTGACAAACTGACCTTGCTAATAGATGCTAATAGATCGTGTAAAGAGAAAAGACATCTAATAGTCAATACTCCAAACATACTCTGACTAATTGTTGCTAGCTAATTATTTGCTGGCTAATTGTTAGCCACTGGCAAATAATTAGCCGCGAGGATCCAAACAGGGCCTTAGTCTTATAATGAAGTCATGCACTCCTCCCTTCACGAATGAACCAATTTTTTCAGCTCTATTGTAGCTGAAGTTGTTTAAGAAAAAAATCTTGGTACAACATTTACTCATAGTAGATAAGAGTAGGGTTTGGGGAAAAACTTAACATGATACCTGAATCTAAAATACCTGAACCCAAATTTTATTCAAAAATTTCATGTGGCAACTTGTAAAACCCGAACTTATTTCGGGTACCACCCTTCGATACTCGCATTATCCAAACTTCCCAAAACTAGTGTTGTTGTTAATTGTCAGTTCGTGTGTCTATAATTGTGTCTATAATTTTGCACAAGTGTGTATGGCAATATTAAATTTGGAACTTGTGATTACAGGTTGCATGTGTTTTTATATGCATATATATTATTATTTACCTTGTGTTTTTTATACTGGTTTGATTGGTGCATGTGTTTTTATGAAGTTGACACGACAGTTTGGGTAGTTTGGAAATACTCGAACCTGAATCTGAATTTTTAGGTACCCGAATTTTTAAGTAATATAAAACTCGTTGTAATTTCGGATAACATTTCTTAGTACCAAAAATAAAATTAATTGAATTAGCCGATCCGAATTTTTTCGGTTAACATGAACGTCTCATATACAAGAGGAAGCAAACAAAGGTATTTTTAGCATCATTAACCATCTACATATATCTACGCCCAACGACCAACTTGAAGTCAAGCAATAACGTCGCAATGAAAATACAAAAGTTGACTTCGACCATAGATGCAATGTACGCAGTCTTGGCAGCTTCACGATACACAGTCTCAAATCTAGCTTCCATGAAGTCAAAGGGTATACGGCCTACAACACCCCAAAGCTATCATCATGTTTCACATATTGTTGGATTTAGAACTTCGCTATAGGATATGTCGTGTCAAATTTTTCATTATGTATACAATACGGTAAAATCCATTTAGAAATTTGATTTAAAAACTATCCCACAAATCGGTATTTAAAATCATACTAGTCGTTAAGTTCCGCAATTTGTATAAATGGTTCTTCTTCCAGTACAGTTATGAATGGAATCTTTACTTGTATCACTATATAAATACTTACAACAATTAGTCAGCTTTGAGTGTTGCTCACAAAGGATCCCTAGCTTGCTAACTGAGGCCAAGAAAATAACAATTATCTAGCTTTGAGAGAATATAATTCAAAAGGAAGTTAGACGAAATCATTGTTTTTGTTTCCCCGTGTTTATAGTTCACAAAAGATACCTCCACGCCACTAGATCAATGCTTCTTTAAGTCTGCGCATGTGACTGGACGAGCGATGGTGCCTCTACAACAGTTAAGCGAGACAACATGGCGTGTACCCTCTGGGATCGCAACTCACAAAGCAAGCCACATGCAATTTGGCATTTAAGATTATGTGATAGACGGAACATTGTGATTTTCACACACAGTAGTACATTGGGCTACAAGGTATGCCACAACATACCGGGCATACCCTGTAGATCTGCCCATGTGTTTACAACGGATACAAACATCACGAAGAAAATCTTACTCTCAAGCCCAAGCATTATAAGGCCATGTTGGGAACTATAGTGCTAGTGCTTCGCAAATGACAAATATGATCACATGTAATGTCTACGGAAACACAACATGTTTCTAGAAGAGGACCAACACTGAAAGGTCGGTGAACAACCATCAGAGAAGGCGAGGCATAGGTCATCCTTAAGTTGATTGGCATCAATGTAATTTGTGTGGCATCCTCCACGATTGTGATCTTCACGATCAACTAAATGCCAAACATCTAGATCCCATCTACATAGAGTTTTCCTAGCAACCGAGTATGACGTTGAGGACGAATCAGCAGATGGTTTCCCCTACTTCCCTAAAAGAAGGTTATTAGGCCCTTTTTGAGATAGCTCCAAATCCAGAAAAATTAGTGGAGTTGGTGGAGCAGGTCATTAGATGCTTCAGAAAATCGTGAAGCTAGAGTAGTAAGCTTTTAGAAGACATTTAGATAAGTTATTTTATTTATTATTTAGATTAAAAATATTTTAAAAATATTTAAATTGATATTATATAAACTACAGCTCCACACTGGAGCTAAAACCTAGAGCCATCCCAAACACCCCCTTAGTTGCTCCAGAAAACTATGGAGCTAGAGTTGTGAATCTTTAGAGAACATTTAGGTAAATCATTTTGTATATTATTTTTGAATGAAAAAGATTTGTCTAAGCCATATAAATTTTTATATTATAAACTACAATTTCAAGCTGGAGTTGGAACCAATCCCATCATCATTGACAAGTAAGGTGGCAAGAAGGACCAGAATAAATGGATTCAATGCTATCGCTTGACTTTATGGATTAAGTGCGACAACAAAACTAGTAACAATAAAATCCTCACACTAATAAGTTTTTTTTTGTAATATCAACTTTAGTATCAATTTTAGGCACAAATTAATTCATAAAGTAATAGAATAACATGACATATGCGATCGAAATTAACAAAATTATGCTACTCATAATTAATCTAGAGTTTATTATAAAGATGAACCCGCAGGCAAGGACTAGTGAATAGAAAAGTAAGATATGAATGTATACCTTGCAGCAGGGTCAGTGTCCAGAGCACCAGATGCGCTGTTGCCAACTAAAGTAGCCATACTATTTAGTTGGCCTCAAATGGTTGCAAATAAATAGTTGATGATATACAAACCCTAATGAAGTAGCCATTCACGACCTATAGGAAGTAGACGTATAGTGTGAATATGCTCCCACACAAAGTCGTGGTAATAGATATACAAAAGTGTAGCAAGCAAGAAGACATAGCAAAAAAGTCAGAAACCTCTTAAGCTAGTACCTAGAGAGCATAAAAGAAGCATGTCTATTGTATAGACACAGGATAAGCTCAGTTCACTAAACAAGAACGCTCTCATAGAGATATAATCGGATCAAATACGAACGACGGATATTATTGAAACCATATTTATTTTCATATTTTTATTCAGATTCAAATTTAAACTGAAATCTCCTAGGTAGGAGTACCTAAAGAGCATAAGAGAAGCATGTCTCTTAAGTTGTCTTTTGTCGATCATATAAAATAGAGGATGCGATACTATTTGTAGAGTAAAGTGATGTAATAGTGGATGGAGATGACCTTATATAGACACACGATGAGCTCGACTCACTAAACATGGACGCCCTCTAGCCTCTGGTGTATGTTGATGATCATCAAACCGTTAAGGCATGTACAACCTAGAGCTTATAGAACATTTTTCTAAATAAAAGAGACAATTAAGAGACTCTATGATACAACCCTGCGACTTTAGATTATAAATGTAATTAAGAGACAATAAGTATAGTGAAGAGACGGACTCTTCGCGAAGAGCGTGTATCTTGATTTTTTCCCTTACCCACTTAGAGACTTTTCAAGAGACGGCTCATTTAATAAAGTTGTACATGCCCTTAGCAACTACAGGTAATGGTCAAACAGTTATTAGTAACGTCTCATTAGCCGAACCATTTACATTATAGTTACCCCTTTCTACCCAATTAAACTTTATAGTGACAAACCATGCATCTCATTGCAGCACATCATTCCCGATCGCACCACACCATGCATCTCATTGCAGCACATCATTCCCGATCGCACCACACCGCTCGTCTTGGTCTCGACCCAATGCGTTGGGTCGAGGGATCCAACCTCACACAAATTATACATAAAGTCCACCACTTAAAGGCACGTTCGTTTTATCTCCAATCCTTGTGAATTTAAAAAGTTGAATGGTTTCAATCCATAGAAATTCAAAATCTCTACTATTTTTATTCATTCTCATCCAATCCATGTGATATAGAAATAACCGAACAAGACCTAAGTTGGTCAGAGTATTTTAACACTTTCAAGGTTGTTATTCAAAATTAATAGCAAGAAATTTTCTTCACTATAGACCCCTTTCATTTCCCTTTGTCACCAAATCAACCCCATTTAACTATTATGAGTCATGAAATATTAACTGAATTAATGGGCTAGCCTATTTAAATCCAACATTTTGAAACGAGAAAAAACAATGTGCTTCAATACTTTGAAACTTTCTTTTATAGTGTTTACAATGCCTGACCGGACGTTGACTAACCTTTCAATTAGTCAACGACTCTGACACAACTGTAACATAGCAGCATGTGTGAATTTCATAAGAAAAGTCAAGATTCATACTTAGTAAAGTTTGATCCATTAGGCCTTGTTCGGTTATTAATATTCCATGTTGATTGGAGTGTATTGGGTAGGATTGGAATGGATTTTGACTTGCTATGGATTTAATCCGACTCAATCCCACCCAATCCACATAGATTAACACAAAAACGAACAAGCCCTTATAGTTTTGGTATATGGGAAATCCAGCTCAAAGCATCCCCAACGCTACCCTGCTGCAAATTCAATGAATTTAACAACGTGAACATCTAAATGAGTATATATAGTAAACAAATGTCAAAGATTTTTCTAAATTTTATCTATTTGCTCGTGTACAAAAGAAAAATCTCCATATTCAATCCAGTATCAACTCCTGTTGGCAAGAAGTGAAGCTTCATCGTCATCCCGTTCTCCGTCATGGAGAGATTTACCATTGCAAGAATTTCTGTTTGCAGGGAGAGAGGTTAACTCGACATTCTCTACTCGCTGATCTTCATCATCATCTCCCTCATTCAGCAAATCGGATGGAAGAAGAGTGGAATTCGGATCACTTCTTGGCACCAAGAACAGCAGCGCCAGTGGTAGCAGCCTCATCATATTCCGAATCAAGATTGCGGCCCAGAGGTTCTTGAATTCTGTTCTTGTGATTCTCAACAAATGAAGGAGCAACCCACCAACCCATGATCCAGTTAACGAGCCAATGTTGTCGATGGACATGAGCAATGCGTAGAATGTGCCTTCAATGCCAGTGGGGCAAAGCTTTGAGCTAAGCACCAGAAGAGGCATCCATTTGATACGGTTGATCATTTTGGAGACCCCCTCATCGATCACCGCAAAGTAGTAATCTGGTATCCCCATCTTAAGATTTAGTCGAAGCACCAAGATCAGATCAAGCATTCCTGCCAAGCTTAGCAACAGCTGGCTTGAAAAAAGAAGGCTTCGAAAGGAATGGTCCTTAAGAATATTCTGATAAAGTATAACACCCACAAGAGAACCAACTGATCCAATAGCGAACATGAAGCCAATAAATCCCTGGTGAAATGACATATAGTTAGTTTGACTACGCGTTCAGAAAGAACAATTTTTCAGAAGAACCAAGCTATATTTCCATAAAATGAAATGCCATTCCAAATGTGTCAGGTCTACAAGAATTTTAAGTTCACGAGACCTTTACATTCATGAACAAGCTGCCAAGCATGCATCATAGCTAAATGATGTGTATATGTACCTCATGAAAAGATAACCCTGCGCTTTGGTCTGTGTACCAGAAGAACATTCCTTCTTGGATGTCGACACTCAACGCAAGTGATATGTACATGTAAACACATGGTCGCCATACTTCAGGACATTTCAAAGCTGTTAACATTTTCCCACTTGCTTCTACGAACTTCTTATGGGCCTGAATTTGCCATGCCAGGAAAGAAAAATTAGAGTAATATGAGAGTATATGTGGTCTCATAGAAAACAAGAACAACAACATTCCTAACCTGCTCGTATGGAAAGTTGGGGATATGAACCTCCTTTAGCAGAGTTCCGGATAAAATTACCAAGGCAGAAGGTATGGTTAACAGGCCAAGGGCACCCTTGAGAAAGGCAAGATTTATCCATTATCAGATACCAACACCATATGCATTTTGAAAGGAAGAAAAATATACCAGCACCATCCAAGTAATGGTAACTGCCAGTCTAATTTACATTTGACAAGTCACAGAAAAGAGAAGCAGTACAAGTAAAGTTGACTGATTATTATGCAGAAAAAATGCATCGGATGAAATTACTTCGAATTAGATTAAGATGAAGATATCCAGGGATTCTAATTCTAGCAGTGATAAATGCACATCAAAGAAATTTCAAAAGCACGAAACTCAAACAAATCTTAAGAGATGAACTAGTGATACTCACTTGAGCCCCTATTGCATGAACAAGAAAACCACTTATTGAGAATCCGATAAGACCTCCAACAGATGAACAGAATCCATTTAAGCTTATCATATCAGCAGCAAGATGAGGGTACACTATACTGTTTTCTGCCACGCAAGCATCTATAGTAACATCAGCTATCGCCACGCTAGCGCTTCCGGTCATCAATGCCAACAAAGCGAACAATGCATGAAGCTTGCTGTGGAGAGCGAGTATAAGCATTGCAATCACTCCGATGAAGCCTGCATACTCCTCAAAAACAGGGAGGGAACAAAACAAACAAAATACTCATTTTCTATTTATGCTTTTACTAAATGACGCTTATTCTCCTATCAAGAGAATAGTAGTAGTAGTATGAATGCCATTGTTAGCGAACAATGGCTCATTTTGGCTTATGCTGTTTGCTGCAAAGCTTGTTTTTCAAAATAAATGCACCTACACAGTCACATTGATTCCTTCCTGCTAGCTATTTGATACTCCTCTATGCAGTTAATGAATCAAGATTAAGATGTACTGAACTCACCATCATTTCAAAATAAGCTTTTTTAATGATTTAGCTTGGATCTTATGCTGCACCTACTAGATGTAAAGTCAACTAGTGCATAGCCATTAGCTAATATAGGCATGTTTGATGCTCATTGCCGTTGACACATTTTGTCACTACTTTTCAGTATCACAAGTCATCTAACTTTACTTGCACTCCTACATTTCAGCAAGATATTGTTCAGTCCTAAAGTTCCTATCAAATTGGACGAGGAACACTGGTTTTCCAGAAATCAGGACCCAGGAGCGTCTCTAACCAAAGACCAACACATGCTCCTCACCTGCAAGAATAAAGTAGGGCCGGCGGCGGTATCCGGCAACGGGGAGCACGTCGGTGAGCAGGCCCCAGAGCGGCTTGACCATCCAGGGGATGGACGTGACGCCCTGGTACACCTGCGCCACCGACGGCTGCACCCGCTGCACGTCCTTCCAGTAGTAGTCGGACGCGACGCGCGAGATGCCGCCACCGAGGCCCTGGCTGATGCCGTACGTGGCCACCACGCCGAAGACGAAGCTCCAGTGCAGCTCCCTGGCCAGCATCCGGAACCACGCCACCGGCGACGTTGGGGGGCTGCCGTGGCCATGGCCGTCGCCCTCGGCCACCTTAGCTGGCGACCCCGGGGCCGCCTCGATGAAGACATTGGTGTCCCTCTCCTTGTCCTCGGCGAGGTCGGGGGCCGGCTGCGGCGACATTTCCGTGGTCGCTTGTGCTGTCGCGCGCGAGATCTCCTATGGCCCGCAGCCTGCTAGGAGACTGCGACAGAGCTCGGATTTCTTCACTGGGCTTTACCGAACCTCTCCATGATCCGGATAATGGATGCTCGATGCTCCAGGCACAGATTTGGGGTTTTCTTGGATTCTACGCACTGTGGGAAGCGACAGCAAGATCGGAGCTCGGTGAGGTAGGTGCGTCTGTATCGTATCGATCCAGAAAGTCTTGAAAAAACCAAGAGAGTGTCAAGCTAACCGCTCCTGAAGGTATCAATCAGATCAAAGGTTTGCTCGAACCTTTTGTTACAATCTGAACTTGGGATAAACTGGCAAAAGAAATGGAGAAAAATGTCAAGAAAAAATGCTGGCAGGCGAATGGTGCCCAATGGCTTCCAAAAACACACCACTGGGCATCGAGACATGAATGGGGTTAGCTGCAGACATCAGGTACAAGTGGACTATAAACAAGAACAGCGTGAAGTAAAAAAAGTTGCACGAGATCGAAGTCCTAAGAAATTGGGAGATTCCTTCGGCAGATTAGCCGTTTGACCTTTTGTTTAATTGGTTTTAAAAACGGTGAGCTGGCTCGCTAGCTGACAGCAGCATGGACAAAGAGTGCCTGTCGTGTGGGCCCCTGATACCGGGCCAGCCTTGTGCGGTGGCCGGTGGGTCGTGTACTAGTGCAGTTGGGTAGCCTTGCTGCGTGACGTGAGAGTGGTACGAGTACGACAGGGATAGTTAGCTAATCGGCTAGAGCAACTCCAGCAAAATTCCTGCTTAACACTATGCTGTCGCACTAAGAGCTGATTTGGTGGACATGGAACTGGAGAGGATTCATGTGGGAGGAATCACCTTCAATTCCATGTCCATCAAATCAGCGCTAAAGAATTTCTATCCAAACACCTCGGCTTTGAACAAAAAAACTCTACATAGTTTCTAAAACTATAGTAAAAAACCGGAGTACCTTTTTACCTACTTCAAAAACAACTAAAAATAAACTAGACATAAAGTTTACAAGTATATTTACATTTACCTACCACTATCACTCATTTAAAAAAACTATTGATTCTTTCTTTCTCCTGTAACCTTTCTCTTCTCCTCCTCGCACTTTCT
This sequence comes from Zea luxurians, assembly GCA_029449295.1. Taxonomy (NCBI): domain Eukaryota; kingdom Viridiplantae; phylum Streptophyta; class Magnoliopsida; order Poales; family Poaceae; genus Zea; species Zea luxurians. The sequence goes on along the minus strand of JAOPSE010000449.1, from coordinate 406,362 downwards.
CCCTCCATCGTCAACCACGCTTCCTCCCATGCATGTCGCCAGTCGCGCCTCCTCCCTCTGTCCACGGGGCATCGTGGGTCCTCCCTCCACCGCCCGCCGTGCCTCTTTCTCGTCCCGCTAACAAGCGTGCCTCCTCCTTTGCACGCTAGCCGATACGGTTCCTCCTCCTCTGCACATCGGTTACCACAACTCGTCCTCTGCCGATCACCGCAACTCGTCCTCTGCCTACTGGCCGCTACGTCTCCTTCTTTGCCCACCGAGGTTGTCGTCCAAGCTTGCCCGAGCACCGCCGTGCTCTGGATAACGTGATTGAAGATACAAGAGAATGACGAGTGGGATCATTCAGCCAAGGGAAAGGATGTACTTTCGCTTGTAAAATCTTATTCCTAGAGCTAGGAACCCTTTTCTACCCAAACACAACTAAAACTCCATAATAAATTTGCTCCATCCATCCTAGAGTTTTTTAGCAGAGCTGCTCCATGGAGGAGCATAGTCATTCCAAACAGACCCTAATAATATAGATGACCAAGTAAAATTATAGCTATTAGATATAGGTGATCAGATAAAAAACAACTATTAAAGCATCCAAATTTAGAAATTAAAATGGACATCCAAATCCTCTTTTCAACACATATTTCTAGGGCTAGTTTGAAAACTCAAATCTCCTTGGTTCTCGGACAAGCCTCTAAATTATGGTTTCATCTGTTTTTTCGTGTTCCCCTCTCAATGTTGTATGACTCCCTCAATGACATGTGACTCCCTTCTCTGATAGTGGTTCTTGTCCTAGCGGCACACTGGCTTCTTTGGCACTTCTGTTTTTGATGATGTGACTCCGAGGTCAGCACAACTCTCTCCTCTGATGGCACGACTCTAATGGGGTAGCATGCAATTCTGCTGCTAGGGGAGAAACATCATCAAAAGCAAAGTTACCATGATGAAAATTATCATACCATTCGTCATCATTACTTGGGCTTTTTTGATGAAGCTCTCTCTGTTGTGGCCTTCGTCCTTCGTCGTCTTACATAATATGACACATTTCTTCGGCAGCTTCGTCAATCTTCTTCTGAAGTTCAGCTAGCCGAAACATTTTCTCTCTCTTTCTCTGCACTTGCTGGTGCATGGCCTCTAAGTCTCTAATCTCTTGGTCTAGCTCCTCCTCCTACGGTGTTGGGCTGGTGGCCTTCCTTTCTGGTTTTGGGCTTCTCTTAGAGAGAGCGCCTCTTGGTTGATGTCCAGCGGCTGAAGGGTAGCCCCTGGCGCTATTGCCTTCTTCGACGGCATGACGAAGGTAGTTGCTCAAGCTGTTGCTGAAAGTGGTCGTTTGAGTTCACCGGAGGTGGGTGCCAATGTTGGTCACTTGTTCTCAAATGATGTGAATAAAAAACAAGGCAACACAATTGTTAAAGATTAAGGATCTTTGTCCTCCGAAGCATTATCTCCTTTTAGATATAATGATCTTCAGACGAAGGTCATGAAGACGCACCTTCATCATTCATAAGAATAAGAGTACATAGAGATAATAAATGTAACCCATTTATTCATTCATATATGTATTTTCATGATATTCACATGGATATTAACATAATTTATATTACATTGATACCTTCAGCTTATTTGAAGGTGTTGACGCGAGAACAATCACAATCTAGTGTGAACAGTACAGTGGTACTGTTCACATATTATAGGCATGGGACGCAACCCGGATAAAATTACATTTATGACCTTAACATTTGTTCATAACTGTAACAGAAGTCATTAGCGACTAGCTAGTCTTTTCCTCTTTGGCTTAGCATCATGCTTGATCTTCGTCGTCATTTTGAGCCGAAGCTGTTACTCTTCGGCTATAGATTCGTCTTGAAGACCTTCGATAGAAGAGAAGACTTCCATCATGAGTCGAAGCTCCCTGTAATAATCACCATTATGCTAAAATCAAATGGTTAGTCATGTTTTTGAGAACCTTCGGAAGAGAAAGGCCTCCAAAAGTAGCCCCTCGCAGTATTAATTTGTTTCTTTGTAACAAATTCAGACTGTGATACGAACGAAGGCCTTTAGCCGAAGGTCCCAAAAAACACCTTCCCTTCGCTAGAATAGCGAATCGTTCTGAACCGTGGGACCCACCAACCAGTAGAGCTCTGAGTATATATATAGAGGCCTGCGTTGTGAATATTTTTTGTGCCATCTAGCCTTTTGTGCTGTGATTGCCATTTTAGCCTTCTTCTTTTATGAGCGTAATTGTTTTTTGAACTTCGACATTTGTTGTGATCATCGTCGAAATGGCTGAAGATAAGAAGATTGTACACCCCACACCTGTTGGTTTTTACTAAGCAATGGAAAGGACCAACGTTGAAAAAATCACTAATGAGATGCTGACTGGGCTATCTGGGGATTCCAGTGACAGTGATAGCTTTGATGTGGAAAGTGGTAATGAGGATGCCGAAGATCGGCCGTAGAGGCCAAGCCATGTTGTTTTCGGGAAATCAACTATCAAACAAGGGCAAATTGAAGCGATGAAGGGCAAATATTTCCATGATATATCTGTAGTGAGGGCTAGGGGAGAAAGCACTGTTCCTCTTCCCAAAGCAGATGAAGTAGTGGTTTTAAATGTTTTATGAAGGTTGGGTTGCGTTTTTCTTTGCACTGAATGCTGATTGAAGTGTTAAAGACATTTGAAATATACCTTCATCAGCTTACTCCTGAAGCTTTAATTAATGTGAGAGTTTTTATTTGGGCTATGAGGAGCCAAGGGCTAGAGCCACATGTCAGGTGCTTCTGTAATTTTCATGAATTATCTTACCAGACGAAGGCAACTGGGAAGGAGCAATACCATAACAACTTCGAGTGCTACAGCTTCGTGCCCTGCTCTGATGCAAGATATCCCGTGCTAACATTTTGGAAGAAATGACCGGGGTCTTGAATGAAACAATGGTTCTATGTGAAAAATGATCTAAGTGAGAGAGAGGATGCGAGGGGCATTATTCAGCATCCCATATGGTCACGCTTCGGCATTAGAAGGCCGACCATTACGATTGGGAATGAATGGCAAGTGTGTTTAATGGCTTTCAACACCGTGTGCACTTGCATCGGTACCAGGGATTTGGTATAGGGACACATTGCTTACAAGGTATGGCCTCTTATGAGTGACTGGGAGGTGCCGAAAGAAACTGTTTCTGGCTCTAGCCAAGGTGATTTGGTTTATCTAAGATACACCTTATGGTATAGAAGCCAATTTGATGAGCCAAATGACGATTGGCTAGAGGCTATTGAGGCAAATAGTGATGAGCTGCTGGACAAAGAGTGCCTGTCGTGTGGGCCCCTGACACGAAGGCAGAGGACGAAGCCATGATCATTGCCTTCGGCGCTCGAGGAAAACAGAGACTGAACAGAGTTTTTGATGTGCTCGGGTTTGTTTATCCTGGCTATTGTTTTCCTGCTCGAAAACAAGGAGGGAAGAGAAAAATTGCCACTTCGACCTCTTCTGGTGCACCGAAGCCGAAGAGAGCTAAAGTCCCGACTCGTAGGCCAAAGCTACATTCTTTAAAAAAGACGATTGTAGCGCCTATGACAGAGAAGGTGAAGCTTGTTGAAAGTGTTGAAGCTATTCCCTTAGCTATGGTGTCACACCTGGTTTTGGAAGGTAAACCGAATGCGAACCATGTACGTGCCAGGATCAGAAACTCACATACACAACAATTACATAATTGGACATCATCACACAATGCTCAAAATAAATAGCGGAAAGGTACTTTATTACATCAAGATGTCCGAGACATCCACATAGTCTAATACATAGCCATAATGTTCAACATAAATATCAAAGTGTGGAGAAACAAAACGTAGAAGCTAAGCCTGCACAGGCAGCTGACTGGGGGTTTGCCACTAAGAAAGAACTAGAACTCGTCGTAGTCCTGAAACTCCTCGAAATCTTCTATGTTGCCAGCATAACCTCCTGAGCATTGAGTACAATGGGGACAACCTGGGGTGGGGTGGTGTGTAAAGCAAGGGTGAGTACACATCAACGTACTTAGCAAATGTCCCGTTTGGCTAAAGTGGACTAGCTGTATGTGGGGTTGAAGTTAAGCAGTTGCTTTTAGTTGGTCAAGTATTTATTATTAGTAGTAGAGCCAAGTTTTAGTAATAAACCCAATTATTACCCAAAAGTACTCCCTCAAAAGAGGAAATACTAGAGATCAGATTTATAACATCATTGTTAACCATCATGATGAAAGTAACTAGAATTCTTCTAATCAAAGAGGATCCCAAGGTTGCTCTTAACCATGAGCTCGGCTGATATACCAGTTTCTAACACTCTGCAGAGGTTGCACACTTTACCCACGAGTCGTGATCCCTTTCCAGCCTAGGTTGTATAGACCCGATCTTCACTACCGAGGTGAATGGCCAGGGATACACTACATAGCCTTTACAAAGACTCCCCTGGTGCATAGCTTTTCGTTAGGTTTTGCCAGTTGTACAAATGCAGTACACCTCCCCAAGGTGGGTGACTAACAAAACCAAATCGAATGAACCTCTGCACCCCAACCTTAGCAGAGCGAGCACTACGCCCCAGCCCCCATTGACGGCCCTCAGGCAAAGCCAACTACACCCTCAGGTTCATTTAATTAATCAACTAAGGGCGTCCCATTCCACCCTCATGGTTGCACTGTTATCCCGGGTGGTCACTCCACGAACAGGTCCTTACGGAGAGGTACTCAGGAAAAAGGCCTGAGCCCCCTAGAGTATCACAAGATCATCAACATAATCAGGATAACAGTATCGTATCATAAATGTTCACATCATGTTCGTTGATTAAAGTTAAGGCAATAACAAGATGCTAACCATGATAACCCAAAAGGTAAACAAGGATAAGTAAATACAGACTAGTCAATCCTTAGGTTTCATAAAGTAATGTGGGACAGTGAATTATAGAGTACGTAGGACATAATAGGTCAGAGGACACTTGCCTTCACCAGGCTGTTGCTCAGGGAGGTCTCCAACAACACACTCAGGAACCTCGGACTGCTCGTTGTCTAAATAAAGCGAGCATGCATTCAATACATTTGGAAAGTACAAATGAACAGCACACCAAACATGTACAAACATAGGAATACATCTGAAAAGGCACAATACTACATAAGGGATAATGAGTTCAAAGTATAACATAAACTAACTTCATTTGGAAATAGATTATTACTTCTCTAAGTGTTACTCACAAATACATAACATAGTTCAATTTATTTTATTGTGACCTAAAAATTAGAACAGAGATGAATTCATGTAATACACATTATTAATCTTACAAGATTAAACATGTTTTAAATCTCTATGGTTCTCCTTTTATTTATTTTATTAAATAAACAAATATACACCTACATTAATTCATACTTAATCATAAAAATTAGAATATGCAGATAGTAGCTAGAACTAATTTATTTGAACAGAGAATAATACTATGAACATTTTGCAATTTGAATCACTAAATTTGGAGTTCATATGCAAAAGATATGAAATAAACAAGTTTGGGAATTCAAAATATGAAATTAGGTCTAATTCTATGAATACTTAAAAGTCCAGGGTTCAATCTGCAAGAATACAGGTGCCTACGCGTGAAAACCAGGGACGGCGGGTTGATTCTAAACAAACCGAGGGTCTCTTTAATAAAACTACCGCGCGAAGGGGTATCGAGCGATTCTAACCGTTAGATCAGAAACCGATGGTCGAGATTAGATCTGCGGCCGAGGGCGCGCGCGCGGGGGCGAGTGCTGACAGGCGGGCCAGGGGCGTCAGCGATAGAGGGGGGAACGCACTGACCGAGCAGGCCCAGCGCCAGGGGACTTGGGCGTTGACAGGCGTGCCAGGGGCATAGGGCGCGCGTGTGCGAAGCGGTATCCCACGATCTGGGCCGTGCGATCAGGATCGGACAGAGGGGATCAGACCGAGGAGGGGTGAATGGCTGCGGGCGGCGCTGCTCCTCTCCGCGGCGGTTAGGTCGTCGGAGTTGAGGCAGGCGCGTGCTAGGGGGGTCGCCGGGATTGGGCAGAGAGGGTGAGAATGCCACGATGAACTCAATGGCGGGGAAGAGGCCACGAATCCAAGGGCAGAGAGGGGAGAATGGAGGGGAGAAGGTCTCGGGCGAACCGGAGGAACTCTGGCGAGGCATTACGGCCACCAGGAGGGGGCTTAAGGCGCGCTAAGGCCTGGGCTAGCTTTAACAAAGACAGAAGCACCCTAGGGATTAACGCCGGGGAACTAGACCGGGCTAAATCGGTCGTCCACCACGCGAGCACGGCGGACCACCGCGGCCGAGCACCGGCTATGCCGAAATTGGCCAAGCATAAAGCGAAATAGGGAAAATTGGGTATGGGGACAGGTGTCTCACCTCGGGGCGGAGCTCGGGGAGGCTTGGCGCGATCTCCGGCGAGCTGGATGGTCGGGAACGCGGGTGCGGGTCTCCGGCGGCGTCTGGCGGCGAGGGCAGAGCGCGCGAGAGAGAGAGCAAAGCTAAGCGAAATGAGGTAGGGGAGTGAGTGCGGGCACTGGCGGGGCTCTAAGAATGGAGCTGGGCGCGTGGGCGGGAGTCGTGGCCGAGAAATCTGGCGATGTGCGTGAGTGCGCACTCGCCGGTCCACGACGGGCGCGGGGAGGGCAGATCTGACAGGGCAGGTCCACGGCGCAGAGAGAGAGAGAGAGAGAGAGAGAGAGAGAGAGAGAGAGAGAGAGAGAGAGAGAGGAAAGGGGCGCTCGGGGTAACGGCTCAGCAACTGGTGAACCAGGCTCGCGAGGTAGAGAGAGAAGAAGCGCGCGAGTGAAGAAATCGATGCCGACAGGTCGGCCCCAGTGGGCAGAGAGCGAGACAGAGAGGGAGCGCGTGAGAGAGAGAGCTGCCGCTGATAGGTGGGGCCTGCCTGTCAGGCGGTGCGGGCGCGCGGCCTAGCTGGGCCGAGTTGGGCCGGCTGGGCTGTATTTCCCTTTTTCTTTTTCTCTGGATTTTCTAATTCCTCTTCTGTTTCTTTTCTATAGGTTTTTCAAATCCAAATTTTAATTAGGTTTCAAATTCAAATAAATTCAAACATGTGCAACACTTCAAAGAATATTTTAAGCTCAGCATGATACAACATGTCATGACTCATAATGTTTTGGAAAAAATAAATAATTTAATCCCCTAACTTTAAGCTAAATCTACTTAAAAAGGAAAAAGGGAGAGAGAATCTAGAGAGAGATAGAACCTAGGGTGCGAGAGAGAAGAGTAACACATGAATTTGGGTGATCATCAGAAAGAAATTTTATACCCCCAAATTTAGGGCGTTACAGATCTATCCCCCTTAAAAGAATCTCGCCCTCGAGATTCAGGGCTGGCTAGAAAATAGCTCAGGGTACTTGGCTTTCAAATCATCTTCTCGTTTCCAAGTTGCTTCTTCTTCTACGTGGTGACCCCATTTGACTTTGCACATCCTGATGGTACTTCTCTGGGTGACCCAATCTGCTGTCTCTAGAATTTGAGTTGGCTTCTCAATATAAGTCAGATCTTCTTGAACTTCAAGATCCTCTGTTGGCAACTGCTCTTCTGGCACTCTCAAGCATTTCTTCATCTGAGACACATGGAACACATCATGCACAACTGACAGATTCTCCGGTAAGCTGAGTTGATATGCCACTTCTCCACGTCTTGCTTGAATCTGATACAGTTCGATATATCGAGGTGCTAGCTTGCCTTTGACTCCAAATCTTTTGGTTCCTCTGATGGGCGACACCTTCAAATAGACACAGTCTCCCACTTCAAAACTGAGTTCCCTTCTTCTGGTGTCAGCATAGCTTCGCTGTCTGGACTGCGCTGCCTTCAAATTCTCTCGGACCATTCTGATGTTCTCTTCGGCTTCAAGCAAAATATTTGGTCCGAACACCTATCTTTCACCAGGTTGGTCCCAATGCAATGAAGTTCTGCAATTCCTCCCATAGAGCGCTTCGAATGGTGTCATCTTTAGACTGGCTTGATAGCTGTTATTGTAAGAGAATTCTGCATATGATAATCTCTTTTCCCAACCTATCTTGTCTTGTAAAGCACAAGCCCTCAACATATCCTCCAGAATCTGATTGGTTATCTCCGTTTGACCATCTGTCTGCAGGTGATAAGCTGAGCTGAACTTCAAGTGTGTGCCCAAAGCTTCATGTAACTGCTGCAAAAAATGAGAGGTGAACTGAGTGCCTCTATCTAAGACTATCTTCTTCGAAACACCATGCAAGCACACAATCCGAGCCATGTATAGTTCGGCCAACACCGCACTGTTGTAGGTGGTCTTGACTGGTATGAAATGGGCCGCCTTTATCAAATGGTCCACTACTACCCAGATAGAGTCATAACCAGTACGAGTGCGAGGCAAACCGACTATAAAGTCCATTCCAATCTCATCTCATTTCCACTGAGGAATCTGCAACGGTTGCAACAAACTTGCAAGCCTATGATGTTCTGCTTTAATCCTCTGACAACTGTCACATACAGCCACATACTCTGCTATCTCCCTTTTCATACCGTACCACCAGAATCTTTTCTTTAGATCTTGGTACATCTTCTCACTACCAGGGTGTATAGAGTAAGCTGTCTCATGGGCTTCCTTGAGAATCAGTTCCCGGATTGATTTGATGTCAGGAACACACAGTCTGTCCTTGAACCATACCACTCCTTCTGCATCTTCACGGAAATCCTTGCCTTTTCCGTCTATGATCAGCTGCCGGATCTCGTTGATCTTCCCATCATCCTTCTGACCTTTCTTGATGTCTTGCTTTAGAGTGGGTTCCAACTCAATTGTCACCCCTCGGGTGTTGTTCAGAAATCTGAGACTCAATCTGTCGAACTCCTTCGCTAGCTCATACGGCATCGGGTGAGCGGCCAACATATTAACTTGACTCTTTCTGCTAAGAGCATCTGCAACCACATTTGCTTTGCCTAGGTGATAATGGATCTCCAGCTCATAATCCTTGATCAATTCTAGCCTTCTTCGCTATCTCATGTTTAATTCTGATTGAGTGAATATATATTTGAGACTCTTGTGGTCCGTGTAGATATCACACTTCTGCCCATAAAGATAATCCCTCTAGGTCTTCAATGCATGAACCACGACTGCTAATTTCAGATCATGAGTAGGATAATTCTTCTCATGAACCTTCAACTGTCGGGACGAGTATGCCACTACTCTCCCGTCTTGCATTAACACACATCCCAGTCGGGTATATGAAGCATCTCAATATACTGAGAATGGCTTGTGAACATCGGGCAGAATCAGTACTGGTGCCATTGTCAACTTCTCCTTCAATGTCTCAAAGGATTTCTGGCATGCTGGGGTCCACTTGAACTCAACCTTCTTTGCCAATAAGGCTGTCATTGGCCTGGCAATCTTGGAAAAACCTTTAATGAAACACCGATAATAACCAGCCATTCCGATGAAACTCTTGATTCCTCGGACATCTTTTGGTGCTTTCCAGTCCAAGATAGTTGTTACTTTCTTCGGATCTACAGCCAATCCCTCTCGGTTTATAATGTGACCCAAGAATAGGACTTCACTGATCCAGAACTCGCACTTGCTAAGCTTGGCATACAGCTGACAATCTCGTAGCCTCTGAAGTACTTTCCTCAAATGCTCCTCATGCTCTTGCTCATTTTGGGAATATATAAGAATATCATCAATGAACACCACTACGAACTTGTCGAGGTAGTCCATGAACACACTGTTCATCAAGTACATGAAGTAAGCTGGCTCATTCGTCAAACCAAATGACATGACCGTGAACTCATACAGTCCATACTTGGTGATGAATGTTGTCTTCGGTATATCTGAAGGTCGGATTCTAAGCTGATGGTAGCCTGACCTCAGATCTATCTTCAAGAACACACTGGCTCCTCTCAACTGATCAAATAAATCTTCAATGCCTCTGTCAACATGCTAAGGCTGTAATTCAGCTAGGATTCTTGCTCTCAGCCAACGATATTAGAAACCCTTCGGCTGAAACCACCGCACTAAGTGGAAAGTTTTATAGCGAAGTTTGGCTAAAGGGTGGTCGAGAGATAACTGATGAAGCTATTAGAAAAAAACAAAAATAATCTCATGATTCTTTGGAAGAAGCCAGAAAAGACGAAGAAGCTGCTGAACGCACAAGACTTATAGGTACATCTATCGTGACTTAGCTTCGTAATTTATTTTAGCTTCGGAACTAACAGACACTTGTATTTTGGTGCAGCTGAGCTCTCTCCCCCTCTGGAGCCATACGATCCTGAAGTTTATCCATCTCTAAAATGGCGCTTGACACAATTAGGATCGCTAATGAAGCCGTTGACGAAGCTATCAACAGACTACTGAACGAAGCTGCCGACAAAGTTTTGAAAGGGGATGACTAGAGCTTATCTATTGAGACTTTAGAGTTTCTATATACATTTTTCTTTTGTAAGAAACACTTATCAACTATTTGTATATTTAATAATGTCATATATTTCTTTGTGAGGCGTGAAACCTTCGTACGTACCGTTTTTTGAGCCGTAGGTGAAAAAACACCTTCCCTTCTTTTCACGCTTCATAAAGTAAGAAAGAAATCCCCCTTCTTTGCCAAAGTGACTCTAAAGATCTCGCCATAAATGTTGCATAAGAATACCATCGTCGAAGGTATAAACCCCATATGTCAATGCCTCTGTCAAATGCATGGATCTTGTATTATTGATACGTTCTTTCGCGACTCTTTGCCGAAGATTGACATAACCTCATGGGTTAGCCGATATGTTTGAAGGAGAAATTTTCCTTCTTTCTTCACTGTTTTTGTCGATGCAAAATGATGAATGATGTGATGTCATGCAATACGATGTGATGGAATGATGCAAATGACGTTGATGCACGAAACATAAAAAATAGGACTCTGCATCTCTTTAGGAACGACTTTGGAGTCTCTTCACCTTTTACTTAGGTGGTATTTTAGCTCTGCATTCCCTTAGGAACAACTTTGGAGCTAAGCTCTGCATCCCCTTAGGAACGACTTTGGAGCTTCTTCACCTTTTACTTAATTCCCTTAGGAACAACTTTGGAGCTTATTCACCTTTTACTTAGGTGGTATGTTAGCTCTACATTCCCCTAGGAACAACTTTGGAGCTTCGTCACCCTTTCTGTTACACTCGATGGTGTAACCCCAGATTCATTACAACATGACAAAGGTTGAACCTTCTTATATTGTCTTCGGGGGAAAATATAAAGACAGAAAAATAAAGAGTACATTAAGTATGTAAAATTTCTAATTGAGCCCATGTATTGTTTCAGTAAATATGTCTCGACTCAGGCACAATGTTGTTTACCGTGTGAGCTTCAGACTCTTCACGTGTGTCATGCTGTTGCCACGCTTGGCGATGCCCTTCTGGCTGCTGATTGTGAGACAAGGTTGGTGCCATAGGTGGTGGTGGTGGTAGCGGGGTCCATGTAGCTTGAGAGTGACTTGCCGAAGCAACTGATGTTGTGGGATGCTGGTCACCCACATACTCGGGAATGTATAGAGAATAACACAAAGCAGTATGCAGGACCTGCTTCGGGTGATTCTGCCGCGCGTTGGCTTCAGCTATTTCTTTTTTGCTTCTAGATCATGACTTGGCATGTCCTTGTTGTATGTCCCTTATCCTCCCCACAGAATAAATAGAACAACATTCTGGGTTGGGAACTAAACCTTCCTCTGAAGCTTCTTCCTCCTCTACCTCTTAGAGCTGGTGGCTTGTACGAACTTTGTTGCGTCCCTGAAGACTGGTAGCTTTGCTGATGGCCTTGAGCGTGGTTTCCTCTGTCGTCGCTTGAGCTGGGATTATGGATTGTTCTGACATGCCTAGGGTGGAGTCTTCCTCCGAAGCCCCTAGTTATCTTAGAGTATCTGTAGGCTTCTTCCCTTCTCTGCCGAAAATCATTATCGTCCCTGATGTACTCGTCCATCCTCTGCAGAAGCTTTTCCAAAGTTTGTGGTGGCTTCCTGGCGAAATACTGCACCGTCGGTCCTGGTCGACCTTTTGATCATAGCCTCGATGGCAATCTCATTTGGCACCATTGGTGCCTAGGCCCTAAGTTGCAGAAATCGTTGGACATATGCTTGCAAGTATTCCTCATGATCTTGCGTGCACTGGAACAAGGCTTGGGCAGTTACTAGCTTCATCTGGAAACCCTGAAAACTGGTTACCAGCATGTCCTTCAGCTTTTGCCATGACGTGTTCATTCTCAGGCGAAGGGAAGAATACCACGTCGGAGCCACGCTCCTGACTGACATGATGAAGGATTTCACCATGACAGTCGTGTTGCCACCATATGATGATATGGTTGCCTTGTAGCTCATAAGGAAATGCTTCGGATCAGAATGCCCATAATACATGAGAAGCTGCGGTGGCTTATAGGATGGTGGCCATGGGGTAGCCTGCAATTCTGCTGCTAGAGGAGAAACATCATCAAAAGCAAATTACCATGACGAAAATCATCATACCATCATTGCTTGGGCTTTCTTGACGAAGCTCTCTTTGTTGTGGTCTTCATCCTTGGTCGTCTTGCGTGATATGACACATTTCTTCGACAGCTTCATCAATCTTCTTCTGAAGTTCAACTAGCCGAAGCATTTTCTTTCTCTTTCTCTGCACTTGCTGGTGCATGGCCTCTTAGTCTCTGATCTTTTGGTCTAGCACCTCCTCCTGCGGCGTTGGGCTGGTAGCCTTCTTTTTCTGGTTTCGGGCTTCTCTTAGAGAGAGCGCCTCTTGGTTGATGTCCAGCGGCTGAAGGACAACCCCTGGCACTATTGCCTTCTTCGGTGGCATGACGAAGGTGGTTGCTCGAGCTATCGGCAAAAGTGGTCGTTTGAGTTCACTGGAGGCGGGTGCCAATGTTGGTCACTTGTTCTCAAATGCTGTGAATCAAGAACAAGGCAACACAATTCTTAAATATTAAGGACCTTCGTCCTCCAAAGCATTATCTCCTTTCGGATATAATGATCTTTAGACGAAGGTCATGAAGGACACACCTTCATCATTCATAAGAATAAGAGTACATAGAGATAATAAATGTAACCCATTTATTCATTCATATATGTATTTTCATGATATTCACATGGATATTAACAGAATTTATATTACATTGATATCTTCGGCTTGTTTGAAGGTGTTGACGCGAGAACAATCACAATCTAGCGTGAACAGTACGGTGGTACTGTTCACATATTTATAGGCACGGGACACAACCCGGATAAAATAACATTTATGACCTTAGCATGTGTTCATAACTGTAACAAAAGTCATTGGGGACTAGCTAGTCTTTTCCTCTTTGGCTTAGCATCATGCTTGATCTTCGTCGTCATTTTTGAGCCGAAGCTGTTACTCTTCGGCTATAGCTTCGTCTTAAAGACCTTCGATAGAAGAGAAGACTTCCATCATCAACCGAAGCTCCCTATAATAATCACCATTATGCTAAAAGCAAATGGTTAGTCATGTTTTTGAGAATCTTCAGAAGAGGAAGTGATGAGGATATCACTTCTATACATACAATGAATGGACCGATAACACGATCGCATGATAGCTAAATCTCCAGGTACATTCTACCGTAGTCAATTGTGTTTCAGAGCTTACGCTTGGGGCCATGGATGTTTTGATGATTAGAAACCTTGGAGAGGACCAGCAAGGACTTGGGAAAGGGCAAGGTGTTGAGGAGGAGCAGCAAGGGCGCCCACAATAGGAAGGAGATCAAGTCCGACTCGCCTGCGACTCCATCTCGGGTTCTAGGACCAGTCTGCACTAAAATGGACACCCAAGATGCATCCGGACTCCGATTATGACGGACTTGATATGGTTGGAAAGATAAAGATATTATCTAACCAACCCAACTAGTTCCACCTTAAAATTCATCCGGAGTCAACGGGAATCGTCGAAACAATTTAGCATTCAGATTCTGTTTTGGTGCTGCGACACCGTCTGTTGGGCCATTGGGCCGTGTATCGCGTCAGAGCCCATTAGGGGCGAGTCCAGGGGTTACACATGCCCTAATACTCTATTTATTCAGCAGCCGCCGCCACATTAGGTTTTTGGGTTTTGCTTAGATCATTCTGTCATCGAACAGTGTCGCCGTCATCAGTTTGTGAGACCCCATCCCGTAATCAATACAATTTTGGTTGCGTTTCTTTCCTGTTCTTGCTTGTGTTCTTGATTGCGCTTGTAGGGATAAGCCTTTGTGGCGAGGTCACTAGTGTGTCATGGGTGATAACCAACGGAGCCGTGGTGTAGTGATTGCGAGGAACCGTTCGCTCGGAGCCTTGGATCATCAACGTCGAGATCTCCACTCAATCAAGTTATCGTATCTCACGGAAGATCGGGCCGCATCTTCTATCAGTTGGTATCAGATTTCTAGGTTGCCTGTGAGGTATAATCCTACCTTTAGATTAGTTTTGTTTCGTCCCATAGTCCACAAAAAGCCAAATAAATAATAATTACGATCAGTTTATTCCGACCTAAAACCATCGCCTTAGCCTTTGCACAATTCAGTTTTAGAGTTCGCAGTTCTGAGTTCGTGTTCTAGGTTGAGTTGGTTGCTGGTTTAGATTTGTTTTGGTTCAGTTTGATTCTGTCCATCCGCTTCCATCCTATAAAACCGACCATATCCACAAAACAGATCTTATCTCAAAAACCCACCCTATCCACAAAACAGATCCTATCTCTAAAACCGACCCTATCCACAAAACAGATCCTGTATCTAAACCGACCATATCCACAAAACAAATCCTATCTATAAAACCGACCCTATCCATAAAATAGATCCTACTCTACAACCGACCTATTCACAAAATAGATCCTATCTCTAAAACCAATCATATCCACAAAACCGAACCCCACCCTTCCAACACCTCGCCAGAAACCCTAATTCGGAGTCCAAACTTAAAACGGCCGTAACTTTCGCCTCGGAACTCGAATCGGGTCCATTTTTTTCAAATCGCACAGAATTAAATTTCGCATCCGATTCTTTCTAGTTTTGCCGGATTCGCTGTTTTTAAATTCCCAAATTCAGCTAATAGGACTTCTCATTTTCCAAACATTTATTCTGATTTTAGGGCAAACTTGTAGAAATTCTAGAGGATGTGTCATTGCACAAAAAATCTAAAACTTGGTGTGTTTTCTTCTTATGTGCTGCTGCAAAAGAGAAAAATATAAAAAAATATTTGAAAAAAATCGCAAAAAAAAAAGAAAAGCACATAAACAGAAACGCCAGTGTTTTGTGCACCTATGTGATTATTTTTCCCCAAGCCTGTTTTCTTGCCGCACCTAGATACTTGTACCTCCTTTATTGTGCCTTGGTCCAATGTTCTATTATATTTTCTAGGCCAGTAACTAGGACGAGTACTTGTAACACTTATTCAGCATTGCTATCTGTTACTGACTTGTGTGCCACATATATATATTTAGTCAGTCTTCCCAGAGCTCTAGCTTTCTCTTAAGTAGAATAGATACTCTTTTGCAATCACACCCACGCTTGTTGGACAGTCACACCGGTCACCGTTTGCCACCTGCAGTGCTGGTAAGAACCTTGTAAGAGCGGGGTAAGATGCTTCATAATTTGTATTCCACCACCACCACCACCCTAAGAGATAGTTGTAGGGTTCACATTGTTTGTTGCCTTTTTGTCTCTGTTTTGCTAACAATGATAGGACCAAAGAATCAAATGGACAAGGACAAGGGGCCTAAGCTTAACGATGATGAGTGTGTCTCTCAGCTGGAATTGAAGGAGATGATGCGCGCGATGACTGAAGCTTTTAAAAAATACCAGGACTCTGCGGTGACATCCTATGAGCAGCTTGATCGACGAGTTGCTGAACTTGTTACACGCATGGACGTACTGGAGGCTCGTCCCCCCCACCAACTCCAGCCCTAGCTCACTCTCCTGTAGACGACGACAATATTTATGCACCGCTACGACAACGCCTCCCACGTAATCGACAAGGTATGGGAGGTAATGGTAGACGTCGTCATCATAATCCTAAACCAGACCATGATCCATTTGCTAAGATTAAGTTCTCTATTCCACCGTTCATGGGTTCTTATGATGCTGAAGCTTACTTAGACTGGGAGATGACGGTAGAACAAAAATTTAATTCCCATCTTGTTCCTGAGCAGCATAGGGTTAGACAAGCCACTAGTGAATTTAGAGATTTTGCTATCATTTGGTGGAATGAACTTGTTAACACACGTGCTGCACCACAAACATGGAATACGTTAAAAGAGGAGATGCGAGCTCGCTTTGTTCCCCCTTCTTATAGACGTGATATTCGAAAAAATTACAACGCTTAGATCGGGGAGACATGTCGGTACATGAATACTACCAAGAGCTTCAGAAAGGTATGCCACAATGTGGGGTAGTTGAGGATCTGGAGGATCAAATGGTTAGGTTTTATGGGGGATTGAGGCGAGAGATTTCGGATATTGTTGATTATAAAGAATATCATTCTATACAATGCTTGTTCCATCTTTCTATATTGGCAGAAAAAGAATTGCAGGGTCGTCAACAGCGGAGGAGCAGCACTTTCGCGCCACGCCAGCCACCGGCGCCAGCCAAGGCGTCATCCTCTTCGGGCGTACGGACGTCCACGTCTTCCTCCACCAGCAGCACACGCAGCACCGCTCCTTCGGCATCACAGGGACACGACAACAGCAAGTCCTTGGTGCCTTCGAGTGTTGCAGCAAAACCTGCTATGACCACCTCTTCCACAGGCCGCTCCTCCGACATCAAGTGCCACCGCTACCAGGGACTTGGCCATATTCAGCGAGATTGCCCCAGCAAACGGGCATACATTGCTACTGGTGATGGTGAGTATGTTAGTGCTTCTGATGTTGAAGATGAAGATACTGTTGGAGCTAACATTGCAGAGACTTATGATGGTGATGAAGAGGTTATTGGTACAACAGCAACCGAGACCTATAAGGCCTTGATTGTGCAACGAGCTTTGAGTGCCACGGCTAGTGACGACGACAACAGACAGCGCCACAACCTCTTCAACATGTTCCTCATCGTCAAAGACTGTCGTGTACATACCATCATTGACGGTGGTAGCTGCAACAATTTAGTGAACGTTGAGGTGGTCAAGAAGCTTGGCTTGACCACATGAGAGCATCCCCACCCTTATCACATTCAATGATTTAACAATAGCGGTAAGTTCAAGGTAACAAAAACAGCAAGGGTGCATTTTTCTATTGGCTCTTACCATGACTTTGCTGATTTCGATGTGGTGAGTATGGATGCTTGCTCTCTTTTACTGGGACATCCTTGGGAGTTTGATACTGATGCTATTCACCATGGTAGATCTAATAAATATACTTTCATGCATAAGGGAAAGAAAATTGTGTTGCTTCCTATGACTCCCACTAAAATTGTCCACTTTGAACATGAGAAAAAGACTAATGCTAAGCAAAAAGGTGTTTTGAACTCTGAAAATCAGCAACCTATTAAGTTAAAAACTCCTACTTTGCTAACCACTAAATCTGATCTTGATGAGTTACATGCCTCTGTTGAACTTTGCTATGCCTTAGTGTGCAAAAATGCTTTCTATTACATTGATGATACGTCTATTGCTTTGCCACCGACTATTGCTAACCTTTTGCAAAAGTATATGGATGTGTTTCCCTCTGAGATACCCCTTGGATTACCACCTGAGTTGCCTCCAGATTTTGGGGTTAGTCCCACCTTTAACATTTCAGATTTGAAGCCATATATGGGTGACGAAGATGAGATCGAGTCGAGGATGACTCCAATTCAAAAGGGGGAGGATGATGAGGACATCACTTCTATACATACAATGAATGGACCGATAACACGATCGCGTGCACAACAGCTAAATCTCTAGGTACGTTCTACCCTAGTCAATTGTGTTTCAGAGCTTATGCTTGGGGCCATGGATGTTTTGATGATTAGGAACCTTGGAGAGGACCAGCAAGGACTTGGGAAAGGCCAAGGTGTTGAGGAGGAGCAGCAAGGGCACCCACAACAGGAAGGAGATCAAATCCGACTCGGCTGCGACTTCATCTCGGGTTCCAGAAACAGTCTACACTAAAATGAACGCCCAAGATGAATCCGGACTCCGATTGCGACGAACTTGATATGGTTGGAAAGATAAAGAGATTATCTAACCAACCTAACTGGTTCTACCTTAAAATTCATTCGGAGTCAACAGGAATCATCGAAACAATTCAGTGTTCAGATTCTGTTTTGGTGCTGCGACACCGTCTGTTGGGCCATTGGGCCGTGTATCGCGTCGGAGCCCATTAGAGACGAGTCCAGGGGTCACGCACGCCCTAATTCTCTATTTATTCAGTAGCCACCGCCATATTAGGTTTTTGGGTTTTGCTTATATCATTCTGTCATCGAACAATGTCGCTGTCATCGGTTTGTGAGACCCCATCCCATAATCAATACAATTTTGGTTGCATTTCTTTCCTGTTCTTGCTTGTGTTCTTGATTGCGCTTGCAGGGATAAGCCTTCGTGGCAAGGTCACTAGTGTGTCACGGGTGATAACCAACGGAGCCATGGTGTAGTGATTGCGAGGAACCGTTCGCTCGGAGCCTTGGATCACCAACGTCGAGATCTCTACTCAATCAAGTTATCGTATCTCACGGAAGATCAGACCACGTCTTCTATCAGGAAGGCCCCCAACAGTAGCCCCTCGCAATATTAATTTGTTTCTTTGTAACAAATTCAGACCGCGATACGAACGAAGGCCTTTAGCCGAAGGTCCGAAATACACATTCCCTTCGCTAGAATAGCGAATCGTTCTGAACCGTGGGACCCATCGACAAGTGGAGCTTTGAGTATATATATAGAGGCCTGTGTTGTGAATATTTTTCGTGCCATGTAGCCTTTTGTGCTGTGATTGCCATTTTAGCATTCTACTTTTGTGAACGTAATTGTTTTTTCAGCTTCGACATTTGCTGTGATCATTGTCGAAATGGCTAAAGATAAGAAGACTATAGACCCCACACCTGCTGGTTTTTACAAAGCAATGGAAAGGACCAACGTTGAAAAAATCACTAATGAGATGTTGGCTGGGCTATCTAGGGATTCCAGTGACAGTGATAGCTTTGATGTGGGAAGTGGTAATGAGGATGCCGAAGATCGACTGTGGAGTCCAAGCCATGTTGTTTTTGGTAAATCAGCTATCAAACAAGGGCAAATTGAAGCGATGAAGGGCAATTATTTCCATGATATATCTATAGTGAGGGCTGGGGGATAAAGCACTGTTCCTCTTCCTGAAGCAGATGAAGTAGTGCTTTTTAAATGTTTTATGAAGGCTGGGTTGTGTTTTCCTTTGCACAGAATGCTGATTGAAGTGTTAAAGACATTTGAAATATACCTTCTTTGTAACACTAGGTGAACTCAGTTTGTACACTTGTCACACATGCACGTGAGCCAAGTGTCCTACTTTATAACACTCAAAGCAATAACAAATACTTCAGCACCATACTAGACATATGAGTTATCTCTGAATCGGTCTAAACTCTCTCTTTCCCATTCTTGTTAGAGCAAAGCCATTAGAATGGCAAACCACAAACCCTCACCTCATATACAAATTATTTATTGTAGTAACAAAACCATGATAGTTGGCACGCTAGATAGGGGACTCACATATTGAGTTTTATTTACGATGGCTCCCGTCATTTTTGTGATGCCTTCCTCCACAGATCGAGGGCCACCTTTGGGACCATGGACTTAATCACCATGGAGGATGATAGCCTATGTTTCATCACCGCCACCCCTTAGGATAAGGCAAGGCCAAGCCCCTCGATGGGCGTGTCTCGGCGAATCGACCAAGGATCATGCGGTATAGCAACCCATGCAATGATCATTAGGGGAATATGGGAGGTGAAGATAACCCAATTATAAGTGTCTGAATAAGCCCGAGTTTAGGAAGGTCAACTAGTGGGTAGCAGATAGCCCAACTCCTCATTCAACCACCCCAACCTAGCATGGGGAGTGGTCTTTGACATTGTTCCACCTAGGGCATGTCAAGCATGTAGGTCAGAGCTCGTTATTGTGAAGAGTCATGACCCTTGTCACTCTACAACCTCCTCAACATGTCTTCTAGCGATGGCTCCTAAATAAAGCCAAGGGACACCGCCAATGGGTCATCCCTCCATGACTGCTTCATGACCGAGAGGAAGAACACATCAACGCTAATAGGAGTACTCCCTATTGAGGATCAGCACTCTCCCGAACAAGAAGTTGAGTACTTGTAGTGCTAGGCCAAAAAACACCTAAGACAACAGAAGGCATCATAGGAGAAGCCGACACTGTCGATGCAGCAAGTCTCGACAACCCGCAACAAGTTGTAGAACAGTACCCCTATCACACCTAGATTCAAGGACAATTCTAGATGCATCTTATATGCGTGCCATGATCAAATTTTACATGTATGATGATTCAGTGTATAAAAACTAGTGTCATAATCTTTATTATTGTTGGGGGCCTTCTTCTTCGCCGAAGGTCCTCTAAGCAAAAACACCTTCGGCAAGGCCATATGCAAGCAGGAACAACATGAAGGTATATGCCGAAGCTGTAATCAAGGGAGCTTCGACATGATGACACAACTGAGATGAAAGGCAGCACCGACTTAAAGAAGAAAAGACCGCTTAGTCCCTAATGATTTGTCTCATGATTATAATTAGTTATTAAGGATATAAATGTAATTTTGACCGGGTTGCGTCCCGTGCCTATAAATAGATGAACAGTACCCATGTATTATAAATAGAATGGAAGCAAGGACAAGACCATATGTGATAATACAAGGGGATTTATGCAAACATGGAGTATGCTCTCCACTACTCAAGTGTTTATCCAGAACCGAAGGTCAAGAGCTGATGAAGGAGATACATGCAGGTTTATGTGGATCTCATATTGGGTCTAGGCCTTTGTTGGGGAAAGTTTTCAGACAAGGATTTTATTGGCCGAAGGCAGCTTCGGATGCAGTAGATCTGGTTCAAAAATGTGAAAATTGTCAAAGATGTGCAAGAGACCAGAAGCAACCTTCATCTCTAACCCAGTTAATACAGCCAACCTGGCCACTGCAAAGATGGGGTTTAGATTTGTTAGGTCCACTTCCACCTGCACAAGGAAATTTGAAATATGTCATTGTAGCAGTGAAATATTTCTCTAAGTGGATCGAAGCAAAACCTTTAGCAACAATAACTTCGGCCACAGTACAGAAGTTCTTTTGGCAAAACATTGTTTGCCGCTTTGGCGTGCCGAAGGCAATAACTGAGGACAATGGAACACAATTTGATGCCGAAACATTCAAGGATTTCTGTGACCGAATTGGTACAAAGATTCATTTTGCATCAGTAAGGCATCCAGAATCAAATGGACTGGTAGAAAGAGCAAATGACATTATAATGACAGGAATAATGAAGTTAATCTTCAACCAGCCCAGAGGAAAATGGCCAGATGAGTTGATTAAAGTGGTGTGGAGCCACAACACAACCGTGTCAAGGTCAACAAGATTTACACCCTTCAAGCTCCTGTTTGGTGACGAAGCAATAACACCAGAAGAAGCAAAGACAGGATCAATAAGAATAACAGCTTCGGTGGAAGACGAAGCTGATTATCAAACAACAAAAGATACTATAGAGGGGACCAGACTTCAGGATATAGAACACATCAATAAATATCAGTCCAAAACAATAAGGTGGCGTGATAGGAAGGTTCAATTGAAAAACATTAAGCCAGGGCATATGGTGCTTCGGAGAGTGGCCAACCCAGATACAGTGGGCAAGTTACAACTAAAGTGGGAAGGTCCTTTTCTGGTTGTATCTTCGTCAAGACCCGGTTCTTATATATTGAAGGATATGGACGACAACGACATACCCAAATCTTGGAATGCGGATGAGCTTCGACGGTACTATGTGTAATTTGATGTAGTCTTTTCCATTTTTTCTATGGCACCCTTTTTCTTTCAGGAGGGGAGAAAGGTTTTTAATGGGGCCATAGCTTGTAATTTTTCATTCTTATTTAGCCCTACATAATACAAGGGCCAAAATCCCCCAAACATGTAATATATAAAATCAGAGCTTGCACCATCGAGTGCAAAAAGAAAAAAACAGGGAGAAGCTCAAAAGACGTCCCTAAGGGGATGCAGAGCATGACGAAGCTACAAAAAGTCGTTCCTAAGGGAGCACAGAGTAAGTTTTCTACTCAAAAGTCGTTCCTAAGGGAATGTAGAGCCAAATACCACCGAAATAGAAGGTGAAGAAGCTCAAAAGTCGTTCTTAAGGGGATGCAGAGCTTAAATGCCACCGAAATATAAGGTGAAGAAGCTGCAAAGTCGTTCCTAAGGGGATGCAGAGCTTAAAGACTCAAACGTCGTTCCTAAGGGGAAGCAGAGTCTGGGGGGGTGCGGCTTCGTGTGTGTTTGGGACATTCATTTGCACATTACATTACATCATTCATTGCATCCATACAGACATTCATTTAGACATTCGTAGGATCATCATCATCATAACATGAAGCACGAACAGAAACACTCCATCTTCGATGATAGTGCTTCGATGAACATGAAGAAGTTTCGTTTTTTGCAAGGATATGCTTCGTTGTGTATGAAAAGAAGGGAAGGTGTTTTTCGCCTTTGGCTCAAAAGATAAAAGTTTCATCCACAGCAAAGCAACTTGTACATGGATGGAAAGGTAAAAATATATATTACAAGGTATGGACAAGTGTACAAAGTACTGTTCAATTTTCGATCACAATTTTCTTTTACAAAGATAATACAAATGCTTCTAAGCTCTATAGAGGCAGGCTTAAAGAGTAGCTTCAGCAGCCTTCGGAATGTGATTCAGATTGTCAATCTTCGGCACCACCATCCTGCAGACAAACAAGCGGTATAAGGTAAAAAGTAATTACAAGAGCTAAGGCAAGCAACATGTATAAGTTTCATACCGGCTTAAGCAAACTTCGGGCTTCGTCACCAGCCAGCTCTCGCCCGCCCTTAGCCCAAACTTGAGTTATAAATCTGTTTCCAATGCTTCGGGCTTCACTGGGGATATCAACCAAGTCTGTCGGAGATAGACTGAAGGTTGGTTTATTTACCGTTTTTCCGTGCGAACAACCAGCCTTCATAAATGCTATAGCTGTGCTGCGAGAAGCTAGCAAGGCACAGAAGTCACTGTGTCCGGCTATCACTTCATCAAGCGCCTCAACTTCGCTTTCAATATGTTTGAAGGTGTTTGGAATGTCTTCAGCCGAAGGGGTAAACTCTTCGGAGCTGGCTCCAACCGAGCTGAAGACTCTTTTCAATCGTTGTATGCAGCGGTTGCCAAAGTTCAAGCATATGTTCTGAAGCTCTTTCAAAGATTGTTGCAGTTTTGTATTTTTGTCAGCTTCAGCTTCATATTTTGTTTGCAAATCTTTTTTCTCTTGTTTGAAGCCCTCTAATTTTTAGACAAGTTCCTCGCTTAATTTAGCATTTCGGCTTGTATTTCTGCAAGTGAGCCCTCCATTGCATGAAGCAGGAAGTCTTTTTTCTCTAGAGAAGCTTCGTAGTCTTTAATCTTGTTTTCCAAGCCCTCGATATGATTTTGTTTTTCTTGTCTTTGAGGTTGTTGGGGCCATGCTTCGTTGCGCCGAAGGTCTTACACGAAGAAGCAGCTTCGGCTGAAGTTGTCCCCAGGAGATGGCCGAAGGTTCCTTTTTATGGAGCTTCGGCGTTACAAACCGACATAGAGATAGAATGACCTTTTTATCCATAGAGGTCTGAGTTAATGTTGTAAACTTTTGTAAGGGGCATAATTGTAATTCGTCACAGGCTGCGTCCTGTGTCTATAAATAGATGAACAGTACCCCTGTACTGTTCACGCGAACCTGTCATTTGCCTTCGCATCACACTTGTATTTTTGCCTTCTTCAGGACCGAAGGTACATTTATAATTTGAAGTCATTTATATTCATTCATGATAATAAAAATGGAAATGATTCTATGATAACATTTAAATGTTTATTTTATACCTCATGATTTATATGAATACTTCGTCCCTCGTTATTATGCTCATGAAGGTACGTCCTTCGTAACCTTTGTCCGAAATTCTTTATATCCTGAAAGGATATAATGTTGTGGAGGACGAAGGACTTTAACACTTAACATTTTCTGTGTTGCCTTGTTCTTAACTCTTAGCATTTGAGAACAAGCCCCCAACATTGGCGCCCACCTCCGGTGAACTCACTTCCACTTTTCTGAGCTGATGGCTTCGTTCAACAATCAAGCTGGAGCTGCTTCGGCTTCGAAGCTGGTGCTCCCGATAACAGGCGGTTCTTGCTCAAAGCCGGCTAACAAGAAGCAGAAGAAGGAGGCTCAGAGAAGAGTGCAGCATGTTGGAGTGCAGGGACCCTTCATCAAGTCAAAATGGTCCCACATTCCAATTACTTTCTCTCAGGAAGACCTTCAGCTTAAGGATTATCCTCACAATGATGCCATGGTTATCTCTTGCGTGATCAAAGGATTTCTGGTCCACAATGTCCTAGTTGATACAGGCAGTGCAGCTGACATTATATTTGCTAAAGCCTTCAGACAAATGCAAGAGCCCGAAGACAAGATTCATGATGCTATGCACCCTCTTTGTGGCTTCGGAGGGCGGCAGATTGTAGCACTTGGGAAGATTACCATGCCGGTAACCTTCGGATTTGTTAACAACACAAGGACTGAGCAAATTGTGTTTGATATTGTTGACATGGAGTATCCTTACAATGCTATCATTGGCCGTGGTACTCTTAATGCCTTCGAAGCAATTCTTCACCCAGCTTATCTCTGCATGAAGATACCTTCGGACCAAGGGCCTATTGCTATTCATGGAAGCCAGGAAGCTGCTAGAAGGGCCGAAGGAAGCTGGACTGACTCCAAAGCAATCCATAACATAGATGGAGCTGAAGCTTGTGAACAGTACAAATTCAGGAGGGAGAAGGCAGCTTCAGCGGATCAGCCGAAGCCCATGTTATTGTGTGAGGACATAGCAGAGCAGAAGGTGCTGTTGGGCTCGCAATTATCTGAAGACCAGGAGAAAACCTTGATAAGGTTTTTATTCAACAACAAAGATGTTTTTGCATGGTCAGCTAATGATCTCTGTGGAGTAAATCGCGATGTTATTGAACATTCGCTCAATGTTGACCCATCCTTCAGACCCCGAAAGCAGAGGCTTCGGAAGATGTCGGATGACAAGGCCGAAGGGGCTCGCAATGAAGTAAAAAGACTCCTCAGTGCAGGAGTTATCAGAGAAGTAAAGTATCCAGAGTGGCTAGCTAACACTGTTATGGTGAAGAAGGCCAATGGTAAGTGGAGAATGTGTATCGATTTCACAGATCTCAACAAGGCTTGTCCGAAGGACGAATTCCCGCTGCCAAGGATAGACTCTTTAGTCGATGCAGCAGCTTCTTCAGAACTCATGAGTCTCCTGGACTGCTACTCAGGCTATCATCAAATCTGGATGAAGAAGGAAGATGAGCCGAAGACTAGCTTCATAACTCCAAGTGGCACATATTGCTATCTTCGGATGCCTGAGGGGCTCAAAAATGCTGGAGGAAGTTTCAGTAGAATGACTGCGAAGGTCCTCCAGTCTCAGATTGGCAGAAATGTGTTGACTTATGTCGATGACATTATTGTAAAAAGCACGAAGCAGGAAAATCATATTGCTGATTTGCAGGAGACCTTCGCCAGTTTCAGGCAAGCTGGTTTGAAGCTGAATCCAGAAAAATGTGTCTTCGGGGTAAAGAAGGGGAAATTTCTTGGATGCTTGGTTTCAACAAAGGGAATCGAAGCTAATCCAAATAAAATCGAAGCTATACTTCGAATGGAGCCACCAACCACAAGAAAGGGGGCCCAAAGATTGACAGGAAGGCTGGCATCTCTCAACAGATTCATATCCAGATCAGCAGAAAGAAATTTACCCTTCTTCGAGGTGCTGAAGTCAGCTGAAGTCTTTCAATGGGGCCCAAGTCAACAAAAAGCCTTCGAAGAGCTGAAGCAATACTTGATAGATCTAACAACATTAACTCCACCAACGCCAGGGGCTCCTTTGTTGTTATATGTAGCAGCTTCGCACTCGGCAGTAAGTGCAGCACTTGTCCAGGAGAAGCTTGATGGACAAGTCAAGAAGCAGGTTCCAGTATATTTTGTATCTGAAGTCCTTAGTGTATCAAAGAAAAATTATACAGAGCTGGAGAAGGTATTGTATGCCGTTTTAATGGCATCCAGGAAGCTTCGGCATTATTTTCAGGCATACAATATCATTGTTCCTTCTTCGCAGCCGTTGAAGGATATAATGAGAAATAGAGAAGCTACTGGACGGATTGGAAAATGGGCTGCAGAGCTCAATGAATTTTACATTGATTATGTGCATAGATCCTCAATCCAGTCTCAAGCATTGGCAGATTTCATTGCCGACTGGACGCCAGGGGCTCAGGATGAAGAAGCAAATAAAGATGCCGAAGTGTGGACAGTCTTTTGTGATGGCTCTTGGGGAACCTTCGGAGCAGGTGCAGCCGCTGTGTTGGTCTCACCATCCAAGGTCAAAACTTGTTATGCAGCAAGACTTGATTTCAGCTGTACAAACAATATTACTGAGTACGAAGCCCTGCTTCTGGGCCTTCGGAAATTAAAGGCAATGGGAATCAGAAGGGCGATTCTTAAAACTGATTCCTAGGTTGTTTCGGGTCATGTTGACAAAAGTTGCAAGGCTAAAGATCCGAAGCTTGAAAAATATCTAGACACGGTCCGAAGGATCGAAGCCTCCTTCGAAGGGTTTTCTGTCAAGAATATCCCTCGAGGACAAAATGAGCATGCTGATTTGTTAGCCAAGTCTGCAGCACAGGGGCTGCCGTTACCTTCGGATGTGTTCTTCGAAACAATAAAGGCACCTTCAGTGGAGCTTCTTGAAAGAGCAGTCCTCAACATATCTCCTGTTTACAGCGAAGATTGGAGAACTGAAATCATCTCTTACCTTCAGGGTAACTTCCTATCAGATGACGAAGCTTATAATAAAAGGATAGAGGCAAGAGCTCGTCCGTATGTCATGATAGAAGGGGAGTTATACAAGCATGGAGTTTGCGCTCCGCTGCTCAAGTGCTTATCTAGAACCGAAGGTATAGAGTTGATGAAAGAAATACATGCAGGCCTGTGTGGGTCCCATATTGGATCTAGGCCGTTGCTTGGAAAAGTCTTCCGCCAAGGGTTTTATTGGCCGAAGGCAGCTTCGGATGCAGCGGAGTTAGTTCAAAAGTGCGAAGGTTGTCAGAAATGTGCAAGAGATCAAAAGCAACCTTCGTCTTTGACACAGCTGATACAACCCATCTGGCCATTGCAAAGGTGGGGCCTTGATTTGTTGGGTCCATTACCACCGGCCCAAGGGAATCTAAAATATGTTATAGTAGCTGTGGAGTATTTTTCTAAATGGATTGAGGCGAAGCCATTAGCCACAATAACTTCGGCTACTGTCCAAAAGTTTTTCTGGCAGAATATTATCTGTCGCTTCGGGGTACCGAAGGCAATCACTGTAGATAATGGAACGCAGTTTGACTCCAAAGCTTTCAGAAATTTCTGTGATCAAATTGGAACGAAGATCCATTTTGCATCAGTCAGGCATCCGGAGTCAAATGGGCTCGTTGAAAGGGCCAACGGCATTATAATGACAGGAATAATGAAGTTAATCTTCAATCAACCCAGGGGAAAGTGGCCAGATCAGTTAATCAAAGTGGTGTGGAGCCACAATACAACAACATCAAGGTCTACAGGTTTTACCCCATTCAAATTATTATTCGGTGACGAAGCAATAACTCCGGAAGAAGCTAAAGCTGGGTCAATAAGAGTAGTAGCTTCGGCAGAATCAGGTCCCGAAGATGCTTGCCTTGTGGAAAAAGATGCTTTAGAGGGGATCAGGCTTCAGGCCGTGGAGAATATCAATAAATATCAAGCTGAAATAGTCAAGTGGCGAGATAGAAAGGTCCGGTTAAAAAATATTGAGCCGGGTCACTTGGTGCTTCGGAGAGTAGCCAACCCAGACACAGTGGGCAAGCTACAGTTGAAATGGGAAGGACCTTTCTTAGTAGTATCTTCGTCAAGGCCTGGTTCGTACAGATTGAAGGACATGGATGGCAATGAAATTCCAAGATCTTGGAATGCGGATGAGCTTCGGCGATATTATGTATAACTTGATGTAACTTTTTATGTTTTTCTTTTCTTTTTTCATGGCACCCTTTTCCTTTCTAAAGGGGGAGAAAGGTTTTTAATGGGGCCATCATGTGTAATTTCCTTTTTAGTTTTATAAGAGCAAAATCCCCCAAAAAATGTAAATGTAAAAACTGAGAACGCACCATCGAGTGCCGAAACTGAAAAGGTGAAGAAGCTCCAAAGACGTCCCTAAGGGGATGCAGAGCTCACAGCGAAAAGTCAACGCTGATACCGCCGAAAGTAAAAGGCGAAGAAGCTCCAAAGACGTTCCTAAGGGAATGCAGAGCTTATACCGCCTAAGTAAAAGGCGAAGAAGCTCCAAAGACGTTCCTAAGGGAATGCAGAGCTTATACCGTCTAAGTAAAAGGCGAAGAAGCTCCAAAGTCGTTCCTAAGGGAATGCAGAGCTGATGTGTGGTTGTTTCTAAGGAAATAATGGCTGAGAGTGTGGCTTCGGACATATGCTTTGGACATTCATTCGCACATTACATTACATCATAGCATTTGCATTCATAAGCATTCATTCATAGCATTTGTGTTCCTAAGTGGTTGCTTCGGCAAAAAGAAGAAGTGGTCTTTTATGCTTCGTTGTGTACAAAAAAGAAAAGCTTCGGCAAAAAGAAGAAGTGGTCTTTTATGCTTCGTTGTGTACAAAAAAGAAAAGCCTCGGCAAAAAGAACTGGTCTTTTATGCTTCGTTGTGTACGAAAAGAAGGGAAGGTGTTTTTTCGCCTTCGGCTCAAAATACTAATTTCGTCCACATCAAAGCGCCTCAATAGAAGGGTAAGAATATATTGCAAGGTATGTACAAAGTTCCTTGAGAACAGTTTAATTGTATTTACAAAAAGTCGTTACAAATTCTCCTGAGTTTTTTCTAGTCTACTACTACTAATCTTCGTCAGGTTTCCGCTTCGGCGGCGTATTCTTTAAGTATCATCTTCAGCTTCGTCATCCTACATGAATCAAGGTATCGTGAGTAAAAATCAAGTGTGAAGGAGAAGGTAAGTACAAAGTATGATTTCTTACTGGTTCAAGATGACTTCGAGCTTCGTCTCCAGCTTTTTCTCGCCCGCCTTTTGTCCATATCATTTTTATAAATCTATTTGAGATGCTTCGGGCAAGGTCAGGAATATCATCTAGAATGGATGGAGAGAGAGTGAAGTTCGGCCTGTTGACGACTTTTCCATGCTCACAGCCGGTTTTCAGGAACGCTGCAGCGGTGCCTCGAGAAGCTACCCAGGCACAGAAGTCACCGTGCCCGGCTATAACTTCGTCAAGTTCTTCAATTTCAGCTTCAATATGATCAAAGGCTCTTGGCAAATTTTCAGCAGCGGGGGTGAACTTTCCACTGCTGGCTCCAACTGAGTAAAAGATCTTCTTCAATTGTTGAATGCAGCTGGTACTAAATTTCAAACATTTATCCTGAAGGCTTGTTAATGATGTCTTCAAATCTGAGTTGGTTTGGACTTCGGCTTCAAGTTTTGAATTAAGCTCTAGCTTCTCTTGTTCAAATTGTTTTGATTGCCAGATAAGCTTCGAATTCAATTCTGATACTTTAGCTTCGGTCTCTGCCAGCAAGCCTTCAGTCGATTGGAGTTCAAAGTCTTTCTTTTCAAGGATAGCTGTTTGCTCTTTTATCTTGCTCTCTAGATTTTCGATTATAGCTTCGTGTTTTTTATCCTCTAGATCTTGCTGCATCCTCAAAGCTTTGCTTAGAAGCATGCTCTGCAAATAAACAACCTTTGTTAGGAATATTTCCATTATTAAAAACAATAGAAGTCAGAGAAAAGTTGTTTACCTTGAAATTGGAATAAAATAAGCTGCCGACGATATGTTGTCGTCGGTAGCGGCTGATGTCTGTTTCTAGCTTCGGAAAACCGATACTCTTTGATAGAGTACCGATGACCTTAGCCCCAGTTGGATCCCGGATGCAGCCCAGTTTTTCATCATCAGTGCCTCCAAATAGAAGAGCTCCTGGCTTATATCCGCAAGATTTGGCATAATCCTTAAGCTCTTCTATTTCGGCCTTCGACAGTTTTTGCCCAACTAAATTTTGAAATGTGTAGGCTTCGTCGTCCGAAGTGTCTTCGGCTATTTCTTTCCCTTTCCCAGGCACCGTGGCCATGGTTTCTTCAGCAGCGGTGGCAGCTTCTTCTGCAGCCATGTCTGTCAAAATCTTGTTGATGTCTTCAATGGTAGTTTCTAAGTTCACATCTTCGGCTGTAGCGGCTTCGGTAGCCGCGACCTCCGAAGGTGCAACTTCGACATTTGCTGTGCCCTCAACAGCTGGCGTTTTCTGAATTGACGCCCTCGGTGGCGTCTTGTCAATAACTTCGGTTACTGCAATAATTCTTTGCCTTTTTGCTTTGGTTATCTTCGTTTTTTCCGGCTCCTCCACCTTTCGAAAAAGCTTCATCAGTTGAGGCCCTAATGGACTTAGCTTCGTGGGCATGGGTTCAGTCATTACCTTTAGAATTTCCTCCACGTCGCTGGTAGAAGGTGGTGCGGGGGTCCCCTCTTCATCGGATAATTTTCGCTTTGGAGTTGATATTTTTCTCTTCTTGGGAATTTTCTTCTCTTTTGCTGGTTTTTCTTCATCCTTGTTCAAATTATCGGCCACTCTTTTCCTCTTTTGGCCCTCAGCACCCTTGTTCAGCCGTTCATAGTCAGGGTACTCGAAGCCCAGGGCATCAAGTACTCGGTTCAGCCTTCGCTTCGGACGGGTGCCGAAGGCAGCGGTCATCAGTTGATCTTCTTTTTTGGAATAATTCCCAAGAATTTCATTGCACATCACCTCAACTGTGTCCAGCCACTCTTGGCAGGGCTTTTTAAAGTATTTCTTGAATTTGAAGTGATAAGGCAGCCGGACAAGTTCCCCCTTCTTCTTCTCCCCTTCTAGCTTGGGCATTTCCCATTCTTTCAGAGTAGGGAAGACTCTGAATGCCAAGAATTCTTGAACCAGATCCCTGGTACCGATATGCTCTGAAATAATTTCAAACTCACCTAGTGCAGCCCAGGTGGGACCCTCCAATGTCATGTGGCATCGCGGCCTTGTCTCTCCGAAGATTAAATCAAGTGGGCTTTGTACCAGCTTCTCTTCATCTTCGTCAACCTTCACATAAAACCACTCAGATTTCCAGCCTGCTGGCCATTTGCTTCGGTAGCTGATAACAGGACACTTTGTTGTTTTCCGGTAGGCAAAATTGTAGCAGCCGAAGTTATCATGTAATCCATCTTTTCTGGCCTTTGTTTGATAATGTAACTCATGAACTCGACAGAAACTGTCGGCAAATGGCTCCATTGCTTGGCTTCGGAGGGCCCAGATATAAACATTAAGCCTAACGATAGCGTTAGGAGTCAATTGATGAAAGTAAATACCAAATTTTTTCAATACATCTGCAATAATTCCATGAAGAGGGAATCTCAGCCCAGCCTTTAAAAAGCTCTTGAAAATGACAATCTCGTCCTTCTCTGGCTTCGGGGTAGTTTCTTCTACCCTGAAGCGAAGTAGCTTCTTCTGATTTTCACTGAAATAACCTGCCTTCACCATCTTGGCGAGATCAGCCTTTGAAACAGTCGACTTTCCGAAGTCTAGGTGGCTGGGCTTGCTGGGCATGGCAATGCGGTAGTCATCTTCGGAGTCAGTTTCTTCAATGTTCTCTTCTCCTTCGGCAGCTGTCGGGCCTGCTTCAGCAGCGGGCATTTCTTCCGCAATCACCAGTCCGGAACGCTGCATTGCTTCGGAGATGGGCACAGTATTCGAACCTTCGGCTTCGTCTCCTTCACGTTCAACTCTGGCAGTAGATCGCACTCTGGCCATTTGATTCTGAGTTCGGGAAAGTTAGATACTTTTTTCTTTTTCCTTTTCTCCCGAAGCTTTTCTTTCTGATGAAGCAGGCTTCGAGACAGACCTTCGTTCGATTCTGAGAATCAAGCTTCGGCTACAGTTAAAAATTTTGGCAGCAAAACAGTGCAAATAGCAATGAATGCTGTGGTAACTTCACACCTACCCGTCTGTTTATATAGTGCTGCAGGTAAGAAGGCGAAGCGGCAGGATTTTTACACCAGGCGGGCAGTAACTTGTACTCGCTGCGCAGTGGACCGCAAAGATCAAACAGTAACTCTGCAAGGTGGGTCCGACACGAGCTCGGAAATTGAATCGTTTCTCGGCAACGAGCTCAGGGAAGGTGTTTTTTGGACCTTCGGCTTCCCGAAGCTTGAGAGGCTTTTTTCACGGATCAAGCTCGTTACGAAAAACGATCTAGCGCCGCGAAAGGGGCTACTGTTGGGGCCATGCTTCGTTGCGCCGAAGGTCTTACACGAAGAAGCAGCTTCGGCTGAAGTTGTCCCCAGGAGATGGCCGAAGGTTCCTTTTTATGGAGCTTCGGCGTTACAAACCGACATAGAGATAGAATGACCTTTTTATCCATAGAGGTCTGAGTTAATGTTGTAAACTTTTGTAAGGGGCATAATTGTAATTCGTCACAGGCTGCGTCCTGTGTCTATAAATAGATGAACAGTACCCCTGTACTGTTCACGCGAACCTGTCATTTGCCTTCGCATCACACTTGTATTTTCGCCTTCTTCAGGACCGAAGGTACATTTATAATTTGAAGTCATTTATATTCATTCATGATAATAAAAATGGAAATGATTCTATGATAACATTTAAATGTTTATTTTATACCTCATGATTTATATGAATACTTCGTCCCTCGTTATTATGCTCACGAAGGTACGTCCTTCGTAACCTTCGTCCGAAATTCTTTATATCCTGAAAGGATATAATGTTGTGGAGGACGAAGGACTTTAACACTTAACATTTTCTGTGTTGCCTTGTTCTTAACTCTTAGCATTTGAGAACAAGCCCCCAACAGAGGTCTTGTTGCATCCTCAGTGCTTTACTCAGCAACATACTCTGTAGAAATAAGCCTTCATCAGAAAACTTTGTTTCATCACAAAATTAAAAGAAACTTAGTAAAAGGAGTTTTACCTTGAAATTGGAGTAGAATAGACTGCCGACGATATGTTGTCGTCGGTAGCCGCTAATGTCAGCTTCAAGCTTCGGAAATCCGACACTCTTCGAAAGAGTGCCGATTATCTTTGCCCCGGTGCGGTCTCGAATACATCCTAGGGCCCCTTCACCGATTCCACCAAAGAGCATGGCTCCTGGCTGGTAGCCACAGGATATACCATATTCCTGTAGCTCCCTCTTTTTAGCCTCGAATAATTCTTGAGCGATCAGGTTCTGAAGGTCGAAGTCCATTTCCTCCGAAGCGGCATCGGCAATCTTTTTCCCTTTGCCAGGCACTGTGGCCATGGCCTTCTCTTCAGTTGCAGCTGTTTCTTCCGCAGCCATACCCAATAGTATTTTATCAATTCCAGACATTGTGCTCTCCAAGTTGGCAGCTTCGGTGGGAGCTACAGCTTCGGTAGCGGCCTCGGCGCTTGCAATAAGTGTTATTTTGGATGCCGAGGCCAACGGTGGCGTCCGTTCAATGGCTTGCATAACAGTAACAATTCTTCATTTTTTCTGCCCATCCGCTTTCTTCATTGTAGCCGAAGGCTCGTCCTTCTTCTGTAAAAGTTTCATCAGTTCTGGCCCTAGAGGACTTAGCAGCTTGACGGGTAGAGATTCAGTCATTACCTTTAAAATTTCTACTATTTCGGCAGCAGGAGGTGTCGAAGGAGTTTGCTCTGCTACCAGCTTTGGACTTTCATCCTTCCTCTTCTTTGCAGCAGCAGCCTTCGACTCAGGAGTGGTTTTTCTTTTCTTTGAAGCCTTTTCATCCTCCTTCACCATTCTAGCAGCTTGTCTACTTAGAATGCTAACAACTCTCTTTCTTTTTGCACCTTCGGCACCCTTATCAAGTCTTCCATAATCAGGGTATTCAAATTTTAGGGCATCCATCATCCGGTTTAACCTTCGTTTTGGCCGGGTGCCGAAGGCTGCCGTCATCAATTGGTCTTCTTTCTTGGTGTAATTCCCTAATATTTCATTACACATTGTTTCGATCATATCGAGCCATTCTTGGCAAGGTTCTTTAAACTGTTTTCAAACTTGAAACGATAAGCTAGTCGAACAAGTTCATGCTTCTTCTTCGTTTCTTTCATCTTCGGCATTCCCCAGCCGCTTGATGTTGGATATGTCCGGTTAGCCAGATATTCTTGCACCAGGTCCCTGGTACTGATTTGCTCAGCTACCACTCTGAACTCCACTTCAGCCAGCTGACATGGCGACCCCAGTTGCATGTTACATAGAGGTCTGGTCATTCTGAAGTTCAAAGACAGCAGACTCATGACCATCGTCATCAGTTCCCCTCTCTTCTTCTCATCAACTTTCATGTAAAACCATTCATTTTCCAGCTAGTCGGCCACTTTCTACGATAGCTGAGGACTGGTGCCTTCGTATCCTTGCAATACGCAAAATTATAACATCCAAAATTTTCGTGAAGGCCATCTACCCTGGCCTTCGTCTGATAGTGCAGCTCGTGCACGCGGCAGAAGGCTTCGGCATCGGGGTTCATCCCTTGGCTTCAAAGGGCCCAGATGAATACGCTGAGCCTAACGATAGCATTAGGAGTCAGCTGATGAAGATAAATTTCAAAATTCTTTAGTACCTCCCCTATCATCTCGTTCAGAGGTAATCACAGTCCTGTTCTGAAGAAGCTCTTAAAAACCACTACTTCATCATTCTTCGGTGCAAGGGTAGTCTCTTCTCCTGCAAATTGGACAAGTTTTTTTTCAGTTTCCCAAAAGTAGCCAAGCTTCATCATCATGGGCATGTCCTCTTCAGACGCAGTAGATTTCTCAAAATCTAGATGGCTGAGTTTTGTGGGGATCAAACTACAATAATCTTCCTCAACTTCATCAACATTTTCTTCTTCAATAACAGCCTGTTCAGCTTCGGCATCAGGAGTACCTTCGTCAATAGCTCCCTCTGTCACAACTAGTCCTGATCGTTCCATGACTTCTGAAATTGGCGCTGTCTCAGTGACCTTGGTCTCTTCTCCTTCACGAGACACTCTTGCAGTTGATCGCACTCTGACCATTTGGATGTTTTTAACAATTTGACGAAGCTAACTCATTTGATGAAGTTTACTTTAAATGATGAAGTGCTCGCTAGAGAGCGTAGCGCAAAAAGCTTCGGCTATGGTTAAATTTTTTAACAGCACAACAGTGCAATGACAATGAATGCTGTGATAACTGCTCACCAACCCGTCTGTTTATATAGTGCTGCAGGTGGGAAGATGAACCGCCAGGCCGCCCGCACTCGATGAACGGTGGACCACTCAGCGCTCGGAATATTATAATCGTTTCTCGGCAACGAGCTCAGGGAAGGTGTTTTTCGGACCTTCGGCATTCCGAAGCCTTCAAGTTTTTTGCGGATCGAGCTCATTACAAAAAACGATCTAGCACCGCGAAGAGGCTACTATTGGGGGCCTTCTTCTCCGTCGAAGGTCCTCTAAGCAAAAACACCTTCGGCAAGGCCATATGCAAGCAGGAACAACACAAAGGTATATGCCGAAGCTGTAATCAAGGGAGCTTCGACATGATGACACGACTGAGACGAAAGGTAGCACCGACTTAAAGAAGAAAAGATCGCTTAGTCCCTAATGATTTGTCTCATGATTATAATTAGTTATCAAGGATATAAATGTAATTTTGACCGAGTTGCGTCTCGTGCCTATAAATAGATGAATAGTACCCACGTATTGTTCATGTTGGCTTGTATTCACTTGCTCGTCACTCTTGGATTCTTACTGTCGGGGACCATAATTAGGGGTACCCCCAAGACTCCTAATCTCAGCTGGTAACCCCCATCAGCACAAAGCTGCAAAGGCCTGATGGGCGCAATTCCGGTAAAGGCTCTGTCCACTCAAGGGACACGATCTCGCCTCGCCCGAGCCTAGCCTCGGGAAGGAACAGTAGACCAAGGCAGATTCACGCCTCGCCCGAGGGTCTCCACAAGCAACGGGCACACCTTTGACTCACCCGAGGCCCAGCTCGGGCAGGCTTCGCGGAGAAGCAACCTTGGCCAGATCGCCTCGCCAGCCGACCGGATCGCAGGAGCATTCAATGTAAGGATCGCCTGACACCTTATCCTGACGCGCGTTCTCCAGTCGACAAGGCCGAAGTGACCACATTCACTTCACCCCTCCACTGACTGACCTGACAGGAAAACAGCGCCGCCTGCGCTGCTCCGACTGCTATGCCACCCGCCAGGGTAAGGCTGACAGCAGCCAAGTCTAGCCTCGACCTCGGATGACGGTCTCTGCCTCGCCCGACCCCAGGGCTCGGACTCTACCTCGACCTCGGATGACGGTCTCTGCCTCGCCCGACCCCAGGGCCCAGACTCTACCTCGACCTCGGACGACGGTCTCCGCCTCGCCCGACCCTAGGGCTCGGACTCTACCTCAACCTCGGACGACGGTCTCCGCCTCGCCCGACCCCTGGGCTCGGACTCAGCCTCGACCTTGGAGGAATCACCGCCTCACCCGACCTCGGGCTCGGACAGACCACACCACAAGGGGGGCCATCATTACCCTACCCCTAGCTAGTCCAGGCTACGGGCGATAAGACCGACGTCCCATCTGGCTCGCCCCGGTAAAACAAGTAATGATGGCACCCCGCGTGCTCCATGATGACGGCGGTTCTCGGCCCCCTACGGAAGCAAGGAGACGTCAGCAAGGATCCGATAGCCCCGATAGCTGTGCTTCTACAGGGCTTAAGCACTCCTCCGACGGCCACGACGCCACATGAACAGGGCTCCAACACCTCTCCGACAGCCACGTCGGCATGTACACAGGGCTCTGGCTCCCCTCTGCTAGACACGTTAGCACATTGCTACACTCCCCGTTGTACACCTGGACCCTCTCCTTACATCTATAAAAGGAAGGACCAGGGCCCTCGCACGGGGGGGGGGGGGGCAAAAAGGTGGCCGCACGGGAGAACGGGCTGACGCGCAGTCTCACGCCCTCTCTCTCTCTCCCTCGCGAACGCTTGTAACCCCCTACTGCAAGCGCATCCGCCCTGGGCGCAGGACAACACGAGGCCACAGTTTCCCCTCACTGTTTTCCCCCCTTGTGTCTCCATCTCGCGCCGACCCATCTGGGCTGGGACACGCAGCGACAATTTACTCGTCGGTCCAGGGACCCCTCGGGGTCGAAACGCCGACAGTTGGCGCGCCAGGTAGGGGCCTGCTGCGTGTTGACGAACAACTTCCCGTCAAGCTCCAGATGGGTAGCCTCCAGCAACCTCTCCAACCCGGGACGAAGCTCCGTTTTGGGAGTCTCGAGTTCATGTCCCTCGACGGCAGCTACGACATGATACTTCTTCCTCCGCCGCGCGACAACGACAATGGCGGCCGTCAGCCCACCCGCCGGCGGCGGAATCGACGACGTCTTTTCTGCGTGATGGAAGAACAACATCCGAGTCTGTCCCATCACCTTCCCTGTTGACAAGGAAGGTGGAGGGGCAACCATGGCCAAGCAGGAGGCGGCGCCTCGTCGGCTGTCGAGCGAGTCGACGGTGCCGGCGCCCCAGCGGGGGACACGTCGGGCATTGACCTCGTGTCTGAGATGAAGACGAGCGTCGTTTCCCCGCAACACGCTAACCCCAAGCAGACGGACGACGCCAGCACGCTCGCGAAGGACTTGCTGGGCGTTAGCCTCGTACCTGAGATAACGGTGCAGTCCGTCCCCGACGTGACTTTGTCACCCTCCATCGATCAAGAGGTACCGTCCGTTTCCCATCCTGTGCCTTTTAGATTCAGCTTCGACCCACCAAGCAACCCCGCTTCGGTGGACGCTTTCGTAAAGGCATATCCAAACCTTCCGGGGTACCATATGTGGTCAACCTGGGACAGATTGACAACCGTCTCGACCTACGGGCTCCCGGGTTCCGAGGAAGACGACGAGCCCGACTTTGGTTGGGATTTCTCCGGGCTCAGTAACCCCAGTGCCATGCGGGCCTTCATGACCGCATGCGACTACTGCCTCTTCGATTGCTCCAATGGTAGCCACAGCCTCGGCGACGAGGACTGTGGCCCAAGTTGCGAATGTTTCCACGTCGATATAGGGGGTCTCGACGAAGGCAACCACCTTGGTATGCCGGAGAACGGCGATCCCCCTAGGCCTGCGCCTCGCGTTGACATCCTTCGGGAGCTAGCTGTGGTCCCAGTCCCTGCGGGGGGTCAGGACGCACAGCTCGAGCAAATCAGCGAGATGTAGGCCAGGCTCGACGAGGAAGCAGTGTCGGTGTTTTGGGTCCGACCGCACACCCGGGGTTGCCCCTCAAGGTGTTTTTTGGAGTAGGACGGTGTCGACGACTGTAGCAAAATGGTTCGTGCCGATCGCACGAGGAACAGTGGACAGGGTTTTCAGGTTCGGGCCGCTTAGAGATGCGTAACACCCTACATCCTGGTGAGTATGCTTGGTGGATGTGGTTACAAAAGAGCTCTCTGAATTGAGATTACAGAGAGTTGACGTGGGTGGCTAAGTAAAAGGTCGATCGATCTGAAGGGGTGCCCCCTAGGCCTTATATACTCGACCGTGGGGCAGTACACGTGGATATGATAACAACAAGTAGCTAAAAGATAATGAACCTCTTGAGTTTATCCCCGCGTAACCCTCGCCGACTTATCCCTGCATGGCTCCGTTGCATGGGGGCTCCAGCGCGGGAAAATCGGATCTCTGTTGTGATTTACTCGCTCGACGTTGTGGGCCGTCCGGGTTTGCACCAATCTGGTCTCACGTCGCTCTACTTTGTTGGTTGTTTCTCCCCAGGCCCACGAAAGAATGACCTTACGATTTATTGGGCCCTTGGGTCTTTCGTGAGGTCTTTTACTCCTTTAGTGGACCCGGGGGATATCTATCCCCCACAAGCCCCCGATCTTTGGGTTAATTTAGAGGAAATCAGCCCAAAGATCCCAGGTCCAACTTGCGGGTGTTTTGAAGGACAATGATTTCCTGCTGTCTTCTCTTGCTCCGATCACTCATTTGACCGAAGCTTAGTTTCATGCTTGTGCCTTAGAGGTCGGCATTTCAATTTGTAGGATTCTGAACTTCATTGGGTGCACCGGAGGTGCACCCAATGGGTGTAGCCCCCGAGCTTTGAGTAGATTTTAGAAAATAATCTACTCGAAGGTCTTCCCCAGAAATTATCTTCATTTGTGCTCCTGCATCTTGGTTGAGGGTTGGTCTTTTAATCTTGTCCCACGCCTTAGAAGTCGGCACTATCTCGGCTTGGAATGATAATCCATGGGGTGCACCGGAGGTGCACCCAATGGGTGTAGCCCCCGACCATCAAATGGATTTTTTAAGGATAATCCATTTGAAGGTCTTCCTTTCGTGCCTCTTTGCTGAAAATTATCCCTTTCGTTTGTAAAAATTGGCATGAAGCTATTTGCATTATGCTTTGGAGGTCAGCATTATGTCATCAATATTTTGCTGCAGAGGTCAGCATATATTTTGTCTTTAGCAGCCGAGTTTGCAATCCATCCATATCTTGCTAGGTGGTGCAATTTATTTGCTTCTGCGACTGATTGGACGTTTGATGGACGTTCTCTGTCTAGTCTTCACGTCGCTTCTGTCGGCCATATCTTGTACTTCGCTGGCTATATTTGGCTTTCCTCTGATTCTTACTGATATCTCATTTTTGTCTTGAGGTATTCACTGCGTGCCCTGCACAGATGTGACCGTTTTGAAAAATATACTGATAATTCCTGGGCGTCCCCCCCAATGGGTGTGGGCAAGGGACGGCTTGGTACGCTGAGTGTTTTAGCCGGCTGCTTCTGAGTAGTAATGTGATGGGACGGCAAGTGTAATCATATCCTTTGCGCTGTTGACTGGAGTCCTAATGGGTGTAGTGTTGCATGAAATGGCGTCAGCCGCCTGACGTGTCTCCAGACGGGTGGAAGTGCTTATTGAATGCTTTGCGACTGTTCAGTGACCACGGTTGAAGGTGAGCGGTTGCCTTTCCCTTCTATAAATAACGTCGTTGCCCCTCTGGTTTTTTCACATCTCTTCGCTGTTCTTTACTGCATCCTTCTCTTCTCTCCCGTCTGCTTCCGCCATGGGCAAGAGTAACAAACACAAGCGCGAGCCGACTCCTCCGTCGGAGGACTTCGGCGACTCGGAATACTCGGAGGAGGAGTTCTCCTCCGAGTCCGAGGGGTCTCCGGCTCCCGTCTCTCCCCCGGCATCGTCTGATGATTCAGACGACTCCCAGGGGATTGCCGCGGAAGTCTGGACGTACATCCAGGCCATCGAGCGCTCCGGGCTCGAGGGCTCGGATGAGTCGGAGTACTCCTCGGATGAGGAGGACTCAGACGATGGCGAGGACGAGGACGACGACGACGACGACGACGACAACGACGACGGTGGCGACGGTGACGGCAGCGGCAGCGGTGGGGGCAGCGGCAGCGGCGACGAGAGCAAGGGCAGCACCAGAGGCGGCAGCAGCAAGGGCAGCACCAGGGTCGGCAGCGGTGGCAGCAGCAGCAAGGCCAGTGGCTAGACGCCACTGGTCTTTAGATATTAGTATAGTGTAGTTAGAATAATGTAGTAGTAATGTAGAGTAGTATAGCGTAGTATAGTAGTAGTAGTAATGTAATGTAGTAATAGTAGGGAAGTATCAACTCGCAAAGAGTTGATTTGTAAGCTTATTATCTTCCCTTTGAATGAAAGAATGACGTTGGTTTCCTATTGATGACTCGTCTCGCTTGTTCATAAAGCTGATTTCTTTGAAACAGTAGACGAATGACTTGGAGATCAAACTGATGCTTCCAGAAATAGCTGCCGAGTAAATTGTAAATGATGTTGACGTTTTAGAGGTAACATCAAGCAACTTAAGACTGTATCAGTGTGTTAGAAGCAACGCCGAGTGTTTGGAGAGCAACATCGGCATTTTAGAGTTAATGCCGAGCGACTGGAAGGTGATGTCGGCGTTGTAGAGGCAATGCTGAGCGACTGAACACCAAATCAGCGTTTTGGAGGCAACACCGAGCGACTGGAAGGTGACGTCGGCATTTTAGAGGTAATGTCGAGCGACTGAAAACGAAATCAGCGTTCTGGAGGCAACGCCCACCGACTGGAAGGCGATGTCGGCATTTTAGAGGTAATGCCGAGCGACCGAACATGAAATCGGCGTTTTGGAGGCAACGCCGAGCGACTGGAAGGTGACGTCGGCATTTTAGAGGTGATGCCGAGCGACTGAAAATGGAATCAGCGTTTTGGAGGCAACGCCGACCGACTGGAAAGCGACGTCGGCATTTTAGAGGTAATGCCAAGCGACTGGGTATGAAATCGGCGCTTTGGAGGCAACGCCGAGTGATAGCAGGCCGCGCGAGCCACGTTGAGGACGATGGCCGAGTGATGAGGTGGCGCACCAGTGTTCTGGAGATAACTGTCAGGGTTCCACGTGGCATGTTGGGGTTTTGGAAATAACCGCCGGGTGATGACTGGGCACTTTTTGAAACGGTATCTGGCTCGAGAATATCCCATAAGAGTTGTGCTTTTAGCCGCCTTTGCTTTCCGTGCCCTAGTTCTTGCTTTCCCGCTTCTGAATCCTCTCTGCCATTCGCCTCCCACTTTGCTCGCTGGTGGAATCGAGATGGCACCCAAGAGGAAGACTGCGAGCTCGTCTGCTGTGGTGATTCCTCCAATCGACCCCAACAGCCAGTTGCCTTTCGCAGGTAACCATATGTCCATCATTTCTGAAACCGAACTCCTTCATCTCGTATCCATCGGGGTTCTTCCTCCACGGGAACTCTGTTCTTGGCGGATTTGCCATGGGTCTACCGTTCCGACAGAAGATACCCACGAGTTTGTTGTTTACGCCCCTTTTCTCCTCCGCGGCCTTGGCCTTCCCATCTCTCCCTTTTTCCGCGGCCTCCTTGATTTCTATCATGTTAACTTGACCCATTTAAACCCTAATTCAATTTTGCAAATCTCCATCTTCGTTCACTTATGCGAAGCCTTTCTTGGCGTGCTGCCACATTTTGGTTTATGGAAGTATTTGTATCATTATCGCCCTGGGATGGCTGGGGGACAACATCAGTTGGTCGGGGGTGCCAGCTTGGAGATGCGCCGCGGGCGGAAAACTGAATATCTTGAGATCCCCCTTAAGGACAGTATTAAGGGATGGCGCCTAGAGTGGTTTATAGTTGATAATTATGGGAATTCTCTCCCCTCCCGGTCGGGAAGACAGCCAGACGTTCGTACCCCGAGCTGGACCGAGTCTCCCATAGACCAGGAGGTAGCTGAGGCAGGTGTGTTGCTAGCTGAAGTTGGACTGCTGAAAGAGAGAGGTCTAACTGCTGAAGCTGTGGTTGCTGACTTTGTTTTCAAGAATATCCAGCCACTGAAAGACAGGTCCTATCCAGCTTATCTGTACCGAGGGCTAGCCGACTCAACTCGGGTTACCAACAGGAGAATCCCTTCTGCAGACTTGGTGAGCCGACTTGAAATGATCCTTAGGGGCAAGGTGTCAAATGTTGGTGCTCCAGTGGCGTACTCGGCCTGGAATTTGCCTCCTCCCAAAGCCTTCACCCTATTTGTATCGAATCCACCTGTTACTGATGGCAGTTTGGGCCTTAGAGTGCGACCCTCTGCTGAAGAAGTCAGTGCTTTGGTTGCTTC
This sequence comes from Zea luxurians, assembly GCA_029449295.1. Classification (NCBI taxonomy): domain Eukaryota; kingdom Viridiplantae; phylum Streptophyta; class Magnoliopsida; order Poales; family Poaceae; genus Zea; species Zea luxurians. The sequence continues at coordinate 363,510 of JAOPSE010000449.1, read as the reverse complement.
GCTTGGGGAGATTCCTGATGAAGAATGGCAGGTCCATTTCGAGGTGCCCCTGAACCCTAGTGATGCAGATATAAACACTATGCTCGATTTGCTAGCTGAGGATTCTTCCGACGCTGCTCCTACTGGTACGTTGGCATTGGTGCCCCTTCCAGAGGTTGATACAACTTTGGATGTCCAGAAACCTGTCAGTACTCGCCCGAGGCGCCCTAGCCGAACTAGTCATCCTGAGCCTTCTGCTGATGAGCAAAAGAAGAAAAGAAGACGCCTCCGGCGAGTATCCAGTTTTGATGAGGACGCTGGTACCTCAGTTCATGTTACCAAAGAAACGCCTGCGACTGGACTTATTGATGCTGACCCCAATGGGTGTCCCCAATCTGCTGCTGATCTCAATGTGGGTGCTCCGCCTGTTGCTGACCCCAATGGGGGTGCTGCTTGTGTTGTCGGTGTGGATGACGAGGAGGAAGAGAATGAGGCTCCTTTGACTCGAAAGAACAGTCGGCAGTTCATCGCCAGTGGTGAGAGTAGTGGAGTTCCTTCTCCTGCTTTGTCTGCCCTCATTGGTCTGCAAGAACTGTCCCTAGCCAACTTTGATCGAACTCTTGAGGATATGGTCCCAGAGGACTTGTTATCAGAGCCAGTGGATGATGATGCAACGGAGGCTTGCGCTGCCGTGCCTGATGCTGGGTTGAGGTCATCCCGTGCCTCGTCGACCTTAGAGCGTGATCTCGAGGGTCGGGATGCTAACTTGGATTGTCCTGGTCCCATGGAAGTGGCTGAAGGCCCGTCAACCTTAGAGGTGGTTACTGCAGAGAGTCTGGACCTCAAGAATGGTGCTGACACATGCCCAGCCCCCGAGGATGTCGCCGGGATGACTTAGCTCGGGTGAAGAGTGTAAGCCACTGCCCAGCCCTCGAGGGTGCTGCTGGGGATGATCCGGCTCAAGTGGGCAGTGCCAACTATGGCCCAGCCCCCGAGGGTGCCCAAGCAGGGTCTCCTTCCTACACTTCCATGGACGTTCACGCGGGATCACCTCCACACTCTGGCTGCATGGTGGTAGCCCAAACTTTGGACCAGGGAGTCTCTTTAGAGGGCAGCGTCCCCGCTGATCGGGCGTTTGGCTCTGTTGAAGGCGCTGAGCTGATTCCTACTGGTCCGTTGCAAGCTGCTTCGGGTGGTGGCCTTGCGCCTGGTTATCAGCTGATTTCTCCTGATTTGGGGATCCCTTCGTTCTTTTCCAACCTCCAGGTACTGTGCTGTATTTTAGCTTGATCTTTACATTGCATGAACTTTTGTCCTTATGCTCATCTGTTCTTCTCATTAGGCTTTGGTGGATGGGATGGCTAGCCAGCTGAGGCTACAGGGTGCCTCCGCCCTAGAGGTAGCTTCATCTCTTGCATGTTGGAATCCAGTGTCACTTCAACGTCGCGTCTCTGAATTGGAGGCAACCAACGCTGGTTAGTGCTTTTTTGCTTCTCTCTGCCTTCGCTGTGAACTGCCCTACCTTCTGACCCCATTTTGTTTGATTATCTCTCGCTAGGAGTGACTCGGCAGATTTCAATTCTTGAGGAAAAACACTCCCGAGATCTGGCTGAATTGGCTCAGCGGTGCACTAACTTTGAGGAGTACTCTCAGGGCCAAATTGAACTGGGTCAAGTCTCTGCTGCCTTGGATGACGCCAATGCCCTGAGTTCTTCCCTTCATGCTCAGCTTGATTCTGAAAAGGTAATTTACAAAACTGTGCCTTGCCTTGCTGTGCTCCTATTACTTGCTTGGTTTTTGAAGGAGCTGACTTTTGCTCGCAGGAAGAAAAGCGTATCCTTGCTGCTTCTCGTGACAATCTTGACAGATTGTATCGTGATTCTAGCAATTCGCTGACCATCTTAGAGAGGAGTCACTGCTTTACCATGGAGGAATTGGACAATCAACGTTGCAGGCTGTAGGAATCCGCGGACGAAGTGACTCGCCTCAAGCAACTGATATTAGCAAAGGACGCCACCATTAAAGAACTCCGAGCTTCCAAGAAATCCATTGCCCAGGAGTTAGAGACTGCTTGACTGGCTGCTAAAGTTGCCAAAGAAACTTCTGTTACTCTCAAAGCCCAGCGTGACAGAGCTATGGACAAGGCTATTCGGGCAGGACGAATATTGATGAGGAGACCCGGTGTGGTTGTTCCTGAAGACATAAGGGCTGATGTGAATGCTGCCCCTGATTCCTCGAGTCGCCCTTCTTCGTCGGTCGCTCCTGAGAAAGACTTTGCAAAATAAAGAAAAACTTTTGCGTGCTTTGAGCGTGCGGTTAGCATAATCGAGTATTTGTCAGAGGACATTAGTTCAGCACTCGAATGATATAATGACTTTCTTATTGTATCAGAATTCATCAGTTCGTAAATTTATAGTAATGAAATGACGCATGATGATTATGAAATTCGTTTGTGGGATATGGAAGTCATCCCCTGAATTGTAAAGGCATGTTGCATCGGCTTAAGTCGCCACTGACTTTTAGCCGATGGCTCCATTAGTAGGGCATAGTGGTCACCCTGAGTTAAGTAAGCGTGAGCATGTTGCACCGCCTTAAGTCATCGCCGACTTAAGTCGATTGCTCTGTTAGTAGGGCATAGTGGTCACCCTGAGTTAAGCAAGCGTGAGCATGTTGCACCGCCTTAAATCGTCGCCGACTTAAGTCGATTGCTCCGTTAGTAGGGCATAGTGGTCACCCTGAGTTAAGTAAGCGTGAGCATGTTGCACCGCCTTAAGTCGTCGCCGACTTAAGTCGATTGCTCCGTTAGTAGGGCATAGTGGTCACCCTGAGTTAAGTAAGCGTGAGCATGTTGCACCGCCTTAAGTCGTTGCCGACTTAAGTCGATTGCTCCGTTAGTAGGGCATAGTGGTCACCCCGAGTCGAGTAAGAATGCAAGTCAATTGTAAATGAACTGAGTATCTTTGAAACCTCTTTTTTATTGATGACATATTCCCACTTTACAGAGTACATCGTCATCCCAGCAGTTTTGAGATACAGCTAGGGATAAAACTTTCTGAGGTGTTCTATGTTCCAGGAGTTCCCAACTTCTGTGCCATCCATCTGAGTGAGGCGATACGATCCGGGCCAAGTGACTTCTGCTACCATGAAGGGTCCTTCCCATAAGGGTGATAACTTGTGTCGTCCCTCCCCCGTTAGAATTCGGCGGAGGACGAGATCTCCTACCGAGAAGAATCGCTGTCGCACAACCTTGTCATGATAGCGCCTTAGAGTCTGCTGGTACCGTGCTGATTGGATTACTGCATTAAGCCGTTCTTCTTCAAGTACATCTATGTCCTCCAGCCTGGTGGCTTCAGCTTCTGCTATGCTTTCGAAGGTCAACCTCGGCGCCCTAAACTTGAGATCAGCAGGCAGCACTGCCTCCGACCCATAGACCATGAAGAAAGGAGTGTTTCCATGCAAGGCTCGGCTAGGTTGGGTTCTTAGGCTCCAAACGACATAGGGCAATTCCCTTATCCACTTCCCTGCGAATTTTTCATTCTTATCGAAGACCTTTTTCCTGAGTGCCTCCAATATCATCCCGTTGGCTCGCTCAACCTGCCCGTTGGCTCTTGGATGGGCTACAGATGCATACTTGATCTGAATGCTCTTTTGCTCGCAGAAGTCGAAGAATTCTGAACTTGTGAAGTTGGATCCTAAATCGGTTATGATGCTGTTTGGTATCCCGAATCTGAATATTATGTCTTGTATGAATTCCACAGCCTTAGCAGAGGTTAAAGAGGCAATGGGCTTGAACTCTATCCATTTAGTGAATTTGTCAATCGCTACCAATACATGAGTGTATCCCCCTTGAGCTTTCTTGAAAGGTCCAATCATATCCAGTCCCCAGCATGCGAAAGGCCAAGTTACTGGTATGGTCTGCAGTTGCTGTGCTGGCATGTGTTGTTGCTTTGACAAGTATTGGCAGGCTTCGCACCTCTGAACTAACTCGGCTGCATCGTTCTTTGCTGTTGGCCAATAGAATCCTGACCTGAAGACCTTCCCGACTAGTGTTCTGGAGGCTGCATGTATTCCACATTGCCCAGCATGGACATCCTCCAGAAGTTGCTTCCTAGTGGACGGGAGAATGCACCTCATGAGGACGCCTGATGCACCCCTTCTGTATAATGTCTCCCCAATAAGTGTATAGTGAGCCAACTGTCTTGCAATGCGCTCTGCCGAATTCTTGTCGTCTGGTTTTTCTTCATTCTTTATATACTTAATGATCGGCCTTCTCCAGTCATCAGAGTCTGACTCGGGTTGATCTATGATGTTGCACTCTTCTGTTTGATCCATTGAGATACTCGGCTGCAGAATTTCTTGCACGAAAACTCCGGGTGGGACCTGAGTTTGACTGGACCCTAGCTTGGACAATACATCGGCTGCTGTGTTCCGATCTCTTTCTACATGATGAAATTCCAGACCCTCGAATTTATCTTCCAGCTTTCGGACTGCAGTGCAGTATTTTCCCATTGAATCGCTTGAGCAATCCCACTCCTTGTTTATCTGGCTGATGACTACCAGAGAGTCTCCGTATACCATTAATCTTTTGACGCCCAACGATATGGCAATGTTCAATCCATGGATCAAAGCTTCATACTCGGCTGCATTGTTGGAGGCCGGGAATAGCAACTGGAGGGCGTACTTGAGGTGTTCGCCTCCAGGCGCAGTGAAGAGAATCCCTGCTCCTGCTCCCTGCAGCTTCAGTGAGCCATCAAAATACATTCGCCATACTTCTGCAGTCTCCGGGTTGTCTGGTACTTGTTGTTCAGTCCACTCTGATACGAAATCAACCAGTGCTTGAGTTTTGATGGTAGTGCGAGGTCGGAACTCGATGTCATGAGATCCCAGCTCGCAAGCCCACTTGGCTATTCGACCGATGGCTTCCTTGTTGTGAAGAATATCCCCTATTGGAAAACTTGTAACTACTATGACTTTGTTGTAACACCCGGCTTTAAGGAACAAAGCCAGGTGCATCTCATACATGCGCCAAGAAGACAACACATATAATAACAGAGTGCTTTAAGGAACAAAGCCAGGTGCATCTCATACATGCGCCAAGAAGACAACACATATAATAACAGAGTGTATAGAGATAAATGTCATTAACATCAGAGTATTTATTACATAGCGGAAGACTTATTACAAAATAAAATAATAAAGATAAAACGAACTAAGGATCGTCGGCGCCAATGTCGACTGGGAAACGCCACCTAGATCAGATCAAACTCCTCGATACTTGACTCCACTTGAAACCACCTGTTCTTCTCCTGTGGGGGGGTGTGAGACAGCAAGGGTGAGCTCACACATGATCATAGCTCAACAAGTTGTGGGGAACCAGTGGACATAAACTCACAAAGGTGTGAGTTCATGTGATGTGTAAGGCTAATCAATGATAGGGGTTAAAGCTGAGCATTGCTTTTAAGTAGTTGGTCAAAATTTTATTAGCAGTTACTAAGTGTAAGTAAATACCAAACCATAAGTAAAGTAATAGAACAAAATTAATAACAAACCCATGCAATGCAAATGACAAAATTGAATTTAAGTTCCATAATTTAACATCAGAGAGTCCTGAGCTGCTCATGACCGCGAGCTCGGCTAGTATACCAGTTTTACACTCTGCAGAGGTTGTACCCTTTACCCACAAGTCATGTTACCCATCTGCCAAGGGGTCGCGACTCCCCATATACCTCTACCTAGGAAGCACGGCAGGGCAACACTACGAGGCCTTTACAAAGTTCCACTAGCTTCCGAAAACCCGCTACAGTTTATGGGAAGATCCAGTAAAGGGTTCCTGGCTGACCGCCATCGCAGCAAAATCAACCAGGGACCTCCCCGCACTGACCTCTCCCCTACTGCCCTTGCCCCTTTCGGGTAAGGTAGTCTTCCACTAGCTTTCCTAATTAGTCAGCCAAGGGCGTCCCATTCCACCCTTGTGGTGGCACGTGGTTCTCAAGTTAAGCTCTATGTTCCAATTAACATTAATGATATCAACATGAACATAAACAGAATAACAACAAGAATTGGAACATAGAGGTAATAAATGATTATCCCAAAATCATATAAAGCAATAGCAAACTACCCAAGTGATTCAGGGGTAAACAAGGTAATGAGATAAACAAATCTAGGGTAACCTATTGGGTCCCATCAAAATTAACCTATGCATGGATAAGTGATATTAAAGAACATTATTGGGTAGAAAGTGGTCAAGGGCACAACTTGCCTGCAATGAGCTCCTGCTCAGCTACTTCAACCTGCTGCTCACCAGGATCCTCAGCAACGGGCTCTTCTACTCGTCACAATACAAACAAGCACAGGATATAGGGAAAATTAACATTACACCAAGCATGTAACAAAATATACAGAGATATTCTACATATTAAAATAAAAACCTAGGAACTGGAATTATAATTTTCTGAATTATAGATTTTAAGTTATGCATTTTCAAAGGTTTTATGTGCTTTGAATAGGATTAAGTGATAAATAAATTTCTTTACTGTTTTCATGACATAACAGAGGCTCTAGGTGATAGAGAATAAAATTATAAAATTTTAGGAACTGGAATGGAGTAATTTGGAGTTCATATGTATTTTCTATGATTTAACAAAGTTCTAGCAATTATTTTCTTATTAAAAATCCTTTTATAATTCAATTTCCCGGGTTTTATAATGTTCTGGACCGGGCCTCAAATACAGAAAAGCATAGGGTTTTCTGCGCAAGAATTCCTATGACTCAGAGTGCTACCGATAGGATGGCGGGTTAATTTCAATATAATTCGGGGGCTCATATGTAAAACCGCCACAACCCAAGTCTACGGAAGCAGATCAGCCGTCTGATCCACCCAGGACGCTCTAGATCATGTTAGGGTTCAACATTGACCTAACCACTCGATCCAAGATCTATGGTCCTGATCCGATCGCGCAGCGAGCACCGCCCGATCCATTCGCATCCGATTGATCCGGATCCAACGGCTAATACCTATCTTCTATCTCCCAACCCAGCGACCAGGGACACCGGCGTCCAGCGCTCACGGCGGAGGCCATGGTCCGGCCACACCAACCCACGAACTCAAGCCCTAAACAAGGATCCGAGGTATGGTACACGTAGAGGAGACATTGGTGAACTGGATGATGGATTTCTTACCGCGAGAGGAGGTGGAAACGAGGACGACCACAACGTGAGCAACTCCACGGCGGAGAGCGATACTGGCGGCACACGAGGACGACGGCGTTCCCGACCCGAACACCATCCGCAAAGGACCCGCGCCGTTCTCCTCCCCGTACCACGCCGCGGTCAAGCGAGCTCTACGTCAGTAAACTAATCCCACGCCCAGGTGAACACCGACGAGCGATGGACGAGCGCGTGTGGTCCACGATTCGGAGTACGGACATGATTAACGCGATGTAGAATTAACGGTGACTACATGGTCGTGACCTTACCGGTGTCGGTCGCGCGATTTCCGCCGCCCGGCTACGAATCCCGTCGAGGCCCTTCACGCCGACCGCCCGCCCACCACACTGGATCCCAGCCGCGGCGGCACTTCTCCTACTACCGGCAGACTCTGCCCCCGCACCCGGTTGAACATGGCGCTCGGATGGGTTATGGGAGAGAGAGCACAGGGGGAAAGGTTTGATCCGCTTTTGTAGCCGGCCAACGTGATCCGAGAGCGGCGAGAATTCCGGGACGACGCAACCACTCTGCCGCGGAGTCCGCGTTCTGGTACCCACGCGGAGGAAGAAGAAGTCCGCGCCTGCAAGGTGGGTCCCACGGGTCATAGGCTCTAAGGAAGAGCTGGCGCTTAGCATTAGTTTGGGCCGGCGGTAGTGAGGTGGGATGGGGTTTGGGCCGAGCGCAGGTGAATCCGGCCCAACAGACTTCTTTTTCCTTTCTATTTCTTTCCTGATTTCTTTTCCCCTTTATTTTTAGAATTCATATTTGAATTTAAATTGTTTTGAGATTACTTGATGATCAAAGTGTACCAAATTTAAATTTCTGAGTAATTAAATATATTCTTATTTACATATTTTATTTTACCTCATTTGTTTAATGTTTTTTTTTCCTCTTTTCCCAATTTTCTAGAATTCCCTTTTTAGATCTTAAATTCCCCTTTTTGGTCCTTAATATTTTTCTTGTCACAAAATGCACACAAAAATAAAATATTCAGCATGATGCAACAATTTTGTAGCATGTCTTTTTATTAATTGTTCTTGGACATGGTGTTCTCATATGATGATGCATAAAGATCAAACTCACGTAAAGAGAGAAATGTTTCTCTATTGATATTATTCCTAGCACTTACAAAGTAGGTGTTACAAATCCTACCCCCCTTAAAAATAATCTCGTCCTCGAGATTAAGAAGAACTAGAGAAAAGGTGGGGAAAATCTATGCGGAGCTCCTCTTCTCCTTCCCAAGTTGCTTCATCTTCACTGTGGTGACTCCATTGAACTTTGCACATCTTTATCACCTTATTTCTTGTAACTCGAGTCAAAGTATCCAAAATCTTGATCGGGTACTCCGTGTAAGTCAAATCTCCTTGAACACTGAGCTCTTCCATTGGTAACTGTTCCTCGGGAACACGGAGACACTTCTTCAGCTGAGATACGTGGAACACATTATGCACATCCGATTGACTAGCAGGTAGCTCGAGTTGGTATGCCATCTCCCCAACTCTTCTAAAGATCAAGAATGGTCCAATATAGCGAGGGGATAATTTGCCCTTGACTTTAAATCTCCTTATTCCACGAAGTGGTGACACCTTGAAGTACACATGATTTCTTTCCTCAACCTCAAGTGGTCTTCTTCTATTATCAACATATCTCTTTGGTCTAGTCTGAACTATCCTCAAGTTCTCTCGAATTATAAAAACTTGTTCTTCTGCCTCTTGAATAAGTTTGGGCCCAAAGAATTGCCTTCCTCTAGTCTGGTCCAAAATAGAGGAGTCCTGCATTTCCTGTCATATAGAGTCTCGAACGGTGACTTCTTCAGACTGGCCTGGTAACTATCATTATATGAGAACTCAGCATAAGGTAGACTCTTGTCCCAACTGCTACCATGTTGAAGGGCACAAGCTCTCAACATATCTTCCAATACTTGGTTAGTCCTTTCAGTCTGCCCATCAGTCTGACGATGGTAGGCCGAACTAAAATTCAACTTCGCATCCATATTCTCATGAAAACTTTTCCAAAATTCTGGGGGTAAACTGTGATCCTCTTATCCAAAACGATCTTCTTTGGTACTCCATGTAAACACACAATCCGAGTCATGGGCTTCCTTTAAAATAGTCTCACAAAGGCTTTCAATCTCGGGGACACATATCTTGTCCTTGAACCCTACGGTGCCTTGCTCATCGTCCGTGAATTTCCGGAACTCGACCTTCAGTAATCAGATCCTTAATCTCCTGTATCTTAGCATCACCATTTTGTCCTTTGCGGATCTCTTGCTCCAAAGTAGTTTCCATACCAATAATAACTCCTTTAGTGTGAGTAACTATCCCCAGGTTAAGTCTCCTGAAATTCTCAACAATCTCATCGAGTAGCTGGGCAACAACAGCTAAATGAACATGCTCCTTTCGACTCAAGGCATCTGTAACCAAATTTGCCTTGCCCGGGTGATAGTGAATTTCCAAATCATAATCCTTAATAAGCTCCAACCAACAGCGTTGCCTAAGGTTGAGATCCTTCTGAGTGAATATATACTTCAAACTCTTATGATCCGTATATACTTGGCACTTAGTTCCCACTTAAATTCTCTTTCCTTCACCAAAAGCGAGGTCATAAGCTTAGCAATCTTAGAAAATCCTTCAATAAATCTCCAATAATATCCTGCAAGTCCTAAGAAACTTCGGTCCTCCGTTACCGTAGTGGGTATGCTCCACACCACTATCTCCTTGACTTTAGCAGGATCCACTGATATCCCTCCATTAGAAATGATATGTCCAAGAAATGGCACCTCGCCAATCCAAAACTCGCATTTACCGTACTTGGCGTAGAGTTGATCATCTCGTAACTTCTGTAGTACCAACCTTAGATGTTCTTCATGGTCACTCTCATTCTTAGAATAGATAAGATTATCGTCGATGAACACCACGACGAATCTGTCCAAATACTCCAAAAACATCTTATTCCTCAAATCCATAAAATAAGCTGGTGCATTAGTTAATCCAAACGACATAACGATGAACTCATATAATCCATATCGAGTCGAGAAAGCCGTCTTATGAATATCTGATGGTCCAGTCTTCATCTGATGGTATCCCGATCGGAGGTCGATCTTCGAGAGTACCCTGGCTCCTCTCATCCGATTAAATAAATCCTTAATGCGGGGTAACCGAAACTTGTTCTTCACAGTGACATCATTAAGGGACCTTTAATCCACGCACATCCCTTGCAATCCATCTTTCTTCTTTACAAACAAAACTGGTGCTCTCCAAGGTGAAGAATTCAGACGAATGTATCCATCCTCTTGTAATTCCGTTAATTGTTTCTTAAGTTCCTTTAGCTCTTCTATGGACATCATGTATGGCCGTTTAGAAATAGGGGCAGTCTTAGGTAAGAGATCAATGACCAACTCAACTTCAAATCTTTGTCCTTTGGAACTGATGAGTTCTACGATTCCCTTAGCACGATGTATAAACTGTCTTTGCCTTTAACCATGACATACCAAGGATCACGTCTATACTGCTCTCTTCTAACAGTATAGGGGTAGCCCATCGGGGTTAGAAATACAGGGTAAGAAAGAAAGAATTGTAGACAAGGCGAGTAATTACGAGAAATGTTATTGCGGGGGATTTATTAGCTAAGTAGATTAGTGTGTCGCCTACTAAAGCTAATACAATACCTTATGGTGGTACATGCTAAGATGCCCGTCTATAATGTTTCAATCAATCAAAGAAGCAAATCAAGCATTGATCATCAGAACAATCAAACAACGTTTTTAAATATAGAAAATAGTTTAATTTTGTCTTAGGCTTCCTATCTCTTAAAAATGTCATAGGGGTAGGGATTCCAAGGTTTGAAATCCATCTTGTCTTAGAGTAGAAAAGGTAAGAATGATCAGAGTAGAACAGTAGAAGGTGAGACAGGATCAAGATAAGTATAGAAAGAATCAGAGTAAGGTGAGTGTAGAATGAATCAGGATGAGATAAGTAGGTAAGAGTTGTCCATTTCTATCTAGGTTTCGTCCTACAGTCAACATTTCCTCTGATACCACTTCTGTAACACCCGGCTTTAAGGAACAAAGCCAGGTGCATCTCATACATGCGCCAAGAAGACAACACATATAATAACAGAGTGTATAGAGATAAATGTCATTAACATCAGAGTATTTATTACATAGCGGAAGACTTATTACAAAATAAAATAATAAAGATAAAACGAACTAAGGATCGTCGGCGCCAATGTCGACTGGGAAACGCCACCTAGATCAGATCAAACTCCTCGATACTTGACTCCACTTGAAACCACCTGTTCTTCTCCTGTGGGGGGGTGTGAGACAGCAAGGGTGAGCTCACACATGATCATAGCTCAACAAGTTGTGGGGAACCAGTGGACATAAACTCACAAAGGTGTGAGTTCATGTGATGTGTAAGGCTAATCAATGATAGGGGTTAAAGCTGAGCATTGCTTTTAAGTAGTTGGTCAAAATTTTATTAGCAGTTACTAAGTGTAAGTAAATACCAAACCATAAGTAAAGTAATAGAACAAAATTAATAACAAACCCATGCAATGCAAATGACAAAATTGAATTTAAGTTCCATAATTTAACATCAGAGAGTCCTGAGCTGCTCATGACCGCGAGCTCGGCTAGTATACCAGTTTTACACTCTGCAGAGGTTGTACCCTTTACCCACAAGTCATGTTACCCATCTGCCAAGGGGTCGCGACTCCCCATATACCTCTACCTAGGAAGCACGGCAGGGCAACACTACGAGGCCTTTACAAAGTTCCACTAGCTTCCGAAAACCCGCTACAGTTTATGGGAAGATCCAGTAAAGGGTTCCTGGCTGACCGCCATCGCAGCAAAATCAACCAGGGACCTCCCCGCACTGACCTCTCCCCTACTGCCCTTGCCCCTTTCGGGTAAGGTAGTCTTCCACTAGCTTTCCTAATTAGTCAGCCAAGGGCGTCCCATTCCACCCTTGTGGTGGCACGTGGTTCTCAAGTTAAGCTCTATGTTCCAATTAACATTAATGATATCAACATGAACATAAACAGAATAACAACAAGAATTGGAACATAGAGGTAATAAATGATTATCCCAAAATCATATAAAGCAATAGCAAACTACCCAAGTGATTCAGGGGTAAACAAGGTAATGAGATAAACAAATCTAGGGTAACCTATTGGGTCCCATCAAAATTAACCTATGCATGGATAAGTGATATTAAAGAACATTATTGGGTAGAAAGTGGTCAAGGGCACAACTTGCCTGCAATGAGCTCCTGCTCAGCTACTTCAACCTGCTGCTCACCAGGATCCTCAGCAACGGGCTCTTCTACTCGTCACAATACAAACAAGCACAGGATATAGGGAAAATTAACATTACACCAAGCATGTAACAAAATATACAGAGATATTCTACATATTAAAATAAAAACCTAGGAACTGGAATTATAATTTTCTGAATTATAGATTTTAAGTTATGCATTTTCAAAGGTTTTATGTGCTTTGAATAGGATTAAGTGATAAATAAATTTCTTTACTGTTTTCATGACATAACAGAGGCTCTAGGTGATAGAGAATAAAATTATAAAATTTTAGGAACTGGAATGGAGTAATTTGGAGTTCATATGTATTTTCTATGATTTAACAAAGTTCTAGCAATTATTTTCTTATTAAAAATCCTTTTATAATTCAATTTCCCGGGTTTTATAATGTTCTGGACCGGGCCTCAAATACAGAAAAGCATAGGGTTTTCTGCGCAAGAATTCCTATGACTCAGAGTGCTACCGATAGGATGGCGGGTTAATTTCAATATAATTCGGGGGCTCATATGTAAAACCGCCACAACCCAAGTCTACGGAAGCAGATCAGCCGTCTGATCCACCCAGGACGCTCTAGATCATGTTAGGGTTCAACACTGACCTAACCACTCGATCCAAGATCTATGGTCCTGATCCGATCGCGCAGCGAGCACCGCCCGATCCATTCGCATCCGATTGATCCGGATCCAACGGCTAATACCTATCTTCTATCTCCCAACCCAGCGACCAGGGACACCGGCGTCCAGCGCTCACGGCGGAGGCCATGGTCCGGCCACACCAACCCACGAACTCAAGCCCTAAACAAGGATCCGAGGTATGGTACACGTAGAGGAGACATTGGTGAACTGGATGATGGATTTCTTACCGCGAGAGGAGGTGGAAACGAGGACGACCACAACGTGAGCAACTCCACGGCGGAGAGCGATACTGGCGGCACACGAGGACGACGGCGTTCCCGACCCGAACACCATCCGCAAAGGACCCGCGCCGTTCTCCTCCCCGTACCACGCCGCGGTCAAGCGAGCTCTACGTCAGTAAACTAATCCCACGCCCAGGTGAACACCGACGAGCGATGGACAAGCGCGTGTGGTCCACGATTCGGAGTACGGACATGATTAACGCGATGTAGAATTAACGGTGACTACATGGTCGTGACCTTACCGGTGTCGGTCGCGCGATTTCCGCCGCCCGGCTACGAATCCCGTCGAGGCCCTTCACGCCGACCGACCGCCCACCACACTGGATCCCAGCCGTGGCGGCACTTCTCCTACTACCGGCAGACTCTGCCCCCACACCCGGTTGAACATGGCGCTCGGATGGGTTATGGGAGAGAGAGCACAGGGGGAAAGGTTTGATCCGCTTTTGTAGCCGGCCAACGTGATCCGAGAGCGGCGAGAATTCCGGGACGACGCAACCACTCTGCCGCGGAGTCCGCGTTCTGGTACCCACGCGGAGGAAGAAGAAGTCCGCGCCTGCAAGGTGGGTCCCACGGGTCATAGGCTCTAAGGAAGAGCTGGCGCTTAGCATTAGTTTGGGCCGGCGGTAGTGAGGTGGGATGGGGTTTGGGCCGAGCGCAGGTGAATCCGGCCCAACAGACTTCTTTTTCCTTTCTATTTCTTTCCTGATTTCTTTTCCCCTTTATTTTTAGAATTCATATTTGAATTTAAATTGTTTTGAGATTACTTGATGATCAAAGTGTACCAAATTTAAATTTCTGAGTAATTAAATATATTCTTATTTACATATTTTATTTTACCTCATTTGTTTAATGTTTTTTTTTCCTCTTTTCCCAATTTTCTAGAATTCCCTTTTTAGATCTTAAATTCCCCTTTTTGGTCCTTAATATTTTTCTTGTCACAAAATGCACACAAAAATAAAATATTCAGCATGATGCAACAATTTTGTAGCATGTCTTTTTATTAATTGTTCTTGGACATGGTGTTCTCATATGATGATGCATAAAGATCAAACTCACATAAAGAGAGAAATGTTTCTCTATTGATATTATTCCTAGCACTTACAAAGTAGGTGTTACATTTGTGGTCGTCAAAGTAGTGACGCAGCTTGCGGGCAGTTAGAAGTACTGCGTATAATAGCTTCTGAACTTGAGGATACTTTTTCTTTGAGGGGCCTAGGACTTCACTAATGAAGTAAACAGGATGTTGTACTGGATAGGCATGTCCTTCTTCTACTCGCTCGACTACCAACGCGGTGCTTACCACGTGAGTCGTGCAAGAGATATACAGTAGCAAATCTTTAGCTGGTTGAGTCGACGTAGCTCGCCGGGGTGGTTTCAGTACTGGTGGTGTGGTTAAGAATTTTTTCAGAGCATCTAGAGCTTCTTGTGCTTCTGAAGTCCATTGAAACTTATCCACCTTCTTGAGTAACTTGTAAAATGGCAAACCTTTTTCTCCTAGCCTGGATATAAATCTGCTCAGAGCTGCCATACATCCAGTAAGTCGCTGAACCTTCTTTTGCGATCGAGGTGCTTCCATCTTCATGATAGCTTCAATCTTTTCTGGATTAGCCTCAATTCCCCGGTGGCTGACGATAAACCCGAGCAACTTTCCTGCTGGTACCCCGAAAACACATTTCTCGGGATTAAGCTTCCATCTATACCGCCTCAGACTGTTGAAAACCAGTTGTAAGTCTTCGATGAAGTTTTTTGAGTCCTGCGTTTTGATTACCACGTCATCCACGTAGGCCTCCACACGCTTGCCCCAGTGGTCGGCTAAGCATGTTTGAATGGCTCTCTGGTAAGTTGCCCCAGCGTTTTTGAGGCCAAACGGCATGGAGGTATAACAGAAAGCACCAAACGGAGTAATGAATGCCGTTTTTTCTTCATCTTCCTTTGCCAGACTAATCTGATGGTATCCGGAATAGCAATCCAGGAAAGACAGCATAGAACATCCAGCGGTGGAGTCCACCACCTGATCTATCCTCGGGAGCCCGAAAGGATCCTTCGAACAGTGTTTGTTGAGATCAGTATAATCAACACACATGCGCCAATCCACTTTATTCTTTTTGAGTACAAGAACAGGGTTGGCTAACCACTCGGGATGTAACACTTCTCTAATGAATCCAGCCGCGACCAAGCGAGCTAACTCGGTGCGAATGGCCTCTCTCTTGTCGGGCGTGAAATGACGTAGTTTTTGCCGAATCGGCCTTGCCTGGGGATAGACCTTCAGTTTGTGCTCGGCCAGTTCTCTTGGGACCCCCGGCATATCCGCAGGTTGCCATGCGAATACATCTCGGTTATCTTGCAGAAACTGGACGAGCGCGCTTTCCTATTTGTCGTCCAAGCTGGAGTTGATGATAGCCGTTTTGCGCTCATCAGCGAACCCCAGGTTGATTCTTTTGGTTTCTTCAGTCGGCCGCATAGAGGTCGCGGTCTGAGCTTCGTTTGCTGGTACTGCGAGGTCTTCCTCAGGCTTAGAGTTCGCCAGTGTGGACGGGACCGTCGATGGCTTGGCGGTGAGAGCTGCTTGAATAGCCACTCGGAAACACTCTGCGGCGCCTTGGAAGTCGGCGCACACAGTTATGATCCCTTGCGGTCTTGGCATCTTCAGTATCATGTATGTGTAATGCGGAATGGCCATGAACTTGGCCAATCCAGGCCTCCCGATGATGGCGTTGTACCCGCAGTCGAAGTTCGCCACTTCAAACCTCAGGAACTCGGTTCTGTAGTTCTCCGGAGTTTCGAAGGTGACTGGCATGTAGATGTGGCTGAGCGGGTACTCCCCTTCTGTCGGCACGATGCCGAAGAAAGGAGTGTCCGACTCGTGGAGCTCTTTGAGGCGAACTCCTAAGCCTTGGAGTGTCCGGGGGAAGGTGACGTTGATGCTGCTCCCTCCGTCCACCAGCACTTTCTTTACCCGACTTTCTCGGATCACCGGATCGACGAGGAGCGGATATTTGCCTGGATGGTCGAAGTTGAGCCATTGATCTCCCCGAGTGAAAGTGATCGGATGTTCCGACCAACGGTATGGGGCGGGAGGACCGGTAGTCGCCACCAGTATCTGGCGGTTGTTGAGCTTTTGTTGTCTTTTGCTCTCCTGCGACCCATGTCCGCCGAAGATGACGTTGACCTCCCTGTCGATGCGTGGGAAAGCTCCTCCTCCTCCCTCCTCCTGCCGATGAGGTTGTCATGGTTCATCTAGTCCTCCCCTCGGTGGAGGAGGAGGTAGAGGTTGGAAGGGTCGGCCGTGTCCGACAGAATGCTTGAAGTCCCGACAGTTTCGAAGAGTGTGGCGCATGTCCTTGTGGTACGGGCACTGGGCGTCGAGGATGTCGTCCAGCGTGCGTTCGCCTCCGCGAGGTCCTCCTCGGGCGCGAGAGGCAGGTGGTCCGGCGATGTGTACTTCTTCGCGAGGCCTCTTCTCCCAGCGTTTGTCGGGTGGCTGGTTCGCGTCGCGTCGTGGTGCTGCCGGTGCAGGCTTTGCTCCTCCGATAAGGTCCTGAGCTCGCTCGTCGGCGGTGATGTAGAGGTCGGCTTCCCGGAATAGTTCCTCGGAGGTAGTCGGCGCCTTCTGTAGTATGGCTCGGACGAAAGCCGAGTCATTGGATCCTCTGTAGAAGTCCTCGATCACGGCCGCCTCCGTGACCTCGGGGATACGATTTCTCATGGTCTGGAACCTTTTGAGGTACGACCGAAGAGTCTCATCCCCCCGGCGCTTGATGGTTTTGAGGTCCCACGGTTGCGCCGGCTTGTCGGAGAGGGACTGGAAGTTGGCGGTGAAGCATCGACTGAAGTCTCCCCAGTCGTCGATGCAGTGTCGGGGTAGATGTCGCAGCCACTGCAGCGCGTCTTGCCCAAGGACGATGGGTAAATAAGCGGTCATCACGTCTTCGGATGCCCCAGCAGCCCGAGCAGCGGTGGTGTAGACGGCTAGCCAACCCCCTGGATCCTGCTTAGGTTCATATTTGTCGACATTGGATACCTTGAAGTTAGGAGGCCATTGGATGGCCCTAAGGCGCGGAGTAAGAGCGGTCACTCCGCACGTGTCCTCCTGTCGTCGGGGACGATGTCCGTCCCGGGGAGGGGAGTTGTGATTGTGGTTCCTCGACCGTCCCCGGGTGGTTCCACCAGTTGAGGCCGTTGCTGACCCAGTTCCGGTGGCTTGGCTCTGAGTCGGGATGCCATGATCCCTGTCGTACTCCTCCCGACGGCGAATCTCGTTCTCATGTCGCCGCTCGCGTGAAGCATTGATGGAGCTTCGCGCGTCTCGGCGACTGTTGATGGCGTGTCGTAGATCGTTCGGCGGGTGAGCAAGCGGTAGAAGATGGTTGGCCGCCTGGGTGAACAGTCGTCGGTAGCCCTCAGCGTCAGGAGTCCGAGGAAGTCCATCAGCTATCCGAGCCAATACCCCTCCGACTTCGCTCGGCGTGTTCATAGCTCGGGCGAAGTCGGGATTCAGGTTGCACCCGAAGAATGGATTCTCCCGGTGTTGCCTTGCATCTTGCTCAGCCTGTTCCTGAGCTCGTCGGCGATCACGTCGTCGGGAGTTCCTTCACTCTCTGAAGACGCGTTCTTCCGGAGTTTCTCCTATCTCCGAGACCTCGTCTCGCGAGACAGGCTGCTCCGGATCCCGCTCTCCGGCTGCGTGATGTCGTCGAACGTTCCTGCGCCAGTTCCTCCGTCGTCGGGACTCTCGTTGAGGCGGTTCTTCCCCGGGTACGGTCGGCTCGTCGTCGGAGACGATAGGCAACTCCACTCTCCCGATGAAGAGGACGTCGGGGTAGAATGGTGCTGCTGTCGTGGTGAGCTTCTTCCCATTTTCCTTTGAGGCATGAGGAACGGAAAGAGCAACTCGCTTTTCCCTGGTTTCCTTCTTCCCTGCGATCTGTGTCCACTCTTTTGTCGGAGAGGTAGGCAGTGGAGTTCTCCGGGTCAGCGAGCCCTCGGCCCCCGACTTTCCGGAGACGATCTTCTTCCGGAAAGCTGGAGGTTGTGCTTCTCCGGTATTTTCGGAGTTCGTTGGGGGAGACTTCTTTTCCGGTGGATCCGCGATACGGTGCAGAATTCCTTCTTCATCCGCTACAGATGAGATTGTTCTGAAGCGGAATACGGATCCGGGACGCAGGGTGATCTTGCTGTAGAAGGTGACGGCCATTGAGCTAGCTTGGATCGTCGACACACCCCCTACCTTGCGCGCCAGCTGTCGGTGTTTTGGGTCCGACCGCACACCCGGGGTTGCCCCTCAAGGTGTTTTTTGGAGTAGGACGGTGTCGACGACTGTAGCAAAATGGTTCGTGCCGATCACACGAGGAACAGTGGACAGGGTTTTTAGGTTCGGGCCGCTTAGAGATGCGTAACACCCTACGTCCTGGTGAGTATGCTTGGTGGATGTGGTTACAAAAGAGCTCTCTGAATTGAGATTACAGAGAGTTGACGTGGGTGGCTAAGTAAAAGGTCGATCGATCTAAAGGGGTGCCCCCTAGGCCTTATATACTCGACCGTGGGGCAGTACACGTGGATATGATAACAACAAGTAGCTAAAAGATAGTGAACCTCTTGAGTTTATCCCCGCGTAACCCTCGCCGACTTATCCCTGCATGGCTCCGTTGCATGGGGGCTCCAGCGCGGGAAAATCGGATCTCTGTTGTGATTTACTCGCTCGACGTTGTGGGCCGTCCGGGTTTGCACCAATCTGGTCTCACGTCGCTCTGCTTTGTTGGTTGTTTCTCCCCAGGCCCACGAAAGAATGACCTTACGATTTATTGGGCCCTTGGGTCTTTCGTGAGGTCTTTTACTCCTTTAGTGGACCCGGGGGATATCTATCCCCCACAAGCAGGACAACTTGTGCAGCTCCGGCAAAATGTCGGGTAGGAGTGGACAGGCCGAGCACCAGCCGGAGAAGCACGTCATCTGGCCTAGGACGTCCAGCACCGCATCGCCGGCAACGCCAGGGCAAGGCTACCCCCGGTTTCTAGTGGGGTCGGCCAGAACCTGGCTGCAGCAGCAATGCTACTCCGAGCGATGCCAGAGCCATCCACCACCGAGGGGCGGCGTATCCAGGGAGAGCTCAAGAATCTCCTGGAGGATGCCGCGGTCCGACAAGCCAAAAGCTCTGCCTCCCAAAGGCAGGGATACCCCCCAGAGCAT
This sequence comes from Zea luxurians, assembly GCA_029449295.1. Lineage (NCBI taxonomy): Eukaryota > Viridiplantae > Streptophyta > Magnoliopsida > Poales > Poaceae > Zea > Zea luxurians. The sequence goes on along the minus strand of JAOPSE010000449.1, from coordinate 343,908 downwards.
CGCGCTGCGACTTCCCGATTCATGCGGGAAGCCTCGGTCCACACCGGGCGCACACGGGACACAGCGCCTGCGGCCCCGGGTCGCCTCAACATCGAGCACCACCACCGCGACCGTCGAGCCCGCCTCGATGAGAAGGTGCGCTGAGGCTACCACCCCAGGCGTGGGGGACGCTATGATAGCGAGGAGGATCGGAGCCCCTCGCCCGAACCACCCGGTCCGCAAGCTTTTAGCCGGGCCATACGACGGGCGCCGTTCTCGACCCGGTTCCGGGCCCCGACTACCATCACCAAGTACTCGGGGGAGACAAGGCCAGAACTGTGGCTCGCGGACTACCGGCTGGCCTGCCAGCTAGGTGGAACGGACGATGATAACCTCATCATCCGCAACCTCCCCCTATTCCTCTCTGACGCCGCCCGAGCCTGGCTGGAGCATCTGCCTCCTGCGTAGATCTCCAACTAGGACGACCTGGTCAAAGCCTTCGTCGGCAACTTCCAGGGCACATACATGCGCCCTAGGAACTCTTGGGATCTCCGAAGCTGCCACCAACAACCGGGAGAATCCCTGCGGGATTACATCCGGCGATTCTCGAAGCAGCGCACCGAGCTGCCCAACATCACCGACTCAGATGTCATCGGCGCGTTCCTTGCCGGCACCACTTGCCGCGACCTGGTGAGCAAGCTGGGTCGCAAGACTCCCACCAGGGTGAGCGAGCTGATGGACATTGCCACCAAGTTCGCCTCTGGCCAGGAGGCGGTCGAGGCCATCTTCCGGAAGGACAAGCAGCCTCAGGGGCGCCAGCCGGATGACGTCCCCGAGGCATCCGCTCAGCACGGCGCGAAGAAGAAGGGAAAGAAGAAGTCGCAAGCGAAACGCGACGCCGCCGACGCAGACCTTGTCACCGCCGCCGAGCATAAGAACCCTCGAAAGCCTCCCGGAGGCGCCAACTTGTTCGACAAGATGCTCAAGGAGTCGTGCCCCTATCATCAGGGTCCCGTCAAGCACACCCTTGAGGAGTGCGTCATGCTTCGGCGTTACTTCCACAAGGCCGGGCCACCGGCGGAAGGTGGCAGAGCCCCCGGCAACGACAAGAAGGAGGGTCACAAGGCAGAGGAGTTCCCCGAGGTCCACGACTGCTTCATGATCTACGGTGGGCAAGTGGCGAACGCCTCGGCACCACAAGCAAGAGCGCCGGGAGGTCTACTCGGTAAAGGTGGCGGCGCCAGTCTACCTAGACTGGTCCGACAAGCCCATCACCTTCGACCAAGACGACCACCCCGACCGTGTGCCGAGCCCGGGGAAGTACCCGCTCGTTGTTGATCCTGTCATCGGCAACGTCAGGCTTACCAAGGTCCTTATGGACGGAGGCAGCAGCCTCAACATCATCTACGCCGACACCTTCGGGCTCCTGCAGATCGATCTGTCCTCGATCCGGGCCGGTGCGGCGCCCTTTCACAGGATCATTCCCAGGAAGCGCGTCCATCCCCTTGGACAACTCGATCTACTCGTCTGCTTCGGGACTCCCTCCAACTTTCGAAAGGAAGCCCTCACGTTCGAGGTGGTCGGGTTCCGAGGAACCTACCACGCAGTGCTGGGGAGACCATGCTATGCCAAGTTCATGGCCGTCCCCAACTACACCTACCTCAAGCTTAAGATGCCGGGCCCCAACGGGGTCATCACCATCGGCCCCACGTACCGACACGCGTACGAATGCGACGTGGAGTGCGTGGAGTATGCCGAGGCCCTCGCTGAATCCGAGGCCCTCATCGCCAACCTGGAGAGCCTCCCCAAGGAGGTGCCAGATGCGAAGCGCCACGCCGGCAACTTAGAACCAGCAGAGGCGGTTAAGTCCATCCCTCTCGACCCCACCAACGACACCTCCAAGCAGATCCGGATCGGCTCTAAGCTCGACCCCAAATAGGAAGCAGTGCTCGTCGACTTTCTCCGCGCAAACGTCGAGGTTTTTGCATGGAGTCCCTCGGACATGCCAGGCATACCGAGGGATGTCGCCGAGCACTCACTGGATATCCGAGCTAGAGCCCGGCCCGTGAAGCAGCCTCTGTGCTGATTCGACGAAGAAAAGCGCAGAGCCATAGGCGAGGAGATCCACAAGCTGATGGCTGCTGGGTTCATCAAAGAGGTATTCCATCCCGAATGGCTTGCCAACCCTGTGCTTGTGAAAAAGAAAGGTGGGAAATGGCGGATGTGTGTAGACTACACTGGTCTAAACAAAGCATGTCCGAAAGTTCCCTACCCCCTGCCTCGCATCGATCAAATTGTGGATTCCACTGCTGGGTGCGAAACCCTGTCGTTCCTCGATGCCTACTCAGGGTATCACCAAATCAGGAAGAAAGAGTCCGACCAGCTCGCGACTTCTTTCATCACACCTTTTGGCATGTACTGCTACATTACTATGCCATTTGGTTTGAGGAATGCGGGTGCGACATACCAAAGGTGCATGAACCACGTGTTCGGACGGCACATTGGCCGAACGGTCGAGGCTTACGTCGATGACATTGTAGTCAAGACGAGGAAAGCCTCCGACCTCCTCTCTGACCTTGAAACGACATTCAAGTGTCTCAAGGCGAAAGGCGTAAAACTCAATCCCGAGAAGTGTGTCTTTGGAGTCCCCCGAGGCATGCTCCTGGGGTTCATCGTCTCCGAGCGGGGCATCGAGGCCAACCCGGAGAAAATCGCGGCCATCACCAACATGGGGCCTATCAAGGACTTGAAAGGAGTACAGAGGGTCATGGGATGCCTTGCGGCTCTAAGCCACTTCATCTCGCGCCTCGGCGAAACAGGCCTACCCCTGTACCGCCTCCTAAGGAAGACCGAGCGCTTCACTTGGACCCCCGAGGCCGAGGAAGCCCTCGGGAACCTAAAGGCGCTCCTTACAAGCGCGCCCATCTTGGTGCCCCCCGCTGCTGGAGGAGCCCTCTTGATCTACGTCGCCGCTACCACTCAGATGGTCAGCACCGCGATCATAGTCGAGAGACGAGAAGAAGGGCACACATTGCCCGTCCAGAGGTTGGTCTACTTCATCAGTGAGGTACTGTCCGAAACCAAAATCCGCTACCCGCAAATTCAGAAGCTACTGTACGTGGTAATTCTGACACGGCGAAAGTTGCGACACTACTTCGAGTCTCATCCGGTGACTGTGGTGTCATCCTTCCCCCTAGGGGAGATCATCCAGTGCCGAGAAGCCTCAGGTAGGATTGCAAAGTGGGCAGTGGAGATCATGGGCGAGACAATCTCGTTCGCCCCTTGGAAGGCCATCAAGTCCCAAGTCTTGGCGGACTTTGTGGCTGAATGGGTCGACACCCAGCTTCCAGCAGCTCCGATCCAACCAGAACTCTGGACCATGTTTTTCAACGGGTCGCTGATGAAAACAGGAGCGGGCGCGGGCCTGCTCTTCATCTCACTGCTCGGGAAGCACCTCCGCTACGTGCTGCGCCTCCATTTCCTGGCGTCCAACAACGTGGCCGAGTATGAGGCTCTGGTTAACGGGTTGCGCATCACCATCGAGCTAGGGGTCCGGCGCCTCGACGCTCGTGGCGACTCGCAACTTATCATCGACCAAGTCATGAAGAACTCCCATTGTCGCGACCCAAAGATGGAAGCCTACCGCGACGAGGTTCGGCGCCTGGAGGACAAGTTCTACGGACTCGAGCTCAACCACGTCGCTCGATGTTACAATGAGACTGCAGACGAGCTGGCTAAGATAGCCTCGGGGCAGACAACGGTTCCTCCGGACGTCTTCTCCCGAGACCTACATCAACCCTCTATCAAGACCGACGACACGCCCGAGCCCGAGAAGGCCTCGGCTCAGCCCGAGGCGCCCTCCGCTTAGCCCGAGGCAGCCTCGGCCCCCGAGGGTGAGGCACTGCACGTCGAGGAAGAGCGGAATGGGGTCATGCCTAATCGAAACTGGCAGACCCCATACCTGCAATATCTCCACTGAGGAGAGCTACCCCTCGACAGAGCCGAAGCTCGGCGACTGGCTCGGCGCGCCAAGTCGTTCGTCTTGCTGGGTGACGAAAAGGAGCTCTACCACCACAGCCCCTCAGGCATTCTCCAACGATGCATATCCATCGCCGAAGGTCAGGAGTTATTGCAAGAAATACACTCGGGGGCTTGCGGTCACCACACAGCACCTCGGGCCCTCGTTGGAAACGCCTTCCGACAGGGTTTCTACTGGCCAACCACGGTGGCCGACGCCACTAGGATTGTAAGCACCTGCCAAGGGTGTCAATTCTATGCAAGGCAGACGCACCTGCCGCTCAGGCCTTGCAAACAATACCCATCACCTGGTCGTTTGCTGTGTGGGGTCTGGACCTCGTCGGTCCCTTGCAGAAGGCACCCGGGGGCTTCACGCACCTGCTGGTCGCCATCGACAAATCTCCAAGTGGATCGAGGTCCGACCCCTAAACAGCATCAGGTCCGAACAGGTGGTGGCGTTCTTCACCAACATCATCCATCGCTTCGGGGTCCCGAACTCCATCATCACCGACAATGGCACCCAGTTCACCGGCAGGAAGTTCCTGGACTTCTGCGAGGACCACCACATCCGGGTGGACTGGGCCGCCGTAGCTCACCCCATGACGAATGGGCAGGTAGAGCGTGCCAACGGCATGATTCTACAGAGACTCAAGCTGAGGATTTACAACGACCTCAACAAGTTTGGCAGGCGATGGATGAAGGAACTCCCCTCGGTGGTCTGGAGTCTGAGGACGACGCCAAGCCGAGCCATGGGCTTCACGCCGTTTTTTCTAGTTTATGGGGCCGAGGCTATCTTGCCCATATACTTAGAATGCGGCTCCCCGAGGACGAGGGCATACGACGACCGGAGCAAACGGACCAGCCGAGAAGACTCACTGGACTAGCTGGAGGAGGCTCGGGACATGGCCCTACTACACTCGGCAAGGTATCAGCAGTCCCTGCGACGCTACCACGCCCGAGGGGTTCGGTCCTAAGACCTCCAGGTGGGTGACTTGGTGCTTCGGCTACGACAAGACGCCCGAGGGCGCCATAACCTCATGCCTCCCTGGGAAGGGCCATTCATCATCGCCAAGATTCTGAAGCCTGGGACTTACAAGCTGGCCAACAGTCAAGGCGAGGTCTACATCAACGCCTGGAACATCCGACAACTACGTCGCTTCTACCCTTAAGATGTTTTCAAGTCGTTCATGTACCTCGTTTACATACATAAGCAAAGTCTAACCATCAAGGAAGGGTCAACCTTGCCTCGGCAAAGCCCGACCCTCCCTTGGGGGCTAGAAGGGGGGAACCCCCTCTGCGTCAAAATTTTCCTCGGAAAAAGTCTTCCGCCAAAACGACTTTCGCGTTTTCCAGCTATATCAGTAACAGAACCCCAAGAAACGAATAAGAGTGCATGTAAGCGGCAAGGCCGACCGAGCCGAGGGACTCCTACGCCTCTGGGATACGGATACCTCACTCGTCACCTACCGCGAAAAATAACTCTTACTCGGGTAAGCGATCCTGCTACTGATGAACAAGTTCAGATATGAGAAACAGGAGGAAAAAGACATAGCTTTATATCACGACGACAAAGAGTTCAGGCCTCGGCGGCCGCGAAAGACACACACATGTTCAAAACAAACTCCTCCGGCAGAATCAAGCATCGTCCAGGGGAGGAGCGGCACCCTTGACAAGATCCGCCCCACCCTTGGATGGCGACACAGGCAGAAGGATCTCCACTTCGAAGGTGGACGCCAGCACCGCGCTTGGGCCCGCAGCGACCACGTCAAGCCTCTGAACTTCAGCCAGGGCGGCTTCATCTTTGTCGGGAAGGCAGTACCCCTCGCTGACCCGCTCCAGATCCACATCGTAGTGGGAAGCGAGCACGGCGAAGGCCCGCCTAACGCCGTGATGCAGTGCCTCGCGGAGTCTGCCGTGCGTGTGGTCACCCAAGGCCTGCAGGCGACTCTGGGGGAGCTTCCCGAGGGGACGTCATCAAGACCAAAGGTCTGGCAGAAGGCCGAGACAGCCTCGGACATGGCCACGCGGTCAGCCTCCTTCTGCTCAGCCGCCTAGGCAAGTGCTTTGGCGGACTCATTGAGGGCAGACTCGAGCTCTACAAACAGCCAAAGTAGAAGTCTCAAACACGAAGTTGAAGAGTGAAGCTGAATCAAAGTCTCAAAGCAGTCAAGACATACCTTCAGCCCAGGCACGCTGCTCCGAGGTTGTGGCCTGGGCGGACTGGGCAGACCCAACGACCACGGCTAGGTCCAGCGCAAGGACTCCGGCCCGAGCAGATGCCTCGGCTAGCTGGCCTCCAAGGGCCTCAGCCCGGTTTTCAGCCTCGGCGACCCGGCTCCAAGCTTGGTCCCGCTCACTGATGACCTGGCCAAGCTCCAACTGCCGTTGCTGCACTTCTGCGCGTGCCGTCGCCGCCTCTACCCCCAGCTCGTCACAGAGCAACCGAAGGTCCACCGCCTCGGCGCTCCGTTGGGAGAGGCGCTCGGTAGCCTCGGCAAGCGTGGTCCTCAGGAACCGCAGCGAACCCCAGACGTCGGCCTCACGGCAGATGAACGATGACTTGGCGGTGCTCAGATCCGTCAGATCCTGAGGAAGGGAAGCGGGGCGTCACAAAGAATGCCTTGATCACATGAAAGGTATGCCTGAAATCCTTACCTGGAGGATCCTGGGAACGTCCCTAGAAAGGACCTCCAGGGTCGACCGAAGCGACCCCACTGTTGCCTCGTCACACTCACGAAGTTCGTCCCAAGACTGCTCCTCTCGCTCATCGTCAAGGACGAAGAGGGGTTTCGAAGCACCACGGGTCCAGAACCAGAGCGACTCATGCCGCTCGCTGGGACTGCGCCGCGCGAGGACAAGGTCGCCGATCCCTAGGACGTGTAACACCCCTGGTGTTACTGTAACTAAAACTTGAGCATGACATCATAAACATTGGCATTGCATATGTTTGACATACCTAGAGTGCATTTACTAGGTAAAAATTTCAAACAAGTGTATTGTTTTTGATATTTTGTAAATAGTCCCCTGGTTAAGGAACTTGACCCTGAATAGAGATTAATGGGGTAAAACTTAACCCAAGATGAGAAAACCTAAAGGCTTTAGGGGAAAGAGTTATAAATGTCCCCAAAAACAAAGTTGAGTCACATTTATACCCCTGGATACCAAAAATCTCAAATAGAACCCTGGAAAACCCTAAAACCAAACCCTAGGGACCTAAGTGCAAAATTAGTCCACTTTTGGACTAAAGTGCAAAAATCAAGTCAAATAAGTACCTTAAGTTATTTGGGTCACTCATATGTGAATTTGCAATCCAAAACTTAAGATTTGGACTTAAGTGCAAAAGTGCCACACTTAACCCTTTTGGGTTAAGTCTGGATTTCAGTGTGGTTCATCCAACTTGAAGCCCTTGTAACTTTTAAATCAGAGGGTTTTTGCCCTAGGTCACCACATCAAAATTGTAGCCCAATTATAGGAGAACAACTTTGCTTAAGAGTGGAAGCAGAGTTGTTAAGCAAATATTAGAGATAATCCAGCTCAAAGTTTGGCTGTCAGACAATTCCTAGACTGAATCTTCAGTAACAATGAGATAGGACCAACTTTGAGCTCGATTTTGAATGAGATCCAGTGACTTTTTGTGGGAGCATATTGTATCAAAGTTATAGGTGAATTATAGCTCTACAACTTTGCTGCAGAAGGTTGGCAGTGGTTTCACATAAAATTTGGAGAAACTGATGCTTCAAAATGCACTGTCAGGTCCATCTGAATGAAACTCGCCATGGTACAGTGATCTGATAAGGATCAGACTGCCAGCGCTGCTCGCTCGTCGCCGGTGACCTCCCTGCGCTGGGATTCGTGCTGCCGCCACCCGGATTCGCGCTGGAGATTAACGGATAACGTCGCGGGATAGGGGAATGTTCATCGCCGGTGAGCTGGACTCCACTCTGGCGACCCCCCTTGCTTTCCCTCTACTCTCCGGCTTGAGTCGATAAACTCGCCGGTGAACCGCCGTTCTCCGGCCTTGCGCCGCGTGTCCCAACCTTGCCATCGCATCGCCGTGACTCCCTCTATCTTCCTGTCGACCATCGGACTTACTGACACGACATTGCACACGTATTCACCGCACCCGTGTTCGTCTTCACCTCCGGCCGCCACGTTATTCGCTCAAATTGAGTACCACCGACGAAGTTGCTTATAAATTGAGCCCGTGACTCGCTTCGCAACAACGTTGCGCACCCCCACGGCTAGTATTGCTCCCAGCCGATCACCAGCAAGCTCCAATTTCATACTTCCCCCAAATCAGTCGAAGAACAACGTGAAACCAAGTCCACCGTGGCCAGCCGATTCTGGTAAAGCTCTGTCCGATTCAAACCTTGTTTAAGTCTTCTCATAGCTCAGTGATGCTCGCCAAGCCATCAATTTGAATGTAGATGCCCCCAATCGTCGGGAACACGATGGGCTAGCCACCATGTTCACGGCCCCCGTGGCCAGAGCACATCTCTTGACCATTCGCGCAATTATATTGGGGAAAATGCTTCCCGGGTCACGAATTTGGTTTGGCCTTAGTCTAGGCACCGGTCTTGGAACAATTCGGCCGGTCTGCGCGCTCACCGGAGTTCGTCCTCCGCGCGACGCCGTCGAGGACCCTCCCCTGCGAAGAATTAGAAGTCCGAGGGGTTTTCTGGAAAGCGTCAGTGACTCTGTGAATAGCACTTCGGTTCTGTTTCTGGTTGTTCAGAAAGGCGAGGGCTTTTCTGCAAACCGGACATCGCGCGGGCGCGCGCAGGCGCTTTCTCCCTCTGAGTTGGGCTACTGGGCTGAAATCAGCCCAGTACTATTCATAGGCTTTTCTTTTTCTTTTTACTCCAGAGTAAAACAATTATAGAAAACAGTAGAAAAATGATAAAATTGTGAAACCAATTTTCCTAGGTTTCTTATTTTCCCTAGAATTTAGTAAAAATAGTTTTGTGATTTTTATGTTAAATAAGGAATTTTAGGGCATTTAAAGGAGTTAAAAGTATTAGTTATGGATTTTTAGAAAATTATTGGTAAGTCCAAAAATGCCCAAACTTTTTGTGGGAACTTAAAACAATATTTAGAAGCCTTGGGTAGGGTTGGAGTTGATTTGGACCATGTTTGATAACTAGAACCCAAAACCACCCCCCCTGCCCTGTGAACTCCTTTACCGACTCCGGAAACCCTAGGTTCTCGGAGTACCGTGAAGGAAAGTTGTACTCAAGACTTAGATAATAAGTTTATATTATCTTCGCATCCTCATGAGCATCCCATGGCATCCATTCTTATGCATATATATGGTTATGTTAGAACACGAAGAAGAAGAAGAAGTCACTGAAGAGGGGACTCCACCAACCTCAGATCCTCAAGCAGGCAACTGCTTTTATTTCGATATTTGTGGATCCGAGCAGGACTCACCTGTTAACAAAGGCAAGCCCCGGTGCATTTGCCACCTTCCTTGATGTTTTTAAAAATCTTTCTCACTTGATTGATGCATTAGGTGATAGGAGTTGATTGCTAAAACAATTCCTGCATTACCTTCCTTGAATTTGATTACCTTCCTTGATCACCCGTTTTACAAAAGATTTTGATGCTTAGCCTTGCTTTAGAAAAACAAAATGTTTTGTTTTTACAAAAGATGATGTGGCAAAAGTGGGTGGGATGTTTTTGAAAATAAAATTTGATGGTGGATCCCTCAGGGCCTTGATGGATTCAACATCTGGAAAAGATGTACCTCTGCCAGGTACCAAACTTTGGGTTTGAAAAGATTAAGCTGAGACCGGGCGGGTGACTTGCACGAGAAAGGAGTCTCGGTGTAGTGTCTCCGTCTGAGTCGATTAAGGACCTTGTCGATGTAGGCTTGATGATCGAGGACCCTTTAGCTGGTCACATGCCTCGTCATGGGTAAGCCTTGCCTCGGGCAGACTAAGGCCGGAATAAGATAACACGAAATGGGCGTGGAGCGGTGGCGAGAGTAGCGTGTACCCTCCGTGGCAAGAGGCCGGATGGTGGTGTATCTGTGCTCTCGGTTTGCGTGAACCTGATCCGGTCTTAAGAACCCGGTGGCGGGTTGACATATGCAAGGGTTAAGTGCTACATATGTCGTGTGATTGGAGATCCTCAGCTGAGTATAATCGATTCGGATCGCCGTACCTTCGCGGTTATGAAGACTTGGTCACTACCCTACACGTAGCATTCCACTAAAGATGATGGGTATTTGTTAAGAAATTCGCTAGTGCAGGACCAGCGATTGAACTAGGGTAGAAAGAACTCTAGTTGCAGGTAATTGAACTTAACTGGACAAATAAAATTGGATTTTTAAGGATCCACTTTAGTAAGCATTTCTGCAAAACAGAGTCTTTGAGTATTGAGAAGCCTTACCTTGACTCCCTAAAAGCCAGCATACCCTTGAGAGTCTTTTCTTTAGTCGGGTAAGTCTTGCTGAGTAATTCCATACTCAGGGTTTATCCCTTCGTTGTTTTTAGGTGAGGAAGTAGCAGATTTCTGCTGCTTCTGTGCCAAGGTGGTTCCCAAAGAAGAAACACAAGACTGAAGTGCGGGAGGACTTGGTCCTCCATATAGATCTTTTACTTAAATCTTCTCGGGAGGAGTTTTTTTGCCTCCCTTGGTTTGTATAATATTACTACTCAGCACTCGCTCTTAATTCTGGTCTGTAATAAAACAACTTGAGCTTGCTTTTAAATAAATGTGAATTATGTAATCGCTTCCGCAATTCTTTATCTCCGATGTTCTGTAATGTCTGCAAGACGGGTGAATCGTTCCTGGTAAGGTAAGGAAAGATACCGAACTTGTCAAGTAATTCAGGGGCACCTACAGGGTTGTCTGAAGTCCGTTGGACAAGGACAACTGTAGGTGGGCCTAATTACTTGGGAGGTTCCGTCACAGCTGGTATCGGAGCGTAGCCCTTCTTTGCAGACGTTATGAGGCATCTTCAAAAGGATTTTCGAAAGTCTTACCTAAAAATTCTTTTCTCTTCTTACTTAAGTATTCTGAAGAGTCTATCTTAAAGACCAGATAGGAAGAGTGCAATGTATAGAAGGTTGAATCGACTAAGGTTGATTCTGTACTTATTCATGCACCATGCTAAGAATTATGCTAATAAATTTTCCCCCTTAGAAAGATGCCGCCACGCACAAGGCTAACGGCACGTAAGTCAACGGGACCAATTGGAGTACCCCGACATCAACTAGCCCCTCGACACGAAAGCAGCAGCAGCGGAAGTAATGACCCCATAGGAGACCTTGAAGCCCGAGTGAGTCGACTTCAAGCAGAGCTGCAACACAGGACCGATGCTTGGGTCGCAGATGGAGATAGAATCAATGAACTAAGAAGGGACATCCGTCACCTACAGGATCAGCTTGCTGATCGAGACTTAGCACTTGACTGGGCAGTACAGTCTCATTTGCTGGCATGTGCTAAGGAAGCAAGGGCTTAGGCCCGAATTAAAGAACTTAGCTCAACTATCGACGACCTGCAGGTCTACTGCAATACGTTGCATGAGGAAGTCCATATACTATACTCACAATTACACCCTAGTGTGCCTGCACACTCTGCTGAGGCAGAAGCCGGACCCTCTCACGTTGCGGGACGCGCGTTGGGTGGGGAGTTAGACCTTTTTGAACCCCCTCCTTCTTTGAGGTTGGTTGACGTCTGGACTCCCACACCTGACGATGAGGCCGCCAAAAGTAACGGAAAACAGGACTAATGGTGTAATAGAAGTAGAGTAGTGTATTGTAGAATGCACGGTTGTATAATAGGTTGAACTTTTGTATAATGGGTAATGTATCCTGTTATGTAATATCGAGTCTGTATCATTACTTTTTATAGTAATGTAAAATGGAAGGTCTCTTTGGCATATTATGTTTATTCAAATGTTTTTGCCTCAGATGCCGACCAGGACTCGCGGACAGGACGCAGCCGGAACTTCTGGGGGTCGGGATGTCACCCCAAATCCACCTCCGGTTCCACCCACGCTAGCCGAGGCGATTGCCGCCTTGGTGAATGCCACCGCAGACAATACCCGCTTTCTTAGGGAAATGGCGGGTCAACAGCAGTTCCAGCAGCAGGCAGGAAGAGGTTTTCAGCAAGGTCCCCGTGAAACCACCTATCTGGACTTCTCCGAAACTCGACCACCTCTATTCACCAAGGCAGAAGACCTGCTAGAAGCCGACGAGTGGATACGAGTTATTAAACAAAAGTTTGGTCTTCTTCGTTGTTCTGAAACACAGAAGCCATTGTTCGCGGCACAACAACTACGTGGCCCTGCCAGTACTTGGTGGGGAAATTTTGTGGCTATCCAACCTGACAACCATCAAATCACCTGGGAAGAATTTAAAGCAGCCTTCCGTGAGCACTACATACCGGAAGGGGTGCTGCATATGAAACAAGAGGAATTCCTGAAGCTGAAACAAGGAGGAGACACCATCAATCAGTATCTTAACAAGTTTAATCACCTGTCGCAGTATGCCATCGACCAGGTGAATACTGATAGTCGCCTAGAGGGGGGGGATGAATAGGGCGAAACTGAAATTTACAAATATAAACACAACTACAAGCCGGGTTAGCGTTAGGAATAAAATCGAGTCCACGAGAGAGGGCGCAAAACAAATCGCAAGCAAATGAAGTGTGTGACACACGGATTTGTTTTACCGAGGTTCGGTTCTCGCAAACCTACTCCCCGTTGAGGAGGCCACAAAGGCCGGGTCTCTTTCAACCCTTCCCTCTCTCAAACGGTCCCTCGGACCGAGTGAGCTTTTCTTCTTCTCAATCAAACGGGAACAAAACTTCCCCGCAAGGGCCACCACACAATTGGTGCCTCTTGCCTTGGTTACAATTGAGTTTTGATCACAAGAACAAGTGAGAAAGAAAGAAAGCGATCCAAGCGCAAGAGCTCAAAAGAACACGGCAAATCTCTCTCGCTAGTCACTAAAGGCTTGAGTGGAATTGGAGAGGATTTGATCTCTTTGGTGTGTCTAGAATTGAATGCCTAGCTCTTGTAAGTGGTTGAGAAGTGGAAAACTTGGATGCAATGAATGGTGGGGTGGTTGGGGTATTTATAGCCCCAACCACCAAACTTGACCGTTGGTGGAGGCTGTCTGTCGTATGGTGCACCGGACAGTCCGGTGCACACCGGACATGTCCGGTGCCCCCGCCACGTCACCAATGCCGTTGGATTCTGACCGTTGGAGTTCTGACTTCTGGGCCCGCCTGGATGTCTGGTGGCGCACCGGACATGCACTATAGAGTGTCCGGTGTGCCTGCTCCCGCGTGCCTGACGACTGCGCGCTTCTGGCGCGCATTAAATGCGCCTGCAGGTGACCGTTGGCGCGAAGTAGCCGTTGCCCCGAGGTTGCACCGGACAGTCCGGTGCACACCGGACATGTCCGGTGAATTATAGTGGACTAGCCGTTTGAGATTCCCGAAGCTGGCGAGTTCCTGAGGCCGCTCTCCCTTGGAGCACCGGACACTGTCCGGTGTACACCGGACAGTCCGGTGAATTATAGCGCGAGTGCCTCTGGAAATTCCCGAAGGTGGCGAGTTTTGCGTTGAAGTCCTCTGGTGCATCGGACATGTCCGGTGGTGCACCGGACACTGTCCGGTGCACCAGACCAGAGGTGCCTTCGGTTGGCCCTTTGCTCTTTTGTTGAACCCAACTTTGGTCTTTTTAATTGGCTTGCTGTGAACCTTTGGCACCTGTATAACTTGTACACTAGAGCAAACTAGTTAGTCCAATTATTTGTGTTGGGCAATTCAACCACCAAAATTATATAGGAACTAGGTGTAAGCCTAATTCCCTTTCAATCTCCCCCTTTTTGGTGATTGATGCCAACACAAACCAAAGCAAATATAGAAGTGCATAATTGAACTAGTTTGCATAATGTAAGTGCAAAGATTGCTTGGAATTGAGCCAATATAACTACTTACAAGATATGCATGGATGGTTTTCTTACTTATAACATTTTGGACCACGCTTGCACCACATGTTTTGTTTTTGCAAATTCTGTTGTAAATCCTTTTCAAAGTTCTTTTGCAAATAGTCAAAGGTAAATGAATAAGATTTAGCAAAGCATTCTTAAGATTTGAAATTTTCTCCCCCTGTTTCAAATGCTTTTCCTTTGACTAGACAAAATTCCCCCTAAATGAGATCCACCTCTTAGTGTTCAAGAGGGTTTTGATATAACATTTTGAAATACTACTTTCTCCCCCTTTTGAACACAATAGGATACCAATTGAAAATATTCTTGGAAACACGAAGTTTTTGAAATTGGTGGTGGTGCGGTCCTTTTGCTTTGGGCTCTTACTCTCTCCCCCTTTGGCATGAATCGCCAAAAACGGAATCATTAGAGCCCTTTGAACTACTCTCTCCTCCTTTGGTCATAAATAAATGAGTGAAGATTGTACCAAGGGCGGAGTGTTGCCCGGAGTGATGGCGAAGGATGAGTTACGGAGTGGAAGCCTTTGTCTTCGCCGAAGACTCCAATTCCCTTTCAATACACCTATGACTTGGTTTGAAATAGACTTGAAAGCATATTAGTCATAGCATATGAAAGAGGCATGATCAAAGGTATATGAATGAGCTATGTGTGCAAATCAACAAAAGAAGTTCCTAGAATCAAGAATATTGAGCTCATGCCTAAGTTTGTTAAAGGATTGTTCATCAAGAGGCTTGGTAAAGATATCGGCTAATTGATCTTTAGTGTTAATATAAGAAATCTCGATATCTCCCTTTTGTTGGTGATCCCTTAGAAAATGATACCGAATGGCTATGTGTTTAGTGCGGCTATGTTCGACGGGATTATCCTCCATCTTGATTGCACTCTCATTATCACATAGCAAAGGGACTTTGGTTAATTTGTAACCGTAGTCCCACAGGGTTTGCCTCATCCAAAGCAATTGCGCGCAACAATGGCCTGCGGCAATGTACTCGGCTTCGGCGGTGGAAAGAGCGACCGAATTTTGCTTCTTTGAAGCCCAAGACACCAAGGATCTTCCCAAGAACTGGCAAGTCCCCGATGTGCTCTTCCTATTGATTTTACACCCTGCCCAATTGGCGTCCGAATAACCAATCAAATCAAATGTGGATCCCCTAGGATACCAAAGCCCAAACTTAGGAGTATAAGCCAAATATCTCAAAATTCGTTTCACGGCCGTAAGGTGAGCTTCCTTAGGGTCGGCTTGGAATCTTGCACACATGCATACGGAAAGCATAATATCCGGTCGAGATGCACATAAATAGAGTAAAGAACCTATCATCAACCGGTATACCTTTTGATCCACGGACTTACCTCCCGTGTCGAGGTCGAGATGCCCATTAGTTCCCATGGGTGTCTTGATGGGCTTGGCATCCTTCATCCCAAACTTGTTTAGAATGTCTTGAGTGTACTTCGTTTGGCTAATGAAGGTGCCTTCTTGGAGTTGCTTCACTTGAAATCCTAGGAAATACTTCAACTCCCCCATCATAGACATCTCGAACTTCTGTGTCATGATCCTACTAAACTCTTCACATGTAGACTCGTTAGTAGACCCAAATATAATATCATCAACATAAATTTGGCATACAAACAAGTCATTCTCAAGTGTTTTAGTAAAGAGCGTAGGATCGGCCTTTCCAACTTTGAATCCATTGGCAATAAGAAAATCTCTAAGGCATTCATACCATGCTCTTGGGGCTTGCTTGAGCCCATAAAGCGCCTTAGAGAGCTTATAGACATGGTTAGGATACTCACTGTCTTCAAAGCCGGGAGGTTGCTCAACATAGACCTCTTCCTTGATTGGTCCATTGAGGAAGGCACTTTTCACGTCCATTTGATAAAGCTTAAAGCCATGGTAAGTAGCATAGGCTAATAATATGCGAATTGACTCAAGCCTAGCTACGGGTGCATAGGTTTCACCAAAATCCAAACCTTCGACTTGTGAATACCCCTTGGCCACGAGTCGAGCTTTGTTCCTTGTCACCACACCATGCTCATCTTGCTTGTTGCGGAAGACCCATTTGGTTCCTACAACATTTTGGTTAGGACGTGGAACTAAATGCCATACCTCATTTCTCGTGAAGTTGTTGAGCTCCTCTTGCATAGCCACCACCCAATCCGAATCTTGTAGTGCTTCCTCTACCCTGTGTGGCTCAATAGAGGAAACAAAAGAGTAACGTTCACAAAAATGTGCAACCCGAGATCTAGTGGTTACCCCCTTATGAATGTCGCCGAGGATGGTGTCGACGGGGTGATCTCTTTGGATTGCTTGGTGGACTCTTGGGTGTGGCGGCCTTGGTTGTTCATCCTCCTTGTCTTCATTATTTGCATCTCCCCCTTGATCGTTGCCGTCATTTTGAGGTGGCTCATCTTCTTGATCTTCTTGTTCAACATCTTGAGCCTCATCCTCAATTTGAGTTGGTGGAGATGCTTGCATGGAGGAGGATGGTTGATCTTGTGCATGTGGCGGCTCTTCGGATTCCTTAGGACACACATCCCCAATGGACATGTTCCTTAGCGCTATGCATGGAGCCTGTTCTTCACCTATCTCATCAAGATCAACATGCTCTACTTGAGAGCCGTTAGTCTCATCAAACACAACGTCACAAGAAACTTCAACAAGTCCTGAGGACTTGTTAAAGACTCTATATGCCCTTGTGTTTGAGTCATATCCTAGTAAAAAGCCTTCTACAGTTTTAGGAGCAAATTTAGATTTTCTATCTCTTTTAACAAGTATAAAACATTTGCTACCAAAAACTCTAAAATATGAAATATTTGGCTTTTTACCGGTTAGGAGTTCATATGATGTCTTCTTGAGAATTCGGTGAAGATATAACCGGTTGATGGCGTAGCAAGCGGTGTTGACCGCCTCGGCCCAAAACCGATCCGAAGTCTTGTACTCATCAAGCATGGTCCTTGCCATGTCCAATAGAGTTCTATTCTTCCTCTCCACTACACCATTTTGTTGTGGCGTGTAGGGAGAAGAGAACTCATGCTTGATGCCCTCCTCCTCAAGGAAGCCTTCAATTTGAGAGTTCTTGAACTCCGTCCCGTTGTCGCTTCTAATTTTCTTGATCCTTAAGCCGAACTCATTTTGAGCTCGTCTCAAGAATCCTTTTAAGGTCTCTTGGGTTTGTGATTTTTCCTGCAAAAAGAATACCCAAGTGAAGCGAGAATAATCATCCACAATTACAAGACAATACTTACTACCGCCGATGCTTATGTAAGCGATCGGGCCGAATAAATCCATGTGTAGGAGCTCCAGTGGCCTGTCGGTAGTCATGATGTTTTTGTGTGGATGATGGGCACCAACTTGCTTTCCTGCCTGGCATGCGCTACAAATCATGTCTTTCTCAAAATGAACATTCGTTAGTCCTAAAATGTGTTCTCCCTTTAGAAGCTTGTGAAGATTCTTCATTCCAACATGTGCTAGTCGGCGATGCCAGAGCCAGCCCATATTAGTCTTAGCAATTAAGCATGTGTCGAGTTCAGCTTTTTCAAAATCTACTAAGTATAGCTGACCCTCTAACACACCCTTAAATGCTATTGAATCATCACTTCTTCTAAAGACAGTGACACCTATATCAATAAATAGACAGTTGTAGCCCATTTGACATAATTGGGATACGGAAAGCAAATTGTAATCTAAAGAATCAACGAGAAAAACTTTAGAAATTGAATGGTCAGGAGATATAGCAATTTTACCCAAACCTTTGACCAAACCTTGGTTCCCATCCCCGAATGTGATAGCTCGTTGGGGATCTTGGTTTTTCTCATATGAGGAGAACATCTTTTTCTCCCCTGTCATGTGGTTTGTGCACCCGCTATCAATGATCCAACTTGTGCCCCCGGATGCATAAACCTACAAAACAAGTTTAGTTCTTTGTTTTAGGTACCCAAATGGTTTTGGGTCCTTTGGCATTAGACACAAGAACTTTGGGTACCCAAACACAAGTCTTGGAGCCCTTGTGTTTGCCCCCAACAAACTTGGCAACTACTTTGCCGGATTTGTTAGTAAGCACATAAGATGCATCAAAGGTTTTAAATGAAATAGCATGATCATTTGATGCACTAGGAGTTTTCTTTCTAGGCAACTTAGCACGGGTTGGTTGCCTAGAGCTAGATGTCTCACCCTTATACATAAAAGCATGATTTGGGCCAGAGTGAGACTTCCTAGAGTGAATTCTCCTAATCTTGCTCTCAGGATAACCGGCAGGGTATAAGATGTAACCCTCGTTATCCTGAGGCATGGGAGCCTTGCCCTTAACAAAATTAGATAATCTTTTAGGAGGGGCACTAATTTTGACATTGTTTCCCCTTTGGAAGCCAATGCCATCCTTAATGCCAGGGCGTCTCCCATTATAGAGCATACTTCTAGCAAATTTAAAATTTTCATTTTCTAAGTTATGCTCGGCAATTTTAGCATCTAATTTAGCTATATGATCATTTTGTTGTTTAATTAAAGACATGTGATCATGAATAGCATTAATATCAACATCTCTACATCTAACACAAATAGAAGTGTGCTCAACGGTAGATGTAGAGGGTTTGCAAGATTTTAGTTCTACAACCTTAGCATGCAATATTTCATTCTTACTTCTAAGGTCGGAAATAGTAGCATTGCAAACATCAAAATCTTTAGTCTTAGCAATCAAATTTTCATTTTCTAATCTAAGACTAGCAAGAGAAATGTTCAATTCTTCAATCCTAGCAAGCAAATCATCATTATCATTTCTAGGGTTTGGAATTGAAACATTGCAAACATGAGAATCAACCTTAGCTAACAAATTAGCATTTTCATTTCTAAGGTTGTCTATAGTCTCATGGCAAGTACTTAGCTCACTAGACAATTTTTCACATTTTTCTATTTCTAGAGCATAAGCATTTTTAACCTTAACATGCTTCTTATTTTCTTTAATAAGGAAGTCCTCTTGGGTGTCCAAGAGATCATCCTTTTCATGGATGGCACTAATCAATTCATTAAGTTTTTCTTTTTGTTGCATGTTGAGGTTGGCAAAAAGAGTACGCAAATTATCTTCCTCATCACTAGCATTATCATCACTAGAGGATTCATATTTAGTGGAGGATTTAGATTTAACCTTCTTTTTGCCGTCCTTTGCCATGAGGCACTTGTGGCCGACGTTGGGGAAGAGAAGCCCTTTGGTGACGGCGATGTTGGCGGCGTCCTCGTCGTCGGAGGAGTCGCTTGAGCTTTCGTCGGAGTCCCACTCCCGACAAACATGGGCATCGCCGCCCTTCTTCTTGTAGTACCTCTTTTTCTCCTTTCTTCTTCCCTTCTTGTCGTCGCCCCTGTCACTATCACTTGATAATGGACATTTAGCTATAAAGTGACCGGGCTTACCACACTTGTAGCAAACCTTCTTGGAGCGGGACTTGTAGTCTTTCCCTCTCCTTTGCTTGAGGATTTGGCGGAAGCTCTTGATGACGAGCGCCATTTCCTCATTGTCGAGCTTGGAGGGGTCTATTGGTTGTCGACTTGGTGTAGACTCCTCCTTCTTTTCTTCCGTCGCCTTGAATGCGACGGGTTGAGCTTCGGATGTGGAGGGATCATCAAGCTCGTTGATCTTCCTCGAGCCTTCGATCATGCACTCAAAACTTACAAAATTTCCGATAACTTCCTCGGGGGTCATTTTAGTATATCTAGGATTACCACGAATTAATTGAACTTGAGTGGGGTTAAGGAAAATGAGAGATCTTAGAATAACCTTAACCACTTCGTGGTCGTCCCACTTTTTGCTCCCGAGGTTGCGCACTTGGTTCACCAAGGTTTTGAGCCGGTTGTACATGTGTTGTGGCTCCTCCCCTTTGCGAAGCCGGAACCGACCGAGCTCCCCCTCGATCGTTTCCCGCTTGGTGATCTTTGTGAGCTCATCTCCCTCGTGCGCGGTTTTGAGTACATCCCAAACTTCCTTGGTGCTCTTCAACCCTTGCACTTTGTTATACTCCTCTCTACTAAGAGAGGCGAGGAGTATTGTTGTCGCTTGAGAGTTGAAGTGCTCGATTTGGGCCACCTCATCCTCATCATAGTCTTCATCCCCTACGGATGGTACTTGTGCACCAAACTCAACAACATCCCATATGCTTTTGTGGAGTGAGGTTAGATGAAATCGCATTAAATCACTCCACCTAGCGTAATCTTCACCATCAAAAGTCGGTGGTTTGCCTAATGGGACGAAAAGTAAAGGTACATGTTTAGAAATGCGAGGGTAGCGTAGGGGGATCTTACTAAACTTCTTACGCTCTTGGCGTTTGGAAGTTACGGAGGGCGCATCGGAGCCGGAGGTCGATGTTGATGAAGTGTCGGTCTCGTAGTAGACCACTTTCCTCATCCTCTTTTGCTTGTCCCCACTACGATGCGGCTTGTGGGAAGAAGATTTTTCCTTCTTCTCTTTGTGGTGAGAAGAAGATTTCTTCTCCTTCCCTTTGTTGGAGGAGCTCTTCTTCTTCTCCCTCCTCTTGGTGCGGGACTCTTCCGATGAAGTGCTCCCGTGGCTTGTAGTGGGATTTTCGCCGGTCTCCATCTCCTTCTTGGCATGATCTCCCGACATCACTTCGAGCGGTTAAGCTCTAATGAAGCACCGGGCTTTGATACCAATTGATAGTCGCCTAGAGGGGGGGGGGGGGGGGGTGAATAGGGCGAAACTGAAATTTACAAATATAAACACAACTACAAGCCGGGTTAGCGTTAGGAATAAAATCGAGTCCGCGAGAGAGGGCGCAAAACAAATCGCAAGCAAATGAAGTGTGTGACACACGGATTTGTTTTACCGAGGTTCGGTTCTCGCAAACCTACTCCCCGTTGAGGAGGCCACAAAGGCCGGGTCTCTTTCAACCCTTCCCTCTCTCAAACGGTCCCTCGGACCGAGTGAGCTTTTCTTCTTCTCAATCAAACGGGAACAAAACTTCCCCGCAAGGGCCACCACACAATTGGTGCCTCTTGCCTTGGTTACAATTGAGTTTTGATCACAAGAACAAGTGAGAAAGAAAGAAAGCGATCCAAGCGCAAGAGCTCAAAAGAACACGACAAATCTCTCTCGCTAGTCACTAAAGGCTTGAGTGGAATTGGAGAGGATTTGATCTCTTTGGTGTGTCTAGAATTGAATGCCTAGCTCTTGTAAGTGGTTGAGAAGTGGAAAACTTGGATGCAATGAATGGTGGGGTGGTTGGGGTATTTATAGCCCCAACCACCAAACTTGACCGTTGGTGGAGGCTGTCTGTCGTATGGTGCACCGGACAGTTTGGTGCACACCGGACATGTCTGGTGCCCCCGCCACGTCACCAATGCCGTTGGATTCTGACCGTTGGAGTTCTGACTTCTGGGCCCGCCTGGATGTCCGGTGGCGCACCGGACATGCACTATAGAGTGTCCGGTGTGCCTGCTCCCGCGTGCCTGACGACTGCGCGCTTCTGGCGCGCATTAAATGCGCCTGCAGGTGACCGTTGGCGCGAAGTAGCCGTTGCCCCGAGGTTGCACCGGACAGTCCGGTGCACACCGGACATGTCCGGTGAATTATAGTGGACTAGCCGTTTGAGATTCCCGAAGCTGGCGAGTTCCTGAGGCCGCTCTCCCTTGGAGCACCGGACACTGTCCGGTGTACACCGGACAGTCCGGTGAATTATAGCGCGAGTGCCTCTGGAAATTCCCGAAGGTGGCGAGTTTTGCGTTGAAGTCCTCTGGTGCATCGGACATGTCCGGTGGTGCACCAGACACTGTCCGGTGGCACACCGGACAGTCCGGTGCACCAGACCAGAGGTGCCTTCGGTTGGCCCTTTGCTCTTTTGTTGAACCCAACTTTGGTCTTTTTAATTGGCTTGCTGTGAACCTTTGGCACCTGTATATCTTGTACACTAGAGCAAACTAGTTAGTCCAATTATTTGTGTTGGGCAATTCAACCACCAAAATTATATAGGAACTAGGTGTAAGCCTAATTCCCTTTCAAATACTGATTTGAAGAAAAAGAACTGTTTTATGAGAGGTCTAAATGACCGGTTGCAGCGAAAGATGGCCACATGTATTGATCTCACATATGGAAAGGCTGTCAGTACAGCATTATCTGTGGAAGCAAAATACGCAAGTTCTGGGAAGAATAAGGGATTCAGTGGTGAGAGGCCTAATTAGGGCCAGGCGAAGAGGCAACGGTTCGTCATCCGGCCTTCTAGCCAAAACCGTACTTTTTCTCGTCCACCAGCATTCCCTTTCAAACAACCTATTATTATCCGCCCCAACAATACCTCCACTTCCCCAAATCAGCCGGGTGCCCCAGGCACTCGATTCCCTACCTTGCCCAGCTCTTCAACCGGGTGTTTCAACTGCGGCAAATCAGGACATTTTATCAAAGACTGCCCATACCCCAAGCAAAATCAATCCAATGCTCAGCAAGGAACTGGGAAGTCTCCTCAGCCCAAAGGTAATGCTGTGGGAAGAAATACCAAGAAAACGGGGCGTGTATACTACACTCAAGTGGCCACTACACCGGAAGGAGAGCCGGTGATGATGGGTACGTTTCCCGTGGCCAGTCACCCTGCAATTATTCTTTTTGATTTTGGTGCTTCACATACCTTCATTAGCAAGAAATTTGTGGAGCAACATCACATTGCATGCCATGAATCAAGAGAGGGATTTAAAATTCATTCACCTGGGGGACACATTTTTACTAGAGAAGTGGCCTATGAAGTGCCAGTAACAATGGCCGGACGGAACTTTCCTGCTAACATGATTGTTCTGAAAGGCCAGGATATAGATGTAATTTTGGGTATGAATTGGTTAACCCAACACAAGGCAATTCTCAACACTGAACTCAGAACCATCAGGTTGAGCTATAATCAAGAAGAGATTCTTTTGTCTCTCCCCATAACCAATCCAGCCAAAGCTTCTGGTAGAATATTTGAAGCCTTTGAGCAATTGAAGACATTGTTAACCACTGCTCCGGTATTGGCTCAACCGGACATCACTAAGCCTTTTGATGTATATTGTGATGCATCTGACAGTGGGCTCGGCTGTGTACTGATGCAAGAAGGCCGAGTAATTGCGTATGCTTCAAGGCAATTGCGCCGACATGAGGAGCATTATCCAACTCATGATCTGGAGCTAGCTGCTGTGGTTCATGCCCTGAAAATATGGCGTCACTATCTGCTGGGAAATATCTGTCACATATATACAGATCATAAAAGTTTGAAGTACATTTTTACCCAGTCAGAGTTAAATATGAGGCAAAGACGATGGCTTGAGCTTATTAAAGACTATGAACTAGAGATCCATTATCACCCAGGCAAGGCCAATGTGGTGGCAGATGCATTGAGTCGTAAGACTTCCTGCCACTGTCTTATGGCAAAGACCTTCGAGAACACTTTATGTCAAGAAATGGAGAAGCTAAACCTGGGGATAATCGAGCAAGGGACTCTAAATCAGCTAAAGCTTGAGTCAATCATTCTGCAAAAGATAAGTGATGCTCAAAAGGATAATTTGGGTATGAAGCACATACGAGAGAAGATAAGGGCTGGAACAGCCAAATGTTTCAAGGAAGACGATCAAGGTGTGTTATGGTTTAACAACCGCATAGTAGTGCCAAAGAATGAAGAACTCCGCCAGCAAATCTTAGATGAAGCGCATCTTAGTCGCTATTCTGTTCATCCAGGAAGCACTAAGATGTATCATGATCTAAAACAGCACTACTGGTGGACGAAGATGAAAATTGAAATTGCACGCTATGTGGCTAAGTGTGACACTTGCAGACGTGTCAAGGCCATACACATGAAAACTGCCGGTCCATTGCAGTCATTACCAATACCAACATGGAAATGGGAAGACATAAGCATGGACTTCATTGTGGGATTGCCCAGGACCACAAAAGGGTATGACTCTATTTGGGTTATCATTGATCGATTTACCAAGATCGCCCACTTCCTCCCTGTCAAGGTAAAATATCACGTCATTACCTATGCGGAGTTGTACATCGCCCGTATTCTCAGTTTGCATGGGGTTCCAAAGACTATAGTGTCGGATCGTGGACCACAATTTGTATCTAAATTTTGGGAAGAACTTCATAAATCCCTGGGTACTAAGTTACTCCACAGTTCGGCCTATCATCCTCAAACCAGTGGACAAACTGAGAGAGTGAACCAAATACTTGAAGATATGCTGCGGGCATGTGTCCTGGATTTCTCACCAAAATGGGATGAATGTTTACCTTTGGCGGAGTTTTCATATAATAATAGCTATCAAGAAAGTATCAAGATGGCACCCTTTGAAGCTTTATATGGACGACGGTGTCGGACTCCGCTAAATTGGTCTGAACCTGGTGAAAGGTGCTTCTTTAGACCTGATCTGGTGAAAGAAGCCGAGGATAAAGTTCAGAAAATTATTCGTAATCTGAAGCAAGCACAAGCTCATCAGAAGAGTTATGCAGACAAAAGGCGAATGCCCTTATACTTCCTGGAAGGAGACTACGTCTACTTAAAGGTTTCACCAATGAAGGGAGTATCGCGTTTTGGGGTAAAGGGAAAGCTTGCCCCCAGGTACATTGGTCCATTCCTGGTACTTGAGCAATGTGGACCAGTGGCATACCGACTCCAACTACCCGAAACCTTGTCTGCTGTGCATAATGTGTTCCATGTGTCACAATTGAAAAAGTGTCTTCGGGTTCCCGATCGAACCATTGAAGTGACAGATGTTGTCCTGGAACCAGACTTAACGTACTCGGAACATCCTATTCGAGTTCTGGATCAAAAGGACAGGGTTACCCGGAGAAAGACTCTCAAGTTCTACAAGGTACAATGGAACCAGCACTCTGAGGAAGAGGCTACGTGGGAAACTCAAGACTTCTTGAATAAGAATTTCCCAGGCTTTCTAGCCTCATGTAATTTGTAAAGTGTATATAGTTATTGCAATAAAGAAGTGAACCCCCACACCACCCCTGCCTTGTACCAAAAATAAGGAAATAAAAATGTGACACGTTTCCTTTTCCATTACTCACCCTAGGACTTTTAATCTCGGGACGAGATTCTTTTATGGGGGAAAGGATGTAACACCCCTGGTGTTACTGTAACTAAAACTTGAGCATGACATCATAAACATTGGCATTGCATATGTTTGACATACCTAGAGTGCATTTACTAGGTAAAAATTTCAAACAAGTGTATTGTTTTTGATATTTTGTAAATAGACCCCTGGTTAAGGAACTTGACCCTGAATAGAGATTAATGGGGTAAAACTTAACCCAAGATGAGAAAACCTAAAGGCTTTAGGGGAAAGAGTTATAAATGTCCCCAAAAACAAAGTTGAGTCACATTTATACCCCTGGATACCAAAAATCTCAAATAGAACCCTGGAAAACCCTAAAACCAAACCCTAGGGACCTAAGTGCAAAATTAGTCCACTTTTGGACTAAAGTGCAAAAATCAAGTCAAATAAGTACCTTAAGTTATTTGGGTCACTCATATGTGAATTTGCAATCCAAAACTTAAGATTTGGACTTAAGTGCAAAAGTGCCACACTTAACCCTTTTGGGTTAAGTCTGGATTTCAGTGTGGTTCATCCAACTTGAAGCCCTTGTAACTTTTAAATCAGAGGGTTTTTGCCCTAGGTCACCACATCAAAATTGTAGCCCAATTATAGGAGAACAACTTTGCTTAAGAGTGGAAGCAGAGTTGTTAAGCAAATATTAGAGATAATCCAGCTCAAAGTTTGGCTGTCAGACAATTCCTAGACTGAATCTTCAGTAACAATGAGATAGGACCAACTTTGAGCTCGATTTTGAATGAGATCCAGTGACTTTTTGTGGGAGCATATTGTATCAAAGTTATAGGTGAATTATAGCTCTACAACTTTGCTGCAGAAGGTTGGCAGTGGTTTCACATAAAATTTGGAGAAACTGATGCTTCAAAATGCACTGTCAGGTCCATCTGAATGAAACTCGCCATGGTACAGTGATCTGATAAGGATCAGACTGCCAGCGCTGCTCGCTCGTCGCCGGTGACCTCCCTGCGCTGGGATTCGTGCTGCCGCCACCCGGATTCGCGCTGGAGATTAACGGATAACGTCGCGGGATAGGGGAATGTTCATCGCCGGTGAGCTGGACTCCACTCCGGCGACCCCCCTTGCTTTCCCTCTACTCTCCGGCTTGAGTCGATAAACTCGCCGGTGAACCGCCGTTCTCCGGCCTTGCGCCGCGTGTCCCAACCTTGCCATCGCATCGCCGTGACTCCCTCTATCTTCCTGTCGACCATCGGACTTACTGCCACGACATTGCACACGTATTCACCGCACCCGTGTTCGTCTTCACCTCCGGCCGCCGCGTTATTCGCTCAAATTGAGTACCACCGACGAAGCTGCTTATAAATTGAGCCCGTGACTCGCTTTGCAACATCGTTGCGCACCCCCACGGCTAGTATTGCTCCCAGCCGATCACAAGCAAGCTCCAATTTCATACTTCCCCCAAATCAGTCGAAGAACAACGTGAAACCAAGTCCACCGTGGCCAGTCGATTCTGGTAAAGCTCTGTCCGATTCAAACCTTGTTTAAGTCTTCTCATAGCTCAGTGATGCTCGCCAAGCCATCAATTTGAATGTAGATGCCCCCAATCGTCGGGAACACGACGGGCTAGCCACCATGTTCACGGCCCCCGTGGCCAGAGCACATCTCTTGACCATTCACGCAATTATATTGGGGAAAATGCTTCCCGGGTCACGAATTTGGTTTGGCCTTAGTCTAGGCACCGGTCTTGGAACAATTCGGCCGGTCTGCGCGCTCACCGGAGTTCGTCCTCCGCGCGACGCCGTCGAGGACCCTCCCCTGCGAAGAATTAGAAGTCCGAGGGGTTTTCTGGAAAGCGTCAGTGACTCTGTGAATAGCACTTCGGTTCTGTTTCTGGTTGTTCAGAAAGGTGAGGGCTTTTCTGCAAACCAGACATCGCGCGGGCGCGCGCAGGCGCTTTCTCCCTCTGAGTTGGGCTACTGGGCTGAAATCAGCCCAGTACTATTCATAGGCTTTTCTTTTTCTTTTTACTCCAGAGTAAAACAATTATAGAAAACAGTAGAAAAATGATAAAATTGTGAAACCAATTTTCCTAGGTTTCTTATTTTCCCTAGAATTTAGTAAAAATAGTTTTGTGATTTTTATGTTAAATAAGGAATTTTAGGGCATTTAAAGGAGTTAAAAGTATTAGTTATGGATTTTTAGAAAATTATTGGTAAGTCCAAAAATGCCCAAACTTTTTGTGGGAACTTAAAACAATATTTAGAAGCCTTGGGTAGGGTTGGAGTTGATTTGGACCATGTTTGATAACTAGAACCCAAAACCACCCCCCTGCCCTGTGAACTCCTTTACCGACTCCGGAAACCCTAGGTTCTCGGAGTACCGTGAAGGAAAGTTGTACTCAAGACTTAGATAATAAGTTTATATTATCTTCGCATCCTCATGAGCATCCCATGGCATCCATTCTTATGCATATATATGGTTATGTTAGAACACGAAGAAGAAGAAGAAGTCACTAAAGAGGGGACTCCACCAACCTCAGATCCTCAAGCAGGCAACTGCTTTTATTTCGATATTTGTGGATCCAAGCAGGACTCACCTGTTAACAAAGGCAAGCCCCGGTGCATTTGCCACCTTCCTTGATGTTTTTAAAAATCTTTCTCACTTGATTGATGCATTAGGTGATAGGAGTTGATTGCTAAAACAATTCCTGCATTACCTTCCTTGAATTTGATTACCTTCCTTGATCACCCGTTTTACAAAAGATTTTGATGCTTAGCCTTGCTTTAGAAAAACAAAATGTTTTGTTTTTACAAAAGATGATGTGGCAAAAGTGGGTGGGATGTTTTTTAAAATAAAATTTGATGGTGGATCCATCAGGGCCTTGATGGATTCAACATCTGGAAAAGATGTACCTCTGCCAGGTACCAAACTTTGGGTTTGAAAAGATTAAGCTGAGACCGGGCGGGTGACTTGCACGAGAAAGGAGTCTCGGTGTAGTGTCTCCGTCTGAGTCGATTAAGGACCTTGTCGATGTAGGCTTGATGATCGAGGACCCTTTAGCTGGTCACATGCCTCGTCATGGGTAAGCCTTGCCTCGGGCAGACTAAGGCCGAAATAAGATAACACGAAATGGGCGTGGAGCGGTGGCGAGAGTAGCGTGTACCCTCCGTGGCAAGAGGCCGGACGGTGGTGTATCTGTGCTCTCGGTTTGCGTGAACCTGATCCGGTCTTAAGAACCCCGGTGGCGGGTTGACATATGCAAGGGTTAAGTGCTACATATGTCGTGTGATTGGAGATCCTCAGCTGAGTATAATCGATTCGGATCGCCGTACCTTCGCGGTTATGAAGACTTGGTCACTACCCTACACGTAGCATTCCACTAAAGATGATGGGTATTTGTTAAGAAATTGGCTAGTGCAGGACCAGCGATTGAATTAGGGTAGAAAGAACTCTAGTTGCAGGTAATTGAACTTAACTGGACAAATAAAATTGGATTTTTAAGGATCCACTTTAGTAAGCATTTCTGCAAAACAGAGTCTTTGAGTATTGAGAAGCCTTACCTTGACTCCCTAAAAGCCAGCATACCCTTGAGAGTCTTTTCTTTAGTCGGGTAAGTCTTGCTGAGTAATTCCATACTCAGGGTTTATCCCTTCGTTGTTTTTAGGTGAGGAAGTAGCAGATTTCTGCTGCTTCTGTGCCAAGGTGGTTCCCAAAGAAGAAACACAAGACTGAAGTGCGGGAGGACTTGGTCCTCCATATAGATCTTTTACTTAAATCTTCTCGGGAGGAGTTTTTTTGCCTCCCTTGGTTTGTATAATATTACTACTCAGCACTCGCTCTTAGTTCTGGTCTGTAATAAAACAACTTGAGCTTGCTTTTAAATAAATGTGAATTATGTAATCGCTTCCGCAATTCTTTATCTCCGATGTTCTGTAATGTCTGCAAGACGGGTGAATCGTTCCTGGTAAGGTAAGGAAAGATACCGAACTTGTCAAGTAATTCAGGGGCACCTACAGGGTTGTCTGAAGTCCGTTGGACAAGGACAACTGTAGGTGGGCCTAATTACTTGGGAGGTTCCATCACAGGACGGGCCGCGGTTCTGTGCCCCCCTCCTCCAAGGCATCGGCACCCCCTGCAGTCGGCGCATCGGGTACCTCCTCGGCTAAGGGGGCTGGTTTCCGATCGCCGGCCTCGAGTGGCGGCACCTCAGCCATCCCAGCATCGGTGACAACGGGTGGCCCCATGGCCAGAACGGCAACCGCCTCGACAGAAGCAGGTGCCAGCGCTGGCAACACGTCTGGTGGGCTCGAGGCCGTGGCCGCCAGCGGTCTCCCTCGACGCGACGGCCGCCTCGACGGAGGGGTCAGCCTCGGGAGCTCGCCCCACGGCAACTTGCGCCGCCTGAGCCCCCTGCTTGGGGGCACCTTATGTAGAGGCCAGCCGGCCGGCGAGGCCTGGTGCGGCACCGGCTGCAGAAGCTGGCGCCGTCTTAAGGGCCTTCTGGGGAGCCAGACCGGTCGAACCGTGCCTCCATTTGCTGGGAAGAAAGGGAAGAGCAGGATCAGGACACATGAAGAAGGGGACGGGATAGAGGTATCCCCAGATACTTACCCACTCCGGGCCACGACCAATCGTGCCTGCGGGGAGGCCCCTCGAGCCTCGGTCCCCGCGGGCGCCGCCAAGGTTTGCCCCGCTGCCGGTTTCGGCACCATCCCTGCCTCGGGCGCCCGGGGCACCGAAGGGACGGTCTGCCCAGGCGCGGGCACGGTGGCCTGAGGATCAGCCTCCTCTGCTGCCGGCACGGGCAACGGCTCTTGGGGAACAGGCGGGACGGCCTGACTCCCTGGGGTCATCTCAACTACCTCGGCCAAGGGGTCAAGTACCCCCTCGGCCTGCCCCTGTTCTTCGGGTCGGGACCCTAATGTCCCGGCCCCGGATACCTACAGCGCCGGCCCACTCGGGGGCTGGCTCGACGACCCCTGGCCCAGCCTCAGATCCGGGCCGAGGCCAAGGTGGGCGTCCATGTCATCGTCTTCATCATCATCATCGTCGTCGTCATCGTCATCGTCAGGCGTCTCCGGCGACGGCTCCCTCGGGAGCCCGTCCCTCTCCTACCGTCGGTGACGCTTTTCCAAGGCATCCCGAGCCCACGTCCGCTCGTGGGCCCGAGCCTTCTTTGTGTCCTTCTTCTCCTTCTTCTCTGCAGCAACCCTCCGTGCGGCTCGGTCCACCGCGTCCTCCAGGACCGGTGGCAGGGAAGGCTTGTGAGACCCTAGCTCCTGAAGACGGACGAAAAGTCTCGACTGCGAGAACCAAGGGCAATCAGACACAAGAAAGAAGAAGGAGCGGACACTCACTAGGGACATGCACCCGCGCTCGGGACGCATCGGGAGCTGGGTAAGGGCGCCGGCGTCTAGCCTCCCTACCGTGTCGGCTACCCGCCTGTGGAGGTCATCGGCGGAAGGGGGACCGAGGACATCTGCAAACCCTCCAAGTCGACCCCCGGCGTCATCTCCGAAAGCAGCAGCCACCGCTCCGTCAAGGGGAGCACCCTCCGGCGATGGATGGCGGCAACCACCCCCACGACGGTGAGCCCTCCATCCCGCAGCTTCTCCAAGGCCTCCAGAAGGGGCTGGAGATTCTTCTGTCTCTCGCGCGGGGCCCCATAGCGCCAATTTCTACCGGCGGCGGTCACCACTCGTTGAGAAAACAACGGGAGCCTCCCATCGTCATTCCAGAGGTAAAACCACCGGCGCTGCCACCCCTTGTTCGAAGACACAAGGATGGCGGGGATGTACTGCTGCGCACGCGCCTGCCTCAACTGGAGGATGCAACCACCGGCCCGCACCGCCATGCGGACTCTCTTCTCCCCCATCGTCGAGGCAAAAGGCTCTGCGGAGAAGAGATGGGTCCACAGATCCCAGTGGGGGTCAATTCCCAAAAATCCTTCGCAAACCGCCGCGAAGATGGCCGCCTGTGCGATGGAGTTGGGGCTCAGGTTGTGCAACTCCACCCCATAGTGATGCAGGAGCGCCTGCATAAAGCGGCTTGCTGGCACACCAAACCCCCGCTCGTGGAAGGAGACGAAACTCAGCACATACCCCGGCGGCAGGGTCGGGTCGGCCCCGCTCGGAGGGACCATCCACTCCGGCCGCAGGACATCAGAGAGGGGGCGAAGCAAGCCATCGGCAACAAGGGCCTCCAGGTCGTCCACCATGACGGTGAAGAAAGGCCATGGGTCGCGCGGCGGAACGACGGTTACCCGGTCGGCCATCGCCAAGCGAAGGAGGCGGCGGCGGAGCGGACAAGGTGCACGGTTTTCTTTCTCTGGCTATTCCCTCAGGTTGCGGAAACCTAAGCGGAGGCGAGCAGCAGAGCAAAGAGCCACCACCAGTCCCTCTTCCAGATATATAAAGGCCCGGGCAAGACCCGTTCAACACTTCGCCCGAACCCGCCGCGAAATCCAAAACTCGAAGGCGAAACGCCCGTTCTTTGAACGACCCACGCAACGGCTGCCCCGTGAACCACTCGTCCCATCGCATTAACTCTGTGGTAGGGCAGGCGACACCTTTGGTAGGCGAAGCAGGCGACGCTTCACCTCCGCCATAATGACCGCGTCAAAAAAGGTGTGCCACGTCGTTCAATTTCGTATCCTTTTCCGCTTCCCCTTTCTCTCTCTTGCTAACAGGGACCAGGAAAGGGGATACTCCGAAAAGGGATCCTTCTCCACGAAGGAAGCGGTCCCCGAGCCCTCCTACTGATCAGAGGTTTGAAGGCTGGCCCCTCGGAAGGGTTCGACAGCCGCCTCAGAGCACTCGGGCTCCAAGCCCCCACTACTGGTCAGAGGTTCGAAGGCTGGCCCCTCGGAAGGGTTCGACAGCCGCCTCAGGCCACTCGGGCTCCACGCCCACTACTGATCAAGCGTTCGCAGGCTGGCCTCTCAAAGGGTTCGACAGCTGCCCCAGAACACGCAGAGTGAGGGATGACTCTGGGTACGTTCGATACATAACCAAGGCTCGGGCTACGCTCCCGAGGTACCCTAGGACATTTCCGAGACCAGCAGGAGCGATTCTGTAACGGAATCTTATCGGAGGGAGGCATCGAGCCCTCGGACCCTATCGAACGGGACCGGGTCCGGCAAATCACCAGCAGGTACTTTTGGAGCGCGCCTCTGGGCCACTAGCCGACCCTTATCGAACGGGGCACGGGCGTCCACTCAGATCACCCGTTAGCAACTCACCGGAGACACCATGTTCGGCGCCCTCCGAGGGCAACATGGCGCTTTCCCCCCTCCTCCTTGCGGAAAGGCGACGAAGGGGCGTATGAAAAAGCCGAGTCAGTCCTTGACCGTCCTCTCGCCCAGTGCTGAGGCTCGGGGGCTGCTCTCGCAAACCCGGCTCCGGCCAAACCGTTGACAGCGTCAACATACTAGCCCGAGAACTCGGAACCTGACTATGCACCCGGGCAACGACCAGTTCGCATGAGGGAACAACCAGACCGACCGAGCATCACGAAAGGCATTAAGACCTCGAAGGAGTCAAACCACTCCTCCGAGGCCTCGGGGGCTACACCCGGCAGGTGCGCTCGCGCGCACCCACCGGAACAAAATGCAACCGAGAAAGGCCGGTCCCCTTGCAAAAAGTGCGACAAAGCCTCCAAGCGAGTACAAACACTCCCTTCGAGGATCGGGGGCTACTGTCGGGGACCATAATTAGGGGTACCCCCAAGACTCCTAATCTCAGCTGGTAACCCCCATCAGCACAAAGCTGCAAAGGCCTGATGGGCGCAATTCCGGTAAAGGCTCTGTCCACTCAAGGGACACGATCTCGCCTCGCCCGAGCCTAGCCTCGGGAAGGAACTGTAGACCAAGGCAGATTCACGCCTCGCCCGAGGGTCTCCTCAAGCAACGGGCGCACCTTCGACTCGCCCGAGGCCTAGCTCGGGCAGGCTTCACGGAGAAGCAACCTTGGCCAGATCGCCTCGCCAGCCGACCGGATCGCAGGAGCATTCAATGCAAGGATCGCCTGACACCTTATCCTGACGCGTGTTCTCCAGTCGATAAGGCCGAAGTGACCACAGTCACTTCGCCCCTCAACTGACTGACCTGACAAGAAAACAATGCCGCCTGAGCTGCTCCGACTGCTGTGCCACCCGCTAGGGTAAGGCTGACAGCAGCCAAGTCCAGCCTCGGGCGCCATAGGAATCTCCGCCTCGCCCGACCCTAGGGCTCAGACTCAACCTCGACCTCGGACGAAGGTCTCCGCCTCGCCCGACCCCAGGGCTCGGACTCAACCTCGACCTCGGAAAACGGTCTCTGCCTCGCCCGACCCTAGGGCTCGGACTCTACCTCGACCTCGGATGACGGTCTCTGCCTCGCCCGACCCCAGGGCTCGGACTCTACCTCGACCTCGGATGACGGTCTCCGCCTCGCCCGACCTAGGGCTCGGACTCTACCTCGACCTCGGACGATGGTCTCCGCCTCGCCCAACCCTAGGGCTCGGACTCTACCTCGACCTTGGACGACGGTCTCCGCCTCGCCCGAACCCCATGCTCGGACTCAGCCTCGACCTCGGAGGAATCACCGCCTTGCCCGACCTCGGGCTCGGACCGACCACGCCACAAGGGGGGCCATCATTACCCTACCCCTAGCTAGTCCAGGCTACGGGGGATAAGACCGGCGTCCTATCTGGCTCGCCCCGGTAAAACAAGTTATGATGGCACCCCGCGTGCTCCATGACGACGGCGGTTCTCGGTCCCCTACGGAAGCAAGGAGACGTCAGCATGGATCCGACAGCCCCGACAGCTGTGCTTCTACAGGGCTTAAGCGCTCCTCCGACGGCCACGATGCCACATGAACAGGGCTCCAACACCTCTCCGACAGCCACGTCGGCATGTACACTGGGCTCTAGCTCCCCTCTGCTAGACACGTTAGCACATTGCTACACTCCCCGTTGTACACCTGGACCCTCTCCTTACATCTATAAAAGGAAGGACCAGGGCCCTCGCACGGGGGGGGGGGCGAAAAGGTGGTCGCGCGGGAGAGTCTCATGCCCTCTCTCTCTCTCCCTCGCGAACGCTTGTTACCCCCTACTGCAAGCGCATCCACCCTGGGCATAGGACAACACGAGGCCGCGGTTTCCCCTCACTTTTTCCCCCTTGTGTCTCTGTCTCGCGCTGACCCATCTGGGCTGGGACACGTAGCGACAATTTACTCGTCGGTCCAGGGACCCCCTGGGTCGAAACGCCAACACTTACCTTCTGTCAAGCCGAAGGTACAAATGTAGCTCAATATCATTAATGTTTGTTCATAATTATTTAATGAGAATAAAGATGATCTAATGATTTAATATGACTATTCATATTCTTTGTATGTAATATATGTTCCTGCTTTTCATAACATATTGAGATGATGAAGGTATGTCCTTCATATCCTTCGTCTGATGATCATTATATCCTAAGGGAGATAATGCTTTGAAGGACGAAGGTCTTTAACCATTAACATTTGTGTTGCCTTGTTCTTAATTCGTAGCATTTGAGAACAAGTGACCAACAATTATATAAGTATAATATCTTACAAAACTAACTAAATAAAAGAAACTAGACGACTATGACGAAGACGACGACAATCATGCTAACGAGACACATGTAGGTTGACTAGAGCGATAATGTAACACCCTGAATTTGGGGTATAAAATTTCTTCTTTAATATCTACCAAATTTAGGTGTTACTCCTTTTCTCACCTCTATAGTTTTCCTCTCTCTCCTTTTTAATAGAGTTTGGGTATTTATTTGAGTGGTATATTATTTCTCTAGAATATTAAAACCTAAGGGGAAACATGAGTTGTTGCATCATGCTAAGCTTAAACTTTGTTTTTGGTTGATGCACATGTTTGAAATATTTAAATTTGAATTGGTGGTTTGATTTGATTTGAATTCAAAAGAGAAAATAAATAGAAAAGGGATAGAAAATTCAGAAGGAAAAGGAAAAGCCAAAGAAGACCAACCCTCCCTCCTGCTGAAAGGGATATAGGGTTAACCATTTCCTATAATTAATTTTGGTGGTTGACGGCTAACACAAACACATGGACTAATTAGTTTGTCTAGAATTCATCTATTACAGGCGCATAAGGTTCAACACAAACCAAGAAAGAAATCAAGCTAGGGACACAATTAAAAATGGAGCAAGAATTAGAGTGTGCTGGAAAATGGTGCACCAGACATTGTCTGGTGCGCCAGCCAGGCACCCCCAAACCAGTCACTCTTGGGTTTTTGTCAGGCGCGCTTCGCTATAATTCATCGGACTGTCTGGTGTGCCAACAGAATGTCCGGTGAGCCAGCGGAGCAATGGCTGCCTACGCGCCAACAGTCGAGTGCGCAGAGTGTATAGTGATGAACAGTGCCACGCAGAAGTCAGAGCAGCAAAGTCAGAGGTCACCGGACTATCCGGTGTGGCATCGGACTGTCCGGTGCAACAAGACGACAAGGGACTCCAATGATCAACTGCTCTGAACCCTAACGGTTGCGCTGATGTGCGCACCGGATGTGACGGAACCTCCCAAGTCATTAGGCCCACCTACAGTTGTCCTTGTCCAACAGACATCAGACAACCCTGTAGATGTTCCTAAATCACTTGACAAGTTCGGTATCTTTTCCTTACCTTTCTAAGAACGTTTCACCCGTCTGACAGACAATATGTTCATCGGAGATGCGGAAATGCGGAAGTGATTACATAAACTTACATTTATTGAAAAGTAAGAGTAAGTTGTTTAATACAGACCAGAGAGTGCTGAAAGGTATTATTACAATACCTGGGAGGTAAAAGCTCCTCCCATTAAGTTCTTTACATAAAAGTTTTTAAGGAGGACCCAGTCCTCAAGCAGCTTCATTCTTGATTATCTTCACTTTTCACCACCTTGGTACAAAAACAACAAAAGTTTGTTGTCTCCTCACCTAAAAACAACGGGGGAATAAACCCTGAGTACGGAATTACTCAGCAAGTCTTACCCGACTAAAGAAAAGACTCTCAAGGGTATGCTAGTCAGATGGGAGTCAAGGTACGGCTTATCAAGAATCAAGACTCTATTTTGCAGAAAAGCTTACTATGAGTGGATCCTTAAAATCCAGTTTTAATTTCAAGTTAAGTAAAGTTACCTGCAACTAGAGTGCTTTCTAACCTAGTTCAAACACTTGACCTGAACCAGCCAATTTCTCGTCAATTCCTTCATCTTTAGTGGAGTGCTACATGTAAGTCAGTGGCCAAGTCTCCATAACCGCGGAGGTATGGCGATCCGAATCGATTATACTCAGCTGAGGATCTCCGATCACACGACATATGTAGCACTTAACCCTTGCATATGTCAACCTGCCACCGAGTTTCTTAAGACCAGATCAGGTTCACGCAAACCGAGAGCACAGATACACCACCGTCCAGCCTCTTGCCACGAAGGGTACACGCTACTCTCGCCACCGCTCCACGCCCATTTCGTGTTATCTTATTATGGCCTTAGTCCACCCGAGGCAAAGCTTACCCATGACGAGGCATGTGACCAGTTAAAGGGTCCTCGGTCAGCAGGCTTACATCGAGACGACCCTTAATCGACTCAGACGGAGACACTACACCGAGACTCTCTTTCTCGTGCAAGTCACCCGCCCGGTCTCAGCTTAATCATTTAACCCTAAAGGTTGGTACCTAGCAGAGGTACATCTTTTCCGATGTTGAATCCATCACGGCCGTGATGGATTCACCATCAAGTTTTTATTTTCGAAAACATCCCACCCACTTTTGCCACATCATCTTTCGTAAAAACAAAACATTTTGTTTTTTCTAAAGCAAGGCTAAGCATCAAAAATCTTTTGTAAAACAGGGATTTCAAGGAAGGTAATCAAATTCCAAGGAAGGTAATGCAGGAATTGTTTTAGCAATCAACACCTATCACCTAGTGCATCAAGCAAGTGAGAAAGATTTTAAAACACAAGGGGGGGGGGTGGCAAATGCACCGGGGCTTGCCTTCGTTTATGGGTGAGTCAGGCTCAGATCCACAAATATCAAAGTAGAAACAGTTCTCAGCCTGTGTTTCCAAAGGTGGTGGTACTTGCTCTTCAATGGCTTCCACTTCTTCCTCGTGTTCTAATCATAACCACAAATATGTATAAGAATGAATGCCATGTAATGCTCATGAGGATGCAAAGATGATATAAACTTATCATCTAAGTCTTGAGTACAATTTTCCTTCACGGAACTCCGAGAACTTAGGGTTTCCGGAGTCAGCCAAGGAGTTCACAGGGCAGGGGGGTGTTTTGGGGTTTGGTGATCAAACAAGGTCCAAATCAACCCAATTCCTACCCAAGGCTTCCAAATAATATAAGAAGCTCATATAAAAATTTTGAGCTTTTTTGGGATTACCATTTATCTTTTTTAAAAATCCAGAACTACTATCTTAAACTATTTTAAATACCTTAAAATTCCTGATTTAACCTAAAAATCATGAAACTATTTTTATTAAATTCTAGGGAAAATAAGGAGTCTAGGAAAATTAAATTCACAATTTTACCATTTTTCTACATTTTTCTACATATTTCTAAAGTTTTTCTAAAAAAGAAAAAGGAAAATACTCAATAGTATTGGGCTCAAACTGGCCCGAGCGGCCCAACCTCGCGCAGAAGCGCGCTCGCGCACGCGCCCGCGCTGGCCATTTTGCACAGCGGTCCTCGGGGTTCTGGATAACAAGAAAAAAGTTCCTTTACTGTTCTGATGTGTCGCTGACAAATTACAGAAAGGCCCTCCATCTTCTATTCCTTTACACGACTCGACCTCGACGGCGTTCACGCGTGGCCGAGCTCCGACGAGCTCGTAGACCGGCAGAATGGGGCAACAGCTAGGGTTCCCGAGCAGCAGACATGAAATTGGGGCTACCTTGATCATTTTCCCTAACTCAATTGCGCTTATGATCAACTACGGAGCTCTGGCCACGGTGGCCGTGAGTATCGCGACTATACTGCTGTGTTCCCGGTGACCAGAAGACCTCTAGCTCAATTAAATGGGCTGTCGAGCATCACAGAGCTATGAAAAGGCTTAAATGAGAGAGAGAAGAAGATGAGCTGACCGAAGTACGGCTGGCCGCGGTGAGGTTGAGTTTCGGGTGGCGGAGATTGGATTTGGGGGAAATCTTAATTCGAGCTCTCGGAGGCACGGTTGCTAACGATTGCCGGTGACTGGGTGGGTGATGATGCTACACAGCTAGGGGAGGGCTCAATTTATAGGCGGCTTCGCCGGTGGCGCACAATTTGGTCGAGCAACGCGGCGGCCGGAGGTGGAGAGGATTACTGGCGCGCGTGAATCGCTGTCCCATGCCGTGGCAAGCTCTCCGGCGTTGATTAGACAACAGTGGGGGTTTACGGCGATGCAGTGGAAAGGTTGAGCCACGTGGCGCACGGCCGGGAAGCGGCGGTCGTCGGTTAGCTTATCTGTTCCAGTCGTAGGGTAGAGGGGGAAGCACGGGAGGGTCACCGGAGTGGAGCCTAGCTCACGGCGGTGAAGATCTTTACTGGGCGATGCTTACCTGCTGACCACGATGCACGAATCACGGCGAGCGGCAATCGACGGCGACGGACCACCGACGACGGGCAGGGGGGGGGAAACCGTGATCTGTTTCAGTTTGGGGTACTGTACCATGGCAAGACCTCATCAGAACACCTGTCTGAGCAACTTCCGAGCCATTTTTCTCAAAATTTTGCATTACAACTTGGTCATCTCTCTGCACCAAAGTTGTAGAGCTATAGTTAATCTTCAACTTTGCCACAATGCTTACCATCAAATAGTCACTGAATCCCATTCGAAATCGAGCTCAAAGTTCATCCCATCACACTGCTACTGAAAATTCAGTTCAGGGATTGACTGACAGCCCGACATTGAGCTTAATTCTCTCTCAAATACTCTTAACAACTATGCTTGCAACCTTAAGCAAAGTTGTTCTACTTAGTTTGCTCTATAATCTTTATGTGGTGACCTAGGGCAAAAACCTTAGAATTTGAAAGATACAATGCTCCAAAGTTGAGCCCTCAACACTAAATTTCAGACTTAAAATAGAACCTAATTGAGGTCCATTTTGCATTTAAGTCCAAAACTCAATATTTGGCTTACAAGTTCACACATTTGTGAACCAAGGGACTTGAGATACTTATTTGACTTGGTTTTTGCACTTTAGTCCAAAAGTGGACTAATTTTGCACATAGGTCCCTAGGGTTTGGATTTAGGGTTTTTCCAGGGTTCTAATTGAGATTTTTGGTATCCCAGGGGTATAAATGTGATTCAACTTTGTTTTTGGGGACTTTTTATGACTCTTTCCCTAAAGCCTTTAGGTTTTTCTCATCTTGGGTTAAGTTTTACCCCTTTAATCCCTATTTAGGGTTAAGTTCCCTATCTAGGGTTCTATTTGCAAAATGTTATAACAATACAACTTGTTTGAAATTTTTACCTAGTAAATGCACTCTAGGTGTGTCAAACATATGCAATGCCAATGTTTATGATGTCATGCTCAAGTTTTAGTTACAGTAACACCAGGGGTGTTACATCCTTTCCCTCATAAAAGAATCTCGTCCCGAGATTTAAAGTCCTAGGGTGAGTAATGGAAAAGGAAATGTGTCACATCTTTATTCCCTTATTTCTAGTACAAGGCAGGGGTGGTGTGGGGTTCACTTCTTGATTAAAACACTAAATATACTTTACAATTTACATGAGGCTAGAAAGCCTGGGAAATTCTTATCTAAAAAGTTTTGAGTTTCCCATGTAGCCTCTTCTTCCGAATGTTGGTTCCATTGTATCTTATACAACTTGAGAGTTTTTCTCCGGGTAACCCTGTCCTTTTGATCCAGAACTCGAATAGGATGTTCCGAGTATGTTAAATCTGGTTCCAGGACAACATCTGTTATTTCAATGGTTCGATTGGGAACCCGAAGACACTTCTTCAATTATGACACATGGAACACATTATGTACAGCAGACAATGTTTCGGGAAGTTGAAGTCGATACGCCACTGGCCCATATCTTTGAAGTATAGGAAATGGACCAATGTACCTAGGTGCAAGCTTTCCTTTTATCCCGAAACACGATACTCCCTTCATTGGTGAAACCTTCAAGTAGACATAGTCCCCTTCAAGAAAATACAAGGGCATTCGCCGTTTGTCTGCATAACCCTTCTGCCGAGCTTGGGCTTTCTTAAGATTATGAATAATTTTCTGAACCTTTTCCTCGGCCTCCTTCACTATATCAGGCCTAAAGAAATACCTTTCTCCAGGTTCAGACCAATTTAGCGGAGTTCGACACCGTCGTCCATATAAAGCTTCAAAAGGTGCCATCTTGATACTTTCTTGATAACTATTATTGTATGAAAACTCCACCAAAGGCAAACATTCATCCCATTTTGGTGAGAAATCCAGGACACATGCTCGCAACATATCTTCGAGTACTTGATTAATTCTCTCAGTCTGTCCACTGGTT
This sequence comes from Zea luxurians, assembly GCA_029449295.1. Classification (NCBI taxonomy): domain Eukaryota; kingdom Viridiplantae; phylum Streptophyta; class Magnoliopsida; order Poales; family Poaceae; genus Zea; species Zea luxurians. Next base: position 303,416 of record JAOPSE010000449.1, on the reverse strand, counting down.
TGTGGATGATATGCTGAACTATGGAGCAACTTAGTACCCAAGGATTTGTGAAGTGCTTCCCAAAACTTGGCTACAAATTGGGGTCCACGATCCGACACAATGGTCTTCGGAACACCATGCAGACTAAGAATACGAGCAATGTACAATTGGGCGTAGATAGTAACTGGGGAATCTGTCTTGACCGGCAGAAAGTGAGCAATCTTCGTAAGCCGATCAATTATAACCCAGATAGAATCATGCCCTTTTGCAGTCCTGGGCAATCCCACGATAAAGTCCATACTTATATCTTCCCATTTCCATGTTGGGATCAGCAAAGATTGTAATGGACCAGCAGTTTTCATGTGTATGGCTTTGACACGTCTGCAAGTGTCACACTTAGCCACATAGCGTGCAATTTCAATTTTCATCTTTGTCCACCAGTAGTGCTGCTTTAGATCATGATACATCTTAGTGCTTCCCAGATGAATAGAATAGCGACTAAGATGCGCTTCATCTAAGATTTGCTGGCGGAGTTCTTCATTCTTTGGCACTACTATGCGGTTATTGAACCATATCACACCTTGATCGTCTTCCTTGAAACATTTGGCTGTTCCAGCCCTTATTTTCTCCCGTATGTGCTTCATACCCAAATTATCCTTTTGAGCATCAATTATCCTTTGCAAAATGATTGACTCAAGCTTTAGCTGATTCAGGGTCCCTTGTTGGACCATCCCCAGGTTTAACTTCTCCATCTCTTGACATAAAGTATTGTCAGAGGTCTTCGCCATAAGATAGTGGCAGGAAACCTTATGGCTCAGTGCATCTGCCACAACATTGGCTTTGCCTGGGTGATAATGAATTTCTAGTTCATAGTCCTTAATAAGCTCAAGCCACCGCCTTTGCCTCATATTCAATTCTGACTGGGTGAAGATATACTTCAAGCTTTTATGATCTGTATATATGTGACAGATATTTCCCAGCAGATAGTGACGCCAAATTTTCAAGGCATGAACCACAGCAGCTAGCTCCAGATCATGAGTTGGGTAATGCTCCTCATGTCGGCGCAACTGCCTTGAAGCATATGCAATTACTCGGCCCTCTTGCATTAATACACAGCCGAGTCCACTGCCTGACGCATCACAATATACATCAAAAGGCTTGGTGATGTCCGGTTGAGCCAATACCGGAGCAGTGGTTAATAATGTCTTCAATTGCTCAAAAGCTTCATTACACTTAGAAGACCAATTGAATTTAATATCATTCTTCAATAAACTTGTGATTGGCTTCACAAGCTTAGAAAAAATCTGGTATGAATCTGCGATAATATCCAGCTAGTCCAAGAAAACTCCGGACTTGGTGAACAGTGGTTGGGGGTTTCCACTCCAGAATATCCTTGACTTTGCTAGGATCTACCGCAATTCCCTTGGCAGATAACACGTGCCCCAAAAATTGAATTTCCTCCAGCCAGAACACACACTTGCTGAACTTAGCATACAACTGATGTTCCCTCAGGCGTGTCAATACAATCCGCAAATGTTGAACATGCTCCTCTTCATTTTTGGAATATATCAAGATATCGTCGATGAAGACCACCACGAACTTGTCCAACTCGGGCATGAACACCGAGTTCATCAAATAAGTGAAATGGGCAGGAGCATTTGTTAGTCCGAAGGACATTACCAAATATTCAAATAAACCATACCGCGTAGTAAACGCGGTCTTCGGTATATCCTCGGGCCGAATACAGATTTGGTGATAGCCCGACCTGAGATCAATTTTAGAGAATACCCTCGCCCCGGTCAGTTGATCAAATAAGATGTCAATCCTTGGAAGAGGGTACTTGTTCTTGATGGTGACCTCATTCAGGGGTCGATAATCCACGCACATTCGCAAGGTTTGATCCTTCTTCTTAACAAAAATGGCGGGGCAACCCCATGGAGACGAGCTTGGCCGGATAAATCCTTTATTCAGTAGATCTTGTAATTGAATCTTCAATTCTGCCAACTCATTAGGGGGCATACGGTACGATCTTCGAGAAATGGGAGCCGTACCGGGCTTTAGCTCAATTACAAATTCTACATCTCTCTTAGGGGCAGTCCAGGCAAATCTTCCGGAAATACATCTGGAAACTCACATACTACCGGAATATCCTTAATCTCCGGTACAATGGCTTCATATATTCTACCAGAAGCTTTGGCTGGATTGGTTACGGGGATGGACAAAAGAATCTCTTCTTGATTATAGCTCAACCTGACGGTTCTCAGTTCAGTGTTGAGAATTGCCTTGTGTTGGGTTAACCAATTCATACCCAAAATTACATCTATATCCTGGCCTTTCAGAACAATCATGTTAGCAGGAAAGTTCCGTCCGGCCATTGTTACTGGCACTTGATAGGCCACTTCTCTAGTAAAAATGTGTCCCCCAGGTGAATGAATTTTAAATCCTTCTTTTGATTCATGGCATGAAATGTGATGTTGCTCCACAAATGTCTTGCTAATAAATGTATGCGAAGCACCAGAACCAAAAAGAATAATTGCAGGGTGACTGGCCACGAGAAACGTACCCATCATCACCGGTTCACCTTCCGGTGTAGTGGCCACTTGAGTATAGTATACCCGCCCCGTCTTCTTTGCATTCTTCCCCACATTATTTCCCTTGGGCTGAGCTGATTTCCCAGATCCTTGCTGAGCAATTGATTGATTCTGCTTGGGATATGGGCAATCTTTGATGAAATGTCCAGATTTGCCACAATTAAAACACCAGGTTGAGGAGCTGGGCAAAGTAGGGAATCGAGTGCCCAGGGCACCCGGCTGATTTGGGGTAGTGGGGGCATTGTTGGGGCGAATAATGATTGGCTGGTTAAAAGGGAATGAGGGCGGTCGAGAAAAAGAGCGATTTTGGCTAGAAGGCCGGATCACAAACCGTTGCCTTTTTGCCTGGCCCTGATTAGACTTCTCACCTCCAAATCCCTTGTTCTTCCCGGAACCTGCATATTTTGCTTCAACAGATAGGGCTGTGCTGACAGCCTTTCCATACGTGAGATCTATGCAGGCAGCCATTTTTCTCTGCAATCGATCATTTAGCCCTCTCATGAAGCAGTTCTTCTTCTTTAAATCAGTATTCACCTGATCAATTGCATATTGCGACAGGTGATTGAACTTGTTGAGATACTGATTGACAGTATCTCCCCCTTGTTTCAGCTTCATGAACTCTTCTTGCTTCATATGCAGAACACCTTCGGGTATGTAGTGCTCGCGGAAGGCCACTTTAAATTCTTCCCAAGTGACTTGATGGTTGGCAGGTTGAATAGCCACAAAATTTCCCCACCAGGTACTGGCAGGGCCGCGCAGTTGTTGTGCTGCGAACAACGGCTTCTGTGTCTCTGAACAGCGGAGAAGACCAAATTTTTGCTCAATAACCCGTATCCACTCATCAGCTTCCAACGGGTCCTCAGCCTTAACAAATAGTGGTGGACGGGTTTCAGAGAAATCCAGATATGTGGTTTCACGGGGGCCTTGCTGATAACCCCTTCCACCCTACTGCTGGAATTGTTGGCCCGCCATTTCTCTAAGAAAGCGGGTATTGTCTGCAGTTGCATTCACCAAGGCGGCAATCGCCTCGGCCAATGTGGGAGGAACTGGAGGTGGATTTGGGGTAACATCCCTTCCCCCAGAAGTTCCTGCTGCATCCTGTCCTCGAGTCCTGGTAGGCATCTGAGGCAAAGAACATTTGAAATAAATATAAAATGCCAGAGAAACCTTCCATTTTACATTACTATAACAAGTGATGATACAGACTCGATGTTATACAACAGGATACATTACCCATTATACAATAGTTCAACCTATTATAAAACACACTACTTCTATTTCTACAAGCTATACTACTACTCCTACTTCTGGTTGCTCTTGGCAGCTTCGTCGTCAGGTGTGGGAGACCATACGTCGACCAGCCTCATAGAAGGAGGGGGCCTAAAAAGGTCTAACTCACCACCAAGTGCTTCTCCCGCATTATGCGAGGGTCCGGCTTCTGACCTGACAGGATCCGCAGGGACATGTGGGTGTAATTGCGAATACAGTACATGAACTTCCTCATGTAAAGTATTGCAATATGCCTGCAAGTTGTCAATAGCAGTGCTAAGCTCTTTGACTCGTGCTCGAGCCTTTGCTTCCTTAGCCCAAGCTACTGAACGAGACTGTACCGCCCAGTCAAGCGCTAAATCTCGATCAGCGAGTTGATCTTGCAGGGTGCGGATGTAACTTCTTAATTCATTTATTCGGTCACCATCCACAACCCATAAATTGGTCCTGCGTTGTAACTCTGTTTGAAGTTGATTCACGCGGGCTTCGAGATCACCAATTGGATCGTTGCTCCCGCTACTGCTATCTTGTTCCCGTGGGGCAAGTTGGTGTCGAGGTACACCGATAGGCCCAGTATGCTTTCGCGCCGTCTTCCTTGTACGCGGCGGCATTTTCTAAGGGGAAATTTATTAGTACAATTCTTAGCATGATGCATGAATAATTACAGAATCAACCTTAGCTGATTCAACCTTCTATACATTGCACTCTTTCCTATTTGGTCTTTGAAATAAACTCTTCAGAGCTGCTTAGGTAAGAAGAGAAGAAATTTTCCTAGATAAGTTTAAGAAAATCCTTTTGAAGATGCTACATAATATCTGTCAAGAAGGGTTACGCTCCGATACCAGCTGTGACGGAACCTCCCAAGTCATTAAGCCCACCTACAGTTGTCCTTGTCCAACAGACATCAGACAACCCTGTAGATGTTCCTAAATCACTTGACAAGTTCGGTATCTTTTCCTTACCTTTCTAGGAATGTTTCACCCGTCTGACAGACAATATGTTCATCGGAGATGCGGAAATGCGGAAGTGATTACATAAACTTACATTTATTGAAAAGTAAGAGTAAGTTGTTTAATACAGACCAGAGAGTGCTGAAAGGTATTATTACAATACCTGGGAGGTAAAAGCTCCTCCCATTAAGTTCTTTACATAAAAGTTTTTAAGGAGGACCCGGTCCTCCAGCAGCTTCATTCTTGATTATCTTCACTTTTCACCACCTTGGTACAAGAACAACAAAAGTTTGTTGTCTCCTCACCTAAAAACAACGGGGGAATAAACCCTGAGTACGGAATTACTCAGCAAGTCTTACCCGACTAAAGAAAAGACTCTCAAGGGTATGATAGTCAGATGGGAGTCAAGGTACGGCTTATCAAGAATCAAGACTCTATTTTGCAGAAAAGCTTACTATGAGTGGATCCTTAAAATCCAGTTTTAATTTCAAGTTAAGTAAAGTTACCTGCAACTAGAGTGCTTTCTAACCTAGTTCAAACACTTGACCTGAACTAGCCAATTTCTCGTCAATTCCTTCATCTTTAGTGGAGTGCTACGTGTAAGTCAGTGGCCAAGTCTCCATAACCGCGGAGGTACGGCGATTTGAATCGATTATACTCAGCTGAGGATCTCCGATCACACGACATATGTAGCACTTAACCCTTGCATATGTCAACCTGCCACCGAGTTTCTTAAGACCAGATCAGGTTCACGCAAACCGAGAGCACAGATACACCACCGTCCAGCCTCTTGCCACGGAGGGTACACGCTACTCTCGCCACCGCTCCACGCCCATTTCGTGTTATCTTATTCTGGCCTTAGTCCACCCGAGGCAAAGCTTACCCATGACGAGGCATGTGACCAGTTAAAGGGTCCTCGGTCAGCAGGCTTACATCGAGACGACCCTTAATCGACTCAGACGGAGACACTACACCGAGACTCTCTTTCTCGTGCAAGTCACCCGCCCGGTCTCAGCTTAATCATTTAACCCCAAAGGTTGGTACCTGGCAGAGGTACATCTTTTCCGATGTTGAATCCATCACGGCCGTGATGGATTCACCATCAAGTTTTTATTTTCGAAAACATCCCACCCACTTTTGCCACATCATCTTTCGTAAAAACAAAACATTTTGTTTTTTCTAAAGCAAGGCTAAGCATCAAAAATCTTTTGTAAAACAGGGATTTCAAGGAAGGTAATCAAATTCCAAGGAAGGTAATGCAGGAATTGTTTTAGCAATCAACACCTATCACCTAGTGCATCAAGCAAGTGAGAAAGATTTTAAAACACAAGGGGGTGGCAAATGCACCGGGGCTTGCCTTTGTTTATGGGTGAGTCAGGCTCAGATCCACAAATATCAAAGTAGAAACAGTTCTCAGCCTGTGTTTCCAAAGGTGGTGGTACTTGCTCTTCAGTGGCTTCCACTTCTTCCTCGTGTTCTAATCATAACCACAAATATGTATAAGAATGAATGCCATGTAATGCTCATGAGGATGCAAAGATGATATAAACTTATCATCTAAGTCTTGAGTACAATTTTCCTTCATGGAACTCCGAGAACTTAGGGTTTCCGGAGTCAGTCAAGGAGTTCACAGGGCAGGGGGGTGTTTTGGGGTTTGGTGATCAAACAAGGTCCAAATTAACCCAATTCCTACCCAAGGCTTCTAAATAATATAAGAAGCTCATATAAAAATTTTGAGCATTTTTGGGATTACCATTTATCTTTTTTAAAAATCCAGAACTACTATCTTAAACTATTTTAAATACCTTAAAATTCCTGATTTAACCTAAAAATCATGAAACTATTTTTAGTAAATTCTAGGGAAAATAAGGAGTCTAGGAAAATTAATTTCACAATTTTACCATTTTTCTACATTTTTCTACATATTTCTAAAGTTTTTCTGAAAAAGAAAAAGGAAAATACTCAATAGTATTGGGCTCAAACTGGCCCGAGCGGCCCAACCTCGTGCAGAAGCGCGCTCGCGCCCGCGCCCGCGCTGGCCATTTTGCACAGCGGTCCTCGGGGTTCTGGATAACAGGAAACAAGTTCCTTTACTGTTCTGATGTGTCGCTGACAAATTACAGAAAGGCCCTCCATCTTCTATTCCTTTACACGACTCGACCTCGACGACGTTCACGCGCGGCTGAGCTCCGACGAGCTCGTAGACCGGCTGAATGGGGCAACGGCTAGGGTTCCTGAGCAGCAGACATGAAATTGGGGCTACCTTGATCATTTTCCCTAACTCAATTGTGCTTATGATCAACTACGGAGCTCTGGCCACGGTGGCCGTGAGTATCGCGACTATACTGCCGTGTTCCCGGCGACCAGAAGACCTCTAGCTCAATTAAATGGGTTGTCGAGCATCACAGAGCTATGAAAAGGCTTAAACGAGAGAGAGAAGAAGATGAGCTGACCGGAGTACGGCTGGCAGAGGTGAGGTTGAGTTTCGGGTGGCGGAGAATGGATTTGGGGGAAATCTTAAATTCGAGCTCTCGGAGGCACGGTTGCTAACGATTGCCGGTGACTGGGTGGGTGACGATGCTACGCAGCTAGGGGAGGGCTCAATTTATAGGCAGCTTCGCCGGTGGCGCACAATTTGGTCGAGCAACGCGGCGGCCAGAGGCGGCCGGAGGTGGAGAGCTTCGCCGGTGGCGCACAATTTTGCATTACAACTTGGTCATCTCTCTGCACCAAAGTTGTAGAGCTATAGTTAATCTTCAACTTTGCCATAATGCTTACCATCAAATAGTCACTGAATCCCATTCGAAATCGAGCTCAAAGTTCATCCCATCACACTGCTACTGAAAATTCAGTTCAGGGATTTACTGACAGCCCGACTTTGAGCTTAATTCTCTCTCAAATACTCTTAACAACTATGCTTGCAACCTTAAGCAAAGTTGTTCTCCTTAGTTTGCTCTATAATCTTTATGTGGTGACCTAGGGCAAAAACCTTAGAATTTGAAAGATACAATGCTCCAAAGTTGAGCCCTCAACACTGAATTTCAGACTTAGAATAGAACCTAATTGAGGTCCATTTTGCATTTAAGTCCAAAACCCAATATTTGGCTTACAAGTTCACACATTTGTGAACCAAGGGACTTGATATACTTATTTGACTTGGTTTTTGCACTTTAGTCCAAAAGTGGACTAATTTTGCACATAGGTCCCTAGGGTTTGGATTTAGGGTTTTTCCAGGGTTCTAATTGAGATTTTTGGTATCCCAGGAGTATAAATGTGATTCAACTTTGTTTTTGGGGACTTTTTATGACTCTTTCCCTAAAGCCTTTAGGTTTTTCTCATCTTGGGTTAAGTTTTACCCCTTTAATCCCTATTTAGGGTTAAGTTCCCTATCTAGGGTTCTATTTGCAAAATGTTATAACAATACAACTTGTTTGAAATTTTTACCTAGTAAATGCACTCTAGGTGTGTCAAACATATGAAATGCCAATGTTTATGATGTCATGCTCAAGTTTTAGTTACAGTAACACCAGGGGTGTTACACCGGACAATATACAGTGACTGTCCGGTGGTGCACCGGACTGTCCGATGGTGCACCGAACTGTCCGGTGCGCCCATCGCTAGCAGAAATCAGCCAACGACTAGAAGTGGTTAGGAGGCTATAAATACCCTCAACCACCACATCCATTCCAATCCAAGCCTTCTGAAATCTTCATTCATTGCAAGAGCAAAAGCCCAACACTCCAAGACACAATCAAAGCAATCAATCCATTCAAAGTCCCCAAAATCAACTCCAGTGCATTAGGGTTTGTGAGAGGATCAATTGTGTTCTTTTGTTGCTCTTGTCGCTTGGATTGGCCCTTTTCTTTTCCCTTCTTATTCTCAAGAGACTTGTAATCGAAGCAAGAGACACCTAAGTGTGTGGTGGTCCTTGCGGGGTCTAAGTGACCCGTGAGATTAAGGAAAAGGCTCACTCGGTCTAAGTGACCGTTTGAGAGAGGAAAAGGGTTGAAATAGACCTAGTCTTTGTGACCTCCTCAATGGGGACTATGTTCTTTGGAACTGAACCTCAGTAAAACAAATCATCGTGTTCACTCACTTTGATTCTCGTTTGATTTGTTTTCCCTCTAACGTTTCCTTGCTATTATTGATTTGAGTTGGCTCCCATACGCCATCCACATTCTTTGAGCAACTCTTAGCAAGAGAAACGTTCTTTTAACTTGAATTTAATTCTAGCGCTAACCCCAGCCTTAGGGTGTGTTTAAAGTTGATAAATTTCAGGTTTCGCCTCTTCACCCCCTCTAGGCGACTTTCAATTGGTATCAGAGCCATGAATTCACGGGAACGTGTTCATCAGTCCGCCATGTTCACAGTCCCCGTGGCTAGAGAAAACCAATTGGTCGTAGATGAAATTGGGTTGGGGGAAATGGTCGGGGTGGATTCAATTTCGTGTCAGTCGCTCGGAGACCCTAGTCATGGCCCCATTCGGCCAATCCAGACAGCTCGCCGGAGCTCGGCTGCGCGCGACGCCGTCGTGGACCCAGCGCTGTGAAGAAATAGAAACCGGAGGGCTCTTCTGCAAATCGTCAGTGACACAGTGAACAGTGAAAGAACCTGCCTCCAGTTAGCCAAGAACCCGAGGCCTTTTCTGTAAAGTCGCGAGCGCGCGCGCGGGCGCGGGCGCGTTTTCCCTGGACCTGGGCCACCTGGGCTAAAACCAGCCCGACACTATTCAATCTTTTTCCTTTTCTTTTTTAGTAGAAATTTAGAAATCCATAGAAAATTGTAGAAAAATCCTAAAATTGTCAAACCAATTTTCCTAAACTTCTTATTTTCCATAATATTTAATAAAAAATAGTTTCATGATTTTTAGATTAAATAAGGAATTTTAAGGCATTTAAAGTAGTTTAAAGCATTAGTTCTGGATTTTTAGAAAACATATGGTAATTCCAAAAATGATCAAACTTTTTATATAAGCTCTACACATTATTTAGAAGCCTTGGGTAGAGTTTGGTTTGATTTGGACCTTGTTTGTTAACTAGAACCCAAAACCCCCACCCCTGCCCTTTGAACTCCTTTACTGACTCCGGAAACCCTAAGTTCTCGGAGTTCCGTGAAGGAAAATTGTATTCAAGACCTTAGATAATAAATTCTTATTATCTTTGCACTCTCATGAGCATTACATGGCATTCATTCTTATATACATATATATGATTATGTTAGAAAACGAAGAAAAGATCGAAGTGACCAAAGAGAAGACACCACCACCTTTAGAATCTTAGGCAGGGACTTATCTCTACTTTGACATCTGTGGGCCTGAGCCTGACTCACCTACTAATGAAGGCAAGCCTCGGTGCATTTGCCACCTCCTTGACTCTTTTAAAATTTTTCTCACTTACTTGATGCATTAGGTAACAGGAGTTGATTGATAAAACAATTCCTGCATTACCTTCCTTGAATTTGATTACCTTCCTTTGGATCCCTGTTTTATAAAAAGTTTTTACTATGCTTAGTATTGCTTTAGCAAAGAAAAAGGTTTTGTTTTTACAAAAGATGATGTGGCAAAGTGGGAGGGATGTTTTTGAAAATAAAATTTGATGGTGGATCCATCATGGCCATGATGGGTTCAACATCGGAAAAGATGTACCTCTGCCAGGTACCAAACTTTGGGATATGAAATGATAAAGCTGAGACCGGGCGGGTGACTTGCACGAGAAGTGAGTCTTGGTGTAGTGTCTCTGTCTGAGTCAATTAAGGACCGTCTCGATGTAGGCCTGCTGACCGAGGACCCTTTAACTGGTCACATGCCTCGTCATGGGTAAGCTTTGCCTCGGGCAGACTAAGGCCAGAATAAGATACCACGCAATGGGAGTGGAGAGATGGCGAGAGTAGCGTGTACCTTCCATGGAAAGAGGCTGGACGGTGGTGTATCTGTGCTCTCGGTTGGCGTGAACCTGATCTGGTCTTAAGAACCCCGGTGGCGGGTTGACATATGCAAGGGTTAAGTGCTACACATGTCGTGTGATTGGAGATCCTCAGCTGAGTATAATCGATTCGGATCGCCGTACCTTCGCGGATATGAAGACTTGGTCACTGACTTACACGTAGAACTCCAGTAAAGATTAAGGGTGCTAAGAAATTGGCTAGTGCAGGCCAAGTGCTTGAACTAGGGTAGAAAGAACTCTAGATGCAGGTACCTTTACTTAACCTGACAATAAAACTGGATTTTTAAGGATCCACTCATAGTAAGCTTTTATGCAAAACAGGGTCTTTGATTCTTGATAAGCCATACCTTGAATCCCTCTAGCCAGCATACCCTTGAGAGTCTTTTCTTTAGTCGGGTAAGTCTTGCTGAGTAATTCCATACTTAGGGTTTTATTCCCTGTTGTTTTTCAGGTTCTAACCTTGTGCTGCTGTGATGGTGTTAAGTGCCGGTGGGCTTGGCCTTCTTATAAGTATAAGTAAATCTTCTATAGTTCTTATTGAGGATGGTTGTTTGAGCTAGCATATATTTCAAACTTATACATTTGTAATCACTCTGATAAAATAATGTAAAATTTTTGTAACTTGTAAAATTTGGTAATAAGATTTTCGCTGCAAAAATATTGGTGTGTGTGATTTGTGTTACTTAATCCCGCGGTTCTGGTTGAAAGTGGTTTATCCGATGTCCTTGGGGCAATCGGACAGATCCTATTAAGTTATCTGGTGCACATGCATAGCCGTCTGAGGTCTTTGGGACAAGGACAGGTGCATGTGGGCCCAATAACTTGGAGGTTCTGCCACAGGCTGGTATCGGAGCGAAGCCCTTCTCTGCAGATATTATGAGGCATCTTCAAAAGGATTTTCTTAAAACTTACCTAGAAAGATTTCTTCCATTCTTATCCCTCATATTTGAAGAATCTCTATGAAAGACCAGATAGGAGGAGTGCAATGTATAGGAGGTATGAATCAACTAAGGTTGGTTCTGTAATTATACATGCATCATGCTAAGAACCATACTAATAAATTTTCTCCTAGAGAAATGCCGCCGCGCACAAGGAAAACCTCGCGCAAGTCAACTGGCCCAATTGGGGTACCTCGTCATCAGCTTGCTCCACGGCACGAGGATAGTAGTAGCGGAAGCAACGATCCGATTGGGGATCTTGAAGCCCGAGTAAATCAGCTTCAAGCGGAGCTTCAACGCAGGACGAACATATGGGTCGCGGATGGCGACAGAATAAATGAATTAAGAAGTCACATCCGCCGTTTGCAGGATCAGCTTGCTGATCGAGACTTAGCGCTTGACTGGGCGGTTCAGTCTCATTCAGTGGCTTGGGCTAAGGAAGCAAAGGCTCGAGCCCGAGTCGAAGAACTTAGCTCTGCCATTGACAACCTGCAGGCGTATTTTAATACCCTACATGAGGAAGTCCATGTACTATATTCGCAACTACATCCCAGTGCACCTACGGATCCTGTCGGGTCGGAAGCCGGACCCTCGCACGTTGCGGGAGAAGCGCTTGGTGGTGAGCTAGACCTTTTTAAGCCCCCTCCTTCTATGAGGCTGGTCGATGAATGGTCTCCCACACCCGACGACGAGGCTGCCAGGAGCAACCAAAAGCAGGAATAATGGTGTAGTAGTAGAAATAGAAGTAGTGTATTGTATAATAGGTTGTACTATTGTATAATGGGTACTGTACTCCTGTTGTATAAATCGAGTCTGTAACATTACTCTTTTGGTAATGTAAATTGGATGGTTTTGTCTTTGGCATATTATATTTGTTTCCAAATGTTTGTTGCCATAGATGCCGTCCAAGACCCGATCACAGGATGCAGCTGGAACCTCCAGTCGGAGGGAGTCTACCCCAAATCCACCTCCTGTCCCTCCCACACTTGCCGAGGCGATTGCCGCCTTGGTAAATGCAACCGCGGATAATACCCGTTTTCTGAGAGAGATGACGGGTCAACAGTTTCAGCAACAAGGCGGGCGGGGTTATCAACAGGGCCCCCGTGAAACCTCTTACTTGGACTTCTCAGAGACACGTCCACCGCTGTTTGTCAAAGCCGAAGACCCATTAGAAGCCGACGAATGGATTCGGGTTATTGAGCAAAAATTCAGACTTCTGCGCTGTTCTGAAACCCAGAAGCCTTTATTCGCAGCCCAGCAACTGCGCGGCCCTGCCAGCACCTGGTGGGGAAATTTCGTGGCCGTTCAACCGGCCAATCATCAGATAACATGGGAAGAATTCAAGGTGGCCTTCCGCAAACACTATATCCCAGAGGGTGTCCTTCACATGAAGTAAGAAGAATTTATGAAGCTGAAGCAAGGAGGGGATACTGTTAATCAGTATCTCAATAAGTTCAATCATTTGTCGCAATATGCAATCGATCAAGTGAACACCGATCTGAAGAAGAAGAATTGTTTTATGAGAGGTTTAAATGATCGACTGTAAAGAAAGATGGCAACCTGCATAGATCTTACTTATGGAAGAGCTGTCAGTACAGCATTGGCAGTGGAAGCGAAGTATGCAGGCGTCGGAAAATCTAAGGGATTTGGAGGTGACAGGCCTAGTTAGGGCCCGGTGAAAAGGAAACGTTTGTTCTCTGGCCTTCCAACTAGAATCTCTCTCGTCCACCCTCCTTCCCTTTTAAGCAACCAATATTTATTCGTCCTAATAATGCCCCCACTGCCCCAAGTCAGCCGGGTGCCCCAAGCACTCGATTCCCTGCTCTGCCCAGTTCATCGACTGGATGTTTCAATTATGGAAAATCTGGGCATTTCATCAAGGATTGCCCTTGTCCAAAGCAAAACCAGTCAAATAATCAGCAAGGATCTGGGAATTCATCTCAAGTCAAGGGAAATACTTCGGGCAAAAATACCAAGAAGACGGGACGCATATATTATACGCAAGTGGCCACTACACCGGATGGGGAGCCAGTAATGATGGGTACGTTCCTTGTGGCCAATCATCCCGTAGTTATTCTCTTTGATTCTGGTGCTTCGCATACATTTATCAGCAAGAAATTTGTGGAGCAACATTGCATTTCATGCTATGAATCAAAAGAAGGGTTTAAAATTCACTCCCCTGGGGGACAAATCTTTACTAGAGAAGTGGCCTATCAAGTGCCCGTAACAATTGCCGGACGGGACTTTTCTCCTAATATGATAGTTCTGAAAGGCCAAGACATAGATGTGATTTTGGGCATGAATTGGCTGGCCCAACATAAAGCAACTCTCAACACTGATCAGAGAACCATCAGGTTGAGTCATAATCAAGAAGAAATTCTCTTGTCTATCCCCATTCCAACCCAAGCTACTGGCAGAGTTTATGAAGCCATTATACCGGAAATCAAGGATATTCCAGTAGTATGCGAGTTTTCCGATGTCTTTCCAGAGGACTTGCCTGGATTGCCACCTGAAAGGGATGTAGAGTTTGTAATTGAGTTGAAACCCGATACAGCTCCCATTTCTCGAAGATCGTACCGTATGCCTCCAAATGAGTTGGCAGAATTGAAGATTCAATTACAAGATCTACTTGAGAAAGGATTCATCCGGCCAAGCTCGTCACCATGGGGTTGTCCAGCCATATTCGTCAAGAAGAAGGATCAAACTTTATGGATGTGTGTGGATTATCGACCCCTGAATGAGGTCACTATCAAGAATAAGTACCCTCTTTCGAGGATTGACATTTTATTTGATCAACTGACCGGGGCGAGGGTATTCTCCAAGATTGATCTCAGATCGGGCTACCATCAGATCCGTATTCGGCCCGAGGATATACCAAAGACCGCGTTCACTACGCGGTATGGGTTATTTGAATACCTAGTAATGTCTTTTGGATTAACAAATGCTCCTGCCCACTTCATGTATTTGATGAACTCGATATTCATGCCCGAGTTGGACAAGTTTGTGGTGGTCTTCATTGACGATATTCTAATATATTCCAAAAATGAAGAGGAGCATGCTCAACATTTACGGGTCGTGTTAACGCGCCTGAGAGAACATCAGTTATATGCCAAGTTCAGCAAATGCGCGTTTTGGCTAGAGGAAATTCAGTTTCTAGGACATGTTCTATCTACCAGGGGGATTGCGTTAGATCCCAGCAAAGTCAAGGACATTTTGGAGTGGAAACCCCCAACACTGTTCATCAAGTCCGAAGTTTCCTTGGACTGGCTGGATATTACCGCCGATTTATACCAGATTTTTCTAAGCTTGTGAAGCCAATCACAAGTTTATTGAAGAATGATATTAAATTCAATTGGTCTTCCAAGTGTAATGAAGCTTTTGAACAATTGAAGACATTATTAACCACTGCTCCGGTATTGGCTCAACCGGATATCACTAAGCCCTTTGATGTGTATTGTGATGCATCTGGCAGTGGTCTCGGCTGTGTATTAATGCAAGAAGGCCGAGTAATTGCGTATGCTTCAAGGCAGTTGCGCTGGCATGAGGAGCATTATCCAACTCATGATCTGGAGCTAGCTGCTGTGGTTCATGCCCTAAAGATTTGGCGTCATTATCTACTGGGTAATATCTGTCACATTTATACAGATCATAAAAGCTTGAAGTATATCTTCACCCAGTCAGAGTTGAACATGAGACAAAGGCGATGGCTTGAGCTTATTAAGGATTATGAACTAGAAATTCATTACCACCCAGGCAAAGCCAATGTAGTGGCAGATGCACTTAGCCGCAAGGTTTCCTGTCACTGTCTTACGGTGAAGACCTCTGACAATACATTATGTCAGGAGATGAAGAAGCTAAACCTGGGAATGGTCCAACAAGGAACCTTAAGTCAGCTAAAGCTGGAGTCAGTCCTCTTACAAAGGATAATTGATGCTCAAAGGAATAATGAGGGTATGAAACACATTCGTGAGAAGATAAGGGTTGGAAAAGCCAAATGTTTCAAAGAAGATGATCAAGGCATTGTATGGTTTAATAACCGCATAGTGGTGCCGAAGAATGAAGAGGTCGCCAACAAATTCTTGATGAAGCACATCTTAGTCGCTATTCTATTCATCCCGGAAGCGCTAAGATGTACCAAGACCTGAAACAACATTATTGGTGGACGAAAATGAAGATCGAGATTGCACGCTATGTGGCTAGATGTGACACCTGCAGACGTGTCAAAGCCATACACTTGAAAGCTGCCGGTCCATTACAGTCCCTACCAATACCAACATGGTAATGGGAAGACATTAGTATGGACTTTATTGTGGGATTTCCCAGAACCGCAAAGGGGTATGACTCTATCTGGGTTATTGTTGATCGGCTCACAAAAGTTGCTCACTTTCTGCCAGTCAAGACATCTTACCCGGTTCATACCTATGCGGAATTATACATTGCTCGCATTCTCAGTTTGCACGGGGTTCCAAAGACTATAGTGTCGGATCGTGGACCACAATTCGTATCCAAATTTTGGGAAGAACTTCATAAATCCCTGGGTACTAAATTGCTCCACAGTTCGGCCTATCATCCTCAAACAAGTGGACAGACTGAGAGGGTTAATCAAATACTTGAAGATATGCTGTGGGCATGTGTTCTGGACTTCTCACAGAAATGGGATGAATGTTTGCCCTTAGCGGAGTTTTCATATAATAATAGTTATCAAGAAAGTATCAAGATGGCACCCTTCGAAGCTTTATATGGACGACGATGTCGTACTCCGCTAAATTGGTCTGAACCTGGTGAAAGGTACTTCTTTAAGCCTAATACGGTGAAAGAAACCAAGGAAAAAGTTCAGAAAATAATTCATAATATGAAGAAAGCCCAAGCTCGTCAAAAGAGTTATGCAGACAAACAGCGAATGCCCTTGTATTTTCTTGAAGGGGACTATGTCTACCTAAAGGTTTCACCAATGAAAGGTGTATCGCGTTTCGGGATAAAAGGGAAGCTTGCACCCAGGTACATTGGTCCATTCCTTATACTTGAAAGATATGGGCCAGTGGCGTATCGACTTCAACTACCTGAAACCTTGTCTGCTGTACACAATGTGTTCCATGTGTCATAATTGAAGAAATGACTTCGGGTTCTAGATCAAACCATTGAGGTGACAGATGTTGTCCTTGAACTAGACTTGACATATTCCGAACATCCCATTCGAGTCCTGGATCAAAAGGACAGGGTTACCCGGAGAAAAACTCTCAAGTTTTATAAGATACAGTGGAACCAATATTCTGAAGATGAGGCTACATGGGAAACTCAAGACTTTTTAGATAAGAATTTCCCGGGCTTTTTAGCCTCATGTAATTTGTAAAGTGTGTTTAGTTGTTGTAATAAAGAGTGAACCCCACACCACCCTTGCCTTGTACCAGAAATAAGGAAATAAGAATGTGACACATTTCCTTTTCCATTACTTACCCTAGGACTTTTAATCTCGAGACGAGATTCTTTTATGAGGGGAAGGATGTAACACCCCTGGTGTTACTGCAACTAAAACTTGAGCATGGCATCATAAACATTGGCATTGCATATGTTTGACACACCTAGAGTGCATTCACCAGGTAAAAATTTCAAACAAGTTGTAATGTTATAGCATTTTGCAAATAGAACCCTGGATAGGGGGCTTAGCCCTAAATAGGGATTAAAGTGGTAAAACATAACCCAAAGTGAGAAAACCTAAAAGCTTTAGGGGAATAGTCATAAAATGATCCCAAGAATGAACTTGAATCACATTTATACCCCTGAGATACCAAAACCCCCCATTTGAACCCAGGAAAACCCTAAGTCCAAACCCTAGGGGCTTATGTGCAAAAACAGTGCACATTTGAACTAAAGTGTAAAAATTACTATGCTAAAACATATAAAGTCACATGATTCACATTTAGGAAGATTTGCATGCCAAATCCAAGTTGTGGACTAATTTGCCAAAAGTACCACTTGACCTCTATTTCATTCTAAGTCTGAACTTCAGTGTGGTTGGCTCAACTTTGGAGCCTTGTAACTTTCAAATTATAGGGTTTTTGCCCTAGGTCACCACATCAAACTTGTAGAACAAACAAAGGAGAACAACTTTGCTTAAGAGTGTAAGCCTAGTTGTTAAGAAGAATTTAGAGATAATTAAGCTCAAAGTCGGGCTGTCAGTCAATCCCTGGACTGAATTTTCAGTAGCAGTGTGATGGGGTGAACTTTGAGCTCGATTTTGAATGGGATTCGGTGACTATTTGATGGTAAGCACTGTGGCAAAGTTGAAGATGGATTATAGATGTATAACTTTGATGCAGAAAGTTGGCTTAGGTACCACATAAAAATTGGAGAAAATAGAGCTCCAATTTGATCTGTCAGATAAGCTCTTCACTGAGTCAGGCGCACTGTTCACAGGTTTTCAGAAAAATCACGCCGTGGATAAGGATCAGTCTCGCCGGCGATAAGGATGCCGCCGTGGCTCGGATAGGTCGTCGGCGGCCACGGTAAAAGTCCCCGGTGACGTGTCAGTGAGTTACTGAGGTGGCAAGCTCCGGTTAATCGGCGGCCACCGTGCCCTCACCGAAATCCGCCGCATGGTAGGCTTGCCAGCACATCCGCAATCCGTGAATTTCATCCAAATCCGGTCATCGGCCTATAAATTGAGAGTGCCACGAGCTCCGTAGGGTAGTCAAGTAACTCGTGCACCAACTCGCGCCTCGAATCGTCTCCCAGAGAGCTTCAATTTGGGACTTTCCCCAAATCCACCAAAAACACTGTGCGGTGTGTGTTCACCGTGGTCAGCCTGTTCCAGGTGAATTCATACTCCTCTGTTGATTGTTCTAGCGTCTCTAGGCTCTTCCAAAGCTTCCCGAACCCTTTAATTGTACTGGACCGCCATGAATTCACGGGAATGTGTTCATCAGTCCGCCATGTTCACGGTCCCCGTGGCCAGAGAAAACCAATTGGTCGTAGATGAAATTGGGTTGGGGGAAATGGTCGGGGTGGATTCAATTTCGTGTCAGTCACTCGGAGACCCTAGTCATGGCCCCATTCGGCCGGTCCAGACAGCTCGCCGGAGCTCGGCTACGCGCGACGCCGTCGTGGACCCAGTGCTGCGAAGAAATAGAAACCGGAGGGCTCTTCTGCAAATCGTCAGTGACACAGTGAACAGTGAAAGAACCTGCCTCCAGTTAGCCAAGAACCCGAGGCCTTTTCTGTAAAGTCGCCAGCGTGCGCGCGCGGGCGCGGGCGCGTTTTCCCTAGACCTGGGCCACCTGGGCTAAAACCAGCCCAACACTATTCAATCTTTTTCCTTTTCTTTTTCAGTAGAACTTTAGAAATCCATAGAAAATTGTAAAAAAATCCTAAAATTGTCAAACCAATTTTCCTAGACTTCTTATTTTCCATAATATTTAATAAAAATAGTTTCATGGTTTTTAGATTAAATAAGGAATTTTAAGGCATTTAAAGTAGTTTAAAGCATTAGTTCTGGATTTTTAGAAAACATATGGTAATTCCAAAAATGATCAAACTTTTTATATAAGCTCTACACATTATTTAGAAGCCTTGGGTAGAGTTTGGTTTGATTTGGACCTTGTTTGTTAACTAGAACCCAAAACCCCCACCCCTGCCCTTTGAATTCTTTTACTGACTCCGGAAACCCTAAGTTCTCGGAGTTCCGTGAAGGAAAATTGTATTCAAGACCTTAGATAATAAATTCTTATTATCTTTGCACTCTCATGAGCATTACATGGCATTCATTCTTATATACATATATATGATTATGTTAGAAAACGAAGAAGAGATCGAAGTGACCGAAGAGAAGACACCACCACCTTTGGAATCTCAGGCAGGGACTTATCTCTACTTTGACATCTGTGGGCCTGAGCCTAACTCACCTACTAACGAAGGCAAGCCCCAGTGCATTTGCCACCTCCTTGACTCTTTTAAAATTTTTCTCACTTACTTGATGCATTAGGTAATAGGAGTTGATTGATAAAACAATTCCTGCATTACCTTCCTTGAATTTGATTACCTTCCTTTGGATCCCTGTTTTATAAAAAGTTTTTACTATGCTTAGTCTTGCTTTAGCAAAGAAAAAGGTTTTGTTTTTACAAAAGATGATGTGGCAAAGTGGGAGGGATGTTTTTGAATATAAAATTTGATGGTGGATCCATCATGGCCATGATGGGTTCAACATCGGAAAAGGTGTACCTCTGCCAGGTACCAAACTTTGGGATATGAAATGATAAAGCTGAGACTGGGTGGGTGACTTGCACGAGAAGTGAGTCTTGGTGTAGTGTCTCCGTTTGAGTCGATTAAGGACCGTCTCGATGTAGGCCTGCTGACCGAGGACCCTTTAACTGGTCACATGCCTCGTCATGGGTAAGCTTTGCCTCGGGCAGACTAAGGCCAGAATAAGATACCACGCAATGGGAGTGGAGAGATGGCGAGAGTAGTGTGTACCCTCCGTGGCAAGAGGCTGGACGGTGGTGTATCTGTGCTCTCGGTTGGCATGAACCTGATCTGGTCTTAAGAACCCCGGTGGCGGGTTGACATATGCAAGGGTTAAGTGCTACATATGTCGTGTGATTGGAGATCCTCAGCTGAGTATAATCGATTCGGATCGCCGTACCTTCGCGGATATGAAGACTTGGTCACTGACTTACACGTAGAACTCCAGTAAAGATTAAGGGTGCTAAGAAATTGGCTAGTGCAGGCCAAGTGCTTGAACTAGGGTAGAAAGAACTCTAGATGCAGGTACCTTTACTTAACCTGACAATAAAACTGGATTTTTAAGGATCCACTCATAGTAAGCTTTTATGCAAAATAGAGTCTTTGATTCTTGATAAGCCATACCTTGAATCCCTCTAGCCAGCATACCCTTGAGAGTCCTTTCTTTAGTCGGGTAAGTCTTGCTGAGTAATTCCATTCTTAGGGTTTTATTCCCTGTTGTTTTTCAGGTTCTAACCTTGTGCTGCTGTGATGGTGTTAAGTGCCGGTGGGCTTGGCCTTCTTATAAGTATAAGTAAATCTTCTATAGTTCTTATTGAGGATGGTCGTTTGAGCTAGCATATATTTCAAACTTATACTTTTGTAATCACTCCGATAAAATAATGTAAAATTTTTGTAACTTGTAAAATTTGGTAATAAGATTTCCGCTGCAAAAATATTGGTGTGTGTGATTTGTGTTACTTAATCCCGCGGTTCTAGTTGAAAGTGGTTTATCCGATGTCTTGGGGCAATCGGATAGATCCTGTTAAGTTATCTGGTGCACATGCATAGCCATCTGAGGTCTTTGGGACAAGGACAGGTGCATGTGGGCCCAATAACTTGGAGGTTCTGCCACAATAATGATACAAAAATTTGAGATGTCTATGATGGGGGAGTTGAAGTATTTCCTTGGATTTAAAATCAAGCAAATCCAAGAAGGCACCTTCATCAGCCAAACTAAGTACATTCAAGACATTCTTAAGAAGTTTGGGATGAAGAATGGCAAACCCATCAAGACACCCATGGGAACCAATGGGCATCTCGACCTCGACACGAGAGGTAAATCCGTAGATTAAAAGGTATATCGATCAAATATAGGATCTTTACTTATGTGCATCTCGACCTGATATTATGCTTTCAGTATGCATGTGTGCAAGGTGCCAAGCAAATCCTAAGGAAGTTCACCTTAGGGCCATGAAAAGAATCATGAGATATTTAGTTTACACTCCTAAGTTTGGGCTTTGGTACCCCAAGGGATCTACCTTTGATCTAATTAGGTATTCCGATGCCGATTATGCCGAATGCAAAATTGATAGTGTTGGGGGACTTCATCTTCCGAAGGTCCTCAAAAACACGACTAACATGTTTTCTAAGTATAATATACTCACAAGGACCTTCGGCCTTAGGATGAAGGTGTACACGATATGGAAGGCGCGGTCTGGGAGAAGGATGAACCAATTCCGGAGCTATGTATGGAGAAGCTTCGGTTTAGTGGTGGAAAATGAAACTGACTTAAAGAGGAAAAGGATGTCTAGTCCTCGATAGATTACCCCTTGGTCAACAGTTAATGTCAAGGGCATGGATGTAATTTTACACAGGCTGCGTCCTGTGCCTATAAATAGAAACAGTAGCATCGTACTGTTCACGCTGACCTGTATTCGCTCACACGTCAAACTTGGATTCTTACCTCCTGTCAAGCCGAAGGTACAAATATAATTTGATATTGTTAATATTTATTCATGGTTATTCAATAAGAATAAAAATAATCTAATGATTTAAGATGATTATTCATATTCTTTATGTGCAACTCATGCTTCTGCTTTCCATTACATACTGAGATAATGAAGGTATGCTCTTCATAACCTTTGTCTGAAGATCATTATATCCTAAGGGAAATAATGCTTCGGAGGACGAAGGCCTTTAATCATTAACATTTGTGTTGCCTTGTTCTTAACTCATAGCATTTGAGAACAAGTCCCCAACATTGGCGCCCACCTCCGGTGAACTCATTTGACCACCTTCGGCAAGCTGTGACCTTCGTCATACTGCCGAAGAAGTCTTCAGGGCTAGGGGCTGCACTGCAGCCACTGGACATCAACCAAGACACATTACGTGAAGCTAGAAGCCAAAAAAGGAAAGCTACTTGTCGGCGTTTCGACCCGGGGGGTCCCTGGACCGACGAGTAAATTGTCGCTGCATGTCCCAGCCCAGATGGGTCGGCGCAAGACAGAGACACAAGGGGGGAAAACAGTGAGGGAAAACCTGCGGCCTCGTGTTGTCCTACGCCCAGGGCGGATGCGCTTGCAATAGGGGGTTACAAGCGTTCGCGAGGGAGAGAGAGAGACAGGGGGCGTGAGGCTGCCTGTTCTCCCGCGCGGCCACCTTTTTTGTATGAGAGCCCTGGACCTTCCTTTTATAGGCGTAAGGAGAGGGTCCAGGTGTACAATAGGGGGTGTAGCAGTGTGCTAACGTGTGTAGCAGAGAGGAGCTAGAGCCCTATGTACGTGCCGACGTGGCTGTCGGAGAGGTGTTGGAGCCCTGTTCATGTGGCGTCGTGGCCGTCGGAGGAGCGCTTGAGCCCTGTAGAAGCACAGCTGTCGGGGCTGTCGGACCCTTGCTGACGTATCCTTGCTTCCGTAAGGGGCTGAGAACCACCGTTGTCATGGAGCACGCGGGGTGCCATCATTACTTGTTTTACTTGGGCGAGCCAGATGGGACGCCGGTCTTGTTCCCCGTAGCTTGGGCTAGCTAGGGGTAGGGCAATGATGGCCTCCCCTTGTGGCGTGGTCGGCCCGAGCGAGGTGGCGACTCCTCCGAGGTCGAGGCTGAGTCTGAGCCCCGGGGGTCGGGCGAGGTAGAGACCTTCTCCGAGGTCGAGGCTGAGTCCGAGCCCCGAGGGTCGGGCGAGGCGGAGACCTTCTTCCGGAGTCGAGGTCGAGTCCGAGCCCTGGGGTCGGGCGAGGCGGAGATCGTCGTCCGGAGTTGAGGCTGAGTCCGAGCCCGGGGGTCGGGCGAGGCGGAGATTGTCGTCCGAGGCGAGGTCGAGTCCGAGCCCTAGGGTCGGGCGAGGCGGAGATCGTCGTTCGAGCTGAGGTCGAGTCCGAGCCCTAGGGTCGGGCGAGGCGGAGATTCCTATGCCCCCCGAGGCTGGACTTGGTTGCTGTCAGCCTCACCCTGGCGGTGGCGCAGCAGTCGGAGCAGCGCAGGCGGCGCTGTTTTCCTGTCAGGTCGGTCAGTGGAGGGGCGATGTGACTGTGGTCACTTCGGCCTTGTCGACTGGAAAGCGCGCGTCAGGATGAGGTGTCAGGCGATCCTTGCATTGAATGCTCCTGCGATCCGGTCGGCTGGCGAGGCGATCTGGCCATGGTTGCTTCTCCGTGAAGCCTGCTCGAGCTGGGCCTTGGGCGAGTCAAAGGTGCGCCCGTTGCTTGAGGAGACCCTCGGGTGATGCATGAATCTGCCTTGGTCTTCCGTTCCTGCCCGAGGCTGGGCTCGGGCGAGGCGAGATCGTGTCCCTTGAGTGGACGGAGCCTTAACCGGAATTGCGCCCATCAGGCCTTTGCAGCTTTGTGCTGATGGGGGTTACCAGCTGAGATTAGGAGCCTTGGGGGTACCCCTAATTACGGTCCCCGACACTACTAGTCTGACACCTCAGGAAGAAGAATTGGACCAAGAGATCAGGGACCTCGAAGCCATTCATCAATAGGTCTAGAGGAAAAAGGAGAAGATGCTTCGTCTCGCGGATCTTCAGAAGAAGATTGATGAGGTCGTTGAAGAAATGCGTCATCTCACTCAAGATGACCAGGACAGAAGGCCTCAGCACAGGGAGCTTCATCAAGAGGGCTCATTCAACAAAGATGAATGGTACGATGACATTCATAATGGTAATTTTACTTTTAATGATTCTTCTCCCCTGGCAACAGAATTACATGCTATTCCATGGCCACAATCTTACAAGCCACCCCAGTTGCCCATGTATGATGGGCACTCAAACCCAAAGCAATTTTTGATGAGCTATGAGGCAACAATATCCTCATATGGAGACAACGCCGCTGTCATGGTAAAGTCCTTCGTCATGGCAGTCCGAAGTGTGGCTCAGACATGGTACTCTTCTCTCCGACTAGGGACAATCACGTCATGGCAGAAGCTTAAGGACATGTTGGTCACTAGTTTCCAAGGGTTTTAGACGAAGCCAGTCACTGCTCAGGCCTTGTTCCAGTGCATGAAAGACCATGAGGAGTATCTTCAGGCGTATGTCCGAAGGTTCTTGCGTCTAAGAGCACAAGCGCCTATAGTGCCTAATGAAATTGTCATTGAGGCCATGATCAAAGGGCTTCAGCCAGAACCTATGGCTCGGTACTTTGCCAGGAAACCCCCTCAGACCCTGGAGAAGCTCCTTCAAAAGATGGACGAATATATCTGGGCTGATAATGATTTTCGCTAAAGAAGGGAAGAAGCCTATAGGTTTTCTAAAATGACTAGGGGCTTCGGAGGAAGAATCCATCCTAGGCATGCTAGATCAATTCATAACTCTAGTCAGAGTGATGATAGAGGAAGCCAACTTCAACGGCCACAACACAGCTCCCAACCCTCAGGACAACAGCAAAGCTCTTTCAGGCCACCAGCCCTAAGGGACAGGGGCGGCAGGGGCTTCGGAGGAAGGTATGGGGATCAGCTCAGAAAGCTCTATTGCTTATTCTATGGTGAAGACAAGGGCCACACTACAAGAACATGTCAGGTCACCATTCAGAAGCAAAAGAAGATTGCCGAAGCAGAGGCACGACAGAATCAGCCGAAGCAGGTCTTACATACTGCTTCATGCTATTCTCCCTATGTACCAGAATACGTAGGTAATCAACCTGTGGATTCTGTTGCTTCGGCAAGTCATTCACAAGCTTCCTGGGCCCAGCTCCCATTACCACCACCATTGCCACCTACTCACACCCGAAGCCAGCAGCCAGAAGGGCACCAGCACGCCCAACAGCAGCACGACTTCCGGGAGAAGTCCGAAGCTTGTACAGTCAACAGTATTGTGCCAGAATCGAAGCATATCTACTAAAGGATATCCTACTCTTAATGCATTTTTATCTTTTATGCCATTTTATTTTTTGTAAGAAACAAGTAGTCAAGGGCTAAGTTTTGATTTCTTGTAATAATTGTGCTTACATCAATGAGTAAAAATATGCCTTCCTCACAGTTTTCTGAAGCTCGAAAATCAATCCTAAGGGAACGGAGTGAGTTCTGAAGTTACAAAAAATTGTTCCTAAGGGAGCGTAGCGTAAGTTTTCTGCTCAAAAGTCGTTCCTAAGGGAATGTAGAGCCAAAAATTAAGTTCCGAAGTCGCCAGAAGTCATTCCTAAGGGAGTGTATTGTAAGTTTTTTGCTCAAAAGTCGTTCCTAAGGGAATGCAGAGCCAAATACCACCAAAATATAAGGTGAAGAAGCTCAAAAGTCGTTCCTAAGGGGATGCAGAGCTTAAATGCCACCGAAATAGAAGGTGAAGAAGCTCAAAAGTCATTCCTAAGGGGATGCAGGGCTTAAAAGACTCAAAAGACGTTCCTAAGAGGATGCAGAGTCTTGTGTGTTCTAGTGTGGGCGCGTGTGTGTGTCTTCGGCATCACCATCATTTTTGCATCATATCATTCCGCATAACATTACATCATACATCATATCGCATCAACAACAAAAAAGGATTGAACACGAAGCAAATCTTCGGCAATAATTTGGTAGAAAGAAAATGTGCTGAGGCTGAGAGCACCTAGAGGGGGGTGAATAGGTGATCCTGTAAAAAATCAAATACTTGTAGCCACAAAACTTGGTTAAGTGTTAGCTCAATAGAATCAAGTGGCTAAGGACCAAGCTCTTGTGAAACACAATGGTCACGAAGAAAACAAGCACAAGAGACACGGTGATTTATCCTGTGGTTCGGCCAAGTATAACACTTGCCTACTCCACGTTGTGGCGTCCCACTGGACGAGGGTCGCACTCAACCCCTTTCAAGTGATCCAATGATCAACTTGAATACCACGGTGTTTTCCTTTCTTTTACTATCTCTCGTTCGCGTGGAATCTCCACAACTTGGAGCCTCTCGCCCTTACAATTGATGATCACAAAGAAGCATGAAGTAAGGGATGGGAGAGCAACACACACAAGACTCAAAGCACGAGCACAATCACGCACACAAGCCACAACTTGAGCTCACAACACAATTCGAGGAGTTCTCTACTCAAATATAGCTCAAGTCACTATCACAAAGAATCAAATGCGCGAGAATGGAGTCTTGGTGCTTAGAGATTATCAAAGAATGCTTTTGTAGCTCCTCCATGCGCCTAGGGGTCCCTTTTATAGCCCCAAGGCAGCTAGGAGCCGTTGGAGGCAATCTATGAAGGCAATTCTTGCCTTCTGTCGGGTGGCGCACCAGACAGTCCGGTGCACCACCGGACAGGCACTGTTCATGGTCCGGTGCAGATCGCCTTCCTAAAATGGCACAACCGACCATTGCAGAATTGTAGCCGTTGGCGCACCGGACACTGTCCGGTGCACACCGGACAGTCTGGTGCCTCCTGCCGACCGTTGGAGCGGGCCACGCGTCGCCCGCGGATTTGGCGGTCGACCGTTGCGCTGGCGGCCGTTGGCTCACCGGACAATCCGATGCACCACCGGACAGTCCGGTGAATTATAGCCGTACGCCGCCGCCGAATTCCCGAGAGTGGCCAGTTCGCCAGAAGCCAGCCTGGCGCACCGGACACTGTCCGG
Organism: Zea luxurians; assembly: GCA_029449295.1. NCBI lineage: Eukaryota > Viridiplantae > Streptophyta > Magnoliopsida > Poales > Poaceae > Zea > Zea luxurians. The sequence goes on along the minus strand of JAOPSE010000449.1, from coordinate 276,498 downwards.
TGCACCACCGGACAGGCTGCTCCAGCCAAGTCTTTTCCTATTTCTCTTTTCTCTGATTCTAGCACTTAGACATATATATATATATTAGTACACAAAAACTAATGTACTAAGTCTAGAATCATACCTTCTTGTTGATTTGCGCTTCATCCATCATTTGGCACACAATTACTCACTCAATATGTGTTGGGCACTTAATCACCAAAAATATACTAGAAATGGCCCAAGGGCACATTTCCCTTTCAATCTCCCCCTTTTTGGTGATTTATGCCAACACATCAAAAAGCAACAAATAGAAGTGCAACATCAATGCAATTGAGAACAAAATTTGTCTTTTACAAGATTTGACATATTTGGATCATTCTTTGCCACCACTTGATTTGTTTTTGCAAATCAAATTCATTTTTCTATCTCTAAGTCAAACTCACTTGTTTGGGCATAAAGAGAGATAATCCAAGACAGAAAATGATCAAGATCCAAAAACTCCCCCTTTTTCCCATAGTCATAAATTCTCCCCATAAGAGACCAAATTTTGACAATAAGAGTATTTTGACAAATCAAAAGTTCTAACTCTCTACTATCTTCAAAGTCCTCAAGTGGTAGTTGATCCATTTGCTTTAGCCTTAATTTCTCCCCCTTTGGCATTAAGCACCAAAACAGGATCATTATTGGCCCTTAAACCCCATTGCCTCACCAAAATCGTCAACTAAGAGTAAAAAGGCAATAAGAGCATGGAGATGAACTTGGAGTAAATTACCCTCTCATCGGAGTGCAGTGGAAGTCTTGCATGGTCCAAGTTCACCTTTCCCTTTCAATCCACCTTTGAGACTAAATTAAGTAAACTCAAGCACACGGTTAGTCTCAAAGGGTCAAGTTGTAGCATTTCTCCCCCTAAATATGTGCATCATTCACACATGGACTTGTGAAGTCCGGGGATCCCTTGCACAACTTGAGCACCATAAATAAGTAATAATATGCATAAAGGAACATGATCAAGGACATAAAACACATGTATGCTATAGATCAATCCAAGTTACACGAATCTAAGACATTTAGCTCACTACGCAGCCTGCAAAAGGTCTTCTCATCTAAAGGCTTGGTAAAGTTATTGGCTAGCTGGTTCTCGATGCTAACATAAAACACATCGATATCTCCCTTTTGCTGGTGGTCTCTCAAAAAGTGATGCTGGATGTCTATGTGCTTTGTGTGGTTGTGTTCAATAGGATTGTCCGCCATGCGGATTGCACTCTCATTATCACATAGGAGTGGGACTTTGCTCAGATTGTAGCCAAAGTCCCGGAGGGTTTGCCTCATCCAAAGTAGTTGCGCGCAACACTGTCCTGCGGCAACATACTTGGCCTCAGCGGTGGATAGGGCAACGGATGTCAGTTTCTTTGAACTCCAGGACACCAGTGCCCAAACTTCATTTCGATTGAAGTTGTTGAGCTCTTCCTGCATGGCCAACACCCAGTCCGGATCTAGCAAGGCCTCTTCTACCCTGAAAGGCTCAATAGAAGAGACAAACAAGTAATGCTCACAAAAATTAGCTAGACGTGAGTGAGTAGTTACTCCCTTGCTTATATCACCCAAAATCTGGTCGACGGGATGATTCCTTTGAATCGTCGCTCGAACTTGAGTTGGAGGGGCCTGTGGTGCTTCTTCCCCCACAACTTGTTCTTCTTGTGCTCCCCCTTGATCACATGCCTCCTCTTGAGGAACCTGTTCTTCATCTTGAGTCGGGGGATGCACCATCGTTGAGGAAGAAGGTTGATCTTGCTCTTGGTGTTCCTGTGGTCGCACATCTCCAATCGCCATGGTGCAAATTGCGTCCGTTGGAACATCATCTTCATCTACATCATCAAGATCAACTTGCTCTCTTGGAGAGCCATTAGTTTCATCAAATACAACGTCGCTAGAGACTTCAACCAAACCCGATGATTTGTTGAAGACTCTATACGCCTTTGTATTTGAGTCATAACCTAGCAAAAACCCTTCTACAACTTTGGGAGCAAATTTGGAATTCCTACCTTTCTTCACTAGAATGTAACATTTACTCCCAAATGCACGAAAATATGAAACGTTGGGTTTGTTACCGGTTAGAAGTTTGTACGACGCCTTCTTGAGGAGGCGATGAAGGTAGACCCGATTTATGGCGTGGCAAGTTGTGTTCACAGCTTCCGACCAAAACCGCTCGGGCGTCTTGAATTCTCCAAGCATTGTCCTCGCCGTGTCTATAAGTGTCCTGTTCTTCCTCTCTACCACACTGTTTTGCTGTGGTGTGTAGGGAGCGGAGAACTCGTGCTTGATTCCTTCCTCCTCAAGGAACTCCTCCACTTGAAGGTTCTTGAACTCGGACCCGTTGTCGCTTCTAATCTTTTTCACTTTAAGTTCAAATTTGTTTTGAGCTCGCCTTAGAAAGCGCTTGAGGGTCCCTTGGGTTTCTGATTTATCCTGCAAAAAGAATACCCAAGTGAAGCGGGAAAAATCATCAACAACAACAAGACCATACTTACTTCCCCCGATGCTGAGGTAGGCGACGGGTCTGAAGAGGTCCATATGAAGTAGCTCCAGAGGTCTTGATGTGGTCATCACATTCTTGCTGTGATGAGAGCTTCCCACCTGTTTACCTGCTTGACATGCTGCACAAGGTCTATCTTTTTCGAAATACACATTTGTCAGTCCTAACACATGTTCTCCCTTTAGAAGTTTATGGAGGTTCTTCATCCCAACATGTGCTAGATGGTGATGCCACAGCCAGCCCATGCTAGTCTTAGCTATTAAGCATGTATCTAGATCGGCCTCCTCTTTCGAAAAATCAACTAAGTAGAGTTTGCCATCTAGTACACCCTTAAATGCTAATGAACCATCACTCCTTCTAAAGACAGACACATCAACGTTTGTAAATAAACAATTATAGCCCATGTGGCACAATTGACTAACAGACAGCAGATTATAGCTTAGCGACTCTACTAGAAATACATTAGAGATAGAGTGCTCATTTGTGATGGCTATCTTGCCTAAGCCTTTGACCTTGCCTTGATTCCCATCTCCAAATATGATTGTATCTTTGGAATCCTTGTTCTTGACGTAGGAGGTGAACATCTTCTTCTCCCCCGTCATGTGGTTTGTGCATCCGCTGTCAATAATCCAGCTTGAGCCACTGGATGCATAAACCTGCAAGGCAAATTAGGCTTGGGTTTTAGGTACCCAACTCTTGTTGGGTCCTACAAGGTTAGTTATAATAGTCTTTGGGACCCAAATGCAAGTCTTGTCTCCCTTGCACTTGGCCCCCAACTTCCTAGCAATCACTTTCTTATTCTTACAACAAATTGCAAAAGAAGTATTGCAAGAATGGTAAATTATAGAAGGTTCATTAGATACTTTCCTAGGCACATGAGCAACATTTTTCCTAGGCATACTTCTACCATGCACAAAAGTAGAACTTGAAGCAATCATAGCATGTGAATCATAAGCATCATAACTCCTATTATAATGAGCATTCCTAGAAAAAATTCCTATCATAAATGAATGCATGATTCCTTTGAATGCTACTAGCCATAGGGGCCTTCCCTTTTTCCTTGTTGGGAATGGAAGCCCTTTGGCTTGTTAAGTTCTTGGCTTTCTTGCGAAAGCCAAGCCCATCCTTAATTGAGGGGTGTCTACCAATCGTGTAGGCATCCCTAGCAAATTTTAACTTATCAAAGTCACTTTTGCAGGTCTTAAGTTGAGCATTAAGACTTGCTACTTCATCATTCAAATTTGTAATAGCAATGAGATGTTTATTACAGGCATTAACATCAAAATCCTTGCATCTATTGCAGATAACAACATGTTCTACACATGAACTAGATTTATTAGCTACTTCTAGCTTGGCATTTAATTCATCATTAACACTCTTTAAGCTAGAAATAGACTCATGACAAGCAGATATTTCAGAAGATAGAATTTCATTCCTCTTAGTTTCTAAAGCAAGAGATTTTTGTACTCTAACAAATTTATCATGCTCTTCATACAAAATGTCTTCTTGCTTCTCTAAAAGTCTATCCTTTTCATTTAAGGCATCAATTGATTCATTAATTTTATCTACCTTTGCTCTATCTAACCCCTTAAATAAATCAGTATAATCTACTTCATCATCACTAGATTCATCATCGCTTGAAGAAGCATACGTAGGGGTATCTCGAGCGCTTACCTTTTTCTCCTTTGCCACGAGGCAGGTGTGGCGCTCGTTAGTGAAGAGAGATGACTTGTTGAAGGCCGAGGCGGCGAGTCCTTCGTCGTCGGAGTTGGACGAAGAGCAATCTGAATCCCACTCTTTGCCAAGGTGTGCCTCGCCCTTCGCCTTCTTGAAGGACTTCTTTTTCTCCCTCTTCCCGCTCTTTTCTTGTCCCTGGTCACTATCATTATCAGGACAGTTAGCAATAAAGTGACCAGTCTTACCACACTTGAAGCAGGAGTGCTTTCCCTTTGTCTTGCTCTTGTTGGGATGCTCCTTGCGTCCTTTTAGCGCCATTTTGAAGCACTTGATAATGAGGGCCATTTCATCCTCATTTAGCCCGGCCGCCTCAACTTGCGCCACCTTGCTAGGTAGCGCCTCCCTGCTGCTTGTTGCTTTGAGAGCAACGGTTTGAGGCTCGTAGATGGGCATTGGGCCATTCAATGCCTCATCAACGTATCTTGCTTCCTTGATCATCATACGCCCGCTTACAAACTTTCTGAGTATTTCCTCGGGCGTCATCTTTGTGTACCTAGGATTCTCATGGATTGAGTTCACAAGATGAGGATCAAGAACAGTGAAGGACCTGAGCATAAGTCGGACGACGTCGTGGTTCGTCCATCTCGTGCTTCCATAGCTCCTAATCTTGTTGACCAGGGTCTTGAGCCTGTTGTACGTTTGCGCTGGCTCCTCTCCCCTGATCATTGCGAACCTTCCCAGTTCGCCTTCCACCAACTCCATCTTGGTGATCATGGTGGCATCGTTCCCCTCATGAGAAATCTTGAGGGTGTCCCAAATTTGCTTGGCGTTATCCAAGCCGCTCATCTTGTTGTACTCGTCCCTGCACAAGGATGCTAGCGAAACAGTGTAGCTTGTGCATTTTTATAGATTTGCTCATTAATGAAAATGGGGTTGTCAGTATTATCAAAAAGCATTATGTTTTCAACAATCTCCCAAATACTTGGATGGAGAGAGAATAGGTGACTACGCATTTTGTGACTCCAAAATGAGTAGTCTTCTCCATCAAAGTGCGGAGGTTTCCCAAGTGGAATTGAAAATAAATGAGCATTGGAATTAAACGGAATACGAGAATAATCAAAAGAAAAATTCGAATTAACCGGTTTCTTTTTCTCGTCGTATTCGTTGTCTCTTGGGGAAGAAGAAGACTCGTCGCTGTCGTAGTAGACGATATTCTTAATGTGCCTCTTCTTCTTCCCGTCTCTTTTCTTATGACTCGAGCTAGAGTTCGAGGGCTTATCATCTCTTGGCTCGTTGATGATGGACTCCTTTGTCTTGTCGTTGACCACCATCCCCTTTCCCTTAGGATCCATCTCTTCGGGCGATTAGTCCCTTGCGTGAAGAGAACGGCTCTGATACCACTTGAGAGCACCTAGAGGGGGTGAATAGGTGATCCTGTAAAAAATCAAATACTTGTAGCCACAAAACTTGGTTAAGTGTTAGCTCAATAGAATCAAGTGGCTAAGGACCAAGCTCTTGTGAAACACAATGGTCACAAAGAAAACAAGCACAAGAGACACGATGATTTATCCCGTGGTTCGGCCAAGTATAACACTTGCCTACTCCACGTTGTGGCGTCCCACTGGACGAGGGTCGCACTCAACCCCTTTCAAGTGATCCAATGATCAACTTGAATACCACGGTGTTTTCCTTTCTTTTACTATCTCCCGTTCGCGAGGAATCTCCACAACTTGGAGCCTCTCGCCCTTACAATTGATGATCACAAAGAAGCACAGAAGTAAGGGAGGGGAGAGCAACACACACAAGACTCTAAGCACGAGCACAATCACGCACACAAGCCACAACTTGAGCTCACAACACAATGCGAGGAGTTCTCTACTTAAATAGAGCTCAAGTCACTATCATAAAGAATCAAATGCGCGAGAATGGAGTCTTGGTGCTTAGAGATGATCAAAGAATGCTTTTGTAGCTCCTCCATGCGCCTAGGGGTCCCTTTTATAGCCCCAAGGCAGCTAGGAGCCGTTGGAGGCAATCTAGGAAGGCAATTCTTGCCTTCTGTCGGGTGGCGCACCGGACAGTCCGGTGCACCACCGGACAGGCACTGTTCATGGTCCGGTGCTGATCGCCTTCCTGAAATGGCACAACCGACTGTTGCAGAATTGTAGCCGTTGGCGCACCGGACACTTTCCGGTGCACACCGGATAGTCCGGTGCCTCCTGCCGATCGTTAGAGCGGGCCACGTGTATCCCGTGGATTTGGCGGCCGACCGTTGCGCTGGCGGCCGTTGGCTCACCAGACAGTCTGGTGCACCACCGGACAGTCTGGTGAATTATAGCCGTACACCGCCGACGAATTCCCGAGAGTGGCCAGTTCGCCAGAAGCCAGCCTGGCGCACCGGACAGTCCGGTGCACCACCGGACAGTCCGGTGTGCTAGACTACGCTGAGTCTTGGCTGCTCCAGCCAAGTCTTTTCCTTTTTCTCTTTTCTCTGATTTCAGCACTTAGACATATATATTAGTACACAAAAACCAATGTACTAAGTCTAGAATCATACCTTCTTGTTTATTTGCACTTCATCCATCATTTGGCACACAATTACTCACTCAATATGTGTTGGGCACTTAATCACCAAAAATATACTAGAAATGGCCCAAGGGCACATTTTCCTTTCAGAGGCACGAAGCGAACTTCGGGAAATACGTTTACTTCGGGAAAATGTGCAGAGGGATTTCTTTCTTTATGAAGCATGAAAAGAAGGGAGGTGTTTTTTCGCCGAAGGCTCAAAAATGGTACGTCCGTAAATTTCATGCATCGTAAAGAAATATACTACATAAATTTACATGTCTGATTAATTGTTTCATACATCAAATATTACAAAGAAATATTACAATAAAGTCTAATCTTCCCTAAGAATTTTTTCTACGGCTTCGTTCAATAGTTTATCGATGACTTCGTCGATAATGGAGTTAGCAATGCTTGTAACATCTAGTGCTTCCTCCATGTCCGGATCAGCCAGGGGATTGTACGGCTCCGGCAGCGGTGACAACTCTGCTGTAGTAGGTAAACTATTAGTTCGAAGCCACAAAGTAAGTACCAAAGCAAAAATTCAAAAACAATACCTATGCGCCTTCCATGTTCAACAGCTTCTTCAGCTCGCCTAGCTTCTTCTCGGGCGTCATGGGTGTCTTTTTCATTCTTCTTTATAATTTTGTTGGCCAATTCTCGGCCACCGTTCACCCAGACATCAGAATAAAACTTTCTGCCCATCAAAGTCGCTTCGGCTGAAGGATCTTTTGTGTCGTCTATGGAGAAGGCGGCTTCGGCCTGGGCTGTAGCTTTGACATGATCGCATCCAGCCTTCTCGAGAATAGCCGCAATCCCCCGGGCACCGGAGAAAGCACAAATATCCCCACGATCGCTCAGGATTTCCTCAAAAGCTTCGGCTTCCCCACTTATCCACTCAATAACACCCTCGGGGTAGCCTCGGATAAAATTTTCCTCAGAAGAATAAGCACCCACTTTGGAAAAGCTAGTTTTTAATTTATTCACGCAATCCAAGGATTTTTCAAAACATCTTTCCTTGGATTCGTGAAGCTCCTTAATATTTTTCTCTAGCTTAGCCTTCCACCATTCACTAATTTCTTGGCTAGCCTTTGCGACCTCACAATTTTCATTGGCTTCGACAAGTTGTTTCTGAAGGTCTTCAACCTCGGCTTTATGAGCTTCTGCCTGGGCATTGTATTTTGCCTCATCTTCCTTCACTTTAGTCACCAATGAAATTAGAATTTTGTCCTTCTCTAGGGCTTCGTTTCTCAGCTGAATTACCTCTAATCAAAGGTTGCCAAGAGCTATCGTGCAGCTTTTATCATCCGCATTCTTTTCAGCCCTCAGGGCATTGCTCATAATTAAGCCCTGCGAAAAAGAAGGATAAAGGTTTAGCATGAGAACAAAAACTTTATTCCCAAATTCTTAAACTTTAAGTTTACGAATTCTGTACCTTTAGGCTGTTGTATGCAAGGCTGTCCGCGAGGTCATCTTTCGACATGGAGGAAAGGCCAACCTCGAGCTTCGGAAATCCCATACTTTTAGCCATCTCCCGACAGACAGATATCTCTTTGTTGTCCGGGAGACAGTATAAGAAATCATCTTCATCTGTACCATTGAACACCAAGGCCCCTTTTGGGTATTTTAGTTTTTGGGCGTAATAATTGGCCTCTGCAATCTCTTCTTCAGATAATCTCTTTCCTGAAGCATGACGAATAATAAAATCAAGATTCTCGGACATTGCTTTGGGACTAGAAAATTTAGCTTCTTCTGCTATCTCTTTCTCTGTAGTTATGCCAAACTATGGAGATTCTTGTTCAGCCCCTTCCTCAGTTGCAGCGGGCTTCGCCTCAACAAGCATCGAAGGTACAACTTCGTCTTCAGCCTCGGCCGTAGAAGCTTCGGCAACTTTCTTCGCGGGAGTAGGAGTTAATGCTTTTGTGGTTTCTATGACAGCGTCTAGCACGCTGGCCATTCTCCTTCTCTTGGGAGTCGTGGCGGGAGCCTTTGTCACCTTCGGCAATTCTGCCTCTACCGGTGGGCTCGGAATTTTTGGCAGCAACACTATTTTTTCCAATTCTGGCTCTTTGGCCACACCATCTTTGGCCTTGGCTGACCCGACTATAGGTACCTTCGGCAATGCAGTCAATCCTTCGGCTTCAGCCTCAGAGGGAGCAACTTGTTTCGCTTCGACTGCGGAGGAGGTCCCTTCACCAAATTCAGGCACTACGGTCGTTTTGATATATCGTGGTCGGTGGGTCTAAACCTTCATTTTCTTGCCCTTCGGCATAGCAGTGTTGGCTGAAGCGACAGTTTTTCTCTTTTTTCCTTGCCTTCACAATGGGTAGCAGTAATCAGGGTACATGAAGCCAATTGCATCAAAAACCCTGTTCAATCTTTTCTTGCCCTGACCCCTGAAGGCTAAGGACAAAGCATCATCTTCCGCCCTGGTGTATGCCCCAAGCAACTCATCGCTAGTAGCCTCAATACATTTCAACTAGTCATCATTCGGTTCGTCAAACCGGTCCCTGAACCTGAAGGTATATTTCAATCGAACTAATCCACCTTCGGTGGACCAGGCAACAGTATCCTTCGGCATCTCCTAGTTATCTACAAGTGGCCACACTCTATAAGCTATATGCTCTTGGATTATGTCCCTTATGCCGATAAAAGCACAAACATTGCTGAAAGCCTTTTGGCATGCTTCAACATCACTTTCAATAGCCACCTTCGGCCTTCGAAGGCCGAAGCGAGACCAGATGGGGCGTTGGATAATTCCCTTAATATCCTCCCTCTCAATCAGATTATTCTTAACATAAAACCATTCCTCCATCCAGGCCCCGGGCCATCTTTTCCGGTATGTTGGAACCGGGTAGCTTGCATTAGAGCGAGCAATAAATCCATAACAACCGAAGTTGTTGTGATACTACTCTCATATAACAGTTCATGCGTACTGCAAAAACACTTCACGCTAGGTTCCAGCCCTTGGCTTCTCACAGCCCAAACAAATAAGCCCATTCTAATTATAGCTTCGGGAGTAAGTTGATGAAGAAAGATCTGAAATATCTTTAGCACTTCAACCAAAAATCTGCTTAATGGGAACCGAAGACCCGCCTTCAAAAAGCTTTTGTAAATAACCACCTCATTTTCTTCAGGAGTAGGGGCGGTGCTGTCTCCTCCAACCCTCACAATAGACATGTCACGAAAGTATCTTCCCCTCATAGCGTCAACATGTCACGAAAGTATCTTTCGAAGATGGTATGGCTTGGTCGCCAAGGCCGGTCCTCAGAATCTTCATCTCCACTTTCCACATCCAAATCATCAATATCATCAGAATCTTCAGATAAATCTACCATTATCTCTTTTGTGATTTTCTCTGTATTTGTTTTTGCCATGGATTCGTAAAACCCAGCAATAAAAGGGTCTGCAACCTTCTTCTCCTCATACATCTTCTCCTCCTCGGATATCTTCTTCTCCTCAGACACTTCCTCTCTTTGAACATGAAACAAACACTTGTCTTTAAGACGAAGCTCGAAAATCAGGTGAGAACTGGTGAGCAAGAGTTAAAAATCTGAGAAAATAACGCAAGCAACATAAATGGCACATCAAATGTTGCCGCTGTGGGCTTCTATTTATACGCCTAGTGCATTGCAACTTGGCGGGCCCCATTTGTCATTGACTTTTGCTATTCTAGCGAAGGGAAGGTGTTTTTCGGACCTTCGGCTTAAGGCCTTCGTTCACATCGCAGTCTGAATTCGTTGTTACAAAAACAAATTAATACTACGAGGGGCTACTGTTGGGGGCCTTCATCTTCCGAAGGTCCTCAAAAACACGACTAACATGTTTTCCAAGTATAATATACTCATAGGGACCTTCGGCATTGGGATGAAGGTGTACACGATATGGAAGGCGCGGTCTGGTAGAAGGATGAACCAATTCCGGAGCTATGTATGGAGAAGCTTCAGCTTAGTGATGGAAAATGAAACCGACTTAAAGAGGAAAAGGTTGTCTAGTCCTCGATAGATTACCCCTTGGTCAAGAGTAAATGTTAAGGGCATGGATGTAATTTTACACAGGCTGCGTTCTGTGCCTATAAATAGATGAACAGTAGCACCGTACTGTTCACGCTGACCTGTATTCGCTCACACGTCAAACTTGGATTCTTACCTCCTGTCAAGCCGAAGGTACAAATGTAATTCAATATTGTTAATATTTATTCATGGTTATTCAATAAGAATATAAATAATCTAATGATTTAAGATGATTATTCATATTCTTTATGTGCAACTCATGCTCCTGCTTTCCATTACATATTGAGATAATGAAGGTATGCCCTTCATAACCTTCGTTTGAAGATCATTATATCCTGAGGGAAATAATGCTTCGGAGGACAAAGGCCTTCAATCATTAACATTTGTGTTGCCTTGTTCTTAACTCATAGCATTTGAGAACAAGTCCCCAACATATAGAAAGAGCACATCAGGGACTTGTCAGTTTCTGGGAAGATCCCTAGTGTCTTGGGCTTCAAAGAAACAAAACTCGGTAGCGCTTTCCACCGTCGAAGCCGAGTACATTGCTGCAGGCCATTGTTGTGCACAATTACTTAGGATGAGGCAAACCCTTAGGGACTATGGCTACAAATTGAGCAAAGTCCCTCTCCTATGTGATAATGAGAGTGCAATCCGCATGGCAGATAATCCCGTTGAACACAGCCGCACTAAGCACATAGACATTCGGTACCACTTTCAGAGATATCACCAACAAAAGGGGGATATCGAAATTGCTTATGTGAGCACCCACAACCAATTAGTCGATATCTTTACCAAGCCACTAGATGAGAAAACTTTTAGCAAACTTAGGAATGAGCTAAATATACTTGATTCTCAGAACTTTGATTGAAACATTGCACACATAGCTCATGTATATACCTTTGATCATGTCTCTTTTATTTGGTACAATGCATATTTCTTATTTGTGTAAAGGCTAAGACTAATGTGCTTTCAAGTATATTTCTATCCTTAGTCTTAGATTGAAAGAGAAATGGAGTTTACGGTAATGACAAGTGTTGGGGGTCTGCTTCGTCGCCGAAGGTCCTATCAAATGAAGCACCTTCGGAAGGTCAGAACAAGAACAATGCCGAAGCTACCAGTCAGGGAGCTTCGTAGTACATTTCAAAGGGCACCGACTTAAAGATGAGATGACCAGTCGGCCCATGATAGACTGTGTAATGATTGTAATCATTTGTAGAGGACATGAATGTAAATTCACACAGGCTGCGCCCTGTGCCTATAAATAGGTGAATAGTACCCCCGTACTGTTCACGCTTTCACATCACATCTGTATCTTCGTATTCAATCGAGCTCAAAGTACAAATGTGATTTAATTTAACTTTTATGTATTCATGATTATTTGATAATAAATATTTATAATTTGGTACTATGTAATTATTTATGTTGTCTTATGTTTCATAACCTTCATGCTCTGATTACATTTGTCATATTTATGAAGGTATGTCCTTCATAACCTTCATCCGAAGATCATTATATCCTAAGGGAAATAATGCTTCGAAGGACGAAGGACATTAACATTTAACATTTTTCTTGTGTGTTGCCTTGTTCTTAATTCATAGCATTTGAGAGCAAGTCCCCAACATTGGCGCCCACCTTCGGTGAACTCACTTCCACTGTCGAGCTGATGGCTTCGTTCAACAACCAAGTTGAAGCACCTTTGGCTACGAAGCTTGTGCTCCCGATAATAGGCGGCTCAAGTTCAGAGATGGCTAACAAAAAGCAGAAGAAGGAAGCACAGAGAAGGGTGCAGCATGTTGGGGTGTAGGGACCCTTCATCAAGTCAAAATGGTCTCACATCCCAATCACCTTCTCCTAGGAGGACCTTCAGCTCAAGGATTATCCTCACAATGATGCTATGGTCATATCTTGCGTCATCAAGGGTTTTCTGGTCCACAATGTTCTGGTTGATACAGGCAGTGTTGCGGATGTCATATTTACTAAGGCCTTTAGACAAATGCAAGAGTCAGAAGATAAGATTCACAGTGCTACACATCCCCTATGTGGCTTCGGAGGAAGGCAGATCATAGCACTTGGTAAAATCACAATGCCAGTTACCTTCGGCTTTGTTCACAATACAAGGACTAAATAGGTTGTCTTTGACATTGTTGACATGGAATACCCCTACAATGCAATCATTGGTCGTGGGACACTCAATGCTTTCGAAGCAATACTTCACCCAGCATATCTATGCATGAAGATACCTTCGGAACAAGGGCCCATTGCTATTCATGGAAGTCAAGAGGCTGCCAGAAAGGCCGAAGGAAATTGGACAGATTCAAAAGCGATCCATAATATAGATGAAGTCGAAGTTTGTGAACAGTACAAGTACAGAAGAGAGAAGGCTGCTTCGGCTGATCAGTCGAAACCTATGCTTCTGTGTGAAGACATAGCAGAGCAGAAGGTACTGCTGGGGTCTCAATTATCTGAACAACAGGAGAAAACTTTGATAAGGTTTCTATTCAACAACAAAGATGTCTTTGCTTGGTCAGCCAATGATCTCTGTGGTGTCAACTGAGACGTAATCGAACATTCACTCAATGTCAATCCATCCTTCAGGCCAAGAAAACAAAGGCTTTGGAAAATGTCTGATGATAAAGCCGAAGGTGCTCGAAATGAAGTAAAAAGGCTTCTCAGTGCTCGGGTTATTAGAGAAGTAAAATATCCAGAGTGGCTAGCCAATACTGTCATGGTGAAGAAGTCCAACAGCAAATGGAGAATGTGTATTGACTTCACAGATCTTAACAAGGCCTGTCCAAAGGACGAATTTTCATTACCAAGAATAGACTCTCTTGTAGATGCAGCAGCTTCTTCAGAGCTTATGAGTCTGCTGGATTGCTACTCAGGATATCATCAAATATGGATGAAGAAGGAGGATGAACCGAAGACTAGCTTCATAACTCCCAGTGGCACCTATTGCTATCTTCGGATGCCTGGGGGGCTCAAGAATGTTGGAGGAAGCTTCAGCAGAATGACAGCCAAGGTCCATCATTCTTAGATAGGCAGAAATGTGCTAACATACGTTGATGACATCATAGTAAAAAGCACAAAGCAAGAAAATCACATTACTGATCTACAAGAAACATTTGCTAATTTCAGGCAAGCTGGCCTAAAGTTAAATCCAAAAAATGTGTCTTTGGAGTGAAGAAGGGTAAGTTCCTTGGCTGTCTAGTTTCAACGAAGGGGATTGAAGGTAACCCAAACAAGATTGAAGCTATCCTTCGGATGGAACCACCAAGCACAAAGAAGGGGGCCCAATGGCTGACAGGAAGACTGGCATCATTAAATAGATTCATATCTAGATCAACAGAAAGAAATTTGCCATTCTTTGAAATACTAAAGTCAGCTGAAGTCTTTCAATGGGGCCCAGCTCAACAGAAGGCCTTCGAAGAGCTGAAGCAATACTTGATTGATCTAACAACATTAACTCCACCAGCGCCAGGGGCTCCATTACTATTGTGTGTGGCAGTTTCGTACTCTACAGTGAGTGCGGCGCTTGTACAGGAGAAGCTTGAAGGACAAATTAAAAAGCAAGCCCCAATATACTTTGTCTCCAAAGTTCTAAGTTTATCAAGGAAAAACTATACAGAATTGGAGAAGGTGTTGTATGCTGTGTTAATGGCCTCTAGAAAACTTTGGCACTATTTTCAGGCATACCACATAATTGTTCCTTCATCACAGCCTCTAAAGGATGTTATGAGGAACATAAAAGCTACTGGAAGGATTGGAAAGTGGGCCGCGGAGCTTAACGAATTCACTATTGACTATGTCCACAGATCCTCAATTCAGTCCCAAGCATTAGCAGACTTCATTGCTGATTAGATGCCAGGGGCTCAGTGTAGCATCCCAAAAATTCAAATCTTGGAATTTTCTCAAACTCGCTCTAAATTCAAAATGAATTTCAAATTTCATTTCAAAATGTTTGTTTGCGAGTTGATATCAACAAATAAAATTATAGTGGTCTATATTCTCTCTAAAATCTCCTCAAAATATCCTACAAATATTTTACAGTGATCACCCTCAAACTCTTTCAGAAATACTGCCCAAATATTCCACCGATATATGTCCAAGTATTTTCTTCCTGAGAAATACCTTCAGAATCATTTTTCAAGTCCCTACAAATATTTTCTCCATAACTTTCCTCATGCTCATACGTATACGTATGCCTTCGGTGTCATACGGTGAGCTCTACAAGCTAATTACACTCATATAAGACAAATCCATGCTAATCTCCCACTAATCCTCTCATCCTCCCACTAATCCTCTCATCCCTCCCCCTAATCCCCCCACCATGGCTATAAATAGAGGGGCAAGGGCCTCCTCTCATCCCACCCCAAGCCATTTCACGGCAACTCCCTCTCCCCCCCACACACCCACTCCGACTCCACCTCCCACACAAGCACACACTAGCACAAGGATCGTTCGGTCGTTCTTCGATCGTTCGTCCATATGTTCTTAGTTTGTTCGTTCGTTCGTCCGATCGTTCATGGTTCGTTCGTCCGTTCATCCGATCGTTCATGGTTCGTTCGTCCGTTCGTCCGATCGTTCGTCCGTTCGTTCGTCCAAATAATCCTTTTCCTGTCGTTATGCTGCCGAAATTCCGATCGTTCGTTCGTTCGATCATTCGATCGTTCATCGTTCATTCATAGATCCTATTCATCGTTCATCGTTCGTTCATCGTCACTATTCATCGTTCATCGTTCGTTCATACGACTATTCACCATCACTATTCATTGTTACTATTCACTGTTACTATTCATCGTTACTATTTATTGATCATCTGATCACCCTAAATTTCAACTACTCATCCGTCATGCTGTCCAGTCCACCTAAGACCAGCCAGACCCATATTCCAGTCATACGAACTCCGGTGACTGTGATTTTCCTTCCAGTAGGGAACTTCCCATCTGGTCACCCATCCTAGATTTCTCCAAGTTGAGCACGCTTAACTTTGGGATCCTTTCAAGCCAGATTTCCAAAAAGAAAGGCGAACCATGTTTGTATGGATACGTCTTCAATCCTATAAAACCTGGCCTAAGATACCACAGCCCACTTGGACCAGAATACCACAGCATTCTAGCTATTTGGGTCCCGCCTTACTGTTGTCTGATGTGACATAGTAGGTAGGAACAGTTCCCACCAACATAAACCTCTGCCCAAGAAAAGCCCAAAAATAATTACTCGCACCCCGCTCAAAAATACATATTTTTGATTTTCCAAATATCTTTAAATATTCAAATTCTAGAATATTCCTTTTCTTTTCTTTTTCTCCCTATGATTATAAAATCCAAAACTCCTCCATCCAAACTCAGATTTCAGTCATTCTTGTTTCTAAAATTCTTGTCAAACTATTCGCTATCCCACCATGTCATCCCTTAAGCATGGTTCATATTCCAGAAAACTCTCAAAATACTCTTGTCCCATATTCTGCCTATAACTCTCATGTCCATGCTAAGTCAGACGATTCTTTCGTCACTATTCTCACCAATAGTGAACTTCACTGAGCTACACCACATACACCCAGCTATAAATACCCCCATCTACCCTCTCCCACTCCACACACTCAACACCCTCAGCCAAGGCAAACACCCCACCCACTCAGTTACTCAGTTCTGCCGGCTACACGCATAGTGTCGCTTCGCCTCCAGTCCACCCTCTTGGTAAGCACCTCCGCTCCACCACTAGTAGTACCTCAACACCACATGACACAGATTCTACTCAAGACTCTGCCCATCCATATATCGCTATTCTGACCACTATACTAAATATTTGTTGGTGTACTTGTTGGTTTGTATGTTTGCTTGTTCATGTTGCATAGTTACCGGAGCATTCGTGCCGTCTCGTGGAGGCCAGATCTGTAAGTCTACGCCAGGCAGTGGAGCTAGAAGCCAGTTCCGCGAACTCCCCTTCCCCCTTCGCCGGATAAGCACGACAAGCTCACTAGATCCCTTTGATGCATAAATTACCTATGATTTTTCAACAACAACCCTCAGCCTGTTATTTTATGCATAATATGATTTTGAGACAAGTTATTATGGCCACCCAGCCGCTTGCTGCAATCAATCCCTGATATAATTGTTACAAATGATTTGAGGAAAGGTGTGAGTTTTCAAAAGAAAATGCTTTTCAAAATGTGGTTGATGAAGGGTTTTCACCCTTATCACCTTTGAGTAGGGATGATCAGGGACTCCCTGGTTTAGGGGAGGGTCTAAGGTGATGGCTCAACTAGTTTAGGTGTGAGCAGAAGGATTGTCCCCTCATATAAGGATTGGTTTGACATCCTTCACTACCTGTACTCATGATAAGTACAACCACTCGAGACTGTGTGGGCAGTCACTTAATCTGAACTCGTACGGTCCAACCCCAGGGTTATGAAGGCTGGGGAGCACCGGGAGGATAAGGAGGGGGAATGTTTTGTCTGGTTTGGGCATGGCGGTGGTCTGACTCCTTCCGGTATAACCGTTAAGGTTAGGACGTGCGAGGAAAGAAAGAGATTCGGCATTCGGGTCTCACGACGGTGAGATCGCAGAAATCGGACTAGTGGGTAAAGTGTACCCCTCTGCGCAGAGTTCAAACCTATTCGAATAGTCCGTGTCCACTGGTATGGACGAGTCTGGTATGGTATGACAATTAATGTTTTGTTTTCAGAAAAAAGGGTGCGTTTGAGAAAAGTGATTTTTAAAAGGTCCGGCGGTTTAGCCGTGAGCTAAAGTGGACGGGAAGTCCAGTAGCTATTTTTGGAAATGAAAACCAGTGGGAAACTGCTGAGATACCTGGATGGTTTAGTCCAGGGGATTTTGTTCTAATACTGAAAAACTTCCTGCTCCTTTTGGAGAGGATGCGCTTTGCAAAATACAAAATGTTTTTCAAAACAACACTGCATAAAATATTGTTGTTCCTGTAAATATCCTGAGCTCCACATATTCCATGCATTATATCTGATTTCCCCATTCCGCGGGTGAAGGTGGGCTGCTGAGTGCATTTGTACTCACCCTTGATTATTTGTTGTTTTTCAGAAAAAGGAGATCGGGTAAGAGTTACGGCTGTTCCCAACCTTGCCTGTGGCTGTTAGACCGCTGATTTGCTTCGCTGCGTATATCGGGCTGCTTCAGCCCCACTCTGATGATATGTCCCGAGTTGTGGACCAACTCTTAAAGTTGATCGCCACCTTTATAGGTTTGTCTCGTTTAAGCAGATCCGGAATCATCTGTTGTATAAATGTGTTTACTAGCCTCCTGGGACTAGTAATTGTATCACATTTCAGTCCCAAAGGATCGGGACGCTTCACTCAGGAAGAAGAAGCAAATAAAGATGTCGAAGCCTAGACAGTGTTCTACGATGGTTCCTAGGGAACCTTCGGTGCAGGTGCGGCTGCTGTCTTAGTTGCACCTTCCAAAGTCAGAACATGCTATGCGGCAAGGCTTGATTTCAGCTGTACAAATAATATTGCTAAATACGAAGCATTACTTTTGGGACTTCGAAAGTTAAAGGCAATGGGAATAAGAAGGGCAGTCCTCAAAACCGACTCCCAAGTTATTTCTGGACATGTTGACAAGAGTTGCAAGGCAAGAGATCCGAAGCTTGAGAGATACCTGGACACAGTTCAAAGGCTTGAAGCTTCTTTCGAAGGATTTTCTATTAAGAATATTCCAAGAGGGGAAAATGAGCATGCTGATCTGCTGGCCAAGTCAGCAGCACAGGGGCTCCCTCTACCTTCGGAAGTGTTTTTCGAGACAATAAGAGCACCTTCGGTAGAACTCCTCGAAAGAGCAGTACTTACAATATCTACTGTCCATAGTGAAGATTGGAGGACTGAGATCATATCTTTCCTCCAAGGTAATCATCTCTCGGATGATGAGGTTTATAACAAAAGAATGGAAGCAAGAACAAGACCATATGTTATAATAGAAGGGGAATTATATAAACATGGAGTTTGTTCCCCACTTCTCAAGTGCTTATCCAGAACTAAAGGTATAGAACTGATGAAGGAGATACATGTAGGATTGTGTGGATCTCATATTGGGCCCAGACCTCTTCTAGGAAAGGTTTTCTGACAAGGGTTCTATTGGCCGAAGGCAGCTTAGGACGCAGCAGATTTGGTTCAAAAGTGTGAAAATTACCAAAAATGTGCAAGAAATCAGAAGCAACCTTCGTCTTTGACTCAGCTAATACAACCAAACTGGTCGTTGCAGAGATGGGGCATGGATCTGCTAGGTCCACTTCCACCAGCACAGGGCAACTTGAGATATGTTGTGGTGGCAGTAGAATATTTTTCTAAATGGATCGAAGTGAAGCCTTTGGCTACAATAACTTCGGCTACAGTCCAAAAATTCTTCTAGCAGAATATAGTTTGCCGCTTTGGTGTGCCGAAGGCCATAACTGTGGACAATGGAACACAGTTTGATGCTGAAACTTTCAAAGATTTCTGCGATCAGATCGGCACAAAAATTCATTTTGCATCAGTCAGGCATCTGGAATCAAATGGACTAGTTGAAAGGGCAAATGGTATTATAATGACAGGAATAATGAAATTAATCTTCAATCAGCCTAGAGGAAAGTGGCCAGATGAGTTGGTTAAAGTGGTGTGGAGCCACAATACAACTATTTCAAGGTCAACAGGTTTTACACCATTTAAGTTATGGGTTAATAGGGGTTTTTTACATCTGTATCATTAGTTTGGACACACTACTCATTTTTACCCATAGTTTTACATCTTCCTCATTTCTACACTTGCTGCACAAAAAGTACTCAGCAATGCCCACCAACGCCGTTTCCGTTTATCTCCGTTTCTTACACTTGGGACCCACCAAAACAAAGTCCCCAATCTTCTCCCATTCCCTAATCTCTCTGCTCAGGCTCAACAGCCATCGACCGCCGCCCGCCTGGTTTGCGCCCATCTCATGCCCATGACTGTCGGCTCCTCGCTGTTTGGTCCAACACCGCCGCCGACCCTGCTCGAGCTCCGGCTGCCCGCCCACCCGGCGTTCAGCCTCGCACCGCCGTGGCTGGCCCTGCTCGAGCTCCGCCCGCCCGTGCGACGTTCGGCCCAACACCGACACTGTCTGCCCTGCTCGAGCTCCGGTCACCCGCCCGCCCGGCGTTCGGCCCCGGACCGCCGCAGCAGGCCCTGCTTGAGCTCTGGCCGGCCGGTCGCCCAGTTTGCGTCGACCCTGCTCTCGCTTCGTCATGGAAGGAGAGTAAGGCATTGTCCTATTCGAGCCCCTGCTCGTGGAAGAGGGAGCAAGGCACCGCCGCTCGCTAGTCTAACCTCCACTCCAGCCGTACCATGCCGATTCATGCTCCTGCTCACACTCCAGCAGCCTCTACCAACCTCCAATCACGGTAGCAGGGCCTACGTGTGTTTGTACTTGGACTAAACATGTGGTGATGAATATTAATAAAACCGATACTGAATTGCTCAAATAGAGTCGCTTTGTCTCTATGATAGTAATATGCACATTTGGTATTTATTTATTTATTTATTTATTTATTTTTGGCTTGAAAAGGCATTTAAAGCATATAAATTAGTAAACAATCAAAAAGGTGGCATCTTTGCATGAAGTAAGTTTGTAACTGTTAGATGAACTAATGGTGCACTTTTGAAGCAAAAACAAAGAAAAAAGTAAGAAATATAGCTCAAGCACTGATGTTAGTTGTTGAATGTTATGAAACAAAGTGAGAGATGTGTCCATTTGTGAAGCACCTATATTGAAACTTTTGCATAACCTCATGCTCTATTTATCTCAAGCAGCTAGGACCAAATTATGACTCCATGCCAAGTTTCACTATTTTCTGACAACATTTGGTATTTATTTATTTTCGGCTTGAAAAGGCATTTAAAGCAAATAAATTAGTAAACAATCAAAAAAGTGGCATCTTTGCATGAAGTAAGTTTGTAACAGTTAGATGAACTAATGGTGCACTTTTGAAGCAAAAACAAAGAAAAAAGTAAGAAATATAGCTCAAGCACTGATGTTATAGTTGAATGTTATGAAACATAGTGAGAGATGTGTCCATTTGTGAAGCACCTATATTGACACTTTTGCATAACCTCATGCTCTATTTATCTCAAGCAGCTAGGACCGAATTATGACTCCATGCCAAGTTTCACTATTTTCTGACAAAATTTGGTATTTATTTATTTATTTTCGGCTTGAAAAGGCATTTAAAGCATATAAATTAGTAAACAATCAAAAAAGTGGCATCTTTGTATGAAGTAAGTTTGTAACTGTTAGATGAACTAATGGTGCACTTTTGAAGCAAAAACAAAGAAAAAGTAAGAAATATATCTCAAGCACTAATGTTAGTTGTTGAATGTTATGAAACATAGTGAGAGATGTGTCCATTTGTGAAGCACCTATATTGACACTTTTGCATAACCTCATGCTCTATTTATCTCAAGCAGCTAGGACCAAATTAGGACTCCATGCCAAGTTTCACTATTTTCTGACAACATTTGGTATTTATTTATTTATTTTCAGCTTGAAAAGGCATTTAAAGCATATAAATTAGTAAACAATCAAAAAGGTGGCATCTTTGCATGAAGTAAGTTTGTAAATGTTAGATAAACTAATGGTGCACTTTTGAAGCAAAAACAAAGAAAAAGTAAGAAATATAGCTCAAGCACTGATGTTAGTTGTTGAATGTTATGAAACAAAGTGAGAGATGTGTCCATTTGTGAAGCACCTATATTGAAACTTTTGCATAACCTCATGCTCTATTTATCTCAAGCAGCTAGGACCAAATTATGACTCCATGCCAAGTTTCACTATTTTCTGACAAAATTTGGTATTTATTTATTTATTTTGAGCTTGAAAAGACATTTAAAGCCTATAAATTAGTAAACAATAAAAAAGGTGGCATCTTTGCATGAAGTAAGTTTGTAACTGTTAGATGAACTAATGGTGCACTTTTGAAGCAAAAACAAAGAAATAAGTAAGAAATATAGCTCAAGCACTTATGTTATAGTTGAATGTTATGAAACATAGTGAGAGATGTGTCCATTTGTGAAGCACCTATATTGACAGTTTTGCATAACCTCATGCTCTATTTATCTCAACCAGCTAGGACCAAATTATGACTCCATGCCAAGTTTCACTATTTTCTGACAACATTTGGTATTTATTTATTTATTTTCGACTTGAAAAGGCATTTAAAGCATATAAATTAGTAAACAATCAAAAAGGTGGCATCTTTGCATGAAGTAAGTTTGTAACTGTTAAATGAACTAATGGTGCACTTTTGAAGCAAAAACAAAGAAAAAAGTAAGAAATATAGCTCAAGCACTGATGTTAGTTGTTGAATGTTCTGAAACATAATGAGAGATGTGTCCATTTGTGAAGCACCTATATTGACACTTTTGCATAACCTCATGCTCTATTTATCTCAAGCAGCTAGGACCAAATTATGACTCCATGCCAAGTTTCACTATTTTCTAACAACATTTGGTATTTATTTATTTATTTATTTTCGGCTTGAAAAGGCATTTAAAGCATATAAATTAGTAAACAATCAAAAAGGTGGCATCTTTGCATGAAGTAAGTTTGTAACTGTTAAATGAACTAATGGTGCACTTTTTAAGCAAAAACAAAGAAAAAAGTAAGAAATATAGCTCAAGCACTGATGTTATAGTTGAATGTTATAAAACATAGTGAGAGATGTGTCCATTTGTGAAGCACCTATATTGACACTTTTGCATAACCTCATGCTCTATTTATCTCAAGCAGCTAGGACCAAATTATGACTCCATGCCAAGTTTCACTATTTTCTGACAACATTTGGTATTTATTTATTTATTTTTGGCTTGAAAAGGCATTTAAAGCATATAAATTTGTAAACAATCAAAAAGGTGGCATCTTTGCATGAAGTAAGTTTGTAACTGTTAGATGAACTAATGGTGCACTTTTGAAGCAAAAACAAAGAAAAAAGTAAGAAATATAGCTCAAGCACTGATGTTAGTTGTTGAATGTTTTGAAACATAGTGAGAGATGTGTACATTTGTGAAGCACCTATATTGACACTTTTGCATAACCTCATGCTCTATTTATCTCAAACAGCTAGGACCAAATTATGACTTCATGCCAAGTTTCACTATTTTCTGACAACAGTTGGTATTTATTTATTTATTTTCGACTTGAAAAGGCATTTAAAGCATATAAATTAGTAAACAATCAAAAAGGTGGCATCTTTGCATGAAGTAAGTTTGTAACTGTTAGATGAACTAATGGTGCACTTTTGAAGCAAAAACAAAGAAAAAAGTAAGAAATATAGCTCAAGCACTGATGTTATAGTTGAATGTTATGAAACATAGTGAGAGATGTGTCCATTTGTGAAGCACCTATATTGACACTTTTGCATAACCTCATGCTCTATTTATCTCAAGCAGCTAGGACCAAATTATGATTCCATGCCAAGTTTCACTATTTTCTGACAACATTTGGTATTGTATCTATTTATCTCAAGCATCTAGTGAATATATATCAAATATGTGTGCAGTAATTTTTCATATCTTATTTAGATACCTAATGTTCGAATTATAATTGCTACAAATATGTGTGCAGTAATTTATATGAACTTTATAAAATAGTGAATACATATTAAATATATTTGTATTGTATCTATCAGTAATGTTCTTGTAGTTTGATGGTGTTCGGTTCTTAATGTGATCAGATGGTGCTGGGTTTGATTCCTTGGCCAACCATTGTTTTGTGCTTTTTTGCCTTTTTTTCTACTATGTAACGTCAGCACATTTTAACGGAACTTGACGGAAACGGCATAGAACGATGGCACTGATGCCTCAGTTTGATCGCGAAGGGGGAAACTGTAACACCCCTGGTGTTACTATAACTAAAACTTGAGCATGGCATCATGAGCATGGGCATTGCATATGTTTGACACACCTAGAGTGCAATCACTAGGCAAAAATTTCAAACAAGTTGTATTGTTTTAATGTTTTACAAATAGGACCCTTGTTAAGGACTTAACCCTAAATAGTGATTAAAGGGGTAAAACTTAACCCAAGTTGAGAAAACCTAAAGGCTTTAGGGTAAAAGTCATAAAATGACCCCAACAATAAAGTTGAATCACATTTATACCCCTGGAATACCAGAAACCCTAATTGGAACCCTGGGAAACCCTAAAACCAAACCCTAGGGGCCTAAGTGCAAAATTAGTCCACTTTTGGACTAAAGTGCAAAAACCAAGTCAAATGAGTGTTTTAAGTCAATTGGATCACAAATATGTGGATTTGAAGGCCAAACCCTAAGTTTTGGACTTAAATGCAAAATGGACCTCATTTGAGTTTTGTTCTAAGTCTGAAAAACAGTGAATGGGCTCAACTTTGGGGCTCTGTAACTTACAAAGTATAGGGTTTTTACCCTAGGTCACCACATCAAAGTTGAAGAACCATTGTAGGAGAACAACTTTGCTTAAGGTTGTGAGCTTAGTTGTTAAGAAGAAATTAGAGAAATCCAAGCCTAAAGTTGGGCTGTCAGGCTGTTAGGTCTGAATTTTCAGACTAGCAGTGAACTGACATCAACTTCTAGCTCAGATTCAAGCATGATCCAGTGCTCAAATGTGTTCAAGTCCTATAGTCGAATTGTAGATGGTATATTGCTCTACAATTTTGTTTAAGAAAGGCAATCGAGTTGCTGCACAAACTTGGAAGTTGTGGGCTCTGGAAACTGGGCTGTCAGTCACTCTGAACCGATATTCCCATGGTACAGTGCTCAAATGGATCAGATCGGCCACGGCAAAGAATCTCACCGCCGACGGCACCCTCCGCCGCGATTCGTGCCGCGGCTGCCGTGATCCGAGCTTGGCTTGGCTGGATAACACTTTGGGTCACGTAAAGATCCTCGCCGTGGATAACTCCGGCCATAAACAACTCCGGCCACCGTACCATCGTTACCGCGGCGGAAGTGGATAAGAACACCGGTGATCGCCGCCTCCTAGCCTTGCGCCGCGTGGCTTAGCGTTTCTACCGTGTCGCCGTGACCTCCTCTGAACCCTCCGTGGCTCACCGGAGTTACTGCCACGTCGTTGGCCACGTACCCGCGAAGCCAGTGCTTCTTCCTCCTCTCCGGCCGTCGACACATCGCGATCAAATTAAGCGCCACCGCTTCGGGGCTCTATAAATTGACCCCGCCGTGAGCTTCACCATATCCTTACGCATCCAGCCACCGCTAATCGGCCACAATCATCCACTCGCGCGCTTGAATTTGGAGTTTCCCCCAACTCGGTTCTCCGCCGCCGTAGAAGTGAGCTCGCCGTGGGCAGCCCGTTTCAGGTCCGATCTCACCCTCGGTTCTCTTGTTTCAACATCCTTGTTTCCTCTTGATGCTTACCGAAGCATTGAATCAAGCTAGACCGCCATGGGTCGCCGGGAACACGATCACTTCGCCACTTTGCTTACGGTCACCGTGGCCGGAGCTCCATGAGCCACCAATAGTGCAATTAAGTTAGGGGAAGTAGTTAGGCCGACCCCAATTTCATGTCCACCGCTCGGAGAACCCAGCCGTTGCCCCGTTCGGCCGGTCTGCTGGCTCGCCGGAGCGCGGCCGTGCGCGAGCGCCGTCGAGGACTTCGAGTTGTAAATTGATAGAAACCCGAGGGCCTTTTCGTGAACCGTCAGTGACTCAACCCAATAGTGAAAGGACCTATTTCTGTTTAGCCAGAAGCGCGAGGCCCTTTCTGCAAAATCGCTTGGGCGCGGGCGCGCGCGCGCGGGCGCGAGCGCGCTGTTCTCCCTGGACCTGGGCTTGTTGGGCCAGAATCGGCCCAGTACTGCTCCTAGTTTTCCTTTTTCTTTTTCAGCAAAACTTTGAAAAACTGTAGAAAATGGTAGGAAAATCCTAAAAATATGAGACCAATTTTCCTAGGCTTGTTATTTTCCATAGTATTTAATAAAAATAGTGTTATGATTTTTAGTTTAAATAGGGAATTTTAGGGTATTTAAGATAGCCTAAACCATTGGTTCTGGAATTTTAGAAAATAAATAATAAACCCAAAATTTCCCAAACTTTTTATGTGAGCTTTTCACATTATTTAGAAGCCTTGGGTAGAATTTGGGTTGATTTGGACCTTGCTTGATCACTAAACCCAAAACCACCCCCCCCCCTGCTCCATGAACTCCTTTACTGACTCCGGAAACCCTAGGTTCTCGGAGTACCGTGAAGGAAAGTTGTACTCAAGACATAAATAATAAGTTTATGTTATCTTTGCATCCTCATGAGCATTCCATGACATCCATTCTTATGCATGTATATGGTGATATTAGAGCAAGAAGAAGAAGAAGAAGTTTCTGAAGAGGGGATACCACCCACCTCTGATCCTCAAGCAGACAACTGCTTTTATTTCGATATCTGTGGATCCGAGCAGGACACCTCTGATAACAAAGGCAAGCCCCGGTGCATTTGCCACCTTCCTTGATGTTTTAAAATCTTTCTCACTTGCTTGCTGCATTAGGTGATAGGAGTTGATTGATTAAACAATTCCTGCATTACCTTCCTTGATCTTAATTACCCTCCTTGACATCTTGTTTTGTTACAAAAAGGTTTTACTATGCTTAGTATTGCTTTAGAAAAACAAAAGGATTTGTTTTACAAAAGATGTTTGGCAAAGTGGGAGGGATGTTTTCAAAAACAAAATTTGATGGTGGATCCATCAAGGCCTTGATGGGTCCAACATCGGAAAAGATGTACCTCTGTCAGGTACCAAGTTTTTGGGTTGAAATGATTAAGCTGAGACCGGGCGGGTGACTTGCACGAGAAGAGAGTCTCGGTGTAGTGTCTCCGTCTGAGTCGATTAAGGACCTTGTCGATGTAGGCCTGCTGACCGAGGACCCTTTAACTGGTCACATGCCTCGTCATGGGTAAGCCTTGCCTCGGGCAGACTAAGGCCGGAATAAGATAACACGAAATGGGAGTGGAGCGGTGGCGAGAGTAGCGTGTACCCTCCGTGGCAAGAGGCTGGACAGTGGTGTATCTGTGCTCTCGGTTTGCGTGAACCTGATCCGGTCTTAAGAACCCCGGTGGCGGGTTGACATATGCAAGGGTTAAGTGCTACATATGTCGTGTGATTGGAGATCCTCAGCTGAGTATAATCGATTCGGATCGCCGTACCTCCGCGGTTATGGAGACTTGGCCACTGACTTACACGTAGCATTCCACTAAAGATGATGGGTTTTTGGTTAAGAAATTGGCTAGTGCAGGACCAGTGATTGATCTAGGGTAGAAAGAACTCTAGTGCAGGTAATTTTACCTAACTTGACAAATAAAATTGGATTTTTAAGGATCCACTTTAGTAAGCATTTCTGCAAACAGAGTCTTTGATTATTGAGAAGCCTTACCTTGACTCCCATATAACCAGCATACCCTTGAAAGTCTTTTCCTTAGTCGGGTAAGACTTGCTGAGTAATTCCATACTCAGGGTTTATCCCTTTGTTGTTTTTAGGTGGGGAAGTAGCAGACTTTTGCTGCTTCTGTGCTAAGGTGGTTCCCAAAGAAGAAAACCAAGACTGAAGTGCGGGAGGACTCGGTCCTCCATCTAGGGTCTTTTGTTTATCGTCTTTCGGGAGAAGGTTGTGTCTCCCTGGTTTGTATAATTATTACTTCTATGCACTCGCTTTTAGACTGGTCTGTAATAAATTAACTCGAGCTTACTTTTGGTAATAAACGTAAGTTTATGTAATTCGCTTCCGCATATCTTCATCTCCGATGGTCTGTAATGTCTGCAAGACGGGTGAAACGTTCCTGGTGAGGTAAGGAAAGATACCGAGCTTGTCAAGTAACCTAGGAACATCTACAGGATGTCTGATGTCTGTTAGACAAGGACAACTGTAGGTGGGCCTGATTACTTGGGAGGTTCCGTCACAGAAACTGAGCACAGAGTAAAACTAGGGGTAGCAACGAGGAGAGGGTCCCAAGTAAGGGGAGGGATGTAAAAAACCCTTAAGTTATTGTTCGGTGACGAAGTCATAACCCTCGAAGAGGCTAAAGTGGGGTCAATAAGAACAGTAGCTTCGGTTGAAGACGAAGCTAATTATTCTGTGACTAAAGATACCATAGAAGGGACCAGACTTCAGGCTATGGAAAATATCAACAAATATCAAGCTGAAACAATAAAATGGCGTGATAGAAAAGTCCGATTGAAAGACATTAAGCCAGGGCACTTGGTGCTTCGAGGAGTAGCCAACCCTGACACAGTAGGCAAGCTTCAGCTGAAGTGGGAAGGACCCTTTTTGGTAGTATCTTCGTTAAGACCCGATTCTTACAGGTTAAAGGACATGGACGGCAACGACATTCCTAGTTCCTAGAATGCGGATGAGCTTCAGCGATATTATGTATAAATTGATGTAATCTTTTTTATTTTTTCCATGGCACCCTTTTCCTTTCCAAAGGGGGAGAAAGGTTTTTAATGGGGCCATAGTCTGTAATTTCTCCTTTTTTAATTCAGCCCTACGAGGGCAAAATCCCCCAAGATATGTAAATGTAAAATCCGAGCATGCACCATCGAGTGCAGAAAGAGAAAAGAAACAGGGAGAAGCTCGAAAGTCGTCCCTAAGGGGACGCAGAGCACGATGAAGCTACAAAAAGCCGTTTCTAAGGGAGCGCAGCGTAAGTTTTCTGCTCAAAAGTCGTTCCTAAGGGAATGCAGAGCTAAATACCACTGAAATATAAGGCGAAGCGCGAAAAGTCAACGTGAATACCGCTGAAATATAAGGCGAAGCATGAAAAGTCAACGCGAATACTGCCGAAATAGAAGGCGAAGAAGTTCAAAAGATGTTCCCAAGGGGATGCAGGACTTACACCGAAAAATAAGCGGTGCAACCAAAAAATAAACGGCAAAAAGATTTCAGACATTCCTAAGGGAATGAAGGTTACGGATGAAGCTTCATATGTGTGTGTCTGGGCATTCACTTGCACGATACATTACATCATTCATTGCATTCATAAACATTCATTTAGGCATACATAGGATCATCATCATCATATCATACAGATAGACAGTTGCTTCGTCTCTAAGAATACGGCTTCGGAAGCAGATCAATGATTTGTTGCGTACGAAAAGAAGGGAAGGTGTTTTTCGCCTTTGGCTCAAAGAATACAAGTTTCGTTCACATCAAAGCAGTTCACACATTGACGGAAAGGTAAAAATATATTACAAGGTATGGACAAATTTACAGAGTAGAATCTAATTTTCAAATTATAACATTCTTTACAAAGGTTAATACAAGAGTTTTTCTAGAGTTTTTTCAGCTAGGTTTTTAGCTTCATCATCATTTGCAAAGCTTCGGATTGTCTGCTAGGCTTCGGCTCAATGCTCCTTGGCTTCGTCATCCTATACGTATCAAAGCATTATAAGGTAAATTCAAGTTTCAAGGAAAAAGGTAACCACAAGGTATGAGTTTATTACCGGTTTAAGGTGACTTCGAGCTTCGTCACCAGCCAAGTCTCGCCCGCCCTTTGCCCAGATTTGAGTAACGAATCTATTTCCGATGCTTCGGGCCAGGCCGGGGATGTCGTTCAAGTCTGCCGGTGACAGGCTGAAGTTTGGTCTGTTTACAATATTTCCATGTGTACAGCCAGCCTTCATGAAAGCGACAGCTGTGCCTCGAGAAGCTAGTAGGGCACAAAAGTCACCATGACCAACTATAATTTCGTCGAGAGCATCAACTTCACCTTCAATATGATCAAGTGTCCCGGTAGGTCTTCAACCGAAGGTTTAAACTTTTCGGAGCTAGCCCCAACTGAGTGAAGAACCTGTTTCAGTCGTTGAACGCACCGGGTGCCGAAGCCTAAGCATTTTTCCTGAAGATCTTTGAGTGATTTCTGAAGATTTGAACTTTTTTCAGCCTCAGCTTCGAGTTTTGTTTGGAAATCATTCTTCTCTTGCTCAAAGTTTGTTGACTGTAGCGAAAGTTCACCGTTTAATCTAGCGATCTCAGCTTGAGCTTCTGCCAGTGAACCTTCTATCGTTTGAAGCACGAAGTCTTTCTTTTCTAGGGCAGCTTCATGATCTTTAATCTTCTTCTCTAAACCCTCAATTATAACTTCGTTTTTCTTGTCCTCGAGGTCTTGTTGCATCCTCAAGGCCTTGCTTAGCAGTAAGCTCTAACAAAATAACCTTCATTAGAAAGCATCTTCATATCAAAACAATAAAAAGTTAAAGAAAAATTTTACCTTAAAGTTAGAATAAAACAGGCTACCAGCGATATGTTGTCGCCGGTATCTGCTGAGATCAGCTTCGAGCTTCGGGAAACCAACACTTTTCGATAAAGTGCTGACAACCTTCGCCCCAATGCGGTCCCGAAGGCATCCTAAACTCTCTTCGGTAACAGCGCCGAAGAGCAGTGCCCCTGGCTGATACCCGCACGATATGGCATAGTCCTTCAGTTCTTCTTTTTCAGCCTTTGACAATTCTTGCCCAATTATGTTTTGAAAGTTGAAATTTTCCTCTTCCAAAGTATCTACGGTAGGCTCCTTCTCTTTTTCAGGCATTTTCCCCTTTTTTAGGCACTGTGACCGGGGTTTCCTCAGCAGCTACAACAGTTTCTTCCTCAGCCATTTTCAAAAATCATTTTATTAATGTCATCGAGTGTGGTTTCCAAATCTGTGGCTTCGGCTGCTACAGCTTCGGAAGTCAAAGCTTCGGGAGGAGCAGCTTCGGCTGCTGCTGTCTTCGGCGCTGAGGCTGGTGGCGGTGTTTCTTCAATAGCCTCAATGACAGTAATAATTCTTCACTTTTTTGGTTCAGCAGGCTTCTCGGCAGCCGAAGGCTTCTTCTTCTTCTGTAAAAGCTTTATCAGTTCCGGTCCCAGCGGACATAGCTTATTAGGTAGAGATTCAGTCATTACCTTTAAAATTTCTTCTGCGTCAGTAACAGAAGGCGTTGAGGGAGCTTCTTCTAAATCAGCTTTCGGCTTCGAAGCTGGAGCCTTTCTTTTCTTCGACACAGCTACCTTCGGCTCATGACTAGATTTTTTCTTTTTTGCCAAATTTTCATCCTCTTTTATCATCCTGGCAGCTTGTCTTTGTACAATGCTGACAACCCTTTTTCGTTTTGGCCCTTCGACACCTTTGCTCAACCTTTCATAGTCTGGATATTCAAATTTCAAAGCGTCCATTACTCGGTTTAACCTTCGTTTCGGCCGGGTGCCGAAGGCTGCTGTCATCAGTTGATCTTCTTTTTTTGTATAATTGCCCAGGATTTCATTGCACATAACTTCAATTGTATCCAACCATTCCTGGCAGGGTTCTTTGAAGTGTTTCTTGAACTTAAAATGATAAGGCAACCGAACGAGTTCATTCTTTTTCTTCTCTCCCTTAAGCTTCGGCATATCCCATTCCTTTAACGTTGGGAATACTCTATTGGCTAAATATTCCTGAACTAGATCCCTAGTACCAATATGCTCAGACACAACTCTAAAATCACCCACAGCATCTGGGCATGTTGTCCCCGGCGTCATATTGCACTGAGGCCTAGTCAACCCGAAGGTTAGCTCTAGCGGGCTCTGAACTAACTTCTCCTTTTTCTCATCAATCTTAACATAAAACCATTTAGTTTTCCAACCGGTCGGCCATTTGGTGCGGTAGCTAACCACCAGTGTCTTCATGTCTTTGCGATAAGCAAAATTATAGCAGGCAAAGTTCTCGTGCAATCCATCTTCTCTAGCCTTCGCCTGATAGTGAAGTTCATGTACCCGGCAAAAGGCTTCGGCAACCGGCTCCACTCCTTGACTTCGAAGAGCCCAGATAAAGAAGCTGAGCCTAACGATAGCGTTAGGAGTCAGCTGATGAAGATAAACTTCGAAATTTTCCAAAACATCTGCAATCATCCCATGCGGAGGAAACCTTAATCCTGCTTTAAAGAAGCTTCTGAAGACTACCACCTCATTGTTTTTTGGCTTCGGCGTTGTCTCTTCCCTGCCAAAGCGAACCAGCTTCTTCTCGGCTTCCCCGAAGTAACCTAGTTTTATCATCATCGGCATATCAGCTTCGGAGACAGTCGACTTTCCAAAATCCAAGTGGCTGGGCTTAGATGGCATGGCGGAATAATCATCTATATCTTCCTTGTCAGCCTCACTTTCTGCAATATCTGCCTGCTCAGCTTCGGCAGTAGGTGCACCTTTGTCAGCAGTACCCTCTGGCATAACTAGTCCCGACTGCCTCATTACTTCGGAGATCGGGCAGTTCCAGCAGCTTCGGCCTCTTCGTCACGTGTAACCCTAGCTGTTGAATGGACCCTAGCCATTTGTTGATAGAATTTCTTGCGTTTTGGTGAAGTTGAATAATTTTTATCTTTGTCGAAGCTCCCTCTTGTGACAAAGCTTTGGTTTGGAGTATGGTGAATAAGCTTCGGCTGTGGTCGAATTTTTTGGCAGCACAACAGTACAATAGTAGTAAATGTTGTGGTAACTTCACACCTACCCGTCTGTATATATAGTAATGCAGGTGGGAAGGTAAATCGACAGGACGATTGCACCTGCTGAACAGCCGCCCGCACCCACTGAACGGTGGACCATACTGCACAAGGAGACGAATCACCAGATCGAGCGTACCTGCTTTATGAAGGGATCGCCTTATGATAGTCGCCTAGAGGGGGGGTGAATAGGGCGAAACTGAAATTTACAAATATAAACACAACTACAAGCCGGGTTAGCGTTAGAAATATAAACGAGTCCGCGAGAGAGGGCGCAAAACAAATCGCAAGCAAATAAAAGTGTGACACGCGGATTTGTTTTACCGAGGTTCGGTTTTCGCAAACCTACTCCCCGTTGAGGAGGCCACAAAGGCCGGGTCTCTTTCAACCCTTCCCTCTCTCAAACGATCCCACGGATCGAGTGAGCTTTCTCTTCTTCTCAATCAACCGGGAATAAAACTTCCCCGCAAGGGCCACCACACAATTGGTGCCTCTTGCCTTGGTTACAATTGAGTGATGATCACAAGAACAAGTGAGAAAGAAAAGAATGCGATCCAAGCGCAAGAGCTCGAAAGAACACAAGCAAATCACTCTCTCTAGTCACTATGGTGTTGTGTGGAATTTGGAGAGGACTTGATCTATTTGGTGTGTCTAGAATTGAATGCTAGAGCTCTTGTAGTAGTTGAGAAGTGGAAAACTTGGATGGCAATGAATGTGGGGTGGTTGGGGTATTTATAGCCCCAACCACCAAAAGTGACCGTTGCTGGAAGCTGTCTGTTCGATGGTGCACCGGACAGTCCGGTGCACACCGGACAGTCCGGTGCCCCTGCCACGTCACCATTGCCGTTGGATTCT
Organism: Zea luxurians; assembly: GCA_029449295.1. Taxonomy (NCBI): domain Eukaryota; kingdom Viridiplantae; phylum Streptophyta; class Magnoliopsida; order Poales; family Poaceae; genus Zea; species Zea luxurians. The sequence goes on along the minus strand of JAOPSE010000449.1, from coordinate 243,420 downwards.
GACCGTTGGAGCTTCTGACTTCTGGGCCCTCCTGAGTGTCCGGTGCACACCGGACATGTACTGTTTGATGTCCGGTGCACCGGTATGGGCGATCCTGACGTCTGCGCGCGCTGCGCGCGCATTAAATGCACCGCAGGGAGCCGTTGGCGCCGCAGGGAGCCGTTGCTCCGCTGGCACACCGGACAGTCCGGTGCACACCGGACAGTCCGGTGAATTTTAGTGGAGCGGCTGCCGCGCGAACCCGAGGCTGGCTAGTTCCGGAGACCGCGGTTCCTTGGAGCACCGGACATGTCCGGTGCACACCGGACAGTCCGGTGAATTATAGCGCGCCGGCTTCTGAGAATTCCCGAGAGCGAAGAGTTGGAGTTGGAGTCCTCTGGGCGCACCGGACACTGTCCGGTGCACACCGGACAGTCCGGTGCCTCCAGCCAGAGGTGCCTTCGGTTGCCTCGTTGCTCCTTTGTCGAATCCAAAACTTGGTCTTTTTATTGGCTAAGTGTAAACCTTTTGCACCTGTATAACTTATGCACTAGAGCAAACTAGTTAGTCCAATATTTGTGTTGGGCAATTCAACCACCAAAAGTATTTGGGGACTAGGTGTAAGCCTAATTCCCTTTCAATCTCCCCCTTTTTGGTGATTGATGCCAACACAAACCAAAGCAAATATAGAAGTGCATAATTGAACTAGTTTACATAATGTAAGTGCAAAGGTTGCTTGGAATTGAGCCAATATAAATACTTACATGATGCGCATGGATTGTTTCTTTGTTTTTTTTGACATATTGGACCTCATTTGCACCATAAGTTTTGTTTTTGCAAATTCTTTTGTAAATTCTTTTCAAGGTCATTTTGCAAGATAGTCAAAGGTAGATGAATAAGATTTTGCAAAGCATTTTCAAGATTTGAAATTTTCTTCCTTTGTTCAAATGCTTTTCCTTTGACTAAACAAAACTCCTCCTCAAATAAGGTCTCCTCTTAGTGTTCAAGAGGGTTTTCCATCAATTTTGAAAATACTACTTGCTCCCCCTTTAGAACACAAAAAGATACCAATTTTGAAATTTACCATTGAAAATCATCAAATTTAAAAAATTAGGTGGTGGTGCGGTCCTTTTGCTTTGGGCTCATCTTTTCTCCCCCTTTGGCATGAATCGCCAAAAACGGAATTATTAGAGCCCAATGAAGTACTTTCTCCCCCTTTGGTCATGAAATGAATGAGTGAAGATTATACCAAAGTTGGAGAGATGATGCGGAGCGACGGCGAAGGATGAGTAGTAGAGTGGAGTGGAAGCCTTGTCTTCGCCGAAGACTCCAATTCCCTTTCAATATACCTATGACTTGGTTTGAAATACACTTGAAAACACATTAGTCATAGCATATATAAGAGAGACATGATCAAAGGTATATTCATGTGCTATGTGTGCAAGTTTAGCAAAAGAAATTCCTAGAATCAAGAATATTGAGCTCATGCCTAAGTCGGGTAAAAGATTGTTCATCAAGTGGCTTGGTAAAGATATCGGCTAATTGATCTTTAGTGTTAATGTAAGAAATCTCGATATCCCCCTTTTGTTGGTGATCCCGAAGAAAATGATACCGAATGGCTATGTGCTTAGTGCGGCTATGCTCGACGGGATTGTCGGCCATTTTGATTGCACTCTCATTGTCACATAGCAAAGGGACTTTGGTTAATTTGTAACCGTAGTCCCGCAGGGTTTGCCTCATCCAAAGCAATTGCGCGCAACAATGGCCTGCGGCAATGTACTCGGCTTCGGCGGTGGAAAGAGCGACCGAATTTTGCTTCTTTGAAGCCCAAGACACCAAGGATCTTCCCAAGAACTGGCAAGTCCCCGATGTGCTCTTCCTGTTAATCTTACACCCCGCCCAATCGGCATCCGAATAACCAATCAAATCAAATGTGGATCCCCGAGGGTACCAAAGCCCAAACTTAGGAGTATAAGCTAGATATCTCAAGATTCGTTTTACGGCCGTAAGGTGTGATTCCTTAGGGTCGGCTTGGAATCTTGCACACATGCATATGGAGAGCATAATGTCCGGTCGAGATGCACATAAATAAAGCAATGAACCAATCATCGACCGGTATACCTTTTGATCCACGGACTTACCTCCCGTGTCGAGGTCGAGATGCCCATTGGTTCCCATGGGTGTCTTGATGGGCTTGGCATCCTTCATTCCAAACTTGCTTAGAATGTCTTGAGTATACTTTGTTTGGCTAATGAAGGTGCCCTCTTGGAGTTGCTTGACTTGGAATCCTAGAAAATACTTCAACTCCCCCATCATCGACATCTCGAATTTTTGTGTCATGATCCTACTAAATTCTTCACATGTAGATTTGTTAGTAGACCCAAATATAATATCATCCACATAAATTTGGCATACAAACAAATCATTATCAAGAGTTTTAGTGAACAAAGTAGGATCGACCTTGCCGACTTTGAAGCCATTTGCAATAAGGAAATCTCTAAGGCATTCATACCATGCTCTTGGGGCTTGCTTGAGCCCATAAAGCGCCTTAGAGAGCCTATAAACATGGTTAGGGTACTCACTGTCTTCAAAGCCGGGAGGTTGCTCAACATAGACCTCCTCCTTGATTGGTCCGTTGAGGAAGGCACTCTTCACGTCCATTTGATAAAGCTTGAAGCCATGGTAAGTAGCATAGGCTAATAATATGCGAATTGACTCAAGCCTAGCTACGGGTGCATAGGTTTCACCAAAATCCAAACCTTCGACTTGTGAATACCCCTTGGCCACGAGTCGAGCTTTGTTCCTAGTCACCACACCATGCTCGTCTTGCTTGTTGCGGAAGACCCACTTGGTTCCTACAACATTTTGGTTGGGACGTGGAACTAAGTGCCATACCTCGTTTCTCGTGAAATTGTTGAGCTCCTCTTGCATCGCCATCACCCAATCCGAATCTTGAAGTGCTTCCTCTACCCTGTGTGGCTCAATAGAGGAAACAAACGAGTAATGTTCACAAAAATGCGCAACACGAGATCGAGTAGTTACCCCCTTATGAATGTCGCCGAGGATGGTGTCGACGGGGTGATCTCGTTGTATTGCTTGGTGGACTCTTGGGTGTGGCGGTCTTGATTGTTCATCCTCCTTGTCTTCATCATTTGCATCTCCCCCTTGATCGTTGCCGTCATTTTGAGGTGGCTCATCTTCTTGATCTTCTTGTTCAACATCTTGAACCTCATCCTCAATTTGAGTTGGTGGAGATGCTTGTGTTGAGGAGGATGATTGATCTTGTGCGTTTGAAGGCTCTTCGGATTCCTTAGGACACACATCCCCAATGGACATGTTCCTTAGCGCTATGCATGGAGCCTGTTCTTCACCTGTTTCATCAAGATCAACTTGCTCTACTTGAGAGCCGTTAGTCTCATCAAACACAACGTCACAAGAAACTTCAACAAGTCCTGAGGACTTGTTAAAGACTCTATATTCCCTTGTGTTTGAGTCATATCCTAGTAAAAAGCCTTCTACAGTTTTAGGAGCAAATTTAGATTTTCTACCTCTTTTAACAAGTATAAAACATTTGCTACCAAAAACTCTAAAATATGAAATATTGGGTTTTTTACCAGTTAGGAGTTCATAAGATGTCTTCTTGAGGATTCGGTGAAGATATAACCGGTTGATGGCGTAGCAGGCGGTGTTGACCGCCTCGGCCCAAAACTGGTCCGGTGTCTTGTATTCATCAAGCATGGTTCTTGCCATGTCCAATAAAGTTCGATTCTTCCTCTCCACTACACCATTTTGTTGTGGAGTGTAGGGAGAAGAGAACTCATGCTTGATGCCCTCCTCCTCAAGAAAGCCTTCAATTTGGGAATTCTTGAACTCCGTCCCATTATCGCTTCTAATTTTCTTGATCCTTAAGCCGAACTCATTTTGAGCACGTCTCAAGAATCCCTTTAAAGTCTCTTGGGTATGAGATTTGTCCTGCAAAAAGAATACCCAAGTGAAGCGAGAATAATCATCCACAATTACAAGACAATACTTACTACCGCCGATGCTTAAGTAAGCGATCGGGCCGAATAAATCCATGTGTAGGAGCTCCAGTGGCCTGTCGGTAGTCATGATGTTTTTGTGTGGATGATGTATGCCAACTTGCTTCCCGGCTTGGCATGCGCTGCAAATCCTATCTTTCTCAAAATGAACATCGGTTAGTCCCAAAATGTGTTCTCCCTTTAGAAGCTTGTGAAGATTCTTCATTCCATCATGGGCTAGTCGGCGGTGCCAGAGCCAACCCAAGTTAGTCTTAGCAATCAAGCAAGTGTCGAGTTCAGCTCTATTAAAATCTACTAAGTATAGCTGACCCTCTAACACTCCCTTAAAAGCTATTGAATCATCACTTCTTCTAAAGACAGTAACACCTATATCAGTAAAAAGACAGTTGTAGCCCATTTGACATAATTGGGATACGGAAAGCAAATTGTAATCTAAAGAATCTACAAGAAAAACATTGGAAATAGAATGGTCAGGAGATATAGCAATTTTACCCAAACCTTTGACCAAACCTTGATTTCCATCCCCGAATGTGATAGCTCGTTGGGGATCTTGGTTTTTCTCATATGAGGAGAACATCCTTTTCTCCCCTGTCATATGGTTTGTGCACCCGCTATCGAGTATCCAACTTGAGCCCCCGGATGCATAAACCTACAAAACAGTTTTAGTTCTTGATTTTAGGTACCCAAACGGTTTTGGGTCCTTTAGCATTAGATACAAGAACTTTGGGTACCCAAACACAAGTCTTGGAGCCCTTGTGTTTGCCCCCAACAATTTTGGCAACTACCTTGCCGGATTTGCTAGTCAAAACATATGATGCATCAAAAGTTTTGAATGAAATGGCATGATCATTTGATGCATTAGGAGTTTTCTTTCTAGGCAACTTGGCATGGGTTGGTTGCCTAGATCTAGATGTCTCACCCTTATACATGAAAGCATGATTAGGGCCAGAGTGAGACTTCCTAGAATGAATCTTCCTAATCTTGCTCTCAGGATAGCCGGCAGGGTACAAAATGTAGCCCTCGTTATCCTGAGGCATGGGAGCCTTGCCCTTAACAAAGTTAGATAAGTTCTTTGGAGGGGCATTAATCTTGACATTGTCTCCCTTTTGGAAGCCAATGCCATCCTTAATGCCAGGGCGTCTCCCATTATAGAGCATGCTTCTAGCAAGTTTAAATTTTTCATTTTCTAAGTCATGCTCTCTAATTTTAGCATTAAGTTGTGCTATGTGATCATTTTGGTTTTTAATTAAGGCTAGGTGATCATGGATAGCATCAACATTAATATCTCTACATCTAGTACAAATGGAAATATGCTCAGTAGATGTAGATGGTTTGCAAGATTTTAATTCAATGACCTTAGCATGCAATAAATCATTTTTAGTTCTAAGGTCGGAAATAGTAGCATTGCAAACATCAAAATCCTTAGCCTTAGCAATTAATTTCTCATTCTCATTTCTAAGGCTAGCAATAGAACAGTTCAATTTTTCAATCCTAGCAATCAAATCATCATTATCATTTCTAGGAATTGAAACATTGCAAATATGAGAATCAACCTTAGCTAACAAATTTGCATTTTCATTTCTAAGGTTGTCTAAAGTCTCATGACAAGTGCTTAGCTCACTAGACAATTTTTCACATTTTTCTCTTTCTAGAGCATAAGCATTTTTAACCTTAACATGCTTCTTATTTTCTTTAATAAGGAAGTCCTCTTGGGAGTCCAAGAGATCATCCTTTTCATGGATGGCACTAATTAGCTCATTTAATTTTTCCTTTTGTTCCATGTTAAGGTTGGCAAAAAGAATACGCAAATTATCCTCCTCATTTTTATCATTATCCTCATCACTAGATGTTTCATATTTAGTGGAGGACCTTGATTTTACCTTCTTTTTGCCGTCCTTGGCCATGAGACACTTGTGGCCGACGTTGGGGAAGAGGAGGCCTTTGGTGACGGCGATGTTGGCGGCGTCCTCGTTGTCGGAGGAGTCGCTTGAGCTTTCGTCGGAGTCCCACTCCCGACAAACATGAGCATCGCCTCCCTTCTTCTTGTAGTATCTCTTTTTCTCCTTCCGTTTGGAGGAGTTCTTCTTCTTCTCCCTTCTCTTGGTGCGGGACTCTTCCGATGAAGTGCTCCCTTGGCTTGTAGTGGGCTTGTTATCGCCGGTCTCCATCTCCCTCTTGGTGTGATCTCCCGACATCACTTCGAGCGGTTAGGCTCTAATGAAGCACCGGGCTCTGATACCAATTGATAGTCGCCTAGAGGGGGGGTGAATAGGGCGAAACTGAAATTTACAAATATAAACACAACTACAAGCCGGGTTAGCGTTAGAAATATAAACGAGTCCGCGAGAGAGGGCGCAAAACAAATCGCAAGCAAATAAAAGTGTGACACGCGGATTTGTTTTACCGAGGTTCGGTTTTCGCAAACCTACTCCCCGTTGAGGAGGCCACAAAGGCCAGGTCTCTTTCAACCCTTCCCTCTCTCAAACGATCCCACGGATCGAGTGAGCTTTCTCTTCTTCTCAATCAACCGGGAATAAAACTTCCCCGCAAGGGCCACCACACAATTGGTGCCTCTTGCCTTGGTTACAATTGAGTGATGATCACAAGAACAAGTGAGAAAGAAAAGAATGCGATCCAAGCGCAAGAGCTCGAAAGAACACAAGCAAATCACCCTCTCTAGTCACTATGGTGTTGTGTGGAATTTGGAGAGGACTTGATCTATTTGGTGTGTCTAGAATTGAATGCTAGAGCTCTTGTAGTAGTTGAGAAGTGGAAAACTTGGATGGCAATGAATGTGGGGTGGTTGGGGTATTTATAGCCCCAACCACCAAAAGTGACCGTTGCTGGAAGCTGTCTGTTCGATGGTGCACCGGACAGTCCGGTGCACACCGGACAGTCCGGTGCCCCTGCCACGTCACCATTGCCGTTGGATTCTGACCGTTGGAGCTTCTGACTTCTGGGCCCTCCTGAGTGTCCGGTGCACACCGGACATGTACTGTTTGATGTCCGGTGCACCGGTATGGGCGATCCTGACGTCTGCGCGCGCTGCGCGCGCATTAAATGCACCGCAGGGAGCCGTTGGCGCCGCAGGGAGCCGTTGCTCCGCTGGCACACCGGACAGTCCGGTGCACACCGGACAGTCCGGTGAATTTTAGTGGAGCGGCTGCCGCGCGAACCCGAGGCTGGCTAGTTCCGGAGACCGCGGTTCCTTGGAGCACCGGACATGTCCGGTGCACACCGGACAGTCCGGTGAATTATAGCGCGCCGGCTTCCGAGAATTCCCGAGAGCGAAGAGTTGGAGTTGGAGTCCTCTGGGCGCACCGGACACTGTCCGGTGCACACCGGACAGTCAGGTGCCTCCAGCCAGAGGTGCCTTCGGTTGCCTCGTTGCTCCTTTGTCGAATCCAAAACTTGGTCTTTTTATTGGCTAAGTGTAAACCTTTTGCACCTGTATAACTTATGCACTAGAGCAAACTAGTTAGTCCAATATTTGTGTTGGGCAATTCAACCACCAAAAGTATTTGGGGACTAGGTGTAAGCCTAATTCCCTTTCACCTTACACTCGGAATATTTAAATCGTTTCTCGGCAACGAGCTCAGGTAAGGTGTTTTTCGGACCTTCGGCATTCCGAACCATAAAAGTTTTTTCATGGGTCGAGCTCGTTACGAAAAACGATCTAGCACCGTGAAGGGGCTAATGTTGGGGGTCTGCTTCATCGTCGAAGGTCCTATCAGATGAAGCACCTTCAGAAGGTCAGAACAAGAACAATGCCGAAGCTACCAGTCAGGGAGCTTCGTAGTACATTTCAAAGGGCACCGACTTAAAGATGAGATGACCAATCGGCCCATAATAGACTGTGTAATGATTGTAATCATTTGTAGAGGACATGAATGTAAATTCACACAGGCTGCGCCCTATGCCTATAAATAGGTGAACAGTACCCCCGTACTGTTCACGCTTTCGCATCGCATATGTATCTTCGTATTCAATCGAGCGCAAAGTACAAATGTGATTTAATTTAACTTTTATGTATTCATGATTATTTGACAATAAATATTTATAATTTGGTACTATGTAATTATTTATGTTGTCTTATGTTTCATAACCGTCATCCTCTGATTACATATGTCATATTTATGAAGGTATGTCCTTCATAACCTTCGTCCGAAGATCATTATATCCTAAGGGAAATAATGCTTCGAAGGACGAAGGACATTAACATTTAACATTTTTCTTGTGTGTTGCCTTGTTCTTAATTCATAGCATTTGAGAGCAAGTCCCCAACAACAAGGCTTCCACTCCAACTCTAACGGTATCATTTACCCTTTGCCGTTACTCCTACAACGCTCATTGGTATGACCCTTCATTCATATTTACTTTACCGATTGGGAGGAAGTGTTAAAGGGCTCACAAGTTCTCTATTTTTGGCGATTAATGCCAAAGGGGGAGAAAGTATTAAGCCCAAAAGCAAAAGAACCGCACCACCGCACCACCATTTCAAAAATTTTACAAATGTTTATTGGTATTTGAGTTAGCCTCAAAATGAATTTTCAATTGGTGTCTTAAAGTAAATTTTCAATTGGTATCTCATTAGTATGAAAATTTTTCAATTGGTTTTTTTATATTCATTTCAAAAAGGGAAAATCATTTCAAAAAACCTCTTGAAAGCTAAGGGGAGAATTCATTCAGGGGGAGCTATTACTTAGTCAAAGGAAAAGCATTTGAAACAGGGGGAGGAATTTCAAATCTAAAAAATGCTCCTTGAAATCGTATTCTTATATTTTTGGCTATTTGCAAAACAATTTGAAAAGACTTTTCTCAAAAGATTTGCAAAAACAATCTGTGTGGTGCAAATGTGGTCCAAAATGTTAAAAATATCAAATCAAACATATATGCTTAGAAATGCTTTCATTTCAAAAATAACTTATGCACATCTATCAAATTGTAAACTAGTTACATTTCAACACTTTGTATCTGCTTTGGTTTGTGTTGGCATCAATCACCAAAAAGGGGGAGATTGAAAGGGAAATAGCCTCAACATTTCCTATAATCGATTTTGGTGTTTGACGACCATCACAAACCTTGTGGACTAACCAGTTTGCCTAGTTAATCATTTCTCAGGTGCATAAGTTCATCTACAACTATTCTAAGTCGATTGTCTGGAATACCGTAGATTATTCCGGACAGGAAAAGCTTTTTGGAAAAACACCTATGCGCGGACCGTCCGGGCCCTTGCGGCCGACCGTCCGCGCCACCAGGGTGACCCTCGGACAGGAACACTGCAAAAACACAAGTTTACACTATGGACCATCCGATGGAGAAGCGAGCACCATCCGAGACCAAGCGCGGACCGTCCGGCCTCATGCGCGGACCGTCCGGCCTCATGCATGGACCGCCCGGTCGTTGAAAAAAACCAGAAAAACCCAAAGGTGACGAGCTCGGTAAAATGTAATTTTAGCGTCCTCGTGGACCGTCCAGGGTGCACGATCGGACCGTCCGCGACTGCTTTATCTGACATCTGACGACGCATTAAATGCTCCATAGCCATTACTGCTGACCATTGCGATTTTAGTCATTGATGTGCAGGGGCAGACCGTCCGGACAAGGGGCATGGACCATCCGCGGTCGGCAGGAATGGAGCAATGGCTAGGAAGTGGTTGGAGGCTATAAATACAACCTCAACCACCTCCATTCACTTCACCCAAGCATTCTACTCCTTCATATTCAATACAAGAGCTAGCAATCCACTCCAAGACACACTCAAAGCTTTCAACCTCTCAAAGTTTCACAATTTAGACAAGTTATCATTAGTGACTTGAGAGAGTGTGACCAGTGTGTTATTTGTCGCTCTTGTTGCTTGGTTTTCGCAATCGTGCTTTCTTCATCTCTTTCTCAACCTTCTAAGTGAATTGTAAAGCAAGCAAGAGGCACCTAATTGTGTGGTGATCCTTGCAGGGTCTTAGTGACCCGTGAGATTAAGAAGAAGCACTCAACCGGTCTGAGTGACCGATTGAGAGAGGGAAGGGTTGAAATAGACCCGGCCTTTGTGGCCTCCTCAACAGGGACTAGGTTCTTTGGAACCGAACCTCGGTAAAACAAATCACCGTGTCTACTCGCTTTGATTCCCGCTTGATTTGTTTGCCCTCTTTCCTCTCTCTAATGTTTCCTTGCTAGTATTGATTTGAGTTTGCTCCCATATGTCTTCCGCATCCTTTGAGCAACTCTTAGCAAGAGAAACATTGTTTCGAACTTGAATTTAATTCTAACGCTAACCCCGGCCTTAGTGTGTGTTTAAGTTCATAAATTTTAGGTTTCGCCTATCCACCCCCCTCTAGGCGACTTTCACCCATCCCTGGAATAACTTTACCTAAATAATATTAATTCACTAAGATGGGCAGTAGATGGAGAACAAGAGACCTCTAGGTATATTAATCTACCATAGAACCTAGAATTCACTTTTGTGTTTGTACTTTTCCACTGAACATGTGTTTACTCTGTTGCATATGATTGGTGTACTGTTCCTTTGTCATTTCCCAAGTGTGTTGAATGAACGATTGTTTTGCGTAGACAATGAGCAGTCTAAGGTTTCCGAGTATGTTGCAGGAGACTTTCCTATGCAGCAACCTGGTGAAGGCAAGTGTCCTCTAACCCATTATGTCCTACTTACTTTATAATTCATTGTCCCCCATACCATGAACAACCTAAGGATTGACTAGTATTTTGTTATCCTGTCCTTGTTTATCCTTTGGGAATTGGTTACTATGTTTAGTATCATGCTATTGCTTACTTTAATCAAGGAACATGATGAGAACATTTATGATACGATGATGATATATTGATTATGATGATGTACATGTGATATGTTAGGGGGCTCAGGCTGTTTCCCGAGTATCTCTCCGTAAGGACCTGTTTGCTGGATGACCAACCAGGAAAACAATACAACCATGAGGGTGGAATGGGATGCCCTTAGCTGATTAATTAGAGGAACTTGGGGTGTAGTTGGCTTCATTGTTGTGCCGTCAATGGGGGACGGGGCATAGTGCTTGCTCTGCTAAGGGTGGGTGCCGAGGTTCTTTTGATTTGGTTTTGTTAGTCACCTACCTTAGGGAGGAGTACTATGTTTGTACGATTAGCGAAACCTAACGGGCGACTACACACTAGGGGAATCTTTGTAAGGGCTACATAGTGTATTCCTAGCCATTCACCTCGGCATTGAAGATCGGGTCTATACAACCTAGGCTGGGAAGGGATCACGACTTGTGGGTAAAGTGTGCAACCTTTGCATAGTGTTAGAAACTGGTATATCAGTCGTGCTCGTGGTTATGAGCATCCTTAGGAGCTCTTTTGATTAGAGTTAATCTGGTTAACTTTTATGATGATGCTTAATGATGATGACTACCTTTATGGTATTTCCTCTTGGAGGGAGTGTCAATTGGGTAATAACTTGAGATTATTGATAAAACTTGGCTTTCTACTAGTAATAAATATATGATCAACTAAAAGCAACTGCTTTAAGCTTAACTCCACATACAGTTAGTCCACTTTAGCCAAACGGGACATTTGCTGAGTACGTTGATGTGTACTCACCCTTGCTTTAAAACACCTAAACCCTAGGTTGTCCCCATTGCAACCAATGCTCAAGAAAAGATGAAGGCAACATGGAGGAGTTTCAGGACTTCGACGAGTTTTAGGATAGTTTAGTGGCAAACCCCCAGTCGGCTGCTTGTGAAGGCCTTATGGTACTATGTTTCGTATTTGCACTTTGATTATGATTATGACTTAAGTTGATGACTCTGTGGATGTCTTGGACATCTTGATGTAATAAAGTACTATTTCCGCTATTAATTTGAGCAATGTGTGATGATGCCCAATTTTGTAATTGATGTGTATGTGAATTTCTGATCCTGACACGTACATGGTTCACATTCAGTTTGCCTTCCAAAACCGAGTGTGACAGATAACAACCTACAACTTATCAAACTCTTTGTAGTAGTCTTCATCTGGTTGACATGATTCTGAGCAGGAAATTCAGCAATGGTGAGTACACTTATGGTTGGTACTCAGCAAGTGTGTAGGAAAAATTGCAGTGTAAGGCTTACTAATGAATAGTCTATGGCTGAGCATTCCACATTTTAAATTACTAAGTATACATTTTGGCCAACCAATTTGATATGCGAAATGCTCATCCTCAGACTATTGATTTGTAAGCCTTATACTACACTTCCTACGCACTTGCTCAGTATCAAACATGAGTGTACTCATCTTTGCAATCGTTGCTCAAAATTAGGTCAAACATGATGAGGACATCACTCCTATATATACAATGCACGGACTGGTAACACGATCACATGCACGACAACTTAAACTCTAGGTTCGCTCCAACTTAGTCAATTGTGAGCGTACTTTGGTGTTATAAATGCTTTGATGATTAGGAACCTTAGAGAGGACCAACAAGGACCTGGGAAGGGCTGAGGTGTTAAGGACTAGAAGATAGGACATCCACAACAAGAGGGATTCCATGTGCAACTCGACTTTGATTCCACCTCGGAGCCTAGGACCAACATGCACTAAAATTGATGCCTAGGATGCATACAGACTCAGTTTTGACGTTCTTTATATGGGTGGAAAGCTAAGTGGATAAGCTTTCCACCCTAATTGGTTTCATACCAAAATTCTTTCAGAATCTATGGGAACCACAGAAACAATTTAGTGTCTAGAATCTGTTTTGGTGTTGCGACGATGTCTTTTAGGATGTTGGCCTGTGTATCGTGTTGGAGCCCATTAGGGTCATGCCACACCCAGTTTTAGAAGGCAAACCGAATGTGAACCATGTACGTGCTAGGATCAACCTTCCTCACTCATTTGGGTGAACATCCTCATATCCCCAGTCATATGTTGAGTACAACCACTATCCAACACCCAATGATTTCCTCCCGCCTTGTATTTTACCTACAAAAGGAAATCAATCTCTTTTAGGTACCCAAATTTGTTTGTGTCCTTGGATGTTAGTGACCAAGGTCTTTGGTACCCAAATGGCTTTCTTTTTGGTACCAACAATTGAAGTGCCAACAAACTTAGCATGAACACCTTTTGCATTATGTGAAAGAACATAGCAATGCTCAAAACAAGATGAGGATACATTATTGAATTTGGGACAATTCTTCTTGACATGTCCCTTCTTGTGGCACTTGTGACACACTTTGTCACATTCTTTCAGAAACATGGTCTTTGGCTTAACAAAAGCATTCTTTCCTTTCTTAGGAACATACCCAAGACCCTTAGGATTAAGTGAGCACCATTGGCTTCCCAATATAAAATCCAATTTAGCCTTCCCCACCATAGGCCTTCTCTAAGTCATGAGTTAGAGCATTTACTTTCCTTACCAAGGCTTCATTCTCAACAATAATTTGTGATTCATCACAACCAATATTACCATTCACAAGAGAAATTTTGCATTTACCACAAATAAAACTAGTAGGTTGTGGTTCACTTGTAGAACTATCAAGTAAGTCACAAGTGATTCCAACATCCTCAGTGACCACCACGACTTCATGCACAAGAGATGAGTTTTGAGCCTCCACAAGCTTCTCACAACTCTCTTTTAGATTGTTGTGGGAGGTCTTGAGCTCCTCAAAAGACACTTGAAGGTTTTTGTATAATTCAGAACCTATCATAGACTGGTATGCCTTTTGATCAACGGACTTACCTACTTTGTCGAGGTCCAAGTGTCCGTCAGTTCCCATTGGGGTCTTGGCGGGCTTATCGTCCTTCATCCCAAGCCTTTTGAGTAAGTCTTGAGTGTACTTAGTTTGGGAGATGAACGTTCCTTCCATAAGTTGCTTCACTTGAAATCCAAGAAAGTAGTTCATCTCGCCCATCATCGACATCTCGAATTTCTGCATCATTACCCTGCTAAACTCTTCACAAGACCTTTGATTAGTAGAACCAAATATTATGTCATCGACATATATTTTGCAAACAAACAAATCACCATTGCAAGTCTTAGTAAAAAGAGTAGGATCCGCTTTCCCGACCTTGAAAGCATTAGATATGAGAAAATCTCTAAGGCATTCATACCATGCTCTTGGAGCTTGCTTAAGTCCATAGAGCGCCTTAGAGAGCTTGTAAACATGGTCGGGATACCTGTCATCCTCGAAGCCAGGAGGTTGTTCTACGTACACCTCCTCCTTGATTGGTCTGTTGAGGAATGCGCTCTTCACATCCATTTGAAATAACTTAAAAGAGTGGTGAGCAGCATAGGCTAGTAATATACGAATTGACTCAAGCTTTGCTACAGGAGCAAAAGTCTCCTCAAAATCCAAACCTATGACTTAGGCATAACCTTTTGCCACAAGTCGAGCCTTGTTTCTTGTCACCACTCCATGCTCATCTTGATTGTTGTAGAACATCCACTTGGTTCCCACAACATTTTGCTTCGGGCGTGGCACCAGACTCCACACTTCATTTCTCTTGAAGTTATTGACCTCCTGCATGGCCAATACCTAGTCCGGATCCTGCAAGGATTCTTCTACCATAAAAGGCTCGATAGAAGAAACAAAGGAGTAATGTTCACAAAAATTAGCTAGATGTGAACGAGTGGTTACTCCCTTGCTGATGTCACCCAGAATCTGATCTACTAGATGTTTGCTTTGGATGGTGGCCTAGACTTGAGTTGGAGGTGCTTGTTGTACTTCTTCCTCTTTATCCTTTTCTTCATGTGCTCCCCGTTGATTCATGCCCGCATCTTGAGGTACCTGCTCCTCATCTTGAGTTGGGGGTTGCACCAGTGTTGAGGAAGATGATTGATCCTATTCTTTTTGTTCCTAAGGTCGCACATCACCAATTGCCATAGTTCTCATTGCGTCCGTTGGAACTTTATCTTCATCTATATCATCAAGATCAACTTGCTCTCTTGGAGAGCCATTAGTCTCATTAAATACAACGTCACTAGTGACTTCAACTAAACACAAAGATTTGTTGAAGACCCTATATGCCTTTGTATTTGAATCATAACCTAGTAAAAACCCTTCTACAACTTTGGGAGAAAACTTTGAATGTCTACCTCTTTTAACTAAGATGTAGCATTTGCTTTCAAAGACATGAAAGTATGACACATTGGGTTTGTTACTGGTTAGAAGCTCGTAGGACGTCTTCTTGAGGAGGCGATGAAGATAGAGCCGGTTTATGGCATGACAAGATGTATTTACAGCTTCCGACCAAAACCGCTCAGGCCTCTTGTACTCTCCAAGCATTGTCCTCGTCATGTTGATGAGCGTCCTATTCTTCCTTTCTACTACACCATTTTGTTGTGGCGTGTAGGGAGCGAAGAACTCATGCTTGATGCCTTCCTCCTCAAGATATTCTTCCACTTGAAGGTTCTTGAATTCAGATCCATTGTTGCTCCTGATCTTCTTCACCTTGAGCTCAAACTCATTTTGGGCTCTTTTTAGGAAGCGCTTTAATGTACTTTGGGTTTCTGATTTATCCTACAAAAAGAATACCCAAGTGAAGTGAGAAAAATCATCAACAATTACAAGACCATACTTACTTTTCCCGATGCTAAGATAAGCAACGGGCCCGAAGAGAACCATATGGAGGAGTTCTAGTGGTCTTGACATTGTCATCACGTTCTTGCTTGGATAAGTAGTTCCCACATGCTTCCCTGCCTAGCACGCTATACAAGGTCTGTCTTTCTCAAAATAGACATTGGTTAATCCTAACACATATTCTCCCTTTAGAAGCTTATGAAGATTCTTCATTCCAACAAGTGCTAGACGACGGTTAAACATGCATCTAGATCAGCATTCTCTTAGTGAAATCAACTAAACAAAGCTTGTCATCTAATACACCTTTAAAAGATAATGAACCATCACTTCTTCTAAAGACAGATACATCAATATTTGTAAACAAAAAATTATAGCCAATATGACATAATTGACTTATAGAAAGCAAATTGTAACAAAGCGATTCTACTAAGAATACATTGGAAATTGAATGCTCTGTAGTGATGGCTATTTAACCCAAACCTTTGACCTTCCCATGATTCCCATCTCCAAAGATAATCGTATCTTAGGAATCCTTGTTCTTGACGTAGGAGGTGAACATCTTCTTTCCCCCGTCGTGTGATTTGTGCATCCGCTGTCAATAATCCAGCTTGTGCCCCCAGATTCATAAACCTGCAAGGTGATTTAAGCTTGGGATTTAGGTACCCAACTCTTGTTGGGTCCTACAAGGTTAGTCACATAAGACTTTGGAACCCAGATGCAAATCTTGCCTCCCTTGCACTTAGGCCCCACATTTCTAGCAACAACTTTATCACTTTTACAAACTAGCACATATGAAGCATCATAAGTGTTGGGGGTATGCTTCATTGCCGAAGATCCTATAAGAAGAAACACCTTCGGCAGATCCTCTCAAAAGCAGTGCCGAAGCTATCATCCATAATGCTTCGGCATAGTGACATGTCTCAAGACGAAGGAGTGAACCGACTTAAAGATGAAATGACCAATCGACTCGTGATAGCTTGTATTATGATTGTAAGCATTTGTAAATGGCATAAATGTAATTTCTCATAGGCTACGCCCTGTGCCTATAAATAGATGAACAGTACCCCCGTACTGTTCACGGAATCTTGTAATCACTTGCATGCGACACTCGGATTATTGCCTTCCGCCAAGACGAAGGTATAAATGTGTTTAAATGTTATGTTTTAATATTTAGGTTTATATGATGAAATATATGAATAAGTTTATGTGTTTTGATATATTATTCTTTCATGTTTCATATTTCATATATTTTATCTTCTATTATTTCATAACCCCAATCACGAAGGTATAACCTTCGGGGACTTTTGTTCATGACCTTCGTACGAAGATCATTATACCCTTGAGGAAATAATGATTCAATGGACAAAGGGCATTGCCACTTAACATTTTATGTTGCCTTGTTCTTAATTCAAAGCATTTGAGAACAAGTTCCCAACATTGGCGCCCACCTCCGGTGAACTCACGTCCACTTTTTGAGCTGATGGCTTCATTCAATAACCAAGCTGAAGCTGCTTCGGCTATGAAGCTGGTGCTCCCGATAACAGGTGGTTCATGCTCAGAGCTGGCCAACAAGAAGCAGAAGAAGGAGGCCTAGAGAAGGGTATAGCATGTTGGGGTGTAGGGACCCTTCATCAAGTCAAAATGGTCTCACATCCCAATTACCTTCTCCCAAGAGGACCTTCAGCTCAAGGATTACCCTCACAATGATGCTATGGTCATATCTTGTGTCATCAAGGGATTTCTAGTCCATAATGTTCTGGTCGATACAGGCAGTGCAGCGGATATCATATTTGCTAAGGCCTTCAGACAGATGCAAGAGCTAGAGGATACGATCCATGATGCCACACACCCTCTCTGTGGTTTCAGAGGAAGGCAGATTGTAGCACTTGGCAAGATCACAATGCCAGTGACCTTCGGATTTGTCCACAATACAAGAACTAAACAGGTTGTGTTTGATATTGTTGACATGGAATATCCTTACAATGCAATCATTGGTCGTGGAACACTTAATGCATTCGAAGCAATTCTTCATCCAGCATATTTATGCATGAAGATACCTTTGGATCAAGGGCCCATTGCTATTCATGGAAGTCAGGAAGCTGCCAGAAAGGCTGAAGGAAATTGGACAGACTCAAAAGCAATCCACAATATAGATGGAGCTAAAGCTTGTGAACAGTATAAGTATAGAAGAGAGAAGGCTGCTTCGGCTGATCAGCCGAAGCCCATGCTTCTATGTGAAGATATAGCAGAGCAGAAGGTATTGCTGGGATTCCAATTATCTGAAGAGCAGGAGAAAACCTTGATAAGGTTTTTATTTAACAACAAAGATGTTTTTACATGGTCAGCCAACGATCTCTGTGGTGTCAACAGGGACGTCATTGAACATTCACTCAATGTCGATCCATCCTTCCGACCCAGGAAACAAAAGTTTCAGAAAATGTCTGACGATAAAGCCGAAGGTGCTCGGAACGAAGTAAAAAGACTTCTCAGTGCTGGTGTCATCAGAGAAGTGAAATACCCAGAATGGCTAGCCAACACTGTTATGGTAAAAAAGGCCAATGGTAAATGGAGAATGTGCATTGATTTTACTAATCTGAACAAGGCTTGTCCAAAGGATGAGTTCCCATTACCAAGAATAGATTCTCTAGTAAATGCAGCAGCTTCGTCAGAGCTCATGAGTCTGCTAGATTGTTATTCAGGCTACCACCAAATCTGGATAAAGAAGGAAGATGAACCAAAGACCAGCTTCATAACCCACAGTGGTACATATTGTTATCTTCGAATGCCTGAGGGGCTCAAGAATGCTAGGAGAAGCTTCAGCAGGATGACAGCCAAGGTCCTTCACTCTCAGATAGGTAGAAATGTGCTAACATATGTTGATGACATTATAGTGAAGAGCACAAAGCAAGAAAACCACATTACTGATCTGCAGGAAACATTTGCTAATTTTAGGCAAGCTGGCCTGAAATTAAATCCAGAAAAATGTGTCTTCGGAGTGAAGAAGGGCAAGTTCCTTGGCTGTTTAGTTTCAACGAAGGGGGTCGAAGCCAACCCAAGCAAGATCGAAGCTATCCTTCGAATGGAGCCACCAAGCACAAAGAAGGGGGCCCAACGGTTGACAGGAAGACTGACATCTTTGAATTGATTTATATCTAGATCAGCAGAAAGAAATTTACCATTCTTTGAAGTACTAAAGTCAGCTGAAGTTTTTCAATGGGGCCCAACTCAACAGAAAGCTTTTGAAGCGCTGAAGCAATATCTGATCGATTTAACAACATTAACTCCACCCGTGCTAGGGGCTCCATTGCTATTGTATGTGGCAGCTTCGCACTCTGCAGTGAGTGCGGCACTTGTATAAGAGAAGCTCGAAGGACAAGCTAAAAAGCAAGTCCCAGTATACTTTGTCTCTGAAGTTTTGAGTTTATCAAAGAAAAACTATACAGAATTGGAGAAGGTGTTGTAAGCTGTGTTAATGGCATCCAGGAAGCTTCGACATTATTTTCAAGCAAATCACATAATTGTTCCTTCATCACAACCCCTGAAGGATATCATGAGGAATAGAGAAGCTACTGGAAGGATTGGCAAATGGGTCGCGGAGCTTAATGAATTCACTATTGACTGCGTGCACAGATCTTCAATTCAATATCAAGCGCTAGCAGATTTTATCGCTGATTGGACGCCAGGGGCTCACGAAGAAGGGACAAGCAAAGATGCCGAAGCTTGGACAGTGTTTTGCGATGGTTCTTGGGGAGCCTTCGGTGCAGGAGCAGCTGCGGTCCTAGTGGCACCTTCGAAAGTCAAAACATGTTATGCAGTAAAACTAGATTTTAGTTGCACAAATAATATTGCTGAGTACGAAGCACTTCTATTGGGGCTTTAGAAACTAAGGGCAATGGGAATAAGAAGGGCCATCCTAAAGACTGATTCTCAAGTTATTGCTGGCCATGTGGATAAAAGCAGCAAGGCACGAGATCCGAAGCTTGAAAAATATCTGGATGCAGTTCGAAGGTTGGAAGCTTCCTTCGAAGGTTTTTCCGTCAAGAATATTCCAAGAGATGAAAATGAGCATGCAGATTTGCTAGCCAAATCAGCGGCTCAGGGGCTCCCACTACCCTCCAAAGTATTTTTTGAAACAATAAAAGCACCTTCAGTTGAGCTCATGGAGAGAGCAGTGCTTACTATTTCTCCAGTACATAGTGAAGACTGGAGAACTGAAATAATATCTTTCCTCCAAGGCAATTGTCTTTCAAGTGACGAAGCTTATAACAAGAGAATGGAGGCAAGAACAAGACCATATGTGTTAATAGAAGGGGAATTGTATAAACATGGAGTTTGTTCACCACTCCTTAAGTGTTTATCAAGAACTGAAGGTATGGAATTAATGAAAGAGATACATGCAGGTCTATGTGGATCTCATATTGGATCTAGGCCCTTGTTGGGAAAAGTTTTTTGACAAGGATTTTATTGGCCGAAGGCAGTTTCGGATGCAGCAGAATTAGTCCAAAAATGTGAAGGCTGTCAAAAATGTGTAAGAGACCAGAAGCAACCTTCATCCCTCACTCAATTAATACAGCCCACTTGGCCATTGCAAAGGCGGGGCCTCGATTTGCTAGGCTCACTTCCACCAGCATAAGGAAATCTAAAATATATTGTGGTGGCGGTAGAGTATTTTTCCAAGTGGATTGAGGTGAAGCCTTTAGCCATAATAACTTCGGTCACTGTCCAGAAATTCTTTTGGCAAAATGTTGTTTGTCGCTTCGGAGTATCGAAGGCTATTACTGTAGACAATGGAACACAGTTTGATGCTGAAGCTTTCAAGGAATTCTATGAACAAATTGGCACGAAGATTCATTTTGCATCGGTCAGACATCCGGAGTCAAATGGACTTGTTGAAAGAGCCAATGGCATTATAATGACGGGAATAATAAAGTTAGTCTTCAATCAGCCTAGAGGAAAGTGGCCAGATGAATTGATCAAAGTGGTGTGGAGCCACAACACAACAATATCAAGGTCAACAGGTTTTACACCATTCAAACTATTGTTTGGTGATGAAGCAATCACCCCAGAAGAAGCTAAGGCAGGATCAATAAGAATGGTGGCTTCGGCAGAAGACAAAGCTGATTATTCTGTGGCAAAAGATGCTATAAGAGGGATCAGGCTTTAGGCCGTGGAGAATATCAATAAATACCAAGCCAAAACAATAAAATGGCGTGATAGAAAAGTTCGGCTAAAGAGCATTAAACTAGGACATTTGGTACTTCAGAGAGTGGCCAACCCAGATATAGTAGGCAAGTTACAGCTCAAGTGGGAAGGACCTTTTCTGGTAGTATCTTCGTCAAGACCCAGTTCTTATAGATTGAAGGATATGGACGGCAACGACATTCCTAGATCTTGGAATGCGGATGAGCTTCGGCGATATTATGTCTAGCTTGATGTAATCTTTTTTTTCTATGGTACCCTTTTCCTTTCCAAAGGGGGAGAAAGGTTTTTAATGGGGCCATAGCATGTAATTTCTCTTTTTCTTATTCAGCTCTACGAGAGCAAAATCCCCCAAATATGTGAATGTAAAAACTGAGCATGCACCATCGAGTGCAGGGAAAAAGGAAAAAACAGGGAGAAGCTCGAAAGTCGTCCCTAAGGGGATGCAGAGCATGACGAAGCTACAAAAAGCTGTTTGAAGCGTCCCCAATCCTCTGGGACTCAAATGTGATACAATTACTAGTCCCAGGAGGCTAGTAAACACATTTATACATCAGATAGTTCCAGATCTGCTTAAACGAGACAAACCTATAAAGGTGGCGATCAACTTTAAGAGTTGGTCCACAACTCGGGACATATCATCAGAGTGGGGCTGAAGCAGCCCGATATACGCAGCGAAGTAAATCAGCGGTCCAACAGCCACAAGCAAGGTTGGGAACAGTCGTAACTCTTACCCGATCTCCTTTTTCTGAAAAACAACAAATAATCAAGGGTGAGTACAAACGTACTCAGCAGCCCACCTTCACCCACGGAATGGGGAAATCAGATATAATGCATGGAATATGTGGAGCTCAGGATATTTGCAGAAACAACAATATTTTATGCAGGGTTGTTTTGAAGAACATTTTGTATTTTGCAAAGCGCATCCTCTCCAAAAGGAGCAGGAAGTTTTTCAATATTAGAACAAAATCCCCTGGACTAAACCATCCAGATATCTCAGCAGTTTCCCACTGGTTTTCATTTTTCAACAACAGCCACTGGACTTCCCGTCCACCATAGCTCACGGCTCAACCGCCAGACCTTTTAAAAACCACTTTTCTCAAACGCACCCTTTTTTTTGGAAAAAAAAACACTAATTGCCATACCACACCAGACTCGTCCATTCCTGTGGACACAGACTATTCGAATAGGTTTTCAAACTCTGCGCAGAGGTGTACACTTTACCCACTAGTCCGGCTCTGCGATCTCATGGCCGATGAGATCCGAATCCGAATCTCTTTCTTTCCTCGCACGTCCTAACCTTAACGGTTATACTGGAAGGAGTCAGGCCACCGCCATGTCCAAACCGGACAAAACATTCCCCCTCCTTATCCTCCCGGTGCTCCCCAGCCTTCATAACCCTGGGGTTGGACTGTACGAGTTCAGATTGAGTAACTGCCCACACAGTCTCGAGTGGTTGTACTTATCATGAGTATAGGTAGTGAAAGATGACAAACTGGTCCTTATAAGAGGGGACAATCCTTCTGCTCACGCCTAAACCAGCTGAGCCATCACCTTAGGCCCTCCCCTAAACCAGGGAGTCCTTGATCATCCCTACTCAAAGGTGATAAGGGTGAAAACCCTTCATCATACACATTTTGAAAAGCATTTTCTTTTGAAAACTCACACCTTTCCTCAAATCATTTGTAACAATTATATCAGGGATTGATTGCGGCAAGCGGCTGGGTGGCCATAATAACTTGTCTCAAAATCATATCATGCATAAAATAACAGGCTGAGGGTTGTGGTTGTAAAACATAGGTAATTTATGCATCAAAGGGATCTAGTGACCTTGCCGTGCTTATCCGGCGAAGGGGGAAGGGGAGCTCGCGGAACTGGCTTCTAGCTCCACTGCCTGGCGTAGACTTGCAGATCTGGCCTCCACGAGACGGCCGAACGCTCCGATAACTATGCAACATGAACAAGCAAACATACAAACCAACAAGTATACCAACAAATATTTAGTATAGTGGTCAGAATAGCGATATATGGATGGGTAGAGTCTTGAGTAGAATCTGTGTCACGTGGTGTTGAGATACTGTTGGTGGTGGAGCGAAGGTGCTTACCAGGAGGGTGGACTGGAGACGAAGCGACACTATGCGTGTAGCCGGTAGAGCGGAGTAACTGAGTGGGTGGGGTGTTTGCCTTGGCTGAGGGTGTTGAGTGTGTGGAGTGGGAGAGGTGTTGGGGACTTGTTCTCAAATGCTAAGAGTTAAGAACAAGGCAACATAAAAAGTGTTAAGTGTTAAAGTCCTTCGTCCTTCAAAACATTATTCCCCTTCGAGAAATAATGAGTTTCGGACGAAGGTCACAAGAGACATACCTTCGTAAATATAACAAGTAATTACGAAGGATTCATATACAGCATGAAATATAATATAAACATCATCATAGAATCATTTCTATTTTATTAACATGGAAAAATAGAAATGATTTCAAATTACAAATGTACCTTCGGTCCTGAGAGAAGGTAAAAAGTACAAGCGTGACGCAAAAGCAAATGCCAAGTCAGCGTGAACAGTACGGGAGTACTGTTCATCTATTTATAGGCGTGAGACACAGCCCATACAAAATTACATTCATGTCCATTACATTTGCTGATGTCTTATGGAAATCTGTCGAGGCCTAAGTAGTCTTTTCATCTTTAAGTCGGTTCCCCTCTCTGCTATCGCGACGAAGCTTCCCTGCGCACAGCTTCGGCTGTGCACCATCCTTCGCGGAATTTGGTAATCAGCCCGTCCTCCATTTTAATCCCCCTTCGTCTGGTTCAGGCTTCGTCCTGACCGTACTTCATGTTCATAGTTCTGAGTCCGAAGATACCTGTTTACATAATCCACTTGGAAAACATTGTCAAATCATGTTTTTGAGGACCTTCGGAGGACGAAGGCCCCCAACAGTAGCCCCTCGCAATATTAATTTGTTAATGATAAATTCAGATTGCGATATGGACGAAGGCCTTGAGCCGAAGGTCCGAAAAAACACCTTCCCTTTGCTAGAATAGCAACATTCACTGACAAGCGGGGTCTTTCAATTTTCAACGCCCTGGGGGTATAAATAAGATCATACCGCAAACTTATTTGGTACGCACCCTTGCCATTTGCTTCGGCCCACTAAACTTTTAGCTCTTGTGCACTAAGATTTGCTGATCTTTTTGATTTTGAAGCTTCGGCCTTGAAATTAGTTTTTTAGCGTTTCCGAAGATGTCTGAAGGTAAGAAGATCCCTGCTGAGACGAAGCTGAGTCTCGACGAAGAGAAGAACTTGGGGTTCCTTATAGCGATGGCGGAGACCAATACGGAGAAAATCACCAAGGAAATTCTTGAAGGTTTGTCCGAAGATACTGGTGACAGCGACAGTTTTGATGTAGAAAGCGGTGGGGAAGAGTCCGAAGATCGACCATGGCGGCCAAGTCACACGGTTTTCGGGAAAACTACTATTAAGCAGAGTCATATTGATAATATGAGGGGGCGGTATTTTCGAGATATATCTATTGTGAGGGCTGATGCCGGAGAAAAGACTTCTCCCACCCCCGGAGAAGATGAAGTCGTAATCTTCCGAAGCTTTCTCAAGGCTGGGCTTCGATTCCCCCTAAGCAACTTTGTTGTTGAAGTCCTGAAGACATTTCAAGTCTACCTTCATCAAATTACTCCCGAAGCTATCATAAGAATGGGGTTGTTTGTCTGGGCTGCGAGAAGCCAAGGTTTAGAACCAAATGCTAAAAGCTTTTGCAACATTCATGAGTTGTTATATGAGACGAAGCCCTGGGGGAAAGAACAATATCACAACAACTTTGGGTGTTACAGCTTCGGTGCCCGCTCCGGGTCAAGCCGCCCTGTGCCAACCTTTCGGAAGAGGTGGCCCGGAGCCTGGATGACAGAGTGGTTCTATGTAAAGAATGACTTAACAGCGCAAGAAAATGTCAAGAATATCATTATGCGCCCCATCTGGCAACGCTTCGGACTTCGAAGGCCGAAGGTTGAAATGGATGAAGCAGCCGAGGAATGCCAAAGAGCCTTCGGCGTAATCTGCTCTTTCATTGGGACAAGGGACTTGGTCCAGGAGCATATTGCCTTCAGGGTGTGGCCACTTGCAGGAAAGTGGGAAATGCCGAAGGAGACCATCAAAGAGTCCGACGAAGGCGGACTGGTCAGACTGAAATACTCATTCAAATATGCGGATAAGTTTGTTGAACCTGATGATGACTGGTTGAAAAGCATTGAAACATTAAGTGACGAACTGCTTGGGGCATATTCGAAGGCCGAGAATACTGCGTTATCAGCAGCCTTCGGAGGCCGAAAGAAGAAAAGGCTCAACCGGGTATTTGACGCAGTCGGGTTTGTCTACCCTGACTATCACTATCCGGTATTGGGTCGCAAAAGAAAAAATATTTCTCCTGCGACAGAAGCTACCACGAGTGCTACTAGTGAGCCGGCGCCGCAAAGGAAAAAGTTGAAGGTGCTCACCCACCGAGCGCGTTTTATTGAGCCGGCCACAGTGCCAAAATTTATTGGTGAAGTCTCTCTGGCCTCTGAAGCTACAGAACCAACTCCAGTGCCGAAGATAGAAGAGAAAACTGAAGCGCCTTCAGCAGAAAAAGTAGAAAAACCGAAGATTGAAGGGCCAAAAGCATCGGAAATCTTAAGTCCTTCAGCAAATGTCGAAACAATAAAAAACCAAAAGGGCCCATTGGTGACCCCAAAAAGAAAAAGAATGGTGAACGTACTAGATGTCTTGGAGACAATTAAGTCTTCAAGCACAACTCCAAAAAAAACTGTTGAACTTGCAGAAGCGTCTACTGAAGCTTCGAAACAACAAGCTGAAACTGAAGCTGGGCCTTCAGAGCCCACCAAGGAACAATCTTTGGAGACTGAGAAAATATCAGAACTAGCTTTGGTTGAAGAAGTTGACACTGCCGCCCCCGAAGCTCCTTCCAGCACATGCGATTACATCGTGCGACATGCTTCGGGGAAGAAATTATCTGAAGAAGAGACTTATGAAGCGAATCACTATGCTAGAGAGTTAAAGTATCTGAAGGGGGCAGTAGTGTTCAATGGGACAAACGAAGATGACTTCCTATACTGCCTCCCTGATAACAAAGAATTATCTGTCTGCCGGGAGATGTCTAGAAGTATGGGTTTCCCGAAGCTCGAAGCTGGATTATGTGCTATGACGAAGGAAGATCTCACGGACAGTCTTGCGTACAATAGCTTAAAGGTATGGGAATTAGACGCTTGAAAAAATTTTATTACGTAATTCATTCTTTTATTCTTATATGGATTGTTTTTCGTATAGGGTTTAATCCTAAGCAACGCATTAAGAGCCCAAAAGAGTGCCGAAGATGAAAGCTACGAAATTGCGTTCAACAATTTACGTTCAGAAGTTATTAAGCTGAGAAACGAAGCTCTAGAAAAAGACAAAATTCTGCTTACGTTAGTAGACAAGATAAAAAAGGACGAAGCTGCTGCAAAGGTTCAGGCCGAAGCTCACAGACGCGAGATTAAAGATCTTCAGAAGCAACTGGCCCGGGCGAAAGAAGAACGCATACTTGAAGAAACAAGACGGGAATGTAGCGACCAATGGGCTGATCATTTGGAAGCAACCGCGGAAGAGCTTCGGTCTTCTAAGAAAAAATGCTACGAAAAATCCATGGAATGCGTAAAGAAAATTAAAACCAGCTTCGCCAGCGTGGGCGCATTTTCCAGTGAAGAGAATTTCTCAAGAGGCAATCCCGAATGTCCACTGGAATGGATCAGTCACGAAGCAGAGGCCTTCGAGGAAATCCTGAGTAGCCGCGGCGACATCTGTGCCTTTTCGGGCGCCAGGGGAGTTGCTACTGTCTTGGAGAAGAAAGGTTGCGGGCATGTAAAATCTTTAGCTCAGTCCGAAGCTGCCTTATCCTCCGAAGACATCAAAGACCCCTCGGCCGAAGCAAGCATGGTTGGTGGTAAATTCTTTACTGATGTCTGGGACAACGGCGGCCGAGAAATGGCGCAAGAAATCATTCAAAGGAGTGAAAAAGGCATCCATGATGCTAGGAAAGTGACAGAAGCTGCCGAAAAAAGTATAGAGCCCGAAGGGCAAATAGGTATTAATTAATTGTTCTTATTGTGTTGTAATTTTTATTTCAAAGTTTGTTCGCGGTTTGTAATAGTAATGCAGAAACATTCTCTTCCCTCAGAACCTGCTGGATCGTCTGGTGACCCTCACACAAAAGGGGATGACGAAATTAAACAAATGGCCGAAGCTATCATGGATAAAGTTGTTGAACAACTTCTAAATGAGGCTGCCAAAGTAGTATTAAGAGAAGACTAGGTGTTATTAGAAAAACATTTGAAGTGTGATCTATGTAACATTTTGTACATTTGAATGTAATATTCAAGTCTCTTTTCATTATTCAACTCTTTACGATGCATGAAATTCTACATACATACCATTTTTGAGCCTTCGGCGAAAAAAACACCTTCCCTTCTTTTCATGCTTCGTGAAGAAGACATTCACCGTTAAAATTATTCTGATGAATCACATCCGCGCTTCGTGAAAACATTCTCCGAAGCTGTACAATTTCGATATTACTCTGATGAAGCTCATCCATGCTTCGTAAAAACATTCTCCGAAGCTGCACTCCGGAGATTATCATTGTATTCCCTCTTGACTTTGCACAATTTGCACTTTCTCAAAGCATCCTTTCGAAGGTTGATACTGTGTCCCCTTCTTTTGCCATATGCAACATGATGTATGATGCTTATGCTATGCAAAATGATGTGATGATGTTATGTTATGCAAATGACGTTTGTTCCGAAGATACACACAAAATATCTTTGTAAGCTCTGCATTCCCTTAGGAACGTCTTTGGAGCTTCTTGGCCTTTTACTTAGGCGGTATCAGCGTTGACTTTTCGCTGTAAGCTCTGCATTCCCTTAGGAACGTCTTTGGAGCTTCTTCGCCTTTTACTTTAGGCGGTATCAGCGTTGACTTTTCGCTGTATGCTCTGCATTCCCTTAGGAACGTCTTTGGAGCAAAAAACTTACACTGCGCTCCCTTTGGAACGGCTTTTTGTAACTTCGGCAACTTACTCTGCGTTCCTTAGAACGACTTTTTGTTGCTTCGAAGGATTTTTAATAATTCGAAGGTCCTCCTTGTTACCGCAAATTTTTAAGCTTCAGCAACTTAAGCCTGTGGAGAAGATAGGTTTTCCTGATAACCAACCACGAAACTATTACATGAAAACTGAAATGTTCTTTATTACACAGAAAATAGAGCTAAACAGAAAAGACTGCTATCAAAGTAGGATATTTGTCAATAAATGTGCTTCGACTCTGGCACAGTACTATTGACTGTGCGAGCTTCAGATTGCTCTCTGAGATCCCTTTGGTGCGGAACATATTGGCTCCCTTCTGGCTGTTGGCCTTGTTGCAGCGGAGGTGGGGGCGGGGGCTGTTGCCATGAAGCTTGAGGTTGACTTGCCGAAGCTACGGAAACTGCAGGGTGGTTGCCCACGTATTCCGGGATGTAAGGCTGATGGTACGAAGCAGTATGCATGACCTGCTTCGGCTGGCCCTGTTGCGCTGCGGCTTCTGCTAGCTCCTTTTGTTTCTGGATGGTAACATGGCACATCCTGGTGGTATGGCCCTTGTTTTCACCACAGAATAAGCAAAATACCCTCCTTGGTTGATCTCCAAATCTTCCGCCGAAACCCCTGGCGCCTCTGCCTCTTGGAGCTGGTGGCCGGAAGAAAGTTTGCTGTTGCCCCGAAGCCTGTGAGGAGCTCTGCGGTCTGTTCTGCTGACTCCCCTTATCATCATTTTGAGTGGAGTTGTGAATGGACCTGACATGCCTCGGATAGAATCTTCCTCCGAAGCCCCTGGTCATTTCAGAAAATCTGAAGGCCTCCTCCCTTCTTTGGTGAAAGTCATTATCGGCACGAATGTACTCGTCCATCTTTTGGAGCAGCTTCTCCAGAGTCTGAGGAGGCTTCCTAGCAAAGTATTGAGCTGCAGGTCCAGGACGAAGCCCCTTGATCATGGCTTCGATGACGATTTCATTGGGCACCGTTGGAGCCTGCGCCCTCAAACGCAAGAACCTTCTGACATACGCCTGAAGGTATTCTTCATGATCCTGAGTGCACTGGAACAAGGCTTGAGCAGTGACCGGCTTCGTCTGAAACCCTTGAAAGCTGGTTAACAGCATATCCTTCAGTTTCTGCCATGAAGTGATCGTTCCTGGTCGAAGGGAGGAATACCAGGTCTGAGCAACACTCCTGACAGCCATAACGAAAGACTTTGCCATGACTGCAGCATTGCCACCATACGAAGACACTGTTGCTTCGTAGCTCATCAGGAACTGCTTCGGGTCTGAGTGACCGTCGAACATGGGAAGCTGGGGTGGCTTATAGGACGGAGGCCAGGGTGTAGCCTGCAGCTCAGCGGACAGAGGAGAGGCATCATCGAAAACAAAATTTCCATGATGGAAATTGTCATACCAGTCATCTTCGTTGAAGAAGCCCTCCTGATGAAGGTCTTTTTGTTGAGGCCTTCGGTTCTGCTCGTCGTGGGTAAGATGACGAACTTCTTCAGAAGCTTCGTCTATCTGCCTTTGCAGCTCAGCTAGCCTAGCCATCTTTTCCTTTTTCCTCTGCACCTGTTGATGAAGCATCTCCATATCCCTGATCTCTTGGTCTAGTTCATCCTCCTGAAGCGTCGGGCTGACGGCCTTCCTCTTTTGGCTTCGGGCCTCCCGAAGAGAGACGGTCTCCTGGCTGGGGTCCAGCGGTTGCAGTGCTGCAGCCCCAGTCGCTGAAGCTTTCTTCGGCGCCATAGCGAGGGTCTATAGCTTCCGAAGGTGTTCAAAAAACTCGAAGTGGAAGTGAGTTCACCGGAGGTGGGCGCCAATGTTGGGGACTTGTTCTCAAATGCTAAGAGTTAAGAACAAGGCAACATAAAAAGTGTTAAGTGTTAAAGTCCTTCGTCCTTCAAAACATTATTCCCCTTCGAGAAATAATGAGTTTCGGACGAAGGTCACAAGAGACATACCTTCGTAAATATAACAAGTAATTACGAAGGATTCATATACAGCATGAAATATAATATAAACATCATCATAGAATCATTTCTATTTTATTAACATGGAAAAATAGAAATGATTTCAAATTACAAATGTACCTTCGGTCCTGAGAGAAGGTAAAAAGTACAAGCGTGACGCAAAAGCAAATGCCAAGTCAGCGTGAACAGTACGGGAGTACTGTTCATCTATTTATAGGCGTGAGACACAGCCCATACAAAATTACATTCATGTCCATTACATTTGCTGATGTCTTATGGAAATCTGTCGAGGCCTAAGTAGTCTTTTCATCTTTAAGTCGGTTCCCCTCTCTGCTATCGCGACGAAGCTTCCCTGCGCACAGCTTCGGCTGTGCACCATCCTTCGCGGAATTTGGTAATCAGCCCGTCCTCCATTTTAATCCCCCTTCGTCTGGTTCAGGCTTCGTCCTGACCGTACTTCATGTTCATAGTTCTGAGTCCGAAGATACCTGTTTACATAATCCACTTGGAAAACATTGTCAAATCATGTTTTTGAGGACCTTCGGAGGACGAAGGCCCCCAACAAGAGGGTAGCTGGGTGTATTTATAGCTGGGTGTATGTGGTGTAGCACAGTGAAGTTCACTGTTGGTGAGAATAGTGACGAATGAATCGTCTGACTTGGTATGAACAGGAGAGTTATAAGCAGAATAGGGGACAAGAGTATTTTGGGATTTTTCTGGAACATGAACCATGCTTAAGAGATGGCATGGTTGGATAGGGAATAGTTTGATAAGAATTTAGAAACGAGAATTATTGGAATCTGAGTTTGGAAGCCTGGTTCGAAGGAATCTCAAAGTTAAGCGTGCTCAACTTGGAGAAACCTGGGATGGGTGACCAGATGGGAAGTTCCCTACTGGAATGAAAATCACAGTCACCGGAGTTCGTATGACTGGAATATGGGTCTGGCTGGTCTTAGGTGGACTGGACAGCATGATGGATGAGTAGTTGAAATTTGGGGTGATCGGATGATCGATGAATAGTAACGGTGAATAGTAACGGTAAATAGTAACGATAAAAAGTAACGGTAAATAGTAATGGTAAAAAGTAACGGTAAAAGTAATGGTAAATAGTAACGGTAATAGTAACAGTAAATAGTAACGGTAAAAAGTAACGGTAAATAGTAACGGTAAAAAGTAACTGTAAATAGTAACGGTAAATAGTAATGGTAAATAGTAACGGTAAAAAGTAACGGTAAAAAGTAACGGTAAATAGTAACGGTAAAAAGTACGGTAAAAAGTAACGGTAAATAGTGACGGTAAATAGTGATGGTAAATAGTGACGATGAACGATGAATAGGAACTATGAACGAACGATGAACGATCGAATGATCGAACGATCGGAATTTTGGCAACATAATGGCAGGAAAAGGATTATTTGGACGAATGAACGGACGAACGATCGAACGATCGGACGAACGGACGAACGAACCATGAACGATCGGACGAACGATCAAACGATCGGACGAACGAACGATCGGAATTTCGGCAGCATAACGACAGGAAAAAGATTATTTGGATGAACGAACGGACGAACGATCGAACAATCGGACGAACGGACGAACGAACCATGAACGATCAGACGAACGATCGAACGATCGGACGAACGAACGAACAAACTAAGAACAGGGGGACGAACGATCGAAGAACGACCGAACGATCCTTGTGCTAGTGCGTGCTTGTGTGGAACATGGAGTGGGTGTGTGTGGGAGGGAAGAGAGTTGCCATGAAATGGCTTGGGGTGGGATGAGAGGAGGCTCTTGCCCCTCTATTTATAGCCATGGTGGGGGGATTAGGGGGTGGGATGAG
Source organism: Zea luxurians (assembly GCA_029449295.1). Taxonomy (NCBI): domain Eukaryota; kingdom Viridiplantae; phylum Streptophyta; class Magnoliopsida; order Poales; family Poaceae; genus Zea; species Zea luxurians. The sequence continues at coordinate 211,735 of JAOPSE010000449.1, read as the reverse complement.
AGGATTAGTGGGAGGATGAGAGGATTAGTGGGAGATTAGCATGTATTTGTCTTGTATAAGTGAGATTAGCTTGTAGAGCTCACCGTATGACACTGGAGGCATACGTATACGTATGGGCATGAGGAAAGTTATGAAGAAAATATTTGTAGGGACTTTAAAAATGATTCTGAAGGTATTTCTCAAGAGGAAAATATCTGGAGATATATCAGTGGAATATTTGGGCAGTATTTCTAGAAAGAACTTGATGGGGATCACTAAGGAAATATCTGGGCAGTATTTCTGGAAAGAATTTGAGGGGGATCACTCGGAAAATATTTGTTGGATATTTTGAGGAGGATTTTGGAGAGAATATAGACCACTATACTTTATTTGTTGATATCAACTCGCAAACAAACATTTTGAAATGAAATTTGAAATTCATTTTGAATTTAGAGCAAGTTTGAGAAAATTCCAAGATTTGAATTTTTGGGATGCTACAAATCTACCCCACTTAAAAGGAATCTCGTCCTCGAGATTCGGCTTAGAAGGGTTATGGGTATAGCTTTACTTCAGCTACGTATCTTCACTTTGCAACTCTTCGAGGAGATGGAACTTCAACAAAATCTGGCCTTGGAGCATCTGGTTGCCGATTGCAAACGCTGATTCTGGCTACTCAAGGTCATCTTTAGGCTTCTAGCTTTCGCTTGGCAACTAGCTTATTGAAGAAGCTTCGATGCCAACACGCAAACCTTCCTCTTGCAAACTCCCACATGGATTCCTTTCTTGATTGGTCTTCTGGTGCTTCATCAACAAAACTTGGGTGACCACTTCTCATCCAGAAACTTATATGCTTCGATGATCTGGTCTTCCACAAGCTTGCTACAGGCCTTCTTCTTTTTCTCCATAGCAGGAACCTTATTACGGGAACACTACCCCACTTAAAAAGAATGAGGGTAGATCTCTTGAATCTCGGGGATTTGAACTCCTTGAAGTACCTCATAACAAGGGTGTTACGGGGCCTTCTTCTGCTGTTGCTGCTTGAACAGGCTGCGGAGAAATGACTGACACAGGGTTGATTCTGGGACAACCTTCTTCTCATCTTTTCTTCACTATCTTCTTTTCTCTTCTCACTTCTCACTTTTCACTGCCTCCTTCTTTCTCTTTGCTCTTCCCACTCGAGGATTCTATCGATGAGTATTACCATCATACAGAGGAGGAAACCAAAGACTATGAACCATGTACAACAGTCTTCAACCCAAGAATCACCAAGCATTGTGATCTTAGGGGCGAGGGAGTGGAAAATGGAGTTGCTTGCGATTTGGCAGAGGGGATTTATCTGGAGTGTGCTTTGAGCGAGTTGGGAGTTGAGGGAGCTGGTGGGGGGGTTTTATAGGCGAGTGGGGTGCTCGGTTGTGGAGTGGTGGTGATGGAGCAGGTGACACAGGACAGTAGGTACAATGGAGGGGGGGATAGTGTTGCTGGTGGTGATGGTGGCGGTGGGTGCGCTGCAAAGGGGGGTGGGTGGCGGTAGTGCGCTGCAAAGGGGGTGTGGGGCGGTGGTAGTGCGCATGGAGGCGCACGCGTGCGGGGGGCACGGGTGGGTGGTGGGGTCAATGACCCTGATGTTTGTGGTCTCTGGTTCCAAGAATCTTTGCCTCTCTGTATGGTAATAACTCCTTCTGTCCTCTTTCCTACTTACTTTGACTCAGGGGCAGTGCTTTGATTCTCACGGTCGGCCTTTTGACTGAGCAGCTGGACTGGTTCCTTCTGTAGCTTATTCCAGGCTTCAAGGGTAAGCTTCCCGGTATCTTCTTGGGTAAGGCACTTTTCTCTTAAGATGGGTTAAGATGAGAATGGGAGCATAAGGTGAGGATTAGCTCTAATTTGTGATCTATGTTTTTAGGGAAAACCTTTCTTAAAAAGAAAGAAAACACATAAGTTCAGCAATGATAAGCACAAACAAATCAAATATTTTGAATAGGGGAAGAATAGAGTTTTTCCAAAGCACGAACTACTCAGATTCGGGGGCTAAGCATAACTACTATTGCTTGGCTCCTGAATTGAGAACTATGCTAAATGCAACTTATGAGCGCTAACGTTAAAGCATCACATGTGCACCCAAAAGGGAGGAAAACATCAAGCGAAATTCATTTTGAAATGCCCTAGGGGGCAACACAATTAGAGTTTTTCAAAACACGAGTCTACACGATTACCTCTCATACATGCAGGGTTCTAGCCAAAGTGAAGAAAAACTTCACTACCCAATGCATGCAGAGGACTGGGCATACTAACTCAGATCTGACAGCTTCTCTTCTGGCAAGGCTGGCGCACAACTTCAATCTGAGACATCTCCTGGATGGGTCAACAGGGAGCTGATGTTGATGACTTCTTCTGGCGGCGACTGAGATGGTAAGACGGGGTCGAACTCTTCTTCAAGCGGGACAGGCTCTTGTAGTTCCTCAGAGGGCGGCGGTGCTGGCGGGGTGCTTGCAGCTTCTTCCTTGACTTCAAGGGATGGTGCTGGAATCTTCTTCATGGTGAGGGGCTCAAACAACTTCGGTGGGGGACCTTGGGAGGATTCAGGGTGCTCTTGCTTATCCATAGCCTGAGGGGAGACTGGAATTCCTTCCAAGACTATGGCTCCTTCCGGGAGTTCCCAAGCCTTCTTTTCTCCTCTGATAGAGACTGGGTGACCTTCGAGAATCTGGGGATCTTCAGCTTTGATGGGTTGAACAGGGTTGGATGAAGCGGGCTCTTGGATTCGTAGGGCTCTACGTTGGTTATGGGTTACCAAGTAGGCCTCCATCAACTTCTGGACATGCTCATCCTTGGCTTGCTTCAGGGCTTCAACAGCAATGGCTTCACGACTTTCCAAGGCAGCTACACGGGCTTGAGCTGAGGTGAGATCCACATGGAGCTGACGGTTGCGCTTCTCTGCATCTTCTGCTCGGGCAATCATCTGACGGTGGTGCCGAGCCAAGAAATCATACTGGGCATCTAGGGTGAGCAGGTATGCGGTGAGGTACACGACTGAGGGGTCGTCCTCAAGCAGCTGCTGCCCTTCCAATGCACGCAATCTGGCCATCCAAACGGGATGGTTTCTCTGAAAGGGCGGAAAAAATCTGAGCGGGGTGTCGGCCACTTCTTCTTCATACAGTTGACACAGGGTCCTCAATGCCTTACGAGCGACGACTTGTCTTTGAATCTGTGCCCTGCAGCAGTGACACTCCATTCCACATGGTGCGGACTGGATCCAATGTACACAGTCACGACACATTTCTCTGTGCCATGCTCGATGAATTCACGACCATCATACTCTGGCTGGCTCCTGATTCTGAGGCAGACTGTGCAAGCTTTCAACAACTTGGGGAAACCATCTTCATTCTGGCAAAAGCTGGTTTGGCAGCGAACCTCCATCTGACTTCTGAGAGAAGGAAAGGGGGAAAGCATTTTTGAAATGAAGGGATGAGAGCAATAATTTTTTTTAAGAAAATAGTTTGGACTCAAAAACTTTTGGATCAGGCTAAGGGTTACGTCCTGCGGCCAACCTAACAGCTCCGATACCACCTGAAGCGTCCCCAATCCTCTGGGACTCAAATGTGATACAATTACTAGTCCCAGAAGGCTAGTAAACACATTTATACATCAGATAGTTCCAGATCTGCTTAAACGAGACAAACCTATAAAGGTGGCGATCAACTTTAAGAGTTGGTCCACAACTCGGGACATATCATCAGAGTGGGGCTGAAGCAGCCCGATATACGCAGCGAAGTAAATCAGCGGTCCAACAGCCACAGGCAAGGTTGGGAACAGTCGTAACTCTTACCCGATCTCCTTTTTCTAAAAAACAACAAATAAGCAAGGGTGAGTACAAACGCACTCAGCAGCCCACCTTCACCCGCGGAATGGGGAAATCAGATATAATGCATGGAATATGTGGAGCTCAGGATATTTGTAGAAACAACAATATTTTATGCAGGGTTGTTTTGAAAAAACATTTTGTATTTTGCAAAGAGCATCCTCTCCAAAAGGAGCAGGAAGTTTTTCAATATTAGAACAAAATCCCCTGGACTAAACCATCCAGATATCTCAGCAGTTTCCCACTGGTTTTCATTTTTCAACAACAGCCACTGGACTTCCCGTCCACCATAGCTCACGGCTCAACCGCCAGACCTTTTAAAAACCACTTTTCTCAAACGCACCCTTTTTTTGGAAAACAAAACACTAATTGCCATACCACACCAGACTCGTCCATTCCTGTGGACACAGACTATTCGAATAGGTTTTCAAACTCTGCGCAGAGGTGTACACTTTACCCACTAGTCCGGCTCTGCGATCTCATGGCCGATGAGATCCGAATCCGAATCTCTTTCTTTCCTCGCACGTCCTAACCTTAACGGTTATACCGGAAGGAGTCAGGCCACCGCCATGTCCAAACCGGACAAAACATTCCCCCTCCTTATCCTCCCGGTGCTCCCCAGCCTTCATAACCCTGGGGTTGGACTGTACGAGATCAGATTGAGTGACTGCCCACACAGTCTCGAGTGGTTGTACTTATCATGAGTACAGGTAGTGAAAGATAACAAACCGGTCCTTATAAGAGGGGACAATCCTTCTGCTCACGCCTAAACTAGTTGAGCCATCACCTTAGGCCCTCCCCTAAACCAGGGAGTCCTTGATCATCCCTACTCAAAGGTGATAAGGGTGAAAACCCTTCATCATACACATTTTGAAAAGCATTTTCTTTTGAAAACTCACACCTTTCCTCAAATCATTTGTAACAATTATATCAGGGATTGATTGCGGCAAGCGGCTGTGTGGCCATAATAACTTGTCTCAAAATCATATCATGCATAAAATAACAGGCTGAGGGTTGTGGTTGTAAAACATAGGTAATATATGCATCAAAGGGATCCAGTGAGCTTGCCGTGATTATCCGGCGAAGGGGGAAGGGGAGCTCGCGGAACTGGCTTCTAGCTCCACTGCCTGGCATAGACTTGCAGATCTGGCCTCCACGAGACGGCACGAACGCTCCGATAACTATGCAACATGAACAAGCAAACATACAAACCAACAAGTATACCAACAAATATTTAGTATAGTGGTCAGAATAGCGATATATGGATTGGTAGAGTCTTGAGTAGAATCTGTGTCACGTGGTGTTGAGATACTGTTGGTGGTGGAGCGAAGGTGCTTACCAGGAGGGTGGACTGGAGACGAAGCGACACTATGCGTGTAGCCGGTAGAGCGGAGTAACTGAGTGGGTGGGGTGTTTGCCTTGGCTGAGGGTGTTGAGTGTGTGGAGTGGGAGAGGGTAGCTGGGTGTATTTATAGCTGGGTGTATGTGGTGTAGCACAGTGAAGTTCACTGTTGGTGAGAATAGTGACGAATGAATCGTCTGACTTGGTATGAACAGGAGAGTTATAAGCAGAATAGGGGACAAGAGTATTTTGGGATTTTTCTGGAACATGAACCATGCTTAAGAGATGGCATGGTTGGATAGGGAATAGTTTGATAAGAATTTAGAAACGAGAATTATTGGAATCTGAGTTTGGAAGCCTGGTTCGAAGGAATCTCAAAGTTAAGCGTGCTCAACTTGGAGAAACCTGGGATGGGTGACCAGATGGGAAGTTCCCTACTGGAATGAAAATCACAGTCACCGGAGTTTGTATGACTGGAATATGGGTCTGGCTGGTCTTAGGTGGACTGGACAGCATGATGGATGAGTAGTTGAAATTTGGGGTGATCGGATGATCGATGAATAGTAACGGTGATTAGTAACAGTAAATAGTAACGGTAAAAAGTAACGGTGAAAAGTAACGGTAAATAGTAACGGTAAAAAGTAACGGTAAATAGTAACGGTAAATAGTAACGATAAATAGTAACAGTAAATAGTAACGGTAAATAGTAACGGTAAAAAGTAACGGTAAAAAGTAACGGTAAATAGTAATGGTAAAAAGTAACTGTAAATAGTTACGGTAAATAGTAACGGTAAAAAGTAACGGTAAATAGTAACGGTAAAAAGTAACGGTAAAAAGTAATGGTAAATAGTAACGGTAAATAGTAACGGTAAATAGTAACGGTAAAAAGTAACGGTAAAAAGTAACAGTAAATAGTGACGGTAAATAGTTATGGTAAATAGTGACGATGAACGATGAATAGGAACTATGAACGAACGATGAACGATCGAATGATCGAACGATCGGAATTTTGGCAGCATAACGGCAGGAAAAGGATTATTTGGACGAATGAACGGACGAACGATCGAACGATCGGACGAACGGACGAACGAACCATGAACGATTGGACGAATGATCAAACGATCGGACGAACGAACGATCGGAATTTCGGCAGCATAACGACAGGAAAAAGATTATTTGGATGAACGAACGGACGAACGATCGAACAATCGGACGAACGAACGAATGAACCATGAACGATCGGATGAACGATCGAACGATCGGAAGAACGAACGAACAAACTAAGAACAGGGGGACGAACGATCGAAGAACGACCGAACGATCCTTGTGCTAGTGCGTGCTTGTGTGGAACATGGAGTGGGTGTGTATGGGGGGGAAGAGAGTTGCCATGAAATGGCTTGGGGTGGGATGAGAGGAGGCCCTTGCCCCTCTATTTATAGCCATGGTGGGGGGATTAGGGGGTGGGATGAGAGGATTAGTGGGAGGATGAGAGGATTAGTGGGAGATTAGCATGTATTTGTCTTGTATAAGTGAGATTAGCTTGTAGAGCTCACCGTATGACACTGGAGGCATACGTATACATATGGGCATGAGGAAAGTTATGAAGAAAATATTTGTAGGGACTTTAAAAATGATTCTGAAGGTATTTCTCAAGAGGAAAATATCTGGAGATATATCGGTGGAATATTTGGGCAGTATTTCTGGAAAGAACTTGAAGGGGATCACTAAGGAAATATCTGGGCAGTATTTCTGGAAAGAATTTGAGGGGGATCACTCGGAAAATATTTGTAGGATATTTTGAGGAGGATTTTGGAGAGAATATAGACCACTATACTTTATTTGTTGATATCAACTCGCAAACAAACATTTTGAAATGAAATTTGAAATTCATTTTGAATTTAGAGCAAGTTTGAGAAAATTCCAAGATTTGAGTTTTTGGGATGCTACACCGTTCCTAAGGGAGCGCAGCGTAAGTTTTCTGCTTAAAAGTCGTTCCCAAGGGAATGCAGAGCTTACAGCGAAAAGTCAACGCTGATACCGCCGAAATATAAGGCGAAGCGCGAAAAGTCAACGCGATACCGCCGAAATAGAAGGCAAAGAAGTTCAAAAGATGTTCCTAAGGGGATGCAAAACTTACAGCGAAAAGTCAGCGCTGATACACCGAAAAATAAGCGGTGAACCCGAAAAATAAACGGCAAAGAGACTTCGGTCGTTCCCAAGGGAATGAAGGCTATGGTTGTGGCTTCGTATGCGTGTGTTTGGACATTCATTTGCACGACACATTACATCATACATTTGCATTCATAAACATTCATCTAGACATACATAGGATCATCATCATCATAACACAGCGGGTGCTTCGGCTCTAAAGATAAAGCTTCGGAAAACAGAAAAAGAAGCAGTTTCATGCTTCGTTGTGTACGAAAAGAAGGGAAGCTGTTTTTCTCCTTTGGCTCAAAAAATGCTAGTTTCGTCCACAGCAAAGCAGTTCAATACATGCACAAAAAGGTAAAGATATATTACAAAGTATGCACAAATTTACAGAATTAGTATCTGATTCTTAAATTACAAAGATTTTTTACAATGATATTACAAGATTTTTCTCTATAATTTTTCTAGCAACATCTTTAGCTTTGACATCATTCATCTTCGGATCATCTGAGCTTCGGATCACCTGTCAAGCTTCGGCTCAATTTTCTTCAGCATCATCATCCTGTACATATTAAAACGGTATGAGAGAAGTGCAGACTTCAAGGAGAAGGTAAAATAACAGGCATAAATTTTTTACCGGCTTAAGGTGGCTTCGAGCTTCGTCGCCAGCCATTTTTTGCCCGTCTTTTACCCAAATTTGAGTTATGAATCTGTTCCCTATACTCCAAGCTAGGCTAGGGATATCAATTAAATCTGTCAGAGATAAGCTAAAATTTGGTCTGTTGACAATTTTTCCATGTTCACAGCCAGATTTTATAAAGGCAACAGCGATGCCCCGAGAAGCTAGCAGAGCGCAGAAATCGGCGTGTCCACCTATAACTTCATCAAGTGCGTCAACTTCGCCCTCAATATGTTCGAAGGTTTCTGGCAGGTTCTCAACCGAAGGACTGAATTTCTCAGCAACGGCTCTAACCAAGTTGAAAACTTGTTTTAGCCGCTGCAGGCACCTGTTGCTGAAGTCCACGCATTTTTCTTGAAGTTCTTTCAGTGATTTCCACAAATTTGAATTTTTCTCAGCTTCAGCTTCGATTTTGGCTTTGAAATTTTTCTTTTCCGTGGAAAGTTCAATATTCAATCTAGCAATTTCGGCCTGGGCTTCTACCAATGAACCTTCCACGGTTCGAAGTACGAAATCTTTCTTTTCCAGAGTAGCCTCATGGTCTTTTATCTTCTTCTCCAGGCCCTCAATTATAACTTCGTTCTTTTTGTCCTCGAGGTCTTGTTGCATCCTCAGGACTTTGCTTAGCAGTAAGCTCTGATAACATAAGCTTCATCAAAAAACAATCTTCATATTAAAAATAATGAAAAGTTAAGAATTTTAACTTAAAGTTAGCATAAAATAGGCTACCGGCGATATGTTGCCGCCGGTACCTGCTGAGGTCTGCTTCAACCTTCGGGAGGCCAACACTCTTTGATATAGTGCCGACAATCTTCACCCCAGTGTGGTCCCGAAGGCATCCTAAGCTTTCTTCGTTAACTCCCCCGAAGAGTAGCGCACCTGGTCTGTATCCGCAAGATATAGCGTACTCTTTCAGTTCTTCTTTTTCAGCCTTCGACAATTCTTGCCCAAGTATATCTCGGAAGTTGAAGTCCTCTTCTTCTGAAATATCCTTGGCTTTCTCCTTTCCTTTTCCAGCCACTGTGCCCGGGATCTCTTCAGCGGCTGCAACAGCTTCTTCCGCGTCCGCATCTAGAAGCATTGTATCAATTTTAGAGAGCGTGGCATCTAGATTCACATCTTTAGCGGCTTCAGCTTTGGCACTTTCGGCTTCGACGGGTACAGCTTCGGCAGTAGCAGAGCTCTCAATAGCTGGAATCTTTGATGCTGATGCTAGTGATGGCGTCTGCTCGATAACTTCAATTACATGAATAATTCTTTGTTTTTTTGGCTCATCTGGCTTCTTCGCTGCCGAAGGCTCCTTTTCCTTCTGAAAAAGCTTCGTCAGATGTGGCCCTAGTGGACTTATCTTGACAGGCAAAGATTTAGTCATTACCTTTAAAATTTCTTCTACATCGATAGCAGGAGGTGTTGAAGGAGCTTCATCCTCAATTTCAGCTGTTTTTTGTTTCAGAGCCGAAGCTTTCTTTTTCTTCGAAGCAGTTATCTTCGGTTCAGGGCTTAATTTTCTCTTCTTCAAAGTCTCTTCATCCTTTTTCACCAATTTGGTAGCCTCTTTGTCCAGGACGCTTGCAACTCTCTTTCTTTTCTGTCCTTCGGCACCTTTGTCCAGTCGCTCATAGTCAGGATACTCAAAGTTCAGAGCATCCATCACCCGGTTTAACCTTCGCTTCGGACGAGTGCCGAAGGCTGCAGTCATTAGTTGATCTTCTTTTCTAGAATAATTCCCAAGGATCTCGTTGCACATAACTTCAATTGTGTCTAACCATTCTTGGCAAGGTACTTTGAAATGTTTCTTGAATTTATAATAATAGGGCAACCGAATAAGTTTCTTCTTTTTCTTTTCTCCTTTGAGCTTCGACATGTCCCATTCTTTCAAAGTTGGGAACACTCTAAAAGCCAAGAATTCTTGCACCAGATCCCTAGTACCAATGTGCTCTGCAATAACTCAAAATTCGCCCAGTGCAATTTGGCTTGGACCCTCCGGTCTCATGTCGCACCGGGGCCTAGTCTCTCCGAAGATTAATTCTAATGGGCTTTGAACCAACTCCTCTTACTTCTCATCAACTTTGACATAAAACCATTCAGTCTTCCAGCTAGCTGGCCACTTGGTACGATAGCTGATAACTAGAGACTTCGCATCTTTGCGATAAGAAAAATTGTAGCAGCCGAAGTTTTCGTGCAGTCCATCTTCTCTAGCCTTTGTTTGATAATGAAGCTCATGTGCTCGGCAGAAGCCTTCGGCAAACGGTTCTACCCCCTGGCTTCGGAGGGCCCATATGTAGATGCTAAGCCTAACGATGGTGTTAGGAGTTAGCTGATGAAGATAAATCCCAAACTTCTTCAAAACATCAGCAATCATCTCATTCAAAGGAAATCTTAATCTTGCTTTGAAGAAGCTTTTAAAGACTACCACCTCATCCTTTTCCGGCTTCGGAGTAATTTCCTCTTTGCCAAAGCGAATTAGCTCCTTTTTGGCCTCACTGAAATAGCCTAACTTCATCAATTTAGGCATGTCATCTTCGGTAACGGTGGACCTCCCAAACTCCAGGTGGCTGGGTTTAGATGGCACAACACTATAATCATCTTCAGATTCATCTTCCTCAGCACCAACCTGCTCAGCCTCAGCGGCAGATGCACCTTCGTCAGAGACATCTTCCGACACTACTAGCCCCGACCGTTTCATCACTTCGGAAATCGGAGCGGTCTCAGCAGTTTCAGCTTCTTCACCGTCATGTGTAACCCTAGCAGTGGAACGTACCCTTGCCATTTGATGATGAATTCCTCAAATTGTTGACTTTTTTAATTTTCCCGAAGCTCTTCCTCTTGTGATGAAGCAAAGTCAACAGCGGTGCTTCGGTTGAGTGCGATGAACAAGCTTCGGCTATGGTCAAATTTTTGGCAGCAAAATAGGGCAATAGCAATGAATGATGTGGTAACTTCACACCTACCCATCTGTTTATATAGTGCCGCAGGTGGGGAGGTGAATCGTCAAGTCTTCCGCACCGGACGAACAGTCGCCCGCACGCACTGAGTGGTGGGCCACAGAACTCGAGAAGGTGAATCGCCAGGACGCATTTACCCGCTGCATGGTGGGACCATCTCGTGCTCAAAATTTTGTGATCGTTTCTCGACAACGAGCTCAGGGAAGGTGTTTTTCGGATCTTCGGCTCTCCGAAGCCTAGGAGACTTTTTCACGGATCAAGCTCGTTATGAAAAACGATCTAGCACCGCGAAGGGGCTACTGTTGGGGGTATGCTTCGTCGTCGAAGATCCTATAAGAAGAAACACCTTCGGCAGATCCTCTCAAAAGCAGTGCCGAAGCTATCATCCATAAAGCTTCGGCATAGTGACATGTCTCAAGACGAAGGAGTGAACCGACTTAAAGATGAAATGACCAATCGACCCGTGATAGCTTGTATTATGATTGTAAGCATTTGTAAAGGGCATGAATGTAATTTCTCACAGGCTGCGCCCTATGCCTATAAATAGATGAACAGTACCCCCGTACTGTTCACGGAATCTTGTAATCACTTGCACGGGACACTCGGATTATTGCCTTCCACCAAGAGGAAGGTATAAATGTGATTAAATGTTATGTTTTAAATATTTAGGTTTATATGATGAAATATATGAATAAGTTTATGTGTTTTGGTATATTATTCTTTCATGTTTCATATTTCATATATTTTATCTTCTATTATTTCATAACCCCAATCACGAAGGTATAACCTTCGTGGACTTTTGTTCATGACCTTCGTTCGAAGATCATTATACCCTTGAGGAAATAATGATTCAATGGACGAAGGGCATTAACACTTAACATTTTATGTTGCCTTGTTCTTAATTCAAAGCATTTGAGAACAAGTTCCCAACAATAAGTATGATAAAGCATAGTTGGACCATTAGATGCATTCCTAGGCGCACGAGAAACAACATGATGAACATAACACCTATGTCTATTTCTACCATGGGCATGTGTAGAGCTAAATGATGCAAACATGGCATGAGAGTCAAAAACAGCATCATGACGTGTAGGTAAAACAACATGATCATAACAACTATCATGATGAGCAACACTAGAAGCATTCTTAACATGAGCGTACAAATAAGCATGGTTCTTTTTGTCATGAAGAGAATGAGAACTACTAGCCATAGGTGCCTTCCCTTTCTCCTTGATGAGATTGGAGACCCTTTGGCTTATTAAGTTTTTGGTTCCCTTTTGGAAACCAAGTCCATCCTTAATGGATGGATGTCTACCAATGGTCTAGGCATCCCTGGCAAACTTTATCTTATCATACTCATTCTTGCAAGTTTTAAGTTGAGCATTAAGGTTTGCAATTTCATCATTCAACTTAGAGATAGTGGAAACATGATTATTGTAAGCATAAACATCAAAACCTTTACATATATTGCAAATAGAAACATGTTACACAGATCAACTAGCAATATTTAACTTTTCTATTCTAGCATTTAAATCAGCATTTGATCTCTTAAGACTAGAAATAGACTCATGGTAAAAAGATAATTCAGAAGACAATATTTCATTTTTCTTAGTCTCTAAAGCAAGTGTTTTTTCAACATTAACAAGTTTATCATGTTCTTCATAAAGAATATCTTCTTGTTTTTCTAACAACCTATCCTTCTCATTAAGGGCATCAATTAATTCATTGATTTTATCTACTTTAGATCTATCTAAACCCCTAAAGAGATCACTATAGTCTACATCATCGTCATATTCCTCATCACTAGAAGAAGTGTACATAGGGGTATCTCGTGTATGTACCTCCTTCTCCTTAGCCATGAGGCATATGTGATGCTCGTTGGGGAAGAGGGAGGATTTGTCGAAGGCTGAGGCAGCAAGTCCCTCATCATCGGAGTCGGATGAAGAGTAGTCTGAGTCCCACTCCTGTCGATGTGAGCCTTGCCCTTTGCCTTTTGGTAGTTCTTTTTTCTTCTCCTTCTTCCATTTCTTTTCTTGTCCCTGGTCATTTTCATTATTGGGACATTGTGCAATAAAATGTTCGGACTTATCGCACTTGAAGCAGGAACACTTTTCCCTTGATTTGCTCTTGCTGGGGTAATCCTTGCGTCCCTTCAATGCGGTCTTAAAACGCTTGATCACAAGTGCCATTTCATCCTCATTTAGCCCGACAGTCTCCACTTGTGCCACCTTGTTAGGTAGCGCCTCCTTACTGTTTGTTGCTTTCAAAGCAACGGGTTGCGGCTCGTAGAGAGGAAGCAGTCCATTGGCAATGTCATTAACGTACCTAGCCTCCTTTACCATCATGCGTCCGCTTACGAATTTTTCGAGAATTTCCTTGGGCGTCATCTTGGTATACCTGGGATTCCCACGAATAAGATTTACAATATGAGGATCAATAACGGTAAATGACCTTAGCATGAGTTGAACGACATCATGATCCGTCTATCTTATATTTCCACAGCTTCGGATCTTGTTCACTAGGGTCTTGAGCCTGTTGTAAGTTTTGGTTGGCTCCTCTCCCCTTTTCATGGCAAATCTCCCAAGTTTGCCTTCTACCAATTTCATCTTTGTAATCATGGTGGCGTCATTTCCCTCATGAGAAATTTTGAGGGTGTCCCATATTTGCTTGGCATTGTCCAAGCCGTTGACTTTATTGTACTCATCCCTGCATAGAGATGCTAACAACACAGTAGTAGCCTGGGCATTCTTATGAATTTGCTCGTTAATAAATACAAGATTATCGCTACTATCAAAATGCATTCCATTCCCCACTATTTCTTCAAATGATAGGATGGAGAGAAAATAAATGACTACGCATTTTATGACTCCAAAAAGAGTAGTCGTCTCCATCAAAGTGGGGGTTTACCGAGTGGATTAGACAATAAATGTACATTTGAATTGTACGGAATGCGAGAGTAATCAAATGAATAATTTTGATTAACTGTTTTTATGGACAAGTCTTCATCGTCGTCGTCCCTTGGTGAAGAAGAGGAGGCGTCACTGTTGTAGTAGATGATCTTCTTGATGCGCCTCTTCTTCTTTCCATCTTTCCTTTTGTTATTTGAGCCTGAGTCGGTGGGCTTGTCAGCTTTTGGCTCATTGACATAGAGAGTCTCCTTCTCCTTCTCCTTGTCGTTGATCACCATCCTCTTGCCCTTAGGATCCATCTCTTCGGGTGGCTAGTCCCTTGATGAAGAGAACGACTCCGATACCAATTGAGAGCACCTAGAGGGGGTGAATAGGTGATCCTGTAAAAAATAGCTCAACAAATCAAACTTGGACTAATATTGGATTAGTGAAAGCAAGAACCAAGTTCGAACGAGGAGTATGAGCGGAGTAAACTTCTTCACTTAATTGCTCTTCACTAAGTGAGTATTAAACTTATAGCAATAATGTAAGTGAAGCGAATAGAGAGAAAATCGCAGTAGGATAAAGACAAGTGACACGACGATTTTTATGAGAACTATATGAATTCAATAGGTTTTCGCAATGCACCAATACTTTTAAAACAAGTTACTCATACTAAGTGAAATATGGACAAAAATAGTAAACATTTTAAAAAAATTTGAGAGCATTTCAACTATATTTTGATAACAATTTAACACAATCACAAGCAATATATTTAGTAATTTACATAGGTCTTAGGGAGCAACGCATGAGCGACCCCGACAACCTAAAAATGGCGAGCAACTTGCGGCAATAACCAGGCGTTCTGCACTCGTGGTCTCTTGGTGAGCACGAGCAACACTCGCTAGTGAGTCAGTGACCTCCTGGCGAGCTTATCGCCATCTGCCCACTGTCGCCCATGAGCAGACCCTTTCTACAGCCTCATAACGACCCACCCATGAGCACCACCCGCCCATGAGTCGCGCTCACGTGGAACACCTTGGTCGCCCGTGTGGGAGACAGATATCCCCCGGGTCCATTAGAAGGCGAAAAGGCCTCGCGAAAGGCCCCAGGCCCATTATTTCGCAAGGCCATCCTTTCGTGGACCAGGGGAGGAACTTTCAGCAGAACGGATCAACACAAAGACGGATCAACTCGAGCCCATGCGGTTTGCTAAACTCAAACGCTATCCACAACATTGATCTGACTTTCCCGCGCAGCGCCCTCAGGCGTCAGAGCCGAAGGACTATAAGTCGGCAAGATTATAGGAAGATAAACTCAGTCGGTTCACTATTACTTAGGAACACGTGGTTATCATATCCGCATGTAACGCCCCACGGTCGAATATATAAGGCCTAGGAGGCACCCCTTCAAGAACATCTTACTCATTAGCCATCCACCCGGCTCTCTAACATCTCCTGTACTAGAGAATTCCCTTGTAATCCACCACACATAAGATCCACTCCAGGACGTAGGGTATTACGCATCTCAAAGCGGCCCAAACTTGTACAAGATTGTCCACCATCTCTCGTGCCTCTAGCACGAACCATCGAGCTACAGTCAGCTACACCGTCCTACTCCTAAAAACACCTCGAGGGGCAACCCCCGGGTGTGCGGTCGGACCCAAATCACCGACAGCTGGCGTGCCAGGTAGTGTCGGGGACCATAATTAGGGGTACCCTCAAGACTCCTAATTCTCAGCTGGTAACCCCCATCAGCATAAAGCTGCTAAGGCCTGATGGGTGCGATTAAGTTAGGGATCAGTCCATTCGAGCGAATCGATCACGCCTCGCCCGAGCCTAGCCTCGGACAAGGGCAGCCGACCCCGGAGGATTTCCGTCTCGCCCGAGGCCCCCCTCCGACGGCGGACATATTTCCGGCTCGCCCGAGGCCCTGCCTTCGCTAAGAAGCAACCCTGACTAAATCGCCGCACCGACCGACCAAGTCGCAGGAGCATTTAATGCAAAGGTGACCTGACACCTTTATCTTGACGCGCGCCCCTTGGCAGAGCCGAAGTGACCGCCGTCACTTCACCGCTCCACTGACCGGCCTGACAGAAGGACAGCGCCGCCTGCGCCACTCCGACCGCAGTGCCGCTTGGCAGAGTGAGACTGACAGGCAGTCAGGCCCTGCCAAAGGCACCATAAAAAGCTCCGCCCGACCCAGGGCTCGAACTCGGGCTAAGCCCCGGAAGACGGCGAACTCCGCTCCGCCCGACCCAGGGCTCGGACTCGGGCTAAGCCCCGGAAGACGGCGAACTCCGCTCCGCCTGACCCAGGGCTCGGACTCGGGCTAAGCCCCGGAAGACGGCGAACTCCGCTCCGCCCGACCCAGGGCTCGGACTCGGGCTAAGTCCCGGAAGACGGCGAACTCCGCTCCGCCCGACCCAGGGCTCGGACTCGGGCTAAGTCTCGGAAGACGGCGAACTCCGCTCCGCCCGACCCAGGGCTCGGACTCGGGCTAAGTCCCGGAAGACAGCGAACTCCGCTCCGCCCGACCCAGGGCTCGGACTCGGGCTAAGTCCCGGAAGACGACGAACTCCGCTTCGCCCGACCCCAGGGCTCGGACTCGGGCTCAGCCCCAGAAGACGACAAACTCCGCTCCGCCCGACCCCAGGGCTCGGACTCCGCCCTGGCCTCTGCCGAACGACCTCCGCCTCGCCCGACCCAGGGGCTCGGACTCGGCCTCGGCCATGGAAGACAGACTCGACCTCGGCTTCGGAGGAGCCTCCACGTCGCCCAACCTAGGGCGCAGGCCAGCCACGTCAACAGGAAGCGCCATCATCACCCTACCCCGAGCTGACTCGGGCCGCAGAGAACAAGACCGGTGTCCCATCTAGCTAGCTCCGCTGGATAGGCAATGATGGCGCCCCGCATGCTCTGTGACGACGACGGCTCTCAGCTCTCTTACGGAAGCAGGAGGACGTCAGCAAGGACTCAACTGCCCCGACAGCTGTCCCTCCGCCAGGCTCCGTCGCTCCTCCGATGGCCACGACATCACACCAGCTGGGTGCCAAAATCTCTCCGGTTGCCACATCGGCATGTACTTAGGGCGCTAGCTCTCCCCCGCTAGACACGTAGCACTCTGCTACACCCCCATTGTACACCTGGATCCTCTCCTTACGCCTATAAAAGGAAGGACCAGGGCCCTCTTAGAGAAGGTTGGCCGTGCGGGGACGAGGACGGGACAGACGCTCTCTTGGGGCCGCTCGCTTCCCTCTCCCGCGTGGACGCTTGTAACCCCCTACTGCAAGCGCACCCGACCTGGGCGCGGGACGAACACGAAGGCCGCGGGATTTCCACCTCTCTCACGCCCATCTCCGGCCACCTCACTTCCCCCCTTCGCGCTCGGCCTCGCGTCGACCCATCTGGGCTGGGGCACGCGGCGACATTCACTCGTCGGCTTAGGGACCCCCCGGTCTCGAAACGCCGACAGTTTGCGCGCCAGGTAGGGGCCTACTGCGTGTTGACGAACAGCTTCCCGTCAAGCTCCAGATGGGCAGTCTCCAGCAACCTCTCCAACCCAGGACGGTGCTCCGTTTCAGGAGTCTTGAGTTCATGTCCTTCGACGGCAGCTACGACATGATACTCCTTCCACCGCCGCGCGACGACGACAATGGCGGCCGACGGCCCGCCCGCCGGCGGCGGAATCGACGACGTCTTCCCCGCGTGGTGGAAGAACAACATTCGAGCTCGCCCCATCCTCTCCCCCGCCAACGGAGGAGGAGGCGGGGCAACCAAGGACAAGCGGGAGGCCGCGCCTCGTCGGCTGTCGAGCGAATCGACGTCCCTAGCGCTCCAATGGGGGGCACGTCGGGCGACGACCTCGCGTTTGAGACGAAGGCGAGCGCCGTCTCCCCACAACACGCCAATCCCGAGCAAGCGGACGACACCAGCACGCTCGCGGAAGGCTTGCTGGGCGTCACCCTCGTACCTGAGATGATGGTGCAGTCAGTCCCCGACGCGACTTCATCGCCGTTCGTCAACCAAAAGGTACCGACCGATCCCCATCCTACGTCATTTAGATTCAGCCTCAACCCGCCTAGCGACCTTGCTTTGGCGGGCACTCTCGTAGAGGCGAATTCAAACCCTCTGGGGTTTCACACGCGGTCGCCTTGGGACCGGCTGATGGACGTCTCGACCTATGGGCCCTCTGGGTCCGAGGAAGACGACGACCCCAGCATCTGTTGGGATTTCTCTGGACTTGGCAACCCTAGTGCCATGCGGGACTTCATGACCGCATGTGACTACTGCCTCTCCGACTGTTCCGACGGTAGCCGCAGCCTCGACAATGAGGACTGCGGCCCAAGCCGCGAATGTTTCCACATCGATCTAGGGGGTCCCTCCGAAGGCAATCATCTCGGCATGCCGGAGGATGGTGAACTCCCTAGGCCGGTGCCCCGCGCTGACTTCCTGCGGGAGCTAGCTGTGGTCCCCGTTCCGGCAGGGGGTCGCGACCCACAGCTCGAGCAAGTCCGGGGGGCGCAGGCCAGGCTTGACGAGGGAGCAGGAGCGCTTGAGCCGATCCGCCGGGACGTCGGGCAGGCATGGGCGGGCCAACCCCCGGCCGGAGAGATACGTCACCTGCCCCAGGATCTCCCGCTCTGCGTCGCCAACGACGTCAGGGTCAGGCCGCCACCCGCATCCAGTGGGGTCGGTCAGAACCTGGCTGCAGCAGCGATGCTTCTCCGCGCAATGCCGGAGCCATCAACCACTGAGGGTCAGCGAATCCAAGGAGAGCTCAAGAATCTCCTGGAAGGCGCTGCGGTCCGACGGGTCGAGAGCTCTGCCTCCCGAAGGCAAGGATACCCCTCGGAACCTCATGTCGTGACTTCCCGATTCATGCGGGAAGCCTCGGTCTACACCGGGCGCACGCGCAACACCGCGCCTGTGGCCCCGGGCCACCTCGGCAACAAGCACCATCATCGCGACCGTCGGGCCCACCTCGACGAGGGGGTGCGCCGAGGCTATCACCCCAGGCGTGGGGGACGCTACGACAGTGGGGAGGATCGGAGTCCCTCGCCCGAACCACCCGGTCCGCAGGCCTTCAGCCGGGCCATCCGGCGGGCACCATTCCCGACCCGGTTCCGACCCCCGACTACTATCACAAAGTACTCGGGGGAAACGAGACCGGAATTGTGGCTCGCGGACTACCGCCTGGCCTGCCAGCTGGGTGGAACGGACGACGACAACCTCATCATCCGCAACCTCCCCCTGTTCCTCTCCGACACCGCTCGCGCCTGGTTGGAGCACCTGCCTCCGGGGCAGATCTCCAACTGGGATGACTTGGTCCAAGCCTTCACCGGCAATTTCTAGGGCACATATGTGTGCCCCGGGAATTCCTGGGACCTCCGAAGCTACCGACAGCAGCCGGGAGAGTCTCTCCGGGACTACATCCGGCGATTCTCGAAGCAGCGCACCAAGCTGCCCAACATCACCGACTCGGATGTCATCGGCACGTTCCTTGTCGGCACCATCTGCCGCGACCTGGTGAGCAAGTTGGGTCGCAAGACCCCCACCAGGGCGAGCGAGCTGATGGACATCGCCACCAAGTTCGCCTCTGGCCAGGAGGCGGACGAGGCTATCTTCTGAAAGGACAAGCAGCCCCAGGGCCGCCCACCGGAAGATGCACCCGAGGCGTCTACTCAGCGCGGCGCCAAGAAGAAAGGCAAGAAGAAGTCGCAAGCGAAACGCGACGCCACCGACGCGGACCTTGTCGCCGCCGCCGAGCACAAGAACCCTCGGAAGCCCCCCGGAGGTGCCAACCTCTTCGACAAGATGCTCAAGGAGTCGTGCCCCTATCATCAGGGGCCCGTCAAGCACACCCTTGAGGAGTGCGTCATGCTTCGGCGCCACTTCCACAGGGCCGGGCCACCCGCGGAGGGTGGCAGGGCCCGCGACGACGACAAGAAGGAAGATTACCAAGCAGGAGAGTTCCCCGAGGTCCGCGACTGCTTCATGATCTATGGTGGGCAAGCGGCGAATGCCTCGGCTCGGCACCGCAAGCAAGAGCGCCAAGAGGTCTGCTCGGTCAAGGTGGCGGCGCCGGTCTATCTAGACTGGTCCGACAAGCCCATCACCTTCGACCAAGACGATCACCCCGACCACGTGCCGAGCCCGGGGAAATACCCGCTCGTCGTCGACCCCGTCATCGGCGACGTCAGGCTCACCAAGGTCCTTATGGACGGGGGCAGCAGCCTCAACATCATCTACGCCAAGACCCTCAGGCTCCTGCGCGTCGATCTGTCCTCCGTCCGAGCAGGCACTGCGCCCTTCCACGGGATCATTCCCGGGAAGCGCGTCCAGCCCCTCGGACGACTCGACCTTCCCGTCTGCTTCGAAACGCCCTCCAACTTCCGAAGGGAGACTCTGACGTTCGAGGTGGTCGGGTTCCGAGGAACCTACCACGCGGTACTGGGGAGGCCATGCTACGCGAAGTTCATGGCTATCCCCAACTACACCTACCTGAAGCTCAAGATGTCGGGCCCCAACGGGGTCATCACCGTCGGCCCCACGTACAGACACGCGTTCGAATGCGACGTGGAGTGCGTGGAGTACGCCGAGGCCCTCGCCGAATCTGAGGCCCTCATCGCCGACCTGGAAAGCCTCTCCAAAGAGGTGCCAGACGTGAAGCGTCATGCCGGCAACTTCGAGCCAGTGGAGACGGTTAAGGCCGTCCCCCTCGACCCCAGTGGCGACGCCTCCAAGCAGATCCGGATCGGTTCCGGGCTCGACCCCAAATAGGAAACAGTGCTTGTCGACTTTCTCCGCGCGAACGCCGACGTCTTCGCGTGGAGTCCCTCGGACATGCCCGGCATACCGAGGGATGTCGCCGAGCACTCACTGGATATTCGGGCCGAAGCCCGACCCGTCAAGCAGCCTCTGCGCCGATTCGACGAGGAGAAGCGCAGAGCGATAGACGAGGAGATTCACAAGCTAATGGCAGCCGGGTTCATCAAAGAGGTATTCCATCCCAAATGGCTTGCCAACCCTGTGCTTGTGAGAAAGAAAGGGGGGAAATGGCGGATGTGTGTAGACTACACTGGTCTCAACAAAGCATGTCCGAAGGTTCCCTACCCTCTGCCTCGCATCGATCAAATCGTGGATTCCACTGCTAGGTGCGAAGCCCTGTCTTTCCTCGACGCCTACTCAGGGTATCACCAAATCAGGATGAAAGAGTCCGACCAGCTCGCGACTTCTTTCATCACGCCTTTCGGCATGTACTGCTATGTCACCATGCCGTTCGGTTTGAGGAATGCGGGCGCGACGTACCAGCGGTGCATGAACCATGTGTTCGGCGAACACATCGGTCGCACGGTCGAAGCCTACGTCGATGACATCGTAGTCAAGACGAGGAAAGCTTCCGACCTCATCTCTGACCTTGAAGTGACATTCCAATGTCTCAAGGCGAAAGGCGTCAAGCTCAATCCCGAGAAGTGTGTCTTCGGGGTGCCCCGGGGCATGCTCTTGGGGTTCATCGTCTCCGAGCGGGGCATCGAAGCCAACCCCGAGAAGATCGCAGCCATCACCAGCATGGGTCCCATCAAGGACTTAAAGGGCGTACAGAGGGTCATGGGATGTCTCGCGGCTCTGAGCCGCTTCATCTCACGCCTCAGCGAAAGAGGCCTGCCTCTGTACCGCCTCTTAAGGAAGGCCGAGCGCTTCACTTGGACCCCTGAGGCCGAGGAAGCTCTTGGGAACCTAAAGGCGCTCCTCACAAAGACGCCTATCTTGGTGCCCCCAGCTGACGGAGAAGCTCTCTTGATCTACGTCGCCGCGACCACCCAGGTGGTTAGCGCCGCGATTGTGGTCGAGAGGCAAGAAGAGGGGCATGCATTGCCCGTTCAGAGGCCAGTTTACTTCGTCAGCGAGGTACTGTCCGAAACCAAGATCTGCTACCCACAAGTTCAGAAGCTGTTGTATGCAGTGATCCTGACGCGGCGGAAGTTGCGACACTACTTCGAGTCTCATCCGGTAACTGTGGTGTCATCCTTCCCCCTGGGGGAGATCATCCAGTGCCGAGAGGCCTCGGGCAGGATTGCAAAGTGGGCAGTGGAAATCATGGGCGAGACAATCTCGTTCGCCCTTTGGAAGGCCATCAAGTCCCAGGTCTTGGCGGACTTCGTAGCCGAATGGGTCGACACCCAGCTACCGACGGCTCCGATCCAACCAGAGCTCTGGACCATGTTTTTCGATGGATCACTGATGAAGACGGGAGCCGGCGCGGGCCTACTCTTCATCTCGCCCCTTGGGAAACACCTACGCTATGTGCTACGCCTCCACTTCCCGGCGTCCAACAATGTGGCTGAGTACGAGGCTCTGGTCAACGGGTTGCGGATCGCCATCGAGCTAGGGGTCAGGCGCCTCGACGCTCGCGGTGACTCGCAGCTCATCATTGACCAAGTCATGAAGAACTCCCACTGCCGTGACCCGAAGATGGAGGCCTACTGCGATGAGGTTCGGCGCCTGGAAGACAAGTTCTACGGGCTCGAGCTTAACCACATCGCTCGGCGCTACAACGAGACTGCGGACGAGCTAGCAAAAATAGCCTCGGGGCGAACAACGGTTCCCCCGGACGTCTTCTCCCGGGATCTGCATCAACCCTCCATCAAGATCGACGACGCGCCCGAGCCTGAGGCGCCCTCGGTCCAGCCCGAGGTGCCCTCGGCACAGCCGGAGGCACCCTCAGCTCAGCCCGAGGCGGCCTCGGTTCGACCCGAGGTACCCTCGGCCTCCGAGGGTGAGGCACTGCGAATCGAGGAGGAGCGGAGCGGGGCCATGCCTGATCGAAATTGGCAGACCCTGTACCTGCAATATCTCTGCCAAGGAGAGCTACCCCTCGACCGAGCCGAGGCTCGGCGGGTAGCGCGACGCGCCAAGTCGTTCGTCTTGTTGGGCGATGAGAAGGAGCTCTACCACCGCAGCCCCTCGGGCATCCTCCAGCGATGCATCTCCGTCGCCGAAGGTCAGGAACTCCTGCAAGAGATACACTCGGGGGCTTGCGACCATCACGCAGCGCCTCGAGCCCTTGTCGGGAATGCTTTCCGGCAAGGCTTCTACTGGCCAACGGCGGTGGCTGACGCCACTAGAATTGTCCGCACTTGCGAAGGGTGTCAATTCTATGCGAAGCAAACCCACCTGCCCGCTCAGGCTCTGCAGACGATACCCATCACCTGGCCCTTTGCTGTGTGGGGGCTGGACCTCGTCGGCCCCTTGCAGAAGGCGCCCGGGGGCTACACGCACCTGCTGGTCGCCATCGACAAATTCTCCAAGTGGGTCGAGGTCCGACCTCTGAACCGCATCAGGTCCGAGCAGGCGGTGACGTTCTTCACCAACATCATCCATCGCTTCGGGGTCCCAAACTCCATCATCACCGACAACGGTACCCAGTTCACCGGCAGAAAATTCTTGGACTTCTGCGAGGATCACCACATTCGGGTGGACTGGGTCGCCGTGGCTCATCCCATGTCGAATGGGCAAGTAGAGCGTGCCAACGGCATGATTCTACAAGGGCTCAAGCCTCGGATCTACAACGACCTCAACGAGTTCGGCAAGCGATGGATGAAGGGACTCCCCTCGGTGGTCTGGAGCCTGAGGACAACGCCGAGCCGGGCCACGGGTTTCACGCCGTCTTTCTGGTCTACGGGGCCGAGGCCGTCTTGCCCACTGACCTGGAGTACGGCTCCCCGAGGACGAGGGCCTACAGCGATCAAAGCAACCAAGCTAGCCGAGAAGACTCGCTGGACCAGCTGGAAGAGGCTCGGGACAAGGCCTTGCTACACTCGGCGCGGTACCAGCAGTCCCTGCGACGCTACCACGCCCGAGGGGTCCGGCCCCGAGACCTCTAGGTGGGCGACCTGGTGCTTCGGCTGCGGCAAGACGCCCGAGGGAGGCACAAGCTCACGCCCCCCTAGGAGGGGCCATTCGTCATCTCCAAAGTTCTAAAGCCCGGAACGTACAAGCTGGCCAACAGTCAAGGCGAGGTCTACGGCAACGCTTGGAACATCCAACAGCTACATCGCTTCTACCCTTAAGATGTTTTCAAGTTGTTCATATACCTCGCACCCGCGCAAAGTTTAGTCATCAAGGAAGGGTCGGCCTTGCCTCGGCAAAGCCCGACCCTCCCTCGGGGGCTAAAAGGGGGGAACCCCCTCTGCGTTGAAATTTTCCTCGAAAAAAAAGAAAAAAAGAAAAAAGAGAGATCTCTTCTGCCAGAATATCTTTCGTGCTTTCTGACTACTTCGAAAAGTGGATCCTGAAAACGACGGAGTACACGTAAGCAGCCAAGGCTGACCGAGCCGAGGGACTCCTACGCCTCCGGGATACGGATACCTCACTCATCGCCTTCTGTGATAAGTAACTCGCGTTCGGATAAAGTGATTCCGCGGACCGAACAAGTCTTCACGTTCGGAAGCTATTCTGCCGAAGCGATCCTTCGAGCCTTCCCGACTGAGTCGGTGACAGGGCCTCATGGACGGGTGAAAGTGCGCGTAAGCGGCAAGGCCGACCGAGCCGAGGGACTCCCACGCCTCCGGGATACGGATACCTCACTCATCACCTTCCACGAGAAGCAACTTTCGCTCGCACAAACATCCCTGTTACCGACAAAAAAGTCCAGATACTCGAAGCAAGAGGAAAGGAGACGCAGCTTTACAACATAGCGAGGGTGTGTATATTCTGGCCTCAGCGGCCGCAGAAGGCACACGCTACAAGACACTCTGATCCTGCAGGCTCGGGCCTTGACGCTGGAAGGGGGCAGTCACACCCTCGGCATCGACGACACCTTCAACAAGGTCCGACCTAGCCTCGGACGGCGACACGGTCCAAGGATCCCCACTCTGGAGGACGACGTCATCGTCACGCCCGGACAGTCGCTGCCAGGGACTTCTCCGGGAATCCGGCCCGAGCAGGCGGCTCGGTCGGTTACCCCTGGGGCCTCGGCCAACCATCTTCCAAGGGCGCCAGCCCGACCCGAGGCCTCGGCTGATCAACTCCGGCGTCGGTCCCACTAACGGACAACCCGACTAGGCTCCGGCCAACCAGGTTTCATTTTTGAGCCAACTCTGCCTCTGTTCATGCTGATATCGCTACCCCTGGCCTCGGCTCGTCGAAGAGCGGCCAAGGGGTCCCTTTAACTGAGCTAGAGGAGCCTCAGACAACAAGGCCGACCGAGCCGAGGGACTCCTACGCCTCCGGGATACGGATACCTCACTCGTCACCTTGACACGGGGCGACTCATGCTTGGTGAAGCGGTTCAGACAACCAACCGGCGAGTCTTAGTGCTCGAAAATGAGGAAAAAAACACGGCTTCGTGCCGAAATTACATACATGTTCAGGCCTCGACAGCCGCAATGAACAAAAAACCCTGGCATTCGAAGTGCCATTACAAACGGAACTCCGGTTCCCCCTCTGCAGGTACGAACAACCCCACTCGATAGGGGTGGGCCTGCGGAGCAACAGAAGACCGACGAACGGCGCGCCGTCACCCGCTCCAGCAGCGGCGACGACGACGACTTCTGCTCCGGGGGGCCGAGCAGCGGCAGCACTGACCTCAGGGCGGATGCTGCTGCCAGGAGGCCCCCGCCCATGCCCAAACTCATGAGGCAAGGACGGGCGGAAGGCCGTAGAGTTGGAGGTCGGTCCGTGGCCGGCCTTGGCTATCTCGCCGGCGGGAGAACCTCTTCCAGCTGCCGTGGCAGACGCCGGCGCTGCGAGCGGCTCCGAAGCCACTCGCGTCCGAGAGCCAGGCACGGTGCAGCTGCCAGCGCCACGGACGACGACCGCCCTTCCCTCCGATCACTGAGTGAAGGAGTGGGCCGCCGCCCACACGGGGGCCGACCCCAACTCGGCACACTCCCCTCCCCAGCCCTGGTGATGAAAATCCTTGAGGCTGAGGGAGGGGCGGAGGCCGCGGCCCGGCTCGCTTTCCCCCACCATCAAGCCGGAGGTCACCATCTTGGGTGACCGCCGGTGGAGGGGTGCAGCCGGGCTGCATGATGAAAATCCTTGAAGCCAAACGATGGCTGAAAGGTACCAACTCCTATGGAGTTGCGTTCCTCCAACGGTGGGGCGAAAAGACGGCGGGTATCCCCCATCCGGGGGCTTGGAAGGTGGAAAAACGCAATGCATAAGGGAGCGAGAAGACATGGTCGCCTTCCGAAGGGGGTCACCCTCCTTTTAAAGGCAACTCTCCCTACATGCGCCCCCAACCGTCACGGGCTGAGTCTTCTCCAACACGCTCCGAGGCCCTCCCCTGCGGCGCGGGGGCTGGGTCCCGCATGTCATGCAAACCGGCTCAGAGCAGAAGAAGCCAAACCGCCGCGCGTGGTGCACACAACCGCCCAGCGGTTGCAAGTGACCCTCCGCTTTTGCCTAGACCAACGGGCGAAAGAGGTGGGCAGCCATGCAGGCGGCATGCAACCGCGCCAAGTGGGCACGCTTCTCCGACTCCCGACACGCCAGCATGGAGGCCCAGGCCCACGCGTCACGCAACCGGCGCGCCGGATGCTGCATGCAAGCAACTGCATCGCCACTTGCGCCACCACCGCGCCTCCTCGATTGCGGAACCAATACCGCGACTCGAGGCGACCAGGCGCACGACCCAGCAGCGCCAGCCTGACGTGGCGGTCAATGCGGCCAAAGGTGGGCCGGCAGTAATGACGGTGGCAGGCGGGCGGGAGCAGCGGTCACGTCGTCAACCAAGCTCACGTCCCATCCGGGGGCAGCAAGAGAACCCCCTCTCACGGCGTGAAGACAACGCGCCCGTGATCCGTTCCTCGAACGGCTCGCGCACGCACAATGGCTGCCCTGCCAACAACTCGCCCCATCGCATTAACTCCGCGGAGGGACAGACGGCGCTTCTGGCAGGAGAAGCGGGCGACGCTTCGCCTTCACCTTAAAAACCGCGCCAAAAAAGGTACGCCACGTCGTTCGATTTTGTATCCTTTTCCTTTTTTCCTCTTTATCTATCTCTTGCAACAGGGACCGGGAAAGGGGGATACCCCGAAAGGGATCCTTCCCCGTGAAGGAACCAGGCTCTGAGCCTCCTTACTGATCAGAGGTTCGAAGGCTGCCCCCCGAAGGGTTTCAACAGCTGCCTCAGATCGCGTGGGCCCTACACCCACTACTGGTCAGAGGTTCGAAGGCTGGCCCCCCGAAGGGTTCCACGGCCGCCTCAGGCTACTCGGGCTCCGCGCCCATTACTGATCAGAGGTTCGAAGGCTGGCCCCCGAAGGGTTCACAGTCGCCTCAGACGCCGAGCGAGGGATGACCAGGGGTACGTTTGATACATAACCAAGGCTCAGGCTGCGCTCCCGAGGAACCCTAGGACATTTCTGAGACCAGCGGGAGCGATCTTGTAATGGAATCCCATCAGAGGGAGGCATCGAGCCCTCGGACCCCGTCGCCAGGGGACCGGGTCCGGCAGATCACCCGCAGGTACTTTTGGGCGTGCCTCTGGGCCCCTAGCCGACCCCTAACGAATGGGGCATGGACGTCCACTCGGATTACCCGCTTGCAGCTCACCGGAGACACCATGTTCGGCGCCCATCGAGGGTAACATGGCGCTTTCCCCCCCCCCCCCTCCTCCTTGCGGAAAGGCGATGCAGGGGCGTATGTAAAAAAGCC
This sequence comes from Zea luxurians, assembly GCA_029449295.1. NCBI lineage: Eukaryota > Viridiplantae > Streptophyta > Magnoliopsida > Poales > Poaceae > Zea > Zea luxurians. The sequence continues at coordinate 184,228 of JAOPSE010000449.1, read as the reverse complement.
GAGTCTGTCCTTGATCGCCCTCTCGCCCTGTGCGGAGGCTCGGGGGCTGCTCTCGCAAACCCGGCTCCGGCCGAACCGTTGACAGCGTCAACATACCAGCCCGAGAGCTTGGGCCCCGACCGTACACCCGGGCTACGGCCAGTTCGCATGAGGGAACAACCAGACCGGCCGAAGCATTACGCGAGGCATTAAGACCTCGAAGGAGTGAAACCACTCCTCCGAGGCCTCGGGGGCTACACCCAGCGGGTGCGCTCGCTCGCACCCACCGGATCAAAATGCAACCGAGAAAGGCTGGTCCCCTTGCAAAAAAGTGCGACGAAAGCATCCAAGCGAGTGCTAACACTCCCTTCGAGGCTCGGGGGCTACTGTCGGGGACCATAATTAGGGGTACCCTCAAGACTCCTAATTCTCAGCTGGTAACCCCCATCAGCATAAAGCTGCTAAGGCCTGATGGGCGCGATTAAGTCAGGGATCAGTCCATTCGAGCGACTCGATCACGCCTCGCCCGAGCCTAGCCTCGGACAAGGGCAGCCGACCCCGGAGGATTTCCGGAGGCCCCCCTCCGACGGCGGACATATTTCCGGCTCGCCCGAGGCCCTGCCTTCGCTAAGAAGCAACCCTGACTAAATCGCCGCACCGACCGACCAAGTCGCAGGAGCATTTAATGCAAAGGTGACCTGACACCTTTATCCTGATGCGCGCCCCCCGGCAGAGCCGAAGTGACCGCCGTCACTTCACCGCTCCACTGACCGGCCTGACAGAAGGACAGCGCCGCCTGCGCCACTCCGACCGCAGTGCCACTTGGCAGAGTGAGACTGACAGGCAGTCAGGCCCTGCCAAAGGCACCATAGGAAGCTCCGCCCGACCCAGGGCTCGGACTCGGGCTAAGCCCCGGAAGACGGCGAACTCCGCTCCGCCCGACCTAGGGCTCGGACTCGGGCTAAGCCCCGGAAGACGGCGAACTCCGCTCCGCCCGACCCAGGGCTCGGACTCGGGCTAAGCCCCGGAAGACGGCGAACTCCGCTCCGCCCGACCCAGGACTCGGACTCGGGCTAAGTCCCGGAAGACGGCGAACTCCGCTCCGCCCGAACCAGGGCTCGGACTCGGGCTAAGTCCCGGAAGACGGCGAACTCCGCTCCGCCCGACCCAGGGCTCGGACTCGGGCTAAGTCCCGGAAGACGACGAACTCCGCTCCGCCCGACCCAGGGCTCGGACTCGGGCTAAGTCTCGGAAGACGACGAACTCTGCTTTGCCCGACCCCAGGGCTCGGACTCGGGCTCAGCCCCAGAAGACGACAAACTCCGCTCCGCCCGACCCCAGGGCTCGGACTCCGCCCTGGCCTCTGCCGAACGACCTCCACCTCGCCCGACCCAGGGGCTCGGACTCGGCCTCGGCCATGGAAGACAGACTCGACCTCGGCTTCGGAGGAGCCTCCACGTCGCCCAACCTAGGGCGCAGGCCAGCCAGGTCAACAGGAAGCGCCATCATCACCCTACCCCGAGCTGACTCGGGCCGCAGAGAACAAGACCGGTGTCCCATCTAGCTAGCTCCGCTGGATAGGCAATGATGGCGCCCCGCATGCTCTGTGACGACGACGGCTCTCAGCTCTCTTACGGAAGCAGGAGGACGTCAGCAAGGACTCAACCGCCCCGACAGCTGTCCCTCCGCCAGGCTCCATCGCTCCTCCGACGGCCACGACATCACACCAGCTGGGTGCCAAAATCTTTCCGGTTGCCACATCGGCATGTACTTAGGGTGCTAGCTCTCCCCCGCTAGACACGTAGCACTCTACTACACCCCCATTGTACACATGGATCCTCTCCTTACGCCTATAAAAGGAAAGACCAGGGCCCTCTTAGAGAAGGTTGGCCGCGCGGGGACGAGGACGGGACAGGCGCTCTCTTGGGGCCGCTCGCTTCCCTCTCCCGCGTGGACGCTTGTAACCCCCTACTGCAAGCGCACCCGACCTGGGCGCGGGACGAACACGAAGGCCGCGGGATTTCCACCTCTCTCACGCCCATCTCCGGCCACCTCACTTCCCCCCTTCGCGCTTGGCCTCGCGTCGACCCATCTGGGCTGGGGCACGCGGCGACATTCACTCGTCGGCTTAGGGACCCCCCGGTCTCGAAACGCCGACAGGTAGGGGGTGTGTCACTGATCCAAGCTAGCTCAATGGCTATCACTTTCCAGCACAAGATCATCCTCCGCCCTGGATCCGTATTCTGCTTCGGAATCATTTCGTCCGTGGCAGACGAAGAAGGAACTCTACATCACATCGCAGATCCACCAGAGAGGAAGCCTTCCCCAACACTCTCCAGGAAAGTCGAAGCAAAGCCGGAAATAGCGCAACCTCCAATGCTCCGAGCGAAGACTACCTCCCACCAGCCGGGAGCAGAAGATCCGACTACCCGGAGGACTCCGCTGACCACCTCTTCTACGGAAAAATGGACACGGATCACAAGGAAAAAGGAACCAAACGAGGCAAAAGCTCGTCAAGCTGCTCTCCAGGTATCTCCACCCTCAAAGGAGAACAGGAAGAAGCTTGTCACTACGATGGCGCCATTCTACCCCGACGTCCTCTTTATCGAGGGAAGAGAGGAATTTACCCCCGTCTCCGACGACGAACCAACCGCGCCGGGAGAAGAACCTCTTCAGTGGGAATCTCGCCGACGAAGGAACCGAAGCCGAAATATTCGGAGACATCATGAAGCCGGAGAACGTGATCCGGCGTAGCCCATGTCGCGAGATGAGATCTCGGAGGTGGGAGAAACTCCAGATGAACGAGTCTTCAGGGAAAGAAGGAATTCCCGATGGCGTGATCGTCGGCAAGCTCAAGAGCAGGCCGAACAGGAAGCGAAACAATACCGAGAGAACCCTCTTCTCGGCCGAAACCTGAACCCTGACTTCGCCCGAGCCATGAACACACCGAGCGAGGTCGGTGGAGTGTTGGCTCGGATAGCTGATGGCCTCCTCCGGACTCCAGACGCTGAGGGCTATCGACGGCTGCTCACTCAGGCAGCTAATCATCTTCTGCCTCTCGCTCATCCTCCAAGCGACCTACGACACGCCATCAACAGTCGGCAGGACGCATGGAGCTCCATCAATGTTTCACGCGAGCGACGGCACGAGAACGAGATTCGGCGTCGAGAAGAGTATGACCGGGATCATGGCATCCCTGCGTGAAGTCAAACCACTAGAGTTGAGTTGGCGACGGCTTCAACTGGTGGCACGACTCGGGGACGGTCGAAGCACCACGTCGACAACTCCCCTCCGTGGGACCAACATCATCATCATCGGCAAGAGGACACGTGTGGAGTATCGGCGCTCACTCCACGTATTAGGGCCATTTAATGGCCCCCTAACTTCAAGGTCTCCAACGTCGACAAGTACGAGCCTAAGCAGGACCCGAGAGGCTGGCTGGCCGTCTACACCACTGTTGTCCAGGCCGCTGGGGCAACTAAAGACGTGATGATTGTGTACCTACCAATCGTCCTTGGGCAAGATGCACTGCAATGGCTACGACACCTACCTCGACACTGCATGAACGACTAGAGCGACTTCAGTCGACGCTTCATCGTCAACTTTCAATCCCTCTCCGACAAGCCAGCGTAGCCATGGGACCTCAAGACCATCAAGCGCCGAGGGGATGAGACTCTTTGATCGTACCTCAAAAGATTTCAGACCATGAGGAATCGAATCCCCGAGGTTGCGGAAGCAGCGGTGATCGAGGACTTCTATTGGGGATCTAATGACTCGGCCTCCGTCCGAGCCATACTACATAAGGCACCGAATACCTCCGAGCAGCTGTTCAGGGAGGCGAACATCTACATCACCGCCGACGAACGAGCTCAGGACCTCATCGGAGGAGCAAAGCCTGCACCGCCAGCACCACGATGTGACGCGAACCAGCAACCCGACAAACGTTGGGAGAAGAGGCCTCGCAATGAGGTTCACACTGCCGGATCACCCGTCTCTCGTGCCCGAGGGGCACCCCATGGAGGAGAACGAACGTTGGACGACATCCTCGACGCCCAATGTCCATACCATAAAGACATGCTCCACACCCTTCGGAACTGCAGAGACTTCAAGCACTCCGTCGGGAACGGCCGACCTTTCCAACCTCTACCACCTCTACCACCACAAGGAAGACCCGGAGAACCTCGACAACCTCAGCAGCCGGAAGGGGGAGGAGGCGGAGCATTTCCCCGCATCGACAGAGAAGTCAACGTCATCTTTGGCAGACATAGGTCTCAAGAGAGCAAGAGGCAGCAGAAGCTCAACGACCGTCAGATACTGGTGGCGACCATCGGTCCTCCCGCCCTGTACCGGTGGTCCGGACACCCGATCACCTTCACTCGGGCGGATCAATGGCTTAACTTCGACCATCCGGGCAAGTACCTGCTCCTCGTTGATCTGGTGATCTGAGAAAGTAGGGTGAAGAAGGTGCTAGTGGACGGGGGAAGCAGCATCAATGTCACCTTTCCTCGGACACTCCTAGGCTTGGGGATCGCACTCAAAGATCTCCAAGAGTCAGATACTCCTTTTTTCGGCATCGTGCCGACTGAAGGAGAGTACCCGCTCAGACACATCTACATGCCAGTCACCTTCGGAACTCCAGATAACTATAGAACTGAGTACCTTAGGTTCGAGGTGGCAAGCTTCGACTGCGGATACAACGCCATCATCGGCAGGCCCAGACTGGCAAAGTTCATGGCCATTCCGCATTATACGTACAAGATATTGAAGATGCCTGGACCACAAGGAATCATCACTGTGCGCGCTGACTTTCAAGACACCGCGGAGTGCTTCCGAGTGGCCATTCAGGCGGCTCTCACCACCAAACTATCGACGACTTCTTCTGCATAGGCAAACTCAAAGCCTGAAGAGGACCTCACAATACCTACAAATGAAGCTCAAGTTGTGACCTCTATGTGGTCGACTAAAGAAACCAAGAGAATCAACCTCGGGTTCGCTGATGAACGCAAGACTACCATCATCAGCTCCAGCATGGATGACAAATAGGAAAGCGCGCTCGTCCAGTTCCTGCAAGACAATCGAGACGTATTCGCATGGCAACCTTCAAATATGCCAGGAGTCCCGAGAGAGCTGGCTGAGCATAAGCTGAAAGTCTACCCTCAAGCAAGGCCGATTCGACAAAAGTTGCGTCGTTTCACGCCCGACAAGAGAGAAGCCATTCGTGCCGAGCTAGCTCGCTTAGTCGTGGCAGGGTTCATTAGAGAAGTGCTGCAACCTGAATGGTTGGCAAATCATGTTCTTGTACTCAAAAAGAATAAAGTGGATTAGCGCATTTGCGTCAACTATACAGATCTCAACAAGCACTGTCCGAAGGATACCTTTGGACTTCCTAGAATAGACCAGGTGGTAGATTCAACCGCCGGGTGCTCTATGTTGTCTTTCTTGGATTGCTACTCTGGGTATCATCAGGTCAGTCTGGCAAAAGAAGATGAAGAAAAAATTGCATTCATCACCCCGTTTGGAGCTTTCTGCTATACCTCCATGCCGTTTGGCCTCAAAAACGCTGGAGCGACTTACCAGAGAGCCATTCAGACATGCTTAGCCGACCACTGGGGCAGGCGTGTAGAAGCTTATGTGGATGATGTGGTGATCAAGACAGAAAACTCAGAAAATTTCATTGAAGATTTGCAGCTGGTCTTCAACAGTCTATGGCCATATCGATGGAAGCTTAATCCAGAAAAGTGTGTCTTCGGAGTACCGGCAGGAAAATTACTCGGATTCATTGTCAGCCACCAAGGAATTGAAGCTAACCCAGAAAAGATCGAGGCTATCATGAGGATGGAAGCACCACGGTCACAGAAGAAAGTACAAAGACTTACTGGGTGCATGACAGCTTTGAGCAGGTTCATATCAAGGCTGGGAGAAAAAGGCTTACCGTTCTACAGATTGCTTAAGAAGGTAGACAAATTCCAGTGGACTTCAGAAGCCTAGGAAGCTCTTGATGCACTGAAGAAATTCCTGACAACACCACCAGTACTAAAACCACCGCACCGAGCCACGTCGGGTCAGCCGGCTAAAGATCTGCTATTATATATCTCTTGCATGACTCACGTGGTGAGCACCGCGTTGGTAGTCGAGCAAGCAGAAGAAGGACATGCATATCCAGTACAGCATCCCGTCTATTTCATCAGTGAAGTTCTGGGACACTCAAAGAAGAAATATCCTCAAGTTCAAAAACTACTGTATGCAGTACTTCTAACTGCACGCAAGCTCCGTCACTACTTTGACGACCACAAAGTCATAGTAGTCACTGGATTTCTGATAGGGGATATTCTCCGCAATAAAGAAGCCATCGGAAGAATAACTAAATGGGCTTGTGAGCTAGGAGCTCACGACATCGAGTTTCGACCTCGCACTGCAATAAAGACTCAAGCATTGGTTGACTTCGTATCAGAGTGGACCGAACAACAAGTGCCAGATAACCCAGAGACTGTAGAAGTATGGCAGATGTATTTCGATGGCTCGTTAAAGCTGCAGGGGGCAGGCGCAGGGATCTTCTTCATTGCACCTGGAGGTGAACAACTCAAATATGCTCTTCAGTTGTTATTCTCAGCGTCCAACAATGCAGCAGAATACGAAGCTTTGATTCATGGACTGAACATTGCCGCATCACTGGGCATTAAGAGACTGATGGTATACGGAGATTCACTGGTGGTCATAAGTTAGATAAATAAGGAATGGGATTGCTCGAATGACTCTATGGGTAAGTATTGCACAACCATCTGAAAGCTAGAGGACAAATTCGAAGGGCTGGAATTTCATCGTGTAGAGAGAGATCGCAACGCGGCTGCAGATGCATTGTCAAAGGTGGGATCCAGTCGGGCCCAAGTCCCACCTGGGATTTTCGTCCAAGAAGTGCCACGTCCGAGTATTTCCTTAGATCAGGCAGAAGAGTGCAATGTTCTGAGTCAGCCACAGTCAGACTCTAACGACTGGAGGGAGCCTATTATTAAGTATATAAAGAACGAAGAAGAGTCGGATGACAAAACTGCAGCATAACGCATCGCGAGGCAGTCAGCCCACTACACTCTCATTGGGGAAGCGTTGTACAGGAGGGGTGTGACGGGAGTTCTCATGAAGTGCATTCTTTCGGCTATTGGGAAGCAACTATTAGATGAAATCCATGCCGGGCAGTGCGGGATACATGCAGCGTCTAGAACATTAGTTGGGAAGGTCTTCAGGTCTGGTTTCTACTGGCCAACAGCCAAGAGTGATGCAGCCGAGTTAGTCCAGAGGTGCGAAGCTTGCCAATACTTATCAAAGCAGCAGCATTTACCAGCACAGCAACTGCAGACCATACCCGTAACATGGCCATTCGCGTGCTGGGGACTGGACATGATTGGACCCTTCAAGAAAGCTCAGGGAGGATACACTCACGTGCTGGTTGCCATCGACAAATTCACTAAATGGATAGAGTACAAACCTATTGCTTCTCTGACTTCAGCCAAGGCAGTAGAATTCGTACAAGATATAATATTCAGATTCGAAATACCAAATAGCATCATAACCGATCTAGGATCCAATTTCACTAGCTCTGAATTCTTTGATTTCTGTGAACAACGGTGCATCTAGATCAAGTACGCGTTAGTAGCACATCCAAGAGCTAACGGACAGGTAGAAAGGGCTAATGGAATGACATTGGAAGCACTCAGAAAGAAAGTCTTCGACAAGAATGAAAAAATCGCAGGAAAGTGGATCAGAGAGTTGCCATATGTGATTTGGAGCCTAAGAACTCAGCCTAGCCGAGCCTTGCATGGAAATACTCCTTTCTTCATGGTCTATGGTTCGGAGGCAGTGCTACCTGCCGACCTCAGATTTGGGGCGCCAAGATTAGTCTTCGAAAACATAGCTGAGGCAGAAGCTACCAGACTGGAGGATATTGATGTACTAGAAGAAGAGCGATTGAATGCAGTAATTCAGTCGGCTAGGTACCATCAAACCCTGAGGCGCTATCATGATAAGACTATGAGACATTGTTCCTTTGCGGTAGGAGACTTGGTCCTTCACCGAATTCTAACGGGAAAAGGCCGGCACAAATTGTCACCGCTATGGGAAGGGCCATTCATGGTTGCAGAGGTCACTCGGCCAGGATCATATCGACTTACTCAAATGGACGGCACAGAAATAGGGAATTCATGGAATATAGAACATCTCAGGAAATTTTACCCCTAGCTAGATTTCAAAAGCTATCGGGACGGCATTGTATTCTGTAATTGGAAAAGTACGTCATCAATAAAAAAGACTTCATTCTCAAAAGATCTCAAACTATTTATTATCGATCTGCATGCTTGCTTAGGGTGACCGCTATACCCTACCAATGGAGCAATCGGCTTAAGTCGGTAGTGATTTAAGACGATGCAACATGCTCACGCTTACTCGACTTAGGGTGACCACTATACCCTACCAACGGAGCAATCGGCTTAAGTCAGCAGTGACTTAAGATGGTGCAACATGCTCACTCTTACTCGACTTAGGGTGACCACTATACCCTACCAACGGAGCAATCGGCTTAAGTCAGCAATGACTTAAGACGGTGCAACATGCTCACGCTTACTCGACTTAGGGTGACCACTATACCCTACCAATGGAGCAATCGACTTAAGTCGGCAGTGACTTAAGACAGTGCAACATGCTCACGCTTACTCGACTTAGGGTGACCACTATACCCTACTAACAGAGCAATCGGCTTAAGTCGGCAGTGACTTAAGACGGTGCGATGTGCTCACGCTTACTTGACTTAGGGTGACCACTATACCCTACTATCGGAGCAATCGGTTTAAGTCGGCAATGACTTAAGGCGGTGTGGCATGCTCACGTCTACTCGATCCAGCATAAACATGCTTGCGATTACTCATCTCAAGGCGATCTCTATGCCTCACGAAATAGGAAGAAGTTTCAAAACCATCACACTGCACTTACTTCTGCAATCATAACAACTGTTGAATTCAAACAACAGAGAAACAATAATAGCATTCAGTACCAGGAACACTTTCCAATAGAATATTCAAACACATTGACCACATACGCATATAATTCATAAATGCATTCAGTGTTTCTACTTGGTAATGTTCTTCTCAGGAGCAACTGATGAGGAAGGGCGACTCGAGGAGTCAGGAGTAGCATTGACATCAGCAACTATGTCATCGGGAACAATCACGCCCAGCCTTGTCATCAAGATCCGCCCCGCGCGAATGGCTTTATCCATAGCCTTGTCGCGCTGAGCCTTCAAAGTAGTAGAAGTGTCTTCAGCAACCTTGGTAGCCAGTCGAGCGGCCTCTAGCTCCTGGATGACTGACTTCTTGGAAGCGCGCAGATCCTTGATGACAGAATCTTTGCTCGACACCAACTGCCTGAGACGAAGGATCTCATCCTAGGATACTTGCAGCTCATGACGATGATGATCCAAATCTGCCATGGTAAAACGGTGGCTCCTCTCGATGATAGTCAGAGAATTGCTGGCATCACGATACAACCTATCAAGATTATCGCGAGAAGCCGCAAGTACACGTTTTTCTTCCTACAAACAAGGATCAGCTCTCAAGCATCCAGTAAGCAGAAAAGACACAACAGAGAAAGTCAAGCAAGCTTACCTCGTTAGCCATCCTTTCAGAGTCAAGCTGAGCACTGAGAGAGGAATTCAATGAATTGGCATCATCTAAGGAAGCAGAAACCCGAGCCAGATCGGTCTGACCTTGAGAACACTTCTCCTCAAGTTCAGAGTATCGTCGGGTCATATCTAACAAAAAACAGTTGAAGAAGGGCGCACAGTTAAAAACAGACTAATCAAGAAGTCAAGGAAGAAAGCAAAGATACTAACTAGCATTTGCCATTTTCAAATCAGATATCTGTTTCTGAAGCAGCAATGGGTTCCACTGCGTCAGGGACAGAGCTCCTTCCGGGACAGAGGCACCTTGTGATCTTAGCTGACCAGCCATCTCGTCGACCAAAGCCTGATATTACAAACAAATGAGTACAAAGACAATGATTCACCGGGAATATTACCAGAACAGAAAAGGCCAGATTACCTGAAGATTGGAGAAGAATGAAAGAAACCCCAAATCATGAGAAGCCAAGTGGTGGCCTGATGAAGGAATATCAACTGGGGCAATCTGAAGAGCATCATCAGGGATCAACCCAACATCACCAGCAGACATCAAAACTCTAGCATCAGGCGCGCCGGCCTCTAAGGCGACTTCCTCGTTTTAAAGCATGCATTGTTGCCATGTCATCAGAATGTGGAGGAGAAGACCCAACGTGGACATCCATGGAGGTATGAGAAGGGGAGCCCGCTCGGACACCCTCGGGGGCTGGGTCGCAGCTCGCGCTACCCACCCGAGCCGGATCATTACCGGCAACACCCTCGGGGCTTGGTAACCGCTTGCACCATCCTTGAGGACCGGGTTCTCTATAGCAGCCACCTCTAGGGCTAAAGGATTCTCAGTCACCTCCATGGGAATTGAACAACCTTGACCAGCCTCTTGGCCCCGAAGACTACACTCCAAGGTCGACGAGGCATGAGACGCCGCTCAGGATAACTCTAATCCCACATTTGGAATGTCAGAGCAAACGTCCATCATACCACCGTCCGTGGGCTCGGACAGCAAATCTTCAGGAACAACATCCTCGAGAGCTTGATCAAAATTTGCTAGGGATAATTCTTGTAGACCGACGAGAGCAGACAAAGCTGGAGAAGGGATATCACTACTCTCCCCACTGACTATGTAACGCAGACTATTCTTCCGAATTAAGGGGATTTACTCCTCTTCTTCTTCGTCCTCGTCAACAATACGAACAATACCCCCATTGGGATTAGCTCTGGCAGGATCACCCTAATTAGGATCAGCTCTGGCAGGATCACCCCCATTGGGTTCAGCATCATCAATAGGGTCACACCCATTGGGTCCAGCATCAGCAGGGTCACACCCATTGGGATCAACATCAATAGGGTCACACCCATTGGGATCAGCTCCAGTAAAGAGTTTCACTAGTACTTCTTCAGCAGCAGGAGCAGAAGGGCCAGCATCATGATCTAAGTACGACACTCGCCGAAGCCGTCTCTTTTTCTTTTTCTTCCCCTCGGCAGGAGCAGTCGGATGACCAACTTGACGAAGACGTTTCGGGCGAGTACCCTCAGGCCTTCGAGTATCCACGATTTTCTCAGGCTCTAGAATAGTTGCAACAGCCACCGTTTCAGCATGGGCAGAATCAGAGGAATCCCCCGCCAACATATCTAGCATAGCACCTATCTCTGCATCACTCGGATTAGTAGGCATCTCAAAGTGAACTTGCTTCTTGTCATTGGGAAGGCCACCAAGTGAAGCAACCAGGACTTCAACTTCTTCGGGAGAGGGTCGCACTCTAAGACCCAAACCACTGTCACCAGCAGGAGGATTGGACACAAAACTGAAAAAGGGCTTAGAAGATGGCAAATTTCAAGCAGAATATGCAACATGAGCACCAATATTCAATACTTTGCCCCTCAATATCATCTCTAGTCGGCTCACCAAATCCACAGCAGGAATCCTCTTGTCAGTAACCCGAGTTAAGTCGGTGGCACCACTATATAAATAAGCCGAGTTAAGTACGCCCTATCCTTCAGGGGCTGAATATTCTTAAAAACAAAGTCTGCAACCACAGCTTCAGCGGTTAGACCTCTCTCCTTCAGCAAACAAATTTCATCAAGTAGAACCTTGGCCTCTATTATCTCCAAGGTGGTGGCGGACTCAATCCAACTGGGAGTGCGCACGTCCAGCTGTCTCCCTGACCGAGGGGGGAGGGACTTACCATGATTTTCAACAATGAACCACTCTAAGCGCCATCCCTTAATGCTGTCTTTGAGTGAGATATCCAGGTACTCTGTCTTCCTCCCACGACGCATCTCCAGACTCGCACCGCCCACAAGCTGATGCTACCCCCAGCCATACCAGGACGACAGTGATATAAGTGTTTCCACAAACCGAAGTGAGGAAGAATTCCAAGGTAGGCTTCACACAGATGGACAAAGATAGAAATTTGCAGAATAGAGTTGGGATTCAGATGAGTCAGATTCAGATTGTAAAAGTCAAGGAGATCGCAAAAGAAGGGAGAAATAGGAAGAGCAAGGCTGCGGAGAAGAAAAGGAATGTAAACGACGGACTCGTGGGTATCCTACGTCGGGACAGTAACCCCACGACAAATCCGCCAGGAACAAAGCTCCTTCGGAGGGAGAACTCCAACATCGACGAGGTGGAGAAGATCTGACTCGGAAACAATAGACATATGATTAACTGCGAAAGGCAATTGGCTGTCGGGATCGATGGGAGGAATAACCGCAGCGGCAGAATTCTGACTCTTCCGCTTGGGCGCCATCTCAATCTCGTCGACGAACTGAGCGGAAGTGAGATCAAAGGGAAACAGACGAGGTCTAGAGGCAGAAAGTAAAGCTAGGGCTCAGAATGCAGAGGCATGCGGCGACGCGGTACAAGTGGGGTTTTCTCGGGTCAGACACCATTTCTAAAAAGTGCTCAGTCATCACTCGGTCATTATTTCTAAAATGCCGAAGTGGCTCGGCGTAACTTAGCGGTTATTTCTAAAAACGCTGACATCACCAATCCTCACTCGGTCGTTATTTCTAAAATGTCGACATGGCTCGATGTGACTCAGCTGTTGTTTCTAAAACACTGACGTCACCACTAATCACTCGGTCATTATTTCTAAAGCGCTGATGTGGCTCGAAAGGACTCGGTTGTTACCTCTAAAACGCCGGCGTTGCCAAAAACCGTTCGGCTGTTACCCTTGAAGACACCGGTAGTAAACCATATCGTTCTTTCTCCACGTAAATGCAGACAGAATTAAAAAGCGACACAGCAATGGCAAGTCATTACTCAAGAGTTACTTCTAAGAACAACGACCGCATTGGATACAAACACAAATTGTCGATCAACTATAAAGAAGCGACGCAAAGGCAAAGGGTGTGCACAAGATCAAGCCCGAGTTTACTTCATTATATAAGGGGGGAATTTCTTACACAAAATTAAAGGCCGACTCATTATGAGCCGGGCTTCTTCCCACTTTTCGACACATTACATTACTACATTACACTACTACACTACTTACACTACACTATACTACTAACTACTACTACATTATTCTACTAATACTAACACTACTTATCTATACTAATATTTTAAGCCAGTGGCGCTTTGCCACTGGCCTTGCCGCTGCCGCCCTTGTCGTCGCCATTGCTGCCATCGCCCTCGCCGTCACCGTCACCGCCGCTCCCCTCCTCGGACGAGTCAGAGGAGTTCTCCTCGTCCGAGGAGACCTTCGACTCATCCGAGCCCTCGAGCCTGAAGCGCTCGACGGCCCGGATATATGTCCACACCTCGGCGGCGATCCCCTAGGAATCGTCCGAGTCTTCGGACGATGCCGGGGGCGAGGTGTAGACTGGCGATCCCTCAGACTCGGAGAAGAACTCTTCCTCCGAGTACTCAGAATCACCGAAATCCTCCGAGGGAGGGGTCAGCTCGCGCTTCCGCTTGTCGCCAGAGTGGTGCGACGAACTTCCGCTCTTCTTGCTCTTGCCCATGGTGGAATAGAAAAGAGGAGAATAAGCAAGCAACAGTAGAGAGATGTGTGAAGATGCCAGTGAAGCAAGCGCTCTATTTATAGAGGAAGAAAGCAACCGCTCATCTCCTACCACGGTCACTGAACAATCGCAAGTATTCAATAAGCAATTCAAATCGTTTGGAAACAAGTCAGGCGGCTGACGCCGTTTCACGTAACACAGCACCCATTGGTACTCAAGTTAACTGCATGGATGATATGATTACACCCGCGGTCACATCAAGTTACTACTCAGGGACAGTTCGCTAAACGCTCAGCGCACCAAGCCGTCCCTTGCCTACACCCATTGGGGGGACGTCCAGGAATTTTCAATAGATTTTTCCAAACAGTCACATCCATACAGTACACGCAATGAATGTATCAAGACAAAAAGAAGATATCTATGGAGATCGGAAGAAAGCCAAAAAAATAGCTGATGAAGTACAAGTCTAATCAATAGGAGCATTGAAGCACGAAGCGAAAGGAAGACTAGCCAAGGGCCATCTATCGGATGTCCAATCCGTCGCTGATCAAATAAATTTCAAGCTGGTGCATGGGCAGGCCGTATTGTTGATCTCAAAAAGACAAAAAACTATATGCTGATCTCTAAAGCATAAACTGATGATATAATGCTGAAATCTAAGGCATGAAATGAAGATGAGATAATGCTGATTTCTAAGGCATGAGTCTAAGTCAGAGACAATGGTTTCTAAAAAAGCATGGGATGAAGACCTTTGAGTGGATTATTTTCAGTAATCCACTAAAAGCTCGGGGGCTACACCCATTGGGTGCACCTCCGGTGCACCCAATGAATCCTGAGACCCCGAGAACAAAATGCTAACCTCTAAAGCATAGGCTGATGGCAAAATGCTAATTTCTAAAGCATAAGTCTAAGTCAGAGACAACGATTTCTAAAGAAGTATGAGATGAAGACCTTTGAGTGGATTATTTTCAGTAATCCACTCAAAGCTCGAGGGCTACACCCATTGGGTGCACCTCCGGTGCACCCAATGAATCCTTAACCCCTAAGAACAAAATGTCAACCTCTAAAGCATAAACAGAGCACCGATTACTAAAGATTAAAAGCAAAAGACTGTGGAATGATGCCAAAAGAAGATGACATAAGATCGTTTTTACCAAGTTACTCAGAGTTGGAGGTAACGACTTAGCAGACATGTTTCAAAATTGTAAGCTGGACCTAGAATCTTTGGGCCAATTATTTCAAAATCAACACAAAGATTGGGGGCTTGTGGGGGACAGATATCCCCCGAGTCCACTAGAAGGCAAGAAGGCCTCGCGAAAGGCCCCATGCCCATTATTTCGCAAGGCCATCCCTTCGTGGGCCAAGGGAGGAACTTTCAACATAATGGATCAACACGAAGACGGATCAACTTGATCCCATGCGGTTTGCTGAACACAAACGCTATCCACAGCATTGATCTGACTTTCCCGCGCAGCGCCCTCAGGCGTCAGAGCCGAAGGACCATAAGTCGGCAAGATTATAGGAAGATAAACTCAGTCGGTTCACTATTACTTAGGAACATGTGGTTATCATATCTGCATGTAATGCCCCACGGTCGAATATATAAGGCCTAGGGGGCACCCCTTCAAGAACATCTTACTCATTAGCCATCCACCCAGCTCTCTAACATCTCCTATACTAGAGAATTCCCTTGTAATCCACCACACATAAGATCCACTCCAGGACATAGGGTATTACGCATCTCAAAGCAGCCCAAACCTGTACAAGATTGTCCATCGTCTCTCGTGCCTCTGGCACGAACCATCGAGCTACAGTCAGCTACACCGTCCTACTCCTAAAAACACCTCGAGAGGCAACCCCCGGGTGTGCGGTCGGACCCAAATCACCGACAGCCCGTGGCCCACCCTAGGCGTTGCCTCACCCGCCTTGGTCGCCCACTACATCCTCACGCTAAGCCACCACCAATCGTGCTAGGGTTAGTCATCGTTGGTGCAAACTTTTTTGCAATCTAGCCCTTTTCGGGGTTTTTTGCACACTTATGCCCTTTGCAGTTTATTTCAAAAAATGGACCCCAGGCTCGGCGCCATTATCATTGGTGCCGAGCTATACTGTGATGGCGCCAATATTAATGGCGCCTGAGGTGGTGACGTGGCTGGTGAGGTGGCGGGGGTCGGTGCCATAGATCTTAGCGCCGACCCCCTGGCACCGGCGTGAATCCTTTATACCGGTCGGGTCGTCGTCCTCCCGTTTTTTCAAGCTAAAGACGCCGCCGCCAAGCTCCTTCTCTCCACTGGACGACCACTGCCCCCGTGCCCGCCGCCCCACGCACCCACCGGCCCTGCGCTCGCCCCCCCCCCCCCCCCCCCCCCGCGCCCGCCGCCCTCGTGCCCGTCGCCGCCATCCCATCCCACAGCACTAGCGGCCCTGCCAGCCCTCCGCCACCGCGCCCGCGGCCCCGCTGCCCGCGCCGTCGTCCGACCCCGTCCCTCCGCCACCGCGATGCCCTCGTCCTACCCAGTCCCCCGGCCGTTTAGGTAATTTTTAAGCATTTAGTTAGTATTTTTAGTTATTGTGTTAGCATTTTTGTATGTGATAAATGAATGTGATTGTCGTGAAAATAGTTATGTAGTTGTTTGTTGAATGTGATTGTCATGAAAATGAATGTGATAATTGCTAATTTGATCGAATATGATGAATGTGAGTTGAATGTGCAGGTTTTTCTATTCTCCCTGTGCAGGGGAGGTGCTGTCAAAATTTGTAATTAGTTATTTAGTAGTTAGTTATAAGGTGGTTAGTATTTTAGTGGGTTGTGGTTATAGTTATAGTTATGTAGCTAGTAATTAGTGGGTTGTGGTTAGGCAATAACCATCCATAGTAAATATTGAATGTTAATTCGTGTTTCAAATAGATGGACAATTTTTTGAGCTTATATCATGGAGGCAATGTGGAAGAAGATCTGTATGGAAATGCCAAGTTCATTGACATGCGACACGTGCCAGTACTATTCGTTGGTAGACCCTCCTTGAGTGATGTGTTTACAAAGGCTAAACAAAAGCTAGGTTACCATGAAGATGATGACATTGCAGTTGACGGAGTGCTTAACATTGGTCATCCACCAAATGTCATAAGACGAGTCATCCCAATTGATTCTCAACTGGATTGGGATAATTATGTTACTTCGGCTATGAAGACCCATTTGCAACTCATGGAGGTTGTGGTGCGTTCGGTTGTAGTAGACCGTCCCCCTGAAGACTTTGATCGTGCTATGGATGACGTGCCAACTATGCCTGATGCTCAATCTGGCCCCAATTCGATCCCATTAAGTCAGCCAGGAGATGGCCTGCAGACAGATTCTGCTGCATGTATCCCTTTGGCACAAACCAATTGTAGTAAGTTTCATTGGCACTACATCTTCATTTTGGACCATGAGCACTTTGCTCATTCCATTTGACATGGAACTGATGATCTTCTACATGTTGCAGGAGAGACCGCTGCTCTTGTGGTTGATCCTCAGACCATGGCATGTGGCTGCTTCAGTGATGGATTTATTGCCTCGAACAGTCCTGAGTTTAGGAATGAAGAGGAGTCATATGCCTTTGCTATGGCTGCTGATTCAGATGATGATCGTCCTGTTGGTGAACTCACAAAGAGTGACATTGAGATGTTGCAACGTGTTTTTCCAGACGGCTGAGATCCAAGAGTGCATGAGTTCAGCAGTCTTAGTTTTTTTCATCAGGCAAATGTAGAAGGAAGGGATGATGAGTTGTTAGATGCTCCAAAGGCCGGTCCTAGCATGATGATTGAAAAGGGTAGGGTCTTCAAGGACCTGACTGCCTTGAAGAGGTGGTTGCAGCATTATGCAGTCTTACGTAAGAGGCTGTACAGAGTACTTCATTCGTATGAGAAACGTCGTTACACGGTTGTATGTGACAAGGATAACTGTGCCTGGAGGGTCTATGCTAGGATACAAAAATCACCGCAAAGTGGAAGATAACAAAAGTAGTGGGGCCACACACCAGTGCTAAACATGAGTTAATGATGAAACATCGCCAATTGACAACATTTACCCTCATTGGGAAGCGACTTATGGGAATACTACAGTCGGAACCAAATATGAAGGTTAGGACAATCATGAGGATTGTGGAGAATGTGTTTGATGGGTATAAGATAACATATGGTAAAGCTTGGAGGGCTAAGCAGTGTGCTTGGAAGATCATATATGGGGACTGGGAGTCTGGGTACGAGCAACTACCTATTCTTTTAAATGCAATGAAGGCGGTCAATCCAGGCATGCATTATGAGTACATCCCTAAACCAAATACATGGATTGATAGGAGGCAGATATTCTTCAGTGCATTCTGGTGCTTTCCCCAGTGTGTGGATGCCTTCCGACATTGTCGTCCTGTCTTTTCAATTGACGACACGTTTCTTCTCGGCAAGTACCAGGGCACTCTTCTAATTGCCATATCCGTTGATGCAAACAACAAGCTAGTTCCCCTAGCATTTGCTCTGGTTGAGAAAGAGAACAAAGATAGTTAGGGTGGTTTTTGCGACTAGTCCGTATACATGTGGTTGGCCTAGGACGGGAAGTTGGTGTAATATCAGATCGGCACCAGGGAATACTCAATGTGGTGCGTGAGCAGATCGATGGGTACCCTCCTTTGCATCACAGGTGGTGTACTCGACACCTTGCTGAGAATCTTCTGCGCAAGGATGGTGTCAAGGATAACTTTGAGCTTTTCTAGGAGACATGTCTCCAGCTGGAAGACAAGTTCTTTAGAGAAAAGTTAGAAAAGCTCAAAGTCACAACAAATACCGAAGGCCGAGATTGGTTGACTGGATTGATGCCGGATTTGGAGAAGTGGACGAGAGCTCACGACTTAGATGGATGGAGATATGAGTTCCAGTGTAGTAACATGGCCGAGTCATTCAACAAATTATTGTTGGGCATACGTGGTATGCCGGTCACTGCTATAGTATCCTTTACCTTTTACAAGCTTGTGGCATGGTTTAATGATAGACACACCCATGCAGTTGGATTGCAGAATGAGGGAGAGAGATGGGCTCCAAAACCTAAGACTTTTCTAGAGAAGGCAAAGGAAAGGGTGAACACACACATTGTTGATTGTTTTGACTTACAGTCAGGGACATATGAGGTATTCCTTCAAGCTGGTACTACTTCCGACGGTGAGTCACAAGAGTCCAGGAAGCATGTGGTTGTCCTTAATGACTTGTCATGTACTTGTGGCGCACTGAGGCAGTACCATTTTCCATGTTCCCATCTTATCGTAGCTGTCCGAGCTCGCAACTATGACTTAGAGAGGAAGATACCCCAAGAGTTTACTATTGACAAGCTTGTGTTGACTTGGAGTCCAAGGGTGAGTGGCCTCCGTACGATGGCCCAAAGTATGTCGCCGATCCAAGCAGTCGTTGGACCAAGCGTGGATCCAGGAAGAGGACGAGGCACAAGATGGTTATGGATCAGGTTGGTGGTAGGAGTAGGAGGGGAAGAAGAACACCATTTCTTACCGACCTCGGACAGTATGAGTGTGGCAAGTGCGGTAGACTTGGTCATAATTCACGCACTTGTCGTTGGCAGATTAGCGAGGTTTGTATTGTTTAGTATTTTTATATTACCTTTTTTTATTTAATAAGGACATATTACTTACTAACATTAATTTGATTTTGTAGGATGGCACAGTTCCACCTGCTCGACCCGTTCTACGACGAGAGCCACCGGGAGCGCCTTCTGGCAGAAGGTCTGGTATTCAATTGTAACTACTTTTATAGAATTGTTGTTGTACACATATTGTTGCTAATATAACCTTTTTCCGTGTAGGACCTAGCAACCCTACATTCTAGGACACACAATGGGTTCCTAGACATGGTGTTCGATGAGAGGTACACTCCTTACCTTAGACGAGCAGGTCTAGATGTAATATCGTACCAGTTACGCCGAGGGTTGCCTGAAAGAACTCTGCTGCTGCCCTGAAGATTGTGAGCTTTGCTGTGGCCTCTGAGGCTGACTTCCTCTATCATCATTCTGACTGGAGCTATGAATAGATTTGATGTGCCTAGGGTGAATCCTTCCTCCGAAGCCCTTAGTCATCTCAAAAAACCTATAAGCTTCCTCCCTTCTTTGGCGGGAATCATTGTCAGCCCGGATATACTCATCCATTTTCTGAAGCAGCTTCTCCAGAGTTTGGAGAGTTTCCTAGCAAAATATTGAGCCATAGGCCCTGGTCGAAGGCCCTTGATCATGGCCTCAATGACGATTTCATTAGGCACTGTGGGCGCTTGTGCTCTGAGACGTAAGAACCTTCGTACATACGCCTAAAGGTACTCCTCATGGTCTTGTGTACACTGGAACAAGGCCTGAGCAGTGACTGGCTTCGTCTGAAACCCTTGAAAACTGGTGACCAGCATGTCCTTAAGCTTCTGCCCTAATGTGATTGTCCCTGGCCGGAGAGAAGAGTACCATGTCTGGGCCACACTTCGGACTGCCATGACGAAGGACTTTGCCATGACAGCGGCGTTGCCTCCGTATGAGGATATTGTTGCCTCATAGCTCATCAAGAATTGCTTTGGGTTCGAGTGCCCATCATATATGGGTAACTAGGGTGGCTTGTAGGATTGTGGTCATGGAATAGCCTGCAATTCTGCTGCCAAGGGAGAAGCATCATCAAAAGTAAAGCTACCATGATGAAAATCATCATACCATTCATCTTCGTTGAATGAGCCCTCTTGGCAAAGCTCCCTATGTTGGGGCCTTTGGTCATGATCATCTTGGGTAAGATGACGCATTTCTTCAGCAACTTCGTCTATCTTCTTTTGAAGATCAGCCAGCCGAGCCATCTTCTCCTTTTTCCTTTGCACCTGCTGATGAATGACTTCTAGGTTCTTGATCTCCTGGTCCAGCTCCTCCTCCTAAAGTGTTGGGCAGGAGGCCTTTCTCTTTTGGCTTCTGGCTTCTCGGAGAGAGAGCATCTCCTGGTTTGTGTCCAGTGGCTGCAGTGCAGCCCCTATCACTGCTGTCTTCTTTGGCGGCATGACGAAGGTTGATGCTTTGCCGAAGATTGTGGAAGTGAGTACACCGGAGGTGGGCGCCAATGTTGGGGACTTGTTCTCAAACACTATGAATTAAGAACAAGGCAACACAAAATGTTAATGGTTAAAGTCCTTCGTCCTTCGAAGCATTATCTCCCTTAGGATATAATGATCTTCAGACGAAGGTCATGAAGGACGTACCTTCATCATAGTAGTATATATTAATGGAAGTAGAAGTATATGAAACATGAGAAATAACATGAATAACCATATAACACTATTCATATCTCTTTATTATACCATCATGAATGAACATGAACAATATTGAATTACATTTACACCTTCGGCTTGGCAAAAGGTGAAAATGCGAGAGTGACATGAGGTAAATTACCATTCAGCCTGAACAGTACAGGGGTACTGTTCATCTATTTATAGGCACAGGGCGCATCCTGTGCAAAATTACATTAATGCCCTTTATGTTTACTATCGACTTAAGGACAATATATCGAGGACTAAATGGTCTTTTCCTCTTTAAGTCGGTTCCGTTTTCTGTTGCTGAGCCGAAGCTTCCCTTTGCGTAGCTTCGGAACTGATTCAACCTTCGTCCCGACCATGCTTTCTATATTGTGTACAGCTTCACTCCGAGTCCGAAGGTTCCTGTACATGTATTATACTTGGGAAACATTGTTAATCGTGTTTTTGAGGACCTTCGGAAGACGAAGGCCTCCAACACCTACTATTGACTCGGCGGCCATTACTGCACTTGTGGACAGGTATTGTTTTAAGATTTTGTCAAATTATTCATGAATCATTGAGCTCGTTTACACTAAATTGTTTTTTAATTATGTAGGTGGCGGCCCGAGACACATAGTTTTCATCTTCCTTTTGGTGAGATAACAGTCACATTAGAGGATACACAGAAGATACTTGGACTCGATGTTTCTGGCAGAGCAGTGATAGGCCAATGTGGCTCTGAAGGTTTGAGGGCTAGAGTTGAGCCTTTCTTAGTGGCTGTTTGGTTCAGCTTCTGGGCGGCTTCTGGCCGCCAGAAGCTGAAGCTGGAAACAAACGGGTAGCTTCTCGCGCCGCTTCTCCGCGACGCGCTTCCGTAGGCAGCCGTCCGGCCACTTAACGCAAGAAGCGCCCGTCAGTTGGCTTTTGCTCGAAGCCGCGCCCACTTCGCTAGGGTTCTAGCCCACGCGACGCTCCACCGCCGCCGCGAACCCATCGCGCCGCCGCCGCGAACCCATCGCGCCGCCGGCGGTCCGTCTCCTCCCCGCATCGTGGTACGTACGGGCAACCTCCTCCGCGTTGGTGTGGTTTCTCTCCTTCGCCGCGTCTCAACTCGTCTTCCGTAGGGTTCACGCTC
This sequence comes from Zea luxurians, assembly GCA_029449295.1. NCBI lineage: Eukaryota > Viridiplantae > Streptophyta > Magnoliopsida > Poales > Poaceae > Zea > Zea luxurians. Next base: position 162,209 of record JAOPSE010000449.1, on the reverse strand, counting down.
CGAGGACGCAACCTCCTCCCCGTCGCGAAGGAACCTCTCCCGCCGTCGTCGTCGTCGCAGGTACGGCCTCTCTCCGTGGTCTGTGTACCCTCTCATTGTCCACCGCCGGCGCTGTCGTTCGTTGACCCTAAACTATCGCTAGGGTTGCCGCACCTAAACCGGCGCCGCTGCTCCGTCGAGAAGCTTCCTCTGCTCCCCCTGTTGCGTCGTCATCTGCACAGGTAAGGTGTTGCTCGACTCCATCCTAACCCTCGCCTCCCCCTCCGGTAGTGTAGCTAGGGTTCGTCGTACCTCAGTACATGGGCTCAACCCTCGCCTGATCTGCAGTTAATTCAGTAAATGAAAAAGGGTCTGGATGGTACTAGTACCTAATTGTATGTCCAATGTTGCCTGCAGATTTCCCTTGTCAACTCGGGGTTCGTCTTCGGTTCCAATTTCCAGTGCAATCAAGGTACTGTCATACACATTTTGTAGCGCAGTTTACTGTGTACATGGGCTCACCCAATAGAGTTTACACTTTACTAAGGATGGCATTGCTCTGTTCCATCAGTATTATTTGTCACAACCTGTCTGATCAGGGTTGCAGTTACTACCATCAGTATTTCTTTGTTCATATCAATTTGTTAGTTTCTAATTATTTTTCCATTCTCCCCTTCAGGTATCTGTATCATCTCGAGGTCTTCGTCCTCGGTTCCAAGATCCCGTAGCAACCAAGGTAATTTGATACTCAATTTATTACGAACTTTGCTGTCAGCCGGTGGTGACCCAATTTTTTAGTATGGTTTACTTGCCATACCATTGATCTGTTGTGTCAGTAAAATTTGTTGACGGATTAGTTGATACTTTGTTTGTTAGTACCTGTAGTTTCATTATGGTTTACTCGGGGTCTATATTAGTATGTGTGTCACACCCATTTGCATGTTCATGGTTGAGTTCGTACTTAGTTAGTTACTACCTATACGTTAGTACTTTAAACCAAAGTTTGGCCATGTTACCACGCAATTCATGTGAATAAATGGAAGTTAGTAGATTGTCCTCTTGTCTAGTACACTAACCACCTAAATCCACATCAGATGGATTCAGCAGACTCCATAGCCGACAAGGCAATTGGAAGGATGCAAGAGATTGCGGACAAGATTTTTTCCGTAGCTCGGGAAACAATCCGTCCAGGACGCGGGTTAACCTCCTTTGACGCTACCAAACTACGTGTAGCATTGGAGGACATTGCTTGCATGATGGAGCAAGATTCTCTGGTTTTCCAAGAGTATTTGGACAAGGTCAACAACGTAACCCACGAGCCTGACAGCAACTACGAACCCTCCGAGTTCTCTTCACCACCCCCTAGTGAAGACAACCTTAGTCCAGACTGGGACTTTGCGGACCACTTCGAAAGGTTTTGGGGTATTGAATATGACTCCGATCAGATGCCTTCCTTTAGTGACAATGAGGTTTAAGTTAGACCTTAGTTTATGGTTTAGGAAGGTCTTTAGTGTAACAGGGATGTGATCAGGCTTTTGCTTACTGGGCTGCTGTAACTGTCTTCCCTGTGCTTTTGTGTCCGGTACCTCATTAATAAACGTTGTCTTTGTGTACTTAAGGAAATCCGAATTTTAGTACTTCTGGTTCTACCTTATGTGTAATTATGGCAAACGAATGTGACTCCTGACGGTAATACTATTTATGTTATTATTACCTATTCATTTTGTTGTCGTAGTAAGTGCACTTCAATACATATTTTGAATCGTCTACACTTGTTTTGCACTAGATGGACAAGTCTGGCAAAGTAATTGCTAAGTGGGATAGTAGAGCAACAAAAATTTACACAGAAATATGTGTAGAGGAGGTGAATGCACGGAACAGGCCACAACAATTCCTAAACGCCGAAGGGTATGCTAACCTGATAAGAAAGTTTAAGGAACGCACTGGTCGCACGTACACAAGGGACCAAATGAAGAATAGGTGGGACTCGTTGAAGAGAATGTTCACCCAGTGGAAAACTCTAAATGAAAGGGCTACAGGTCTTGGTCGAGACCCTCATACTGGTTCAATCAGTGCGCCAGATGAGTGGTGGGCCAAGCAAAATGAAGTAAGTAGATCTTTTTTTTTGTTTTGTAGACTAACAATAGTATTGGCCATCTAAAACTAGGAACTACCATGTTGGTGCAGGCAATGCCAGGTTGTATTATGTTCAAAACAGCCCCCCTAGAGAATGAGGACGAGCTAAAGGTTATGTTTGGACCCATTGTCTGCACAAATGAAAGAACCCTTGTTCCTGGCGTCGAGGATGCTAATTCATCATCTGATGATCATTTGGAAGGCACTTTAGGTGCTGGTGAAAACAGCACACCTGATCCAATCTCAAATGCGACTGGGAAGCGTAAGGTGCGTCATGACTCTCCTAAACCAAAGAGGAAAAGAGATTCGAGGGAAGAGTACATGAAACGACTTGTGGAGGCTTTTGAGTCGCGTTCAAGGAACACTAACAAGTCCGTCACCTCTACTGAGACCGACCCTGTGCGTGTTGAGGTGAGTGCGCAGTTGCAACAAGTGATCGAGGATGGTAACCGAGAAGGCAGCGACCTCCATTTGTTTGCCACTCATTTGTTCACTTCCAAAAAGTATAGAGACATATTTTCTGCACTGAAGACATCAGAGGGAAGGAACGCTTGGCTGCGCCATGCATTCGAGTTAGAAACAAAAAAATCCACCTAGATGCTGCTGGTCCTACAACTGAGGCTTATGTTCTACGCATGTTAGTTCAGACTGCTTTATGAGTCATGTCGTGTCAGTTTTCGCTGGTATCTTTATCGCTTTCAAACAATTTTCCAAATTTTCGAGTTGAACATGTATTTGAATAATCAGAGTTGTAAGTTTGTGACCAATGTGAATCTGTGAACTTGATATGGCTTGTAAACTGTTCGTCTTCATTAATATGTGTTGTATAAACTGTGGTTGCATATGATACTTTTGCCTGTTGCCTGTGTCCATGCAGATGTGTGACCCTTATGAACACACATTTGCTGATGACCATTATGCACACACATCTGATGATGACCCTTATGCACACCCATCTGATGATGAAAAGGATGCCACAGATGAAGAAATGGTTGTTGCTGCATTTGCTGTAGACATTTGGGGCAGGCATTTCACTCAGGCTCCTAGAAGAACAATGGTTGAAACTGGTTTGCAATGGGTGCAGAGGACGTTGGACAATAGTAACGACTGCTTTGATATGTTTCGCATGCGACGAACTGTGTTTAGACGATTGCATGACACATTGGTGGACAATTATGGTCTGATTCCAAGCCGGGGTGTCAGTACTATGGAAGCACTTGCCATTTTTTTGTGGGCATGTGGTGGTCCACAGTCCTTTAGGCAATTAAGAAATAAGTTTGGGCATTCATTGGAAACAATTAGTCGCAAGTATAATGAAGTCCTTGATGCACTGTTTAAGATGTCATCTGACATCATTAAGCCCAAAGACCCGTATTTCACCGAGATTCATCCCCGTTTGAGAGAGGCGAGATTTTGGCCACACTTCAAGGACTGCATAGGAGCAATTGATGGTAGTCACTTTCCAGCGGCAGTCCCTGCCTCAGAGCAAGCCAAATATATTGGACGGCACGGTTACACTTCACAGAATGTAATGGCCGTTTGTGACTTCGATATGAGGTTCACATTCGTTGTCACAGGATGGCCTGGATCCGTGCATGACACTAGAGTACTACAAGATACTTTGATAACTTATGCCGACAGGTTTCCCCAGCCACCAGAAGGTATACAATTATATATCTTGTTTTTGACATATGCTATTAATTACTTGGTTACTTATTGAACTTATGTATTTCATGGTTGTGCAGGTAAATATTATCTTGTCGATTCAGGTTATCCAAATAGAAAGGGCTACCTTGCACCTTATAAGGGTCAGAAGTACCACATTTCTGAATGGCAAAATGCGAGGCAACCTATTGGTAGCAAAGAAGTTTTTAACTATGCACACTCTTCGCTACGCAATGTTATAGAGCGATCGTTTGGGGTGCTTAAAATGAAGTGGAGAGTTCTATTAAGTCTCCCTTCATTTTCGCTTACCAAACAATCGAAGATAATTATTGCTTGTATGACATTGCATAACTTCATTAGAGACAGTGCTCTACACGATAGAGACTTTGATGAAGTAGGACCTAGTAGCAGCAGTCATGATGTACCTTTAGGTGAGAGTAGTAGTAGCACATCTGATGAGTTGGACATGAGTGCTTTTCGTGATGCAATTGCTAATGCATTAGTGTCGTAGTTAAGTCTGTCAATGTAACGGTAGTTATGATGTAATCAACTCCACTAATTAATGTGTAATGATCTTTTGTTCGTTATGGGTTTCATTGTATCGTTTGTTCGAACAGAATCTGCAATACGAAAATCTGATTATCCAAACACGTAGATTCTCAGGAACAGCTTTTCTGCACAGCTGGCGAACCAAACACCTAAATTCTAACCACCAGCTTTTCCCAACAGCCAGCTTTTCCCCACAGCCAGCTTTTCAGAAAAGCTGGTCACAAAAAAGCCGAACCAAACACGCTCTTAGTAGAGAGCTTCCTGCTGAGGGCATTGACAGGACTGCTGGAGTACACATCACATGGCTCCGTGAGTCGTTTGGTGTGTGCCCTGCTAATGCTGATGAGGATACAGTCCAGTTCTACTGTCGGGCTTGGATCCTACACATGTTTGGTTGTGTCCTTTTCCCAGACGCAACAGGAGATTGCGCGTCATGGATGTACATCCCATGTCTAACCGACCGAGATACAGTTGGACACTACAGTTAGGCCTCCATCGTGCTTTCTTTCTTGTACCAACAGCTTTGTGAGGCTTGCCGTCGTACGTCCTCCTCTTCGTCTATAGGCGGTAGCGTCTACCTCCTGCAGATATGGATGTGATTTCGCATACCAGTTGGTTGGCCACGTGTTTTCCAGCCTAGACCATGGCCATGGAACATTGTTGGAAATGACCGTCTTCGACCGACATATGCTTATATTTGGGACCAAGTGGCAGCTTCTTTTGCCAGAGCTAAGAGGGCTTATATGGAGTATGTGAACAAGTTTGACACGCTCTCGGTCTCTAGCTTAAGTACTCAACATTTTTATCTTATCATTATGGAATTTGTTTCATTATACTTAACATAGATTTCTTCATTTATTTCAGGTCACATGGCAACCATACAACGCATCTGAGTTGGATGTGATGATCTTTAGTGAAGTATGCAACAATGACGATGAACTCTATAGGATGCAATGTCCAATGATCTGTTTCTGGTGTGTTGAGTGGCACCTACCGCACAGGGTTCAGAGGCAGTTTGGTAGGAACTAGATATGGCCGGTTGAAGATATTCCAACTTCTAAGGAGCTACACAAGTAAGTTTGCAATCTACAAATTCAATTATTCTAGTTGACTTCGTAACATCAATCATTTGTAAAATTTTTGTGTTCTTTATATGATATGGTTTGTGTGTAGATTTGACCGGCGGAAGCAAAAGAAGATAACAGACTTTCGTCAACATCATCTGGCATTTATTGAAGAGTGGGATTTAGCTGTGGAGAATGTGCATAACAACGATGAGTTGCACAACAACAGTGACTATAGGCGGTACCAAACTTGGTACCAGGGTGCGACTCGTTGTAAGCTTCGCCAGCAGTGGACAGCGGATGACTACGCCGATATTGATTCTTCCGACGATGAAGACACGGAGTACGACCAGTCCACTAGACTAGGAACCCAAGTGGAGGCGGCACCCATATTGGATCAAGTGGTAAGTTTTACTCAATTGTAATACTAGACATGTATCAATTGTATGATTGATGCAAATTGTGTTGTACATGGTAACACATTGAGACGCTCGGTACAGGACATTGATCGCTAGCTTTTGACTATGGGTGACAGCAGCATGCATAGCTTCTTGGAGGTAAGCCTACCTGCTGCGTTTATAACCTTTATCTTGTTATGAATATAGCTTTGATATGTTGTAAACTAATATGTCTTTGGTGTGCAATGTTTGAAAGGGAAATGTGCCCTTGGGCCATTTCTAAGTATTTTGGTGATTGAGTGCCAACACAAGTGCTTTTATGTTAATCTATGCAAAGTGGTGGACAAAGTGCAAATCATGTCAAAAGGTATGTTTCTAGACTTAGTACATTGCTTTATGGACTAATGTATTGTGTCTAAGTGCTGGAAACAGGAAAAATTGAATTGGAAATGAGATGGCTCTGTTCAGCCAAAGTCAGCTCGGTCTGGGTGCACCGGACTGTCCGGTGGTGCACCGGACAGTGTCCGGTGCGCTAGACTGACTCTGTCGAACTTGCTGCTCTCGGGACTTCGACGGCGGTGTACGACTATAATTCACCGGACTGTCCGGTGGTGCACCGGACTGTCCGGTGAGCCGTTCACAGGCGAACTCGTTGCTCTCGGGAGATGATTAACGGCGTACGATTATAATTCACCGGACTGTCCGGTGTGCACCGGACTGTCCGGTGAGCCAACGGTCAGCCGGGGCAACGGTCGGCCGAGGATTCCGCGCGTGACGCGTGGCCGAGCCAACGGTCACATTAGGGCACCGGACTGTCCGGTGTGCACCGGACAGTGTCCGGTGTGCCAACGGCTCTGGATCTTCAACGGTCGACTACGCCATAGAAGGAAAGAAATCCGCACCGGACAGTGTCCGGTGGTGCACCGGACTGTCCGGTGCGCCAGGCGACAGAAGGCAAGATCTGCCTTCCTGGAATGCTCTCAACGGCTCCTAGCTGCCTTGGGGCTATAAAAGGGACCCCTAGGCGCATGGAGGAGAACACCAAGCATACTCAAAGCATTCCTAAGCACCAAGACTTCGATTCCACGCATTTGTTTCTTCGTGATAGCATCTAGAGCTCTAGTTGAGTTGTGAACTCGTCGGGTTGTGTTGCGAGCTCTTGTTGCGACTTGTGTGCGTGTTGACATTCCGATTTTGTGTCTTGTGTGCGTTGCTCATCCCTCCCTTACTTCGTGCTTCTTTGTGAACTTCAAGTGTAAGGGCGAGAGACTCCAAGTTGTGGAGATTCCTCGCGAACGGGATAAAGAAAAGCAAAGCAAAACACCGTGGTATTCAAGTGGGTCTTTGGACCGCTTGAGAGGGGTTGATTGCAACCCTCGTCCGTTGGGATGCCACAACGTGGAGTAGGCAAGCGTTGGTCTTGGCCGAACCACGTGATAAACCACTGTGCCATCTCTATTTTGATATCTTTGTGGTTATTGTGTTTTGTTGAGACTCCTCTCTAGCCACTTGGCGATAATTGTGCTAACACTTAATCAAGTTTTTGTGGCTTAAGTTTAAGTTTTACAGGATCACCTATTCACCCCCCCCCCCCTCTAGGTGCTCTCAATTGGTATCAGAGCCGTTCTCTTCACGAAGGGACTAATCGCCTGAAGAGATGGATCCTAAGGGGAAGGGAATCGTGATCAACGATAAGGAGAAGGAGTCCTTCGTCAACGAGCTGAAGGATGACAAGCCTACCGACTCAGGCTTGGGCTATAAACGCAAAGATGGGAAGAAGAAGAAGACGAGATGCATTAAGGAGATCATCTACTACGACGACAGCGACGAGTCCACTTCTTCCCACAAGGACGACGACAACGACTACGAGAAAAGAAAGACGGTTAATTTGAATTTTTCTTTCGATTACTCTCATATTCCTCAGAGTTCAAATGCTCATTTGCTTTCCATCCCTCTTGGCAAACCTCCACACTTTGATGGGGAGGACTACGGATTTTGGAGTCACAAAATGCGTAGTCACTTGTTCTCTCTCCATCCAAGCATATGGGAGATTGTTGAGAATGGAATGAAATTTGATAGCTCAGATAGTCCTATATTTATTAATGAACAGATTCATAAAAACGCACAAGCTACTACTATGTTGTTAGCCTCTTTATGCAGGGACGAGTACCATAAGGTGAGCGGCTTGGACAATGCCAAGCAGATCTGGGACACCCTCAAGATCTTTCATGAGGGGAACGACGTCACCTTGCTCACCAAAATGGAGTTGGTAGAGGGCGAGCTCGGAAGATTCGCGATGATAAGGGGCGAGGAGCCAACCCAAACATACAACCGGCTCAAGACCCTTATCAACAAAATAAGGAGCTACGGAAGCACGCGATGGACGGACCACGACGTCGTACGCCTAATGCTAAGGTCCTTTACTGTACTTGATCCACATCTGGTGAACAATATTCGTGAAAATCCTAGGTACACCAAGATGTCGCCCGAATAAGTTCTTGGGAAATTCGTAAGCGGGCGAATGATGATCAAGGAGGCGAGATACATCGACGATGCACTGAATGGTCCAATCAATGAGCCTCAACCCGTTGCTCTCAAGGCAACAAGGAGCAAGGAGGCGCTACCTAGCAAGGTGGCGCAAGTTGAGGCGGCCGGGCTCAATGATGAAGAGATGGCCCTCATCATCAAGCGCTTCAAGACGACGCTAAAGGGTCGCAAGGGACAGCCAAGCAAGACCAAGACAAAGGGGAAGCGCTCATGCTTCAAATGTGGTAAGATTGGTCATTTTATTGCTAACTGTCCCGATAATGAAAGTGACCAGGAAAAAGGAAACAAAAGGGAGAAGAAGAAGAATTACAAGAAGGCCAAGGGTGAGGCACATCTCGGAAAGGAGTGGGATTCGGATTGCTCCTCCTCCGACTCCGACAATGAAGGACTCGCCGCCACCGCCTTCAACAAGTCATCCCTCTTCCCCAACGAGCATCACACATGCCTCATGGCGAAGGAGAAGAAGGTATGTACTCGGGATACCACTTATGCTTCTTCAAGTGATGATGATTCTAGTGATGACGATGAAATAGACTATTCTAGTTTATTTAAAGGTTTAGATAGAATTAAAATTGGCAAAATTAATGAGTTAATTGATGCCTTGAATGACAAGAATAGGTTACTAGAAAAGCAAGAGGATTTGTTGTATGAAGAGCATGATAAATTTGTTAGTGCACAAAATTCACTTGCTCTAGAAGTTAAAAGGAATGAAATGCTTTCTTGTGAACTATCTACTTGTCATGAAACCATTTCTACTTTAAAAGGTGTTAATGATAATTTAAATGCTAAATTAGAAGTAGCAAGTAAATCTAACTCTTGTGTAGAACATGTTATGATTTGCAATAGGTGTAAAGATTTTGACATTAATGCTTGTAGTGAACACCTAGTTTCAATTTCCAAATTAAATGATGAATTGGCTAGTCTTAATGCCCAACTTAAGACTAGCAAAAGTGAATTCGATAAGCTAAAATTTGCAAGGGATGCCTACACGATTGGTAGACACCCCTCAATTAAGGATGGACTTGGCTTCAAGAGGGAAGCCAAGGACTTAACAAGCCATAAGGCTCCCATCTCCGCCAAGGAGAAAGGGAAGGCCCCTATGGTTAGTAGTGCTAAAAAGAACCATGCTTTTATGTACCATGATAGGAGACAGTCTAGGAATAGGAGTTGTAATGCTTATGATGCCTTTGATTCTCATGCCATGTTTGCTCCTAGTTCTTCCTATATGCATGGTAGAGATATGTCTAGGAGAAATGTTATTTATCATGTGCCTAGAAAGAATATTGTTCATGCTCCTAGGAAAGTAATGAATGAACCTTCTACAATTTATTATACTTGCAATGCTTCCTTTGCTATTTGTAGAAAGGATAAGAAGGTAATTGCTAGGAAGTTAGGGGCCAAATGTAAGAGAGACAAAACTTGCATTTGGGTCCCTAAGACCATTGTCACTAACCTTGTAGGACCCAACAAGAGTTGGGTACCTAATACCCAAGCCTAAATTTGCCTTGCAGGTTTATGCATCCGGGGGTACAAGCTGGATTATCGACAGCGGATGCACAAACCACATGACGGGAGAAAAGAGGATGTTCTCTTCCTACGTCAAGAACAAGGATCCCCAAGATTCAATAATATTCGGTGATGGGAACCAAGGCAAGGTAAAAGGGTTAGGTAAAATTGCTATTTCATCCGAGCACTCTATATCTAATGTGTTTTTAGTTGAGTCTCTTGGATATAATTTGTTATCTGTTAGTCAATTATGCAATATGGGATATAATTGTCTATTCACAAATGTAGATGTGTCTGTCTTTAGAAGATGTGACGGTTCACTAGCTTTTAAGGGTGTACTAGACGACAAACTTTATTTAGTTGATTTTGCAAAAGAGGAGGCTGGTCTAGATGCGGGCTTAATTGCTAAGACTTGCATGGGCTGGCTATGGCATCGCCGCTTAGCACATGTGGGGATGAAGAACCTCCACAAGCTTCTAAAGGGAGAACACGTGATAGGTCTAACTAATGTGCATTTCAAAAAAGATAGACCTTGTGCAGCTTGTCAAGCAGGGAAACAGGTGGGAAGCTCTCATCACACCAAAAATGTGATGACCACATCAAGACCCTTGGAGATGCTTCATATGGACCTCTTCAGACCCGTCGCCTATCTAAGCATAGGAGGAAGTAAGTATGGTCTTATTATAGTTGATGATTTTTCCCGCTTCACTTGGGTATTCTTTTTGCAGGATAAATCTGAAACCCAAGGGACCCTCAAGCGCTTCCTCAGGAGAGCTCAAAATGAGTTTGAGCTCAAGGTGAAGAAGATAAGGAGCGACAACGGGTCCGAATTCAAGAACCTTCAAGTGGAGGAGTATCTTGAGGAGGAAGGAATCAAGCACGAGTTCTCCGATCCCTACACACCATAGCAAAATGGTGTGGTAGAGAGGAAGAACAGGACGCTCATCGATATGGCGAGGACTATGCTTGGAGAGTTCAAGACTCCCGAGCGCTTTTGGTCGGAAGCCGTGAACACGGCTTGCCACGCCATCAACCGGGTCTACCTTCACCGCCTCCTCAAGAAGACTTCGTATGAGCTTCTAACCGGTAACAAACCCAATGTGTCTTACTTTCGTGTATTTGGGAGCAAGTGTTATATTCTTGTGGAGAAAGGTAGAACTTCAAAATTTGCTCCCAAAGCTGTAGAAGGGTTTTTTATTAGGTTATGACTCAAATACAAAGGCGTATAGGGTCTTCAACAAATCATCGGGTTTGGTTGAAGTCTCTAGCGAAGTTGTATTTGATGAGACTAACGGCTCTCCAAGAGAGCAAGTTGTTGATCTTGATGATGTAGATGAAGAAGACGTTCCAACAGCCGCAATGCGCACCATGGCGATTGGCGATGTGCGACCACAGGAACAATTGGAGCAAGATCAACCTTCTTCCTCAACAATGGTGCATCCCCCAACTCGAGACGATGAACAAGTTCATCAAAAGGAGGTGTGTGATCAAGGGGGAGCACAGGATGTTCAAGTTGAAGAGGAAGAAGCACCTCAGGCACCTCCAACCCAAGTTCGAGCGACGATTCAAAGGAATCATCCCGTCGACCAAATTTTGGGAGATATTAGCAAGGGAGTAACTACTCGTTCAAGATTAGTTAATTTCTGTGTGCATTACTCTTTTGTCTCTTCTATTGAGCCTTTCAGGGTAGAAGAGGCCTTGCTAGATCCGGACTGGGTGTTGGCCATGCAGGAAGAGCTCAACAACTTCAAGCGTAATGAAGTTTGGACACTGGTGCCTCGTCCTAAGCAAAATGTTGTGGGAACCAAGTGGGTGTTCCGCAACAAACAGGACGAGCACGGGGTAGTGACAAGGAACAAGGCTCGACTTGTGGCAAAAGGTTATGCCCAAGTCGCAGGTTTGGACTTTGAGGAGACTTTTGCTCCTGTGGCTAGGCTAGAATCTATTCGTATTTTGCTAGCATATGCCGCTCACCATTCTTTCAGGTTGTTCCAAATGGATGTGAAGAGCGCTTTCCTCAACGGGCCGATCAAGGAGGAGGTGTACGTGGAGCAACCCCCTGGCTTCAAGGATGAACGGTTTCCCGACCACGTGTGTAAGCTCTCTAAGGCGCTCTATGGACTTAAGCAAGCCCCAAGAGCATGGTATGAATGCCTTAGAGACTTTTTAATTGCTAATGCTTTCAAGGTTGGGAAAGCCGATCCAACTCTTTTTACTAAGACTTGCGATGGTGATCTTTTTGTGTGCCAAATTTATGTCGATGACATAATATTTGGTTCTACTAACCAAAAGTCTTGTGAAGAGTTTAGCAGGGTGATGACGCAGAAATTCGAGATGTCAATGATGGGCGAGTTGAACTACTTCCTTGGGTTCCAAGTGAAGCAACTCAAGGACGACACCTTCATCTCCCAAACGAAGTACACGCAAGACTTGCTAAAGCAGTTTGGGATGAAGGACGCCAAGCCCGCAAAGACACTGATGGGAACCGACGGACACACCGACCTCAACAAAGGAGGTAAGTCCGTTGATCAAAAGGCATACCGGTCAATGATAGGTTCTTTGCTTTATTTATGTGCTAGTAGACCGGACATTATGCTTAGCGTATGCATGTGTGCTAGATTTCAATCTGATCCAAGGGAGTGTCACTTAGTGGCCATGAAGCGAATTCTTAGATATTTAGTCGCTACGCCTTGCTTCGGGATCTGGTATCCAAAGGGGTCTAACTTTGACTTGATTGGATATTCAGATTCCGACTATGCTGGATGTAAGGTCGATAGGAAGAGTACATCGGGGACGTGCCAATTCTTAGGAAGGTCCCTGGTGTCATGGAACTCTAAGAAACAAACTTCCGTTGCCCTATCCACTGCTGAGGCCGAGTATGTTGCCGCAGGACAGTGTTGCGCGCAACTACTTTAGATGAGGCAAACCCTCCGGGACTTTGGCTACAATCTGAGCAAAGTCCCACTCCTATGTGATAATGAGAGTGCTATCCGAATAGCGGAAAATCCTGTTGAGCACAGCCGCACAAAGCACATTGACATCCGGCATCACTTTTTGAGAGACCACCAGCAAAAGGGAGATATCGAAGTGTTTTATGTTAGCACCGAGAACCAACTAGCCGATATCTTTACCAAGCCTCTAGATGAGAAGACCTTTTGCAGGCTGCGTAGTGAGCTAAATGTCTTAGATTCGTGGAACTTGGATTGGTTTATAGCATACATGTGTTTATGCCTTGATCATGTTCCTTATGCATTTTGTTGCTTACTTGTGGTGCTCAAGTTGTACAATCGGTCCCCGGACCTCACAAGTCCTTTTGCAAGTGATGCACATATTTAGGGGGAGTTGTGCTACAACTTGACCCTTTGAGACTAACCGTGTGCTTGAGTTTGCTTGATTTAGTCTCAAAGGAGGTTTGAAAGGGAAAAGGTGGACTTGGACCATGAAAGACTTCCACTGCACTCCGATGAGAGGGTAACTTATTCCAAGTTCATCTCATGTACTCCTATTGCCTTTGTATTCTTATTTGAAGATTTTGGTGAGGCAATGGGGTTAAAGGGCCAAGATTGATCCCGTTTTGGTGCTTGATGCCAAAGGGGGAGAAAATAAAGGCCAAACAAATAAATGGATCAGCTACCACTTGTGAAATTTTGAAAATAGTAGAATAGAGCTCTTGCTTTGTCAAAACTCTTTTATTGTCTCTTTTGTCAAAAGTTGTCCTCTTGTGGGTAGAAGTGTTGATTATGGGAAAAAGGGGGAGTTTTTGAAATCCTTGATCAATTTCTCTTGGAATATTTCTCTTTATGTCTCTACAAGTGAATTTGACTTAGAGATAGGAAATTGAGTTTGATTTGCAAAAACAAACCAAGTGGTGGCAAAGAGTGATCCATATATGCCAAATAAGAATCAAAACAACTTTGAGTTTTCATTTGCATTGATATTGCACTTGTTCTAGTCGCTTTATGTTGTGTTGGCATAAATCACCAAAAAGGGGGAGATTGAAAGGGAAATGTGCCCTTGGGCCATTTCTAAGTATTTTGGTGATTGAGTGCCAACACAAGTGCTTTTGTGTTAATCTATGCAAAGTGGTGGACAAAGTGCAAATCATGTCAAAAGGTATGTTTCTAGACTTAGTACATTGCTTTATGGACTAATGTATTGTGTCTAAGTGCTGGAAACAGGAAAAATTGAATTAGAAATGAGATGGCTCTGTTCAGTCAAAGTCAGCTCGGTCTGGGTGCACCGGACTGTCCGGTGGTGCACCGGACAGTGTCCGGTGGTGCACCAAACAGTGTCTGATGCGCTAGACCGACTCTGTCGAACTTGCTGCTCTCGGGACTTCGACGGCGGTGTACGGCTATAATTCACCGGACTGTCCGGTGGTGCACCGGACTGTCCGGTGAGCCGTTCACAGGCGTACTTGTTGCTCTCGGGAGATGATTAACGGCGTACGGCTATAATTCACCGGACTGTCCGGTGTGCACCGGACTGTCCGGTGAGCCAACGGTCAGCCGGGGCAACGGTCGGCCAAGGATTCCGCGCGTGACGCGTGGCCGAGCCAACGGTCACATTAGCGCACCGGACTGTCCGGTGTGCACCGGACTGTGTCCGGTGCGCCAACGGCTCTGGACCTTCAACGGTCGACTACGCCATAGAAGGAAAGAAATCCGCACTGGACTGTCCGGTGGTGCACCGGACTGTCCGGTGCGCCAGGCGACAGAAGGCAAGATCTGCCTTCCTGGAATGCTCTCAACGGCTCCTAGCTGCCTTGGGGCTATAAAAGGGACCCCTAGGCGCATGGAGGAGAACACCAAGCATACTCAAAGCATTCCTAAGCACCAAGACTTCGATTCCACGCATTTGTTTCTTCGTGATAGCATCTAGAGCTCTAGTTGAGTTGTGAACTCGTCGGGTTGTGTTGCGAGCTCTTGTTGCGACTTGTGTGCGTGTTGACATTCCGATTTTGTGTCTTGTGTGTGTTGCTCGTCCCTCCCTTACTCCGTGCTTCTTTGTGAACTTCAAGTGTAAGGGCGAGAGACTCCAAGTTGTGGAGATTCCTCGCGAACGGGATAAAGAAAAGCAAAGCAAAACACCGTGGTATTCAAGTGGGTCTTTGGACCGCTTGAGAGGGGTTGATTGCAACCCTCGTCCGTTGGGACGCCACAACGTGGAGTAGGCAAGCGTTGGTCTTGGCCGAACCACGGATAAACCACTGTGCCATCTCTGTGTTGATATCTTTGTGGTTGTTGTGTTTTGTTGAGACTCCTCTCTAGCCACTTGGCGATTATTGTGCTAACGCTTAATCAAATTTTTGTGGCTTAAGTTTAAGTTTTACAGGATCACCTATTTACCCCCCCTCTAGGTGCTCTCAATGTTTATCTAGGCGCCTATGTGGAGCTGCTGCTCACTGTGGCTGCAGGACCAATGTTGCACATGACGTTCATGTACCGTCGTATAGCCACACAGCAACGCCGTCCATAGGACTGGGCGTTGGCTTCGACTACGATCAGGATGAGATCGGACCTTCACAGCTTCAGGGGGCTCCTTCGACACAACCCTTACAACCAGAACATCATAGACGACATCGCTCTCCACAACGTTACACTCCAGGCACCGACGCTTTAGGCAAGGGTAAGACTAGGAGACATTGACTTGGTTTGGACTCTATGGAGTTGTTATGTAGCGTATGCACTGGACAAGAATTGTAATGGAATTGTTTGGGCTCCACGAACTTGTATGAACTCTATGGACTATTATGCACTTGTTTGGACTTTTATGAGCTTGTTTGGAAATTTTTAAACTTATATGCACTTGTATGTTATGCTTATGTATGTGTATATGTTGGATTGATATAAAACAGGGAAAACTCTGCCAAAATTTTGTGAAAACTGTGAATATGTCATGTAGCCTTTTCAGAACTATTACATAGCCTTTTCAGAAGTATCAATTTTCGGACAAGCATCTAGCCTTTTCAGATCCATTTCGTAGCCTTTTCAGGAGCAATAATATCCTACAATGTCACTGTTACATATAGCCTTTTCAGAGCTATTACATAGCCTTTTCAGAAGCAACAATATCCAATATTATGAGTATGACATGTAGCCTTTTCAGATCCGTTTCGTAGCCATCTTAGGACCAATAATATCGTACGTTGTCGCTGTTACATCTAGCCTTTTTAGAACCAGAACATAGCCTTTTCAGAGTGTTACTATCCTTTCGCCTATATATACACGATCCTTTGTACATTTGCTTCATTGTGCAATACAAATGGCTTCATGGTCTTCTAGGGGCAAGGGTGTGGGAAATGAGAGACGAAAGGATGGAGGGAAGTTACCTCCAATGTGTTTCGATGGCCCTCTTGGTCCAGATTTTTTTTGAAGAGGCAGTTTTTAACTTTCTAGTTCAAAGTAAAAAAGATTTCAACAAAGAGGTCAGACTTAGGTCCTGCGATAATAGGAGAGAAGATTGGCCCAAGTGCATGCATGGTGAGGATTGTTTGTTGCAGATGTTCGTCGAGGGGGGAATTGATGGAGGCCGGCGTTTCTTCAGATGTCCTTATGCATATGTAAAAATTAATTTCTAATCCTTTGTTCTATATAATTTTGTTGTTGAGTGAAACTAACTATACACATTTATGCATCATTCATTAGTCAAGGAGAATTGTGGGTTCACTCGTTGGGTAGATCCTCGTCCGATTTTTTCGCATGCGGAATACATATCATACCTACAGAATAGGATATTTGATCTAAAGAGGGAAGTAAGCAACATAAATGATGAGAAAGAAAGAGACAACAACAATGGAGGTGGTTCACAGGTGCAAGTATGCTCAGATCCATATTATTCATCAATAGCATTGTTCGACATTACATAATACCGAATAATAAGTTCATTACTACATAACATCAAATAAGCACATAGACTACTGAGTGCAACGGGGCCATTTGCCCTTGCGAAATGCATCAGGGTTCTCCTCCATTGCTTCCTTTGCACGACGTGCACGCTCAAGTTTCTTTTCCTTCTCTTCCCGGCATTCAGCAACACGCCTCATTTCCTGCTCGTCTTGCCGTTGTTGCTCGGCAGCAAGCTCCTCTTGTCTTTTCTCCATCATCTCTTTGTCCTCGGCATCCCACTTTTTAAGATTCTCCAACCACTTCTTGTCTTTCTATGAGATTTCTGTGTCAGTCCACCACTCAAAATCATAAAGCGGTGGAGGAGTCTACAAAACATGAAATGATTAGTAGGCAAAGAAAACTCTCGAGTCTTCAAATTGTTAACATATTAAAAGACTATTCTCACCATTAAATTCATACAGCGCTGAACAATCGTTGGCCCAAATGCATAGTTAGCACACATCCAATACCTCTGTCGATAGGTGTCATGATCCTCAGACTTGTCAACCTTGCAAGGATCACCACAAAAACACCTAGGCACTGGAACACCAGTTGGCAAAGGCAGCGGGTCAAAGGCAGTTCCGGTCCAAGGACCCTTCCTAAATTTCGATAAGATCTATAACAATCACAAATATAATAGACTTACAAAATATGATTTAATACAACGCTCACCTTTGTTTAGCAGCTTTACCACGCCTAGACGTCCTACAATTTAGGTTGATATCTCTCGTTTCGAAGAATAGAAATGAGCACAAAAAGCAGACAGTCGAAGGGGTTATTTATAGGCGCGTAGGCGAGTTCGGGGAGTGTTTGGTTGGCAGGATATAGGGGTCAGCGCCAAGATCTATGGCGCCGTCCCCCTTCCACGTGTACCTCGCCGTCCAGGGGGGTCGGCGCCAAGATCTATGGCACCGACCCCCTGGAACTTGCCACACCACCTGCCACATAGGAAAAGCTGGCGCCAAATATGTTGACACCACTATGTGTTACCTTGGCGCCAATGATGATGATGCCGAGTCTGGGATCAATTTTTTGAAATAAAATTGCAAAGGGTATAATTGTAAAATACCCGAAAAAGACTAGATTGCAAAAAAGTTGGTCGTCGGTGTGTGTCAAGAAAGTCATGAACATGTGGAAGGATTAGATCGATTGAGGTAGAAGTGTAAAAGAGCCACTTTTCCAATTTCTTTAGAATTATTCCTTTTTTCGTCCAAAAATTTGAACTCAATCTAACATAGTTAGAAATAGGAGCACACAACATCGTCGATTTCGAAAAAAATGCCAATTTTTTTTTAAAGTCTAGGAAAAAGACTTTTTTTAAGAATTGGCTTGCAAAAACGAGGATAATTTTACATTGCCCCTTTTAGATAAGTGTTGACGATACCATGATGAATTGACGATACATATTATATGTTGTATTGAAATTATTTTCATTTGTATGGTTAATTAAGTAATAATTATACGAGTTAGATGGTTTCAAAAATAATGTATACTTTATAGATACATATAATATCAGATATTTTATAGTCATAAATACATATGCAAAACTAGATAAAAATATATTTCAAAAATTATAAATATATCTATTTCATTTTTATATGCTAATCGCATACAATTGAAGATATTTTTATTTTCGCTAAAATGGTCGAAAGTCTCGGCATCCGCATCCATCCCATGTAACCCCACCGCGTGGGCCCGCATGTCACCGCGCCGCGCTGCTGCTGACAGCGGCGCGCCTGCACCCAACGACCCCGCCACTTTATCCACTCGGGGTGAGTGCACCACCACCTGTCGCCGACGCATGGGGCCTAGGAAATCCGACCCCACATGTCATCCAACAGCGCCGCCTCTTGTGAGCGCGGCGGCGGCTATTTCCAGACCCCTCTCATGCCCGAAAGGCCAAGCCGGCTCCCGTCCCATCGCTCGCTTCCCCCTCCCGCGAATCATTCGGTTCGGCCCGCCTCGTCTCGCCCGCCCGATTCGATTTGGCCGTCAGGGTGATCGGAGCCGGCGCTAGGGTTAGGGTTCCGGCGATCCCCATACCTATGGTGCAGCTGCCGAGCTCGGGGAAGCGGCACGCGGAGCCGGCCATGGCTCCGGCGCGGCGCGCGGCGACGGTCAAGCTAGAGGTGGAGGAGCTCGGGGCCGACGAGCGCTGCCCGCTCAGCAAGCGCGCCAAGGCAGCTCTGCCGATGCCCCCGACGCCTCCGCAGCCGCAGCAGGTAGATCCGGAGTCGTTTTTTTTTTTCTCTTCCGGAGTTTTGGTGTGCTCGATTGGCAGTGGGCTGGTTAGCGACTTGCTCTGGCCATGTTTGATACCAATCGGGGGAGTTGTGTTAGGATTTTTGGTGGCGAGTTTAGCGTGGTATTTTTGGGAAAAGTAGGCGAGCTCAGCTGTGAAATCCAGGCGTTCGATCCAAATTACCCTCGTACTCGAGGACTA
Source organism: Zea luxurians (assembly GCA_029449295.1). NCBI lineage: Eukaryota > Viridiplantae > Streptophyta > Magnoliopsida > Poales > Poaceae > Zea > Zea luxurians. The sequence continues at coordinate 143,035 of JAOPSE010000449.1, read as the reverse complement.
GAGGAAGCTGCAACGAAGAGTGATTCTCGTACAGCTTATTTGGTGCAGACAAATTTCCCACGTGTGTTATGTATGCTACTCTTGCAATGCAAATCTCCTCTGTCTAGGTGCAAGAGACAGGTTGACATTTTATAGTCCACACTTACTTTCCCTATCTGTGCATTCTGATGCTCTAAAACAAGCAGGGAAAAAGAAACAATAGTTTAATCATGCTCGTGACGCCATATTCTACCATGCTGTCCAATTAGTAAGCCCTGTCATGGTACAAATCTATGGTTGGAATTTGCTACTATCATCTAGACACATAAGCACAGATGCCAGTAACATGTTGTGGGCTTGGTGCATTCACAGAGGATAGCACTGTACTGTACTAGTGTACATGTATGTACTCTGTGCACTAGGTAAGGTTTTGTTTAGAGGATTCCAGTCCATTATATGGCCAATATATATGCGTTCATACTTTATCTGGACAACACTTGCTGTCTGTTCAAAATATATGTCAGGAATGAACGGAAAATATGAATAACTTTGTTGAGAAAATAATCTGAACTGGATATTTATCCCTAGGTAGTTGTATGCATATTTTTTTTTTTGACAAAGGGGAGCACCCCCTATTTCATTACGAAATAGAACAGGACAATGATTCTTACAAGACCATAGATGCCACCATCAACCAAAAGCCGACAAGACCGACGCAACTATCAGCTACGCAAGAGGAACCCAGACAGACGGGCGCTACCCAAACAGACGGGCGCTACAAACCAGAAACAGTTGTCAGATCATCTAGAGACTGATGATCAACCAGAGGAACCAAACCAGTTCAAACCAAAAGCAGCCTGGACCTGACACCAACAGCGACGAACATAGCTAAGTTTTATCTAACTATAGAGACAAGCTGATTACACCAATCCAGTCAAACTCAGAAAGACGTAACAGCAGCCAAAATGTCACTGAAGGCGCCTATCGACCGGCTTCCATCCATGTGCTTTGTTGTAGATGTCACTTGTTATCTTTCGGATTCTGCGGCTTCCTTGCTCCGCCAGGTTTTTTCCCTTCTTTGTCTGCCGAATAGACCAAGCGTCAATCCAGTAGCAACAAGAAAAAATCACATTAGTTGGGTCATCGATCAGATTAGCATTGAAGCAACAATCATTTCGAGTTCGCCAGATTGCCCAAAGGGCCGCTCCACACCCAAAAAGGACCAGTTTTTTTTCAGTTTTACAAAAATTGTTAATCCAGGGTCCAAAAAGATCAGCAGTATCTCTGGGAGTAGAGATCAAGTTAAAGGCAATTTGGAAAATTCTCCAAACAAATCTGGCCACCGAACATTAAAAAAATAAATGATCTATAGACTCCAGAATTTTCAGCTTTGAGATTTATTGTTGTTATGTTGTTGGACTCTTTCAGGATATGTACCACAATGTACTCGATGAACCTAGCCCATTGGGTCTGCGGCTGAAAAAAAGTCCATCACTTTTGGATTTGATTCAGATGAGACTTTCTCAAGCATCCAATGCTGGCGAGTCATCCATGGACAACAGCGGTTCTGAGCCTTCCAAGAAGAAAGACAATAAATCTGGTGCTTCTGCAGCAGGCGAACGACTAAAAGCTTCGAATTTTCCTGCAAGTATATTGAAGATTGGTTCATGGGAGGTGGGTGGGTTTGATTTTTTCTGTTCTAGTGTTCTTTTATCAGCTCTGATCCTCTAATGCTTTGTTGTGACGTAGCCAATGCGTTAAATTAAATACTCTTATGCAGTAATTAGTAAACCCCTACCGTAGCTATTTTGTACTTTTGTCTGTAGTCTATGCAACTTGAAGCTAATATTCATGCAATTATAATACTGATACTCTGCTGTAGTATGAAGTGTTAGTGCAAGTGTGCAACACCGATGCATCTTCTTTGTTATCCAATCTTTTATGTATCTTTTGTTGCAACAATTGTTTAAGAGCAAAACTCTGTGCATGCCAGTACATCCAGTAATTCATATAATAGTTCACCTGGACGAAATTTGCCCTTAAATGTCTTAATTAAAGTTCTCTCTGTTCTTGTGCAGTATGTGTCACGGTACGAAGGTGATTTGGTGGCAAAGTGTTACTTTGCAAAGCATAAACTTGTGTGGGAAGTTCTGGAAGGTGGCCTTAAGAGTAAGATAGAGATTCAATGGTCAGATATTACTGCTTTGAAGGCAACTTGCCCCGAAAATGACCAAGGAACCTTGGACGTGGCGGTACGTTTATCTGGAAGATGTTTGTTTCTTTTTTCTTTTTAGTTTGCTACCTCTGTTTCGATTCTGAGGCGTTCTCCTTTTCCTGAAGTTGGCCAGACCACCTCTTTTCTTTAAAGAGACAGATCCGCAGCCAAGAAAACACACACTGTGGCAAGCTACCTCAGATTTCACTGGTGGTCAAGCGAGTGTGCACAGGTACTATAATCGTTGAGGGCTCGTAATTGAAATGGATATCATATGAGAAGATTGCTCCTATATATCTGGCAGTACCTCATACACATAGTACTGTTGGAGTATAAAGCATAACTTATCTGCTTTACATTTAGATGTTCTGGTGGCATTCAAGATATTTACTATGTTTATCTGGGGTTCTGTAGTACTAGCGCGGCATGTTTTTTGCTTTATCGCTCCATTGTTGTTGGCTCTGGTTGCATTCCGAAGATATTTATGATGCTTACCTGGGATTCTGTAGTACTAAGTTTCTGGCTCATGTTTGTTATTAGAACAGATTGCCCCTTTTGGGAGCAGTTAGGTACTGTAGGACACATTTTAAATTGTTTGTTTTAGTTGTATTGCTAAGGGATAAATTCTTTAGTTGTGGATCACTTTGACTTGAGTTGTATCATATCTAGATCCAATCTGCTTAGGAGCCACTTATAAATCTATTAACATAAGGAGAAATTATCACCGTTTCATGTAAAAAAAAGAAAGATTTTGTCTTTCTATCCTTTATGTTCTGTCACTGATTATATGGCCACGTACTATGGCCCTGTTTGTTTCGGCTTCTGGCAGCTTCTGGCCACCAAAAGCTGTTGCGGACTGTCAAACGCTTAACTTTTCAGTCAGCTTCTATAAAGTTCGTTGTGGGCAAAAACCATATAAAATCAACATAAACACATAATCGGTTGAGTCATTGTAATAGTAGGAATCCGTCACTTTCTAGATCCTGAGCCCTATGAACAACTTTATCTTCCTCCACATGTAATCGTAATAATACTTAGATTCTCTCCACAGCCAGATTTTCAGAAAAGCTGGTCAGAAAAAAGCTGAACCAAACAGGCCCTATGTACAGTTACTGATGCACTTATGTGCATCATAGGACCTCATCCAGTCTTCTTCAGGACATTTAACTATTTGCCATCTTTACGGATGACACTAAATAACCAGTCACTGGCAGCTGAGTCACTGACATGGCATTTTGTTTGCCATCCACCTCGTAAAGATGGCAAAAAATAGGCTATCTCCAGCAGGTTTGTGTATATGGGCGTGCAAAGTACTGTTTTGCACTGTAGACCGCACTGTTTACAAAGTGGAGTTTTAAATAGACAGTGGGATAGAGAGGCTGCTGGAGATAGCCTTGTTAGATTGCCCTTCTTCTCCGGGCTCAAATAATCCATATAGACTAGACTTTCACACCGCATAAGGGGAAGGGAAAAGGTATGTTGGCATGCATTTAAATGTAGCTTTTCGGAACCAGGTACCTATTTAGTAAAGATATGGTCCATGGTATTATCTATGACACTGAACTTTGATTATAAGTTTATAACAGAGTGGTATCGTCTACTACTCAGAACTTTGGTTTATAACAGAGCACCATTTATACTAGTTGAGCCTCTACTCCTTTGTTCAGTATTCTGATTATTCAAAAGTTTGCAGGCGGCATTTTCTGCAGTGCCCTTCAACCTTGTTGAGCAAGAATTTTGAGAAGCTTATTCAGTGTGATCAGCGGCTATATCAATTGAGTCAACAACCGGAAATCACATTAGACTCTGCGTTGTTTGAACCTAGGAGCTCAATATTTGAGGATCCGGTTGAATCAAAATGTGCTGGGTTTACTAATTTGAAAGATGAACATGAGGCTCTACCTGGCTATTCAGGTCCGGTGTCACCATGTGCCGGTTCCTCCATATCTGCTAAGAATGAAAACAATGATTCCATTGGAATGACAGCTGAATATCTTTCTCAGACAGTAGGAACAGGTAATTTAAAGCCTGTGATGGCATCTTCTTCGTTCCTTTCCGCTCTCGCAGCATGTTGCGAGTTGCACTGCCTTACTGCTCTGCTTATCAGCACCTTAAAGTATAAGTGCCCCTATCTGTATGTGAGGCAACCATGTACATGATTTGCTTTAGTTCTTTCGTTAGATGCATATCTAAGATTGAATATATGGCTGATGTGCTAGCCTGCACATTCTCTAATCCTCTCCTGTCGTCGAATCAAAATTTCAAGGTGTTTCACATGATCACAAGATACATCTGCAAATATTTTAATTACTCTTTCTAACCCCACAGGCATTTTTACAGGAGTTGGTGCTGTAGGTGTACAAGCTGTTGGCAGAAATGTGAGTGGTGCAGCACCAGAATTCAGTATTCCCCACTGGTGGAGTCAATTGAAGGTGCCTGGGCTTAGACCATCCATGTCTGTGGATGATTTTGTGAACCACCTAGGCAACTGCATCTCAGAGCAGATCACTTCAGGCAATCCGGCGTTGGCCAACAACGAGGTGCCGACCAAAGAAACGCTCGAGGGGATTGCTCAGTACCTTCTTGGTGACACACAAGGCCCACCGGTTTCTGCTTCAGACGAGAGATCACTGATGGCCAGGGTGGACTCCCTCTGCTGTTTGATTCAGAAAGACACAGTGCCGGTCACCAAACCAAAACCTGAGCCAAATGACAGCGACAGCATCGGTGTTGAAGCCTCGGATGGTTCCGACGAAGAATTCAGCTCTGCACCAACTGGGAAACCTACAGATGCCACCAATCTACCAGCCATGTCAAGAAAGGATTCGTTTGGGGAGCTGCTGACAAACCTCCCCCGCATTGCCTCGCTACCACAGTTCCTCTTCAAGATACCAGAGGGTACAGAGAACTGAAGCTGGAAGTCAAGACCTGGCGCCCTTATGCTGTAAAGATTGTACCCAAGCAATAAGAAATCCGGTAGGTTGTATTCTGGTGCACCAGTTCCCCGCCCTGTAAATGTGACACTCGGTAGGTTGCTCCAGCTGTGTGTTTCGCGACTGAAATGGGTAGTGGAAAAATTGAGATGTTCGTTGGTTCTTTTAACTCAATCGTGTCCCACGCAAAACTTCTGAGCTTAATTTTCAGGCGGCACCTCCACTGGTACCCTGTATGTTCCTGATTGACGTGTATATAAAGGTTGTTCCGATCTGTCATGAACGTAAGGTTTTCAGATTGACATGTTCCAGATTGACGTGAATGTAATGTTTTCATCTGTCATAACCCATAACCACTCAGTTTCGTTGTTAATTTTGTGCCATAACTCAAACACTCGGTCCCGTTTTTAGTTTTGGGTCTGTTAGGTTGGCTTTTAATTTTTTCACGGCTATAATCATGGCAAACCAAAACTTAGGCTTGCCAAAATGAAGATTGGCCAAAGCTGGGTCAAGAAACATATATGTGCGTGCCACAATAATAATAGAAATCACCTTTTTCTCTCTAATGTAATTTAAAAATGTTTTGGATGTTTTTTTTGTCTGGTTTTATATAAAGCTGAAGGGAAGATGGGGAGGTGAAAATTGTGAAATAGACCGTGGCTTGGTGTGCACGTGATGGCGTTGGCGTGCCGCACTCCACCCAACATAATCACGCGATCCGCACCCAAGACCAAACACATCATCATGCTAGTTCCTCACCTGCAACTGCAAGTCTGGCACCCCGCTCACGGGACCAGATCGCAGTGTTGTATACGCTATATATTTCGCGGCATAGTTGCGTAGCTACAGTATTTCATCAATTATATTTATAGCGCGTGCAAATCGTTATGATATTAGTACTGCCCATAGCAAGAAATCATGTGTTATATAAAGGAAAAAAATATAATAGTGGAATTAGAATGAATAAAATATGTAGTAATAGTTGATATAGAAGGAATATATATAGCGGTATGAGTGTGGAAAATTATAATATAAAGTAAGGAATCTTTACGACTAAAGTATTATAGATCAAAGATATGGCACTGAGGATAGCCTCACGGGCGGCGGCTCGCGTGTCCCGCCAGCTAGCCGCACACTTTCCTCTCTCTCAGTTTCGCTTCCCAGCCTTCGCTTGCGCTTCACCCAACCTTAACCGCAACGGTTCCCGTGCGGAGTTTTTATGAAGAGGTTTTATGAATGAATGAATGAATACGAATTCAGAGCACGAGCGCCGTTGATTTGCCGCTACTAGTACTACAGCTAGGCCACTGCTCCTCTGCTACCCGCTAACCTCGCGCCGGAGTCGTCGCCCACGATGGCCCACCGATCCGCAGTGCTCTTGCCCGCCCTCCTACTGGCCGTCGCCGTCGTCGTGGCCTCCGCCGCCGCCGGGGACGGGAAGTGGCGGGAGGAGCAGGCGCGGGACCGGGTGCCGCGGGTGCCGGGGCAGGCCTTCAACACCAGCTTCGCGCAGTACGCCGGGTACGTGACCGTCAGCGAGCAGCGCGGCGCTGCGCTCTTCTACTGGTTCTTTGAGGCCGAGAAGGACCCGGGGTCCAAGCCCCTCGTGCTCTGGCTCAACGGAGGTGCGTGCGCTACCTACCTACCCATACGCCATACCTTATCACCCGCCCGCCTGCTGCGTGCTTCGCTTCGCGATCCGTTTCGTACTGTGATGACTGTTTGGGTCTGGTGGGTACTTGGGGGAGATCTGGGGACTAATCATCTGATTGAGGTTGCGGGGGACCGGGCAACCAAGGATTTTTCGGACTTCGGTGTAGGTGACCTGTGGTCTCCAGCTTGTTTTTGAACAGGGGAGCCGAGAGTGATGCCTTGCGTGCGCTGTGTGTACATGCACAGATGCTTATGGTACCTCACTCTTGCAATGACTAGGATTTCGCTTGGGAGTTATTCCTGCAGGGGCCGTAAGTTTAGATCAACAACATAGCCTTTTAGTCCCAAGCAACTTGGTTAGGCTAGAGTTGAAACTAGGGATGGCAGCGGGTCGGATTATGTTCGAGTACAGTAATACCTGACCCGATGTTGTACCCGAGTCTTATACAAATATCCATACCCACCAAGCCAATCGGGCGAGAAACTGTACCCGTATCCGTACCGGGTATCCGTCGGGTATCGGGTATCCCGTGGATATGTTTTTTAGACTAAATAACATTTAATTATTGTTATTATAAATGTTAAAATAATTTAGTTTTCATCTAATCAACTATGCAACACTGAGAAAGACAATATTTGACTAATTGGAGGAAACTTGGAGAAAAAGGGACACCGAGGGAAGCTGGAAGGATCATTGGAGGGCACAGTTAGGGTCACGGGTAGCCGGAGTTCGAGCGCGAGACGCTGGAGATTGATCGAGGTTGTCTGCTTGTGCCTTGAGCGGTGGCGGCCAAAGCACTAAAGGCGTGAAACACAGAGCAGGTACTCGAGAGGACAAGAGATGAATGGAATTAGGGATAGTGTGGCCGGGTGGGAGTTATGGTTTTTTTGGCTCCGTCTTTTCATGGGCTTTAAATTTTAGTAAATATAGCCCATTTAAGAAGATATATTGATATCTCGGGTATCCACCGGATACTCGCGGGTAAAATATTATACCCGTACCCTACCCGATGTATTTTGGGTATCCGACCCGATAGGACCCGCAGGTGATTTTTTCTACCCATATCCATATCCATCGGGTACAAAACCCATGGGTATCCATACCCACGGGTCTAACTGCCATCCCTAGTTGAAAGCCATTAATATACCAAAAGGATAAAGAGAGAGAAAGGAGAGGGGAAAAGCTTTTGAGAGCACTAAAAAAAGGCCTAATCACGGTTCATGCATGTGGATAGTTTCTTCCAAGCACTTCTATCCAAACACAACTTCATTGGGATTGTTAGACTACCCGTCTAGGATTCTAGGGTTTGAGGTATTCCCCATGTAATTACCGTCTCACCCCTCACTGTAATGGGCCTGGCCCAGTTACTGAGTCTATTAATACTACTCCCCATCCCTGGTTAGGGGCATGGGTTCCTATTCTAACATGGTATCAGCTTTGGTTTAGGTTTTGGTCCTCTCCCTGCCCAGCCGCCAGGGGCTTCTCCCTGCCGCCGCATTCTTCCCCAGCCGCCGGAGCTCCCTGCGCCGGCCTCTCCTCCCCCTCCCTCTCTGCTGCGTCGCCGGCCTGCACCACGCGTGCCTGCACCTGCGCAGCCCCTCACTCTCTCTCTACTCCCCCACCTCCGTCCCTCCTCCCGCCGGCGAGCTCCTGCTCCCAAGCCGCCGGCCACCTCTCCTACGCGACCGCCGCCTCCCTGGCCGTGGGCGCGGCCCTCCCCTTTCCCGTTCGCGCGCCTCCGCCCGTGGGACCTCCTCCCCGCCGCCGCCGCCGCACCAGGGGGATCCGGAGCCGCCGCCGCCGGGGAGCGCTCCTTCTTCCACCGTCGGTCGCCGGAGCCGCCCACACCCTCCCTGGCTCGGCGCCCCCTGTTGCGCGGCCCCCTGCCGGCGACCCTTCCTGGCGCGACGCCTCCCCGGGACCCGCGCGCGTGGAGCCCCGACCTCTACCAGCCGCACGTCGCAACCGGCGAGGTCGCGCGCGCCCGCAGCTGCTGCCCGGTCCCGGCTGGCCGGCCGCCGGCACTCCGGCTGCCCCTCAGCGGCTCAGCCCGCGGCCATCCCGCGCCAGTCCGCCCGCGCCAGGCGACCGCCTCGCCGACCAAGCCGACCGGCGCCGGGCGTCCTCAAGCCCCGCGCCGCCGCGCAAGTGCCCGCGTCCTCGGCCGTGCTGCAGCCGCAGCCGCCTGGCCCTCACCGCTCCTGCTGGCGTCCCCGCTGCTCGGCAGCCTTCTCCTCCCTGCGTCGGCCTGCACCAGTCGCCATGAGCTTTACCTCGCCCGCCGCTCTCGTGACTGTGCGTGTCCTCCTCCACGACGGCCAGCTCATCCGGGGCATATTCGTGTCCTTCGATCCAGTCTGGAACCCCATTCTTCGGGACTGCGTCGAGGTCCACCCTCAGACGGGCCGTCACGTGCCCGGACCGCTTGTCTTCCCACGTGCTGCGATCGCCTCCCTTGCGGTTGAGCCCGTGTCATCTCCCTCACTTCCTAGTGCCTCTGTCGGGGCACCTTCTTTGGCCCTCTCCGCTCACACCATACCTTCTCCACTTCCGCCTCCCCAGACTACCACCGATTGGGTGGTTGACTCCGGGGCCTCCTTCCACACTACCCCCACCACTACTTCGTTACTCCACTCCCATCCTCCCCACCCCTCACATCCCACCTCCATCGTCGTCGGCAACGGTTCCACCCTCCCGGTCACCTCAGTAGGTACATCGGCTCTTCCAGGACCATTCTGCCTTAACGACGTCCTTGTTGCTCCCGGACTAACTCATCCCCTCCTCTCGGTTCGTCGCTTCACTAGTGACAACCAGTGCTCTATGGAGTTCGACCCCTGGGGCCTCACCATACGCCACCTTCCCACACATGCTGTACTCGCTCGCTGTAACAGCTCCGGCCCCCTCTATTCTCTTCACTTGCCCTCCACCCCCCACACCAGAGGAGCCTCTTCTCCTGTACTTCATACTACCACCACACCACATGCTCTTGCTACTACCACCACCTCCTCCGCCATCTGGCACCGCCGCCTCGGGCACCCTGGACCTGACGTCCTGTCCCAGCTTTCCGGCCACTCCGACATATCATATACTCGGGGCTCTTCTGAGCGCCTCTGTCATGCTTGTCAGCTCGGCCGTCACTCCCGTCTTCCCTTTTCCACTTCCACATCCAGGGCTGTTCAGGCCTTTGATCTTGTCCACTGTGACCTCTGGACATCTCCTGTCCTTAGCCTCTCCGGCTACAAGTACTACCTAGTCATTCTGGATGACTACTCCCATTTCCTTTGGACTTTCCCCCTTCGGCTGAAGTCCGACACGTTTACCACCCTCACTCACTTCTTCACCTGGGTATCCACCCAGTTTCGGCGCCCGGTCCGTGCCCTGCAGTGCGACAATGGCCGTGAGTTCGACAACAATGCCTCCCGCTCTTTCTTCCTCACTCACGGCGTCCAGTTGCGTCTCTCGTGTCCCTACACCTCTGCTCAGAATGGCCGGGCCGAGCGTATGATTCGCACCACCACCAACATGATCCGCTGCCTTCTCTTTCAGGCATCTCTCCCTGCCACCTACTGGGCAGAGGCCCTTCATACTGCCACGCATCTCCTCAACCGTCTTCCCTCGAAGGCGGTGAGCCACCCTACTCCTCACTTTGCCCTGTACGGCACAGCCCCTTCCTACGACCACCTGCGCGTGTTCGGCTGTGCCTGCTACCCTAACACTTCCGCTACCGCCCCAAACAAGCTTTCTCCTCGCTCCACTCGATGCCTCTTCCTCGGCTACTCCCCTGACCACAAGGGGTATCGGTGCCTAGACCTCACCTCCCACCGCATCATCATCTCTCGTCACGTCGTCTTTGACGAAGATGTGTTTCCCCTTGCTGGCTCCACCCCACCCACCGACCTTGACTCCCTCCTCGAGTCCGATCCGATTCCTCCCCCACCTTTGGCTCCCCGTCTTGCGCCGTTACCTGCTCCTCGTGCGGCCCCCACGACCCCGCCTGCGCCCCGCGCGGCCCCGTCGACCACGCCTGCGCCACGCGCGGCCCCGTTGGTCCTGCCTGCGCCACGCGCGGCCCCGTCGGTCCTGCCTGCGCCATGCGCGGCCCCGTCGACCCCGCCTGCGCCACGCGCGGCCCCGTCGACCCCGCCTGCACCACGCGCGGCCCCGTCGACCCCGCCTGCGCCACGCGCGGCCCCGTCGACCCCGCCTGCGCCACGCGCGGCCCCGTCGACTCCGGCTCGATTCGCCAACCCCGCCCTCGTCTACCATCGCCGCGGCCACGCCACTACCTCGGCGCCCCCCGACTCGGGCCCGTCGACGAGCGCGGCCCGATTCGCCGACCCCGCCGTCGTCTATCACCGCCGTGAGCCGGCCCCACCAGCCGCTCCCGACGTTCCGGCGGCTCACTCCGAGCCGGCCGTATACCACCCGGTCGCCATCCATCGCGACCCCGGGCACGTCCACCCGATGGTGACTCGGCGTGCTGCTGGCGTTCTCCGCCCCGTCGACCGGCTGATCCTGGCCGCTGATACGTTCAGCACTCCACCCGGCGCTTCCCCGGTGCCCTCCTCCGTTCGCACTGCCCTCGCCGACCCACATTGGCGTCGTGCTATGGAGGAGGAGTACGCGGCCCTCTTGGCCAACCACACATGGGACCTGGTGCCGTGTCCACCAGGCACCAACGTGGTCACTGGCAAGTGGCTATTTCGCCACAAGCTGACCTCGGATGGCTCCCTCGACCGCTACAAGGCCCGTTGGGTCCTTCGGGGTTTCACACAGCGCCCCGGAGTGGACTACGACGAGACCTTCAGCCCCGTCGTCAAGTTCGCCACTGTTCGCGCCGTCCTCTCCCTCGCCCTCTCCCGCGACTGGGCGATCCATCAGCTCGATGTCAAGAATGCCTTCCTGCATGGCACTCTGACGGAGACTGTCTACTGCAGCCAGCCCACCGGCTTCGTCGACGCTGACCGTCCGGATCTGGTCTGCCGGCTGAACCGGTCCCTGTACGGCCTCAAGCAGGCGCCACGGGCATGGTACAGTCGTTTCGCCTCCTACCTGGCCTCCATCGGCTTCGTCGAGGCCAAGTCGGACACGTCCCTGTTCATCTACCGGCGCGGCGACGACACCGTCTACCTCCTGCTCTACGTCGACGACATTGTGCTCACGGCATCCACCGCCGATCTTCTACACCGCACGATCGTCGCCCTTCAGCGGGAGTTCGCGATGAAGGACCTGGGGCCCCTACACCACTTCCTCGGCATCACCGCCGAGCGCCGGCCCCAGGGTCTCTTCCTCCACCAGCGCCAGTACGCCATCGACATCCTGGAGCGGGCTGGCATGTCTGACTGCAAGCCCTGCTCCACGCCTGTCGACACTCAGGCCAAGCTCTCTGAGGACGATGGGCCTCCGGTCGCCGACGCGACGTCCTACCGGAGCCTGACCGGTGCGCTCCAGTACCTCACCTTCTCCAGGCCCGACATCGCATACGCCGTCCAGCAGGTGTGCCTGCATATGCACACTCCGCGGGAGCCCCATCTCACTGCGCTCAAGCGGATTCTGCGCTACCTCCGCGGCTCCCTCGACTACGGCCTCCTTCTCCGACCATCACCAACGTCAGAGCTCGTGGTCTACACCGACGCTGACTGGGCTGGCTGTCCCGACACGCGCCGGTCCACCTCCGGTTACGCCGTGTTCCTGGGCGCCAACCTCGTCTCTTGGGCCGCCAAGCGTCAGCCCGTCGTCTCTCGCTCCAGCGCTGAGGCCGAGTACCGTGCCGTGGCCAACGGCGTGGCAGAGGCCTCCTGGCTACGCCAGCTCCTCCACGAGCTCCACAGTCCCCTCCAGCGCGCCACCCTCGTCTACTGCGACAACGTCAGCGCGGTCTACCTCTCCACCAACCCCGTGCAGCATCAGCGCACAAAGCATGTGGAGATCGACCTGCACTTCGTCCGCGAGCGTGTCGCTGCCGGTGACGTTCGGGTTCTCAGCGTCCCCACCACGCTGCAGTTCGCCGACATCTTCACCAAGGGACTACCGTCGAGTGTATTCTTAGACTTTCGTTCCAGTCTCAACATCTGTACAGGATAGAGTTGTGACTGCGGGGGGGTGTTAGACTACCCGTCTAGGATTCTAGGGTTTGAGGTATTCCCCATGTAATTACCGTCTCACCCCTCACTGTAATGGGCCTGGCCCAGTTACTGAGTCTATTAATACTACTCCCCATCCCTGGTTAGGGGCATGGGTTCCTATTCTAACAGGGATATTCCATTCCTTCAAGTCCCTTTTGATTGCCTCCTCTCATGTCAGGTTTGGTCGACCTCTACCTCTCTTTACATTATTGTCCCGTCTTATGATGCTTCTATGCACCGGTGCCTCTGAGGGTCTCAGACATGCCCAAACCATCTCAACTGGTGTTGAATAAGCTTTTCTTCAATTGACGTTACTCCTAGCCGATCGCCTATGTCATCGTTTCTCACTCGGTCCAATCTTGTGTGCCCACATATCCAACGCAACATACACATCTCTGCGACACTTAGTTGTTGGATATATCGCCTCTTAGTAGGCCAACAGTCAGCCCCATATAACATAGCATGCCTAATCGTTGTCCTGTAGAACTTGCCTTTCAACTTCTGTGGCACTCTCTTGTCGCATAGGACTCCCGATGCTTGACGTCATTTCATCCACCTCGCTTTGATTCTATGGCTAACATCTTCATCAATATCACCACCTCTCTGAAGCATCGATCGTAGATAACGGAAGGTGTCTTCTTTGGTACTACCTAGCCTCCCAAACTTACGTCTCCATCCTTACTAATTGTAGTACCAAAGTCACATCTCATATACTCGGTTTTGGTCCTGCTAATTCTAAATCCTTTTGACTTTAGGGTCTGACGCCATAACTCTAGCTTTCTATTTACTCCTTTCCGGCTTTCATCTACTAGAACTACATCGTCAGCGAAAAGCATACACCAAGGTATATCCCTTGTGACCTCATCTATCATTAAGGCAAATAGATAAGGGCTCAAAACTGAACCTTGATGTAGTCCTATGTTAATCGGGAAAGTATTTGTATCACCATCAGTTGTTTGGACGCTAGTCACAACCTTGTCATACATGTTCTTGATGGGCCGTAAGTTTAGATCAGTATTAAATATAGTCTAATTACCAAACTAATTACATCGATCGAGATTAAACTTTAATAGAAAAAGAGATGAGGATTAAACGACAAGCCAAATCTATTAAAACTAATTAGTCCATGATTCACTCATGTGATGCTACAATAAACATTTACTAATCATATGTTAGTCTTCATTTGTGTAATTAGTTTTGTAATTAGACTATATTTAATACTTATATTTGACATTTAAACATCTGATGACACTGACTAAACTTTAGTAAGGGGGTATCCATTGTCTGGATAACTCTTTTAATTTTCACCCAACTCTCTCTCTGAATGACGGTTGCGCAAGCATGCAAGCAAGTTGGATCTTTAGATCGTGATCTAATTTGTCGTTTTTTAATAAAGCTACACGAGCTGGTGGTCGTGAGCATTAGATTTAAGCTATATATAAGTAGAACTTTTTTTTTCTCAAACACGCAGGAGAGCTACGTATCGTTTCATAAATAGAAGAAAACAAAAAGAAAGAAAGAAAGAAAGAAAAAGGACAGGTCCACAACCCACACACTCTCACGCACGCAACCACCAAACTCACCCACATGCACCCCCCACCCCACACACACACCCACCCACACACTCAAAGCCCTGTTGGGGCGAAAGCCGACAACATGGAAGGGGCCCCAGCCATACACCACAGAATGTGGTCGTCGTCGGCCAACCCTAACACGCTATACAAATTAGGAGAGATCCCCTTGAAGACGCAATCGTTGCAGTGTTGCCAAATAGCCCAAGCTCCAAGGATCACCAGCGAATTGAAACCAATCTTGCGAGGACCATCAACTAGATCGACAGAGCTGCTCCACCTTATATAAGTAGAACTAGTAGGCAAAAGGTTACCATTGAGTTATTGGTAGACTTATCCGGTCCAGGATATGTTTCTCTTTACTGAAGTTCATCTGTTGTACGGTAGCGCAATAAATCAGTTAAATTACTTCATGTAAATCTTCCAGGGCCTGGATGCTCGTCCATTGCTTTTGGACTTGGAGAAGAAGTAGGACCTTTCCATGTTAACGCAGATGGGAAAGGGGTCCATGTCAATCCTTATTCTTGGAACAAAGGTACCATCCAATTAAACAAATATGTTCACAAACAATACCACTGTTTTCTGTTTTTAATTTCTTCATGTGCTGTTATGTGTTTTTTCTTTGCACTTTTGTTTCCGATCTCCGCGGATTGTTGGATTGCTGATACTATCAGTAAATTGTAATATTTTCTATTATACAACTAACCTCAGTTAGGCAGCAGTTTACTACATTTTGCAGTAGCTTAGCATTCTTAGCCTTTGCTTTTTTGTGAAGCAAACTGGTAGGCTTGTATATTCAATCTGGGAAGGATCACAACTGTGAAAAGATGAACTTGAAAAAAAGAAGAAAAAACGGTTTTCAAGTATGCCTGCCAACTAATTTCCCCCCCTAGATTTTGTATTTCCTTAAGCTCAACCTTATTAGCACAAATTCTTGCCTTTAGTCGCGGAGTTGATTTCAGTTCTGTTAGATGCAAAGTGCAACTTGAACCTTTTCTAAGTTCTGAT
The DNA here is from genome assembly GCA_029449295.1 of Zea luxurians. Lineage (NCBI taxonomy): Eukaryota > Viridiplantae > Streptophyta > Magnoliopsida > Poales > Poaceae > Zea > Zea luxurians. The sequence continues at coordinate 127,550 of JAOPSE010000449.1, read as the reverse complement.
AATCATATTGGATAAAACTCTAGTTCCATTCTTTTTTAGAACTTTTTTTTTTAGCAAAACTGTAAGATTATTTTCTATAGCTAAGCTTACAAGGTCTTTTTTTCTTCTTCTACTGAACAAGGCAAGATAGCTGTGTGACATTTGATACAAGAAAAAGAGTAGCGTATCAGTTCTTATACACTGTTTAACCCACCTTTATACTTCATTACTTCAAGGACAGATCTGTTAATAACGTCTTTCCTTTTGCAGTTGCAAATTTACTGTTCCTTGATTCACCTGTTGGTGTTGGTTACTCATATTCAAACACCTCTGATGATGCTTTAAAAAATGGGGATGCAAGAACTGGTACTGTAGTCCCTGCACTATTATATTCCTGGCCCTGAAAGAAATTTTATTAGAATTTTCTCACTGGTTCTCTCAATATTTTACAGCCACGGATTCATTGGCATTCTTACTGAAGTGGCTTGAACGCTTTCCTCAATACAAGGAACGTGAATTTTATTTGACAGGGGAGAGTTATGCTGGTGCGTACCTTGTATGAAATTCTCTGTGTATTAACAACTATGTTTTTTTTCTAAAAACATGGCAAAATTTTGTTGGAACTCCGATTTGGTTAGGTCACTATGTTCCTCAACTGGCTCAAGCCATAAAAAGGCACCATGAGGCTACTGGTGACAAATCAATTAATCTAAAGGGCTATATGGTATGTTTTTGGTAATTTTGCCTTTACTTCTCCAATGCCACCAACTAAATTAGATATTTCTTGTTATATTTATAATTTACTTTGAAGTTTTTTGTTGTCCCTTATGTCCTATGTCCTTGTCATAAAAGAACCTTGAACTTTTGATTTGCAAATCAAGTGTATTGTTATCCTAATTAGTATGTTGGGCTAATGCAATGGTTGACTGACCTTTGTCTGCTACCCACTTATATATGTTATCCTAATTAGTATTGTTATGTTTCCTCATTGGTTTTGCTTTATTGGTTATCAAAGGATCTTATTTGATAGTTGGCTCCAATCTGTATTGAGATGTATTTTGAACTATATCAACCAGAATTATAGTGTTGTTTCGTTATATTTGAGTCATTCTATGCAGGTAGGAAATGCTCTCACTGATGATTTCCATGACCACTATGGAATATTTCAATTCATGTGGACTACTGGCCTGATCTCTGATCAAACATACAAGCTGCTGAATGTTTTCTGTGACTACGAGTCCTTCGTGCATTCGTCTCCACAGTGTGATAAGATTATGGATATTGCTAGCACTGAAGCTGGAAACATTGATTCATATAGCATCTTCACACCTACATGTCATGCATCTTTTGCCTCCTCAAAGAACAAAGTGATGAAAAGGCTACATGTAAGTTTTGAATCCAAAACTCAAGCGATAGTACGTAGTTTCTGGAGTACATGAGTAGCAATGAAAATCAAACAGAGTTATCATGTCCTAAATGCTCGTGTTCAAATTCATCATACACATGTGGACATTTGATTTTGTAAATTTATATAATGAACATTAATGGTTAATATAATAGATTATGTGAATTCTCTATTGTTGATCCTAATGCCACACCAACATGCATACACCAATAGAGGCACAGAAATTAATATAAGGTGAAAGTAGCAGAACCTACCAGGCTACCACCGACCCTATTTGTTATAATAGTAAAGACTGAAGATATATCACTACATTTTGACTCTGCTGCATATATAAGTGTATGTTACATGATTGTTGCTTTCTCCCAAAAATGAAAAGGAATATTGCAGTTTTAGATTCACTGTTAGTCTTTTTTTTACTTCAAAATTCTCAAAGGAATTCCATTTAGGTGAAGGAATGTCTACGGTCTGTAGTTTACAATCCCATCCTAATTCTGGTATCTCAGATCGGGGTCCAGAAACCACCAAACCAGGAAATTTGGGCTACATGTATATTGTTTTAAATGGATTGCGTAGAACACTACTAACTTTAGATGAGGCAGAATGTTTAAAGCAAGATACAAAATTTAAAAGGACAAATCGGAGGTGCACCATTGTCACACCCGGCTTTAAGGAACAAAGCCAGGTGCATCTCATACATGCGCCAAAAAGACAACATAATGTCACAAAACATCAGAGTATTATTACATAGCGGAAGACTTATTACAAAATAAAAGAATAAATATAAAACGAACTAAGGATCGTCGGCGCCAATGTCAACTGAGAAACACCACCTAGATCAGATCGAACTCCTCGCCTTGTGGCTCCTCCTGAACCACCTGTTCTTCTCCTGTGGGGGGGGGGTGTGAGACAGCAAGAGTGAGCTCACACATGATCATAGCTCAACAAGTTGTGGGGAACCAGTGGACATGAACTCACAAAGGTGGGAGTTCATGTGATGTGTAAGGCTAATCAATGATAGGGGTTAAAGCTGAGCATTGCTTTTAAGTAGTTGGTCAAAATTTTATTAGCAGTTACTAAGTGTAAGTAAATACCAAACCTTAAGTAAAAGTAATAGAACAAAATTAATAATAATCCCATGCAATGCAAATGATAAAATTGAATTTAAGTTCCATAATTTAATCATCAGAGAGTCCTGAGCTGCTCATGACCGTGAGCTCGTCTAGTATACCAGTTTTACACTCTGCAGAGGTTGTACCCTTTATCCACAAGTCATGTTACCCATCTGCCAAAGGGTCGCGACTCCCATACACCTCTACCTAGGAGGCGAGACAGGGCAACACTACGAGGCCTTTACAAAGTTCCACTAGCTTCCGAAAACCCGCTACAGTTTTTGGGAAGAGCACTTGCAAGAATCCCCCGTCTGACCGCCATCGCAGCTAAATCAACCCGAGAACCTCCTTGCATGCAACTCCCCTACTGCCCTTGCCCCTTTCGGGTAAGGTAGTCTTCCACTAGCTTTCCTAATTAGTCAGCCAAGGGCGTCCCATTAAACCCTTGTGGTGGCACGTGTTACTCAAGTTAAGCTCTATGTTCCAATTAACATTAATGATCTTGACATGAACATAAATAGAATAACAAAAAGAATTGGAACATAGATATAATAAATGATTATCCCAAAACCATGTAAAGCAATAGCGAACTACCTAAGTGAATCAGGGGTAAACAAGGTAATGAGATAAACAATCTAGGGTGACCTATTGGGTCCCATCAAAATTAACCTATGCATGGATAAATGATATTAAAGAACATTATTGGGTAAAAAGTGGTCAAGGGCACAACTTGCCTTCAATGAGCTCTTGCTCAGCTACTTCTATTTGCTGCTCACCAGGATCCTCACTCACGTGCTCTTCTACTCGCCACAATACAAACAAGCACAATATATAGAGAAAATTAACATCACACCAAATATGTAAACAAAATACGCAGTAATAATCTACACATTAAAATAAAATCCTAGGAACAGGAACCATAATTTTTGGAGTTATAGATTTTAAGATATGAATTTTCAAAGGTTTTATGTGTTTAAAATGGATCAAGTGAGGAACTAATTTTCTTACTGTTTTCATGACAAAACAGAGACTCTAAGTGCTAGAGAATAAAATTACAAAATTTTAGAAAGTGGAATGAATTAATTTGGAGCAAGTATGAATTTTCTATGAATTTATTAAGTTCTAGTAGTTATTTTCATATTAAAAATCCATTTCCTATTTCATTTATTCAAATTAAACGATCTCTGGACTGGGCCTCAATATCTGGTAATAGCAGGGGGCCACGGGGTAAAATCCCTAAGACTTAGAGGACAACCACGATGGACCGAGGGTTCATTCACTAAAAGTCCAAGGGCTCTTTAACAAAAGTGACCCGCGAAGGGGTATGGACTAACGCTGGCCGTCCGATTAGAGATTCACGGCCCAGATCTGCGATATGGATATCTAAACTAGAATCTCTTCACGCACGTTGGATCGGAGATCAGTGGTCGGGATTTTATGGTTCGCAAATGACATCTGCCCATCGGATCCACTTTCAACGGTCCCGATCCAGATTGCGCGAAGGGGTACTGTTTTTCTAATCCGAGCCGCACACTAGTGGATCAACGGCCAGGGCTAACCCACGCGCTCTCCCTCCCAAACACCGTACAGCGACGGCGGCGGTGTTCCACACTGGCGGCGGCGCCATTGTCAACTCCAGCCGACACCACATCCAAGGCTTCGAACACTCAATCGGATGGTGCTAAATGATGCGTGGGTTCCAACGAATACAAGGGTACAGATCTCACCGGAAATAAGGTCGCGACGAGCCACCGCCACAGAGCGGTGCTGTCCACGGCGGCGCAATTTGCTCCGATGAGAAATTATCTGCCCACCGGTGATCTTCTCGTTGCACCGGGGCAACGACCGCCGACGTTGGGTCTTGGAGACACGCCCGAGCGCTTGATTGGAGCAAGGCGGCCCAGATCCGTGGAGTTAATCTGCAGCGGCGTACACAACGCTCACCTCACCGAGGTCGCTGGAATTCATGTGTGGCTCAGTGTCCTCAAGGATGGTCAAAGCTCCTGAAGGCGTGCTACTTATGCGCCCAGGGTGAGTCCGTGCGGGTCGTGCACGCGGGTCGGCGAACTAATCCCCCGATCAACGCGGAGGAGTTCACGGAGCGCTGGCCGTATTCGGTTCTGAGCTACCTGGAAGAGCTGACCAATGGGCCCCGGTCGTCTGCGACGTTGCGTTGGCTCGAGCGAGTGGACAAAGAGGCTGGGCGCGGGGTGACTGACCTGCGGGTCCCGCCTGTCGGCGCGGACACGCGGTGGGCTGCTCGCTGGTGCCAGCTGGTTGGGCCGAAATGGAGAGGCCGGCCCATCAGGCTGTTGTTTTCTTTTTCTTTTTTTTTAATTCCTTTTTCTTTTCTTTTATTCTTAATTCTTTTGAATCTAAGTTTGAATTTGAATATAGGTTTCGCCTTTGAGTCAATCATACAAATTCAAACCCTAATATAGGGATCACATATCCTTATTTACTTATTTTTCTTCCCATTATATTTATTTTTTTTCTTCTCTTGTTCTACTTTCTAGAATTTCTTTTATATCCAAGTTCCACTTTGGGCTTTACTATACTTTTATCATTTCATGTTGCCACATAATGCACATCAAACAAAACCTCAGCATGATGCACAATTTAAGGGTATATCTTTTTTTTATTATATATATATATATATATATATATATATTGAATATGGTGTTCTCATGTGATGATAAGTAATTTCAACACACACATAAAATATAGGAAATGACTTTTCTCCCCTTTTATTATATATTACAAACTGGGTGTTACAACCATAATCTGGCGGCATCTAGTTCTGGCCTGGATGTGCAATTTTAACTTCAATTTATGAACCCAGATCTGTAAAGTTGATTCTGTGTGTGATATTGCAAATGGAAACATCTGACATTTACTATCATTGTTCGTTAACCGACAGTTCCACATATCTTCTGACATGATTCCTTTTAATAGTCTGCTGGAAAAATGGGAGAACAGTATGATCCATGCACTGAGAAACATTCAACTGTATACTTCAATCTAGCTGAGGTTCAGAAGGCACTTCATGTTAATACAGTCATTGGAAAATCAAAATGGGAGACTTGCAGGTAACTTTTATGATTGTATTTTAGACATCTGTCGCTGTTATTACCCTGATATGTTGGATCATGAATTCTTGATGATGAACTAACAAGTGATTCATCTTATAAATTTTCTCCTTTGCTGACATTTCTTGTTTTTTATTTGTAATTACACTGTTCATTTTGGCAAAAAAAGATTATCTATTCTACTTTCCACTAATCCACTACATGATGTATGGCTCTTGATCTTATTAAAAAAAGGACAGACTCAGTACCAGAGGCTCCCATATGAGTAGGGTCTAGGAAAGAGATAAACCGAAACAAGCCTTCTCCGCAAATACGGAGAGGCTGCTTTGAACTCGCGACTTAATGACTCAGTGAGATAGCTCTCACCACTGCACTAGGCCCGCTCTTCGGCTATTGATTATTAATACCACAGTAATAACTTTGGATCTGGGTGATTATAGAAGCAATTCTACTGTTGTATGTTTATGCTTTTCAATATGAATAGACATTACTTGGATTGAGCTTTTCATTTCTCAAGGTTATTTCATAATTCATACTAATATTTTGTCATTCAGAAACTTTTTCCTTTTGTTATCTACTCTTTTTAATACTATATTTTGGCACTGTCAATCTCTACAGTGAAGCTGTTAATACTCATTGGGGGGACTGCGAAAGATCTGTGCTGCATATCTATCATGAACTTATACAGTATGGCCTCCGTATATGGGTGTTCAGGTGATTCCTAATACTGGTTTTGAAGGACAAGTGGCTATCCCACCCAAACATAGTCCTTATATGTCTTTTACTGAGTTTTAAGAATCAGTTTGGCTTGTTCTAAAGAAAAGAATTGGTTTGATTTTTTTGGCTCATCCAGAAAATTGCGTATAGATTTGTTGTAAATAACTAGTTTATATATGTTGATGATGATTGGGACTAAAAGACTTGTTGGGTTTCAACTCTAGCTTACCCCAACTTGCTTGGGACTAAAAGACTATGTTGATGATGATTGGACTAGTTTATATATGCATAAAACTGTACACCAAAGTATTACATCACTAAGGGCTGATTTGACAATTCTATTTTTCAAGGGATTCTCATTTCCCCAAGAAAAAATGAACTAATTTTCTTTGGGAAAATAGAAATCCCTCAGAAAAATAGGGTTGCCAAACTAGCCCTAAAAGGTATAAATTTTTCTGGTCCTTATCCCCCTCCCCACTTTTCCAGTGGAGATACAGATGCAGTGATTCCAGTGACTTCAACTAGATACAGCATCGATGCTCTCAAGCTTCCAACAATAACTCCATGGCATGCTTGGTACGACGATGACGGTGAGGTAGGTCCTTTCTCACCTAAACTCATAGGTCTTCAATAGTACTAGCAGCTGCGCACGTTTAATTTGTGGCGTGTTTCTGACTTTCTGCATTCTTTGTCCTCAGTATCTCTGTTACCATTAAAGCTGAACAAATTAATACCACCAATCCATGTCGTCAGAGTTATGTTGTTCATTCTTTCTAAAGGACAAGGAAACAATAATTATATAATCAATCGGATACTGTTTTTTTACATTTGTACACCTGCAGCTACGGCACCTCTTCCGGTGCAATTCATTTTTTATGAACCATATCTATATCTGAGACTAAAATCTGTTTTGGTTGCTTCACTTACGTTTGTCAATGTTACAAGTTTTAGCTTTTAAATAAACATATCCATAGCAGCACGCACTGTGCTCAATTCACTACAGACAGTTCTATATTTTGTGCATTGAATGGTACTCAAAGCTTGAGACTTTGAGGAAACTAATGCTAGGGAAGGGTCCGAAGGGAACCACAGGACATAGGACTCTAGCTTTCATTGAATCTGTTAAGCATAAGCATGGTCTTGGACCTGCAGAAGTCCATACATACCCTGCTTAACCACCTAACCTAATTCAGATGGGAAATTCCCAAATGTTGGACACATGCTACCTGTCATGTTTTCCTTTCCAGTTGGGACCCACTGTATATTTACTGGTCTTTGCTGTACAGAACTCCTTACTACCGTTTAATTGATTCTTACTCCCCAAAAAAACATGTTCTTCTTTGGAGTACCCATCATCTATTCCTAATTTCTGATCATTACGTGTTTAAACAGGTCGGTGGATGGACCCAAGGGTACAAGGGACTCAATTTTGTGACCGTGAGGGGAGCAGGTCACGAAGTCCCTCTTCATCGACCCAAACAGGCCCTCACGCTAATCAAATCGTTCTTGACTGGGAGCCCAATGCCTGTGCAATCCAGCGCACACAGCAACATGTAATCCGTGTTGTTGCAACTGATTCACGAGATGAACATCCCCAAGCACCCGAGTCAGCCAGTTGTCCAACCCGGCTTGTTCTGCAACTTGCTGTAGCTGTTTATGTATCAGAGCTACCGGTGCCGGTTACCGCAGCAGCCGTGCTTTTATCGGCCCTGTTGGTGCTTGTTACAGTACCAGTTATCCCCTAAGGCAGGGGACAGAAACTGCGGAATAGTTTTTGTTTGCATTGACGTGACAGCACTGTAATCTTAAACATCGTACCATAGTCTTTTCTATGACAAAGGTGTGGTTTCTGATGTCTGCAATAAATGATCTGGACTTGGGGGGTAAAAATGAAATACTGCTGTGTTGCATTGCATTGCATCTCATCTGTGCGATCTGTATTATTTGCACTCCAAGAGGGCTTCGTATCAACGGAGTAAAACTAGCACGCTCGTACCTAGTGTATGCTGCATATTAGTCGTCGCCCTCTTAGAAACCGGGAATCAGTTTCTAATCATAAACCGACATGTTTGCAAGTACCACAATTTTTATAAGAGTATAAGACCCTGTTCGTTTGTACAGGAATACACCAAGAATTATTTCAGTTAATCAAAGCTTATATAAATTAGAGAAACAATTCGAATAGGAATTATTCTATAGCTTCATTCGGTAGTAACAGAATGGCCCCTAAACCAGCTTAGAAACCGATGGTTCTAGAGAAACCCTACCGCTAGCTCTTAAAAGATATTTAAGTGACTTTAACAGTTAGCGTGTGGTATTTAAGTGGTTTTGTAAGAGTAGAATTTGGTACTTATGAGATCACTTATCCTTGACAAAAAAGGTTAAGAAATGGAGAGGGTGGTGGAGGTCAAGTTTTCTAATCAATTTCAGGTATATATACTACGCATCTATCCATGTGAGCTGCCAGCTGGCCTTTCTTTATATTTTTCGCTTCTTAATTAATGAGATGGCATACGTCATTGAGGCGGGAAAAAGGACTTGGATCGGTCTCCACGTCTCCACGACAGATTTTCACCTTCCACTCAGGTAACTTGTCATGGGTCGTTTTCTGGCCTATCGTTCAGGCTCTCGATCGACGACTCATCACCACTCCCTCCGATGACATTAGCCGTCGAACGCGGTACTGTGGGGACACCTAGCTACTCTAAGACACGTAAATACGTACAGCCAGGGTGGAGCTTGGTTGCATACTTGCATGCCCCGGCCCGTCCGGGTCAACCATCGGCCATCGTCATCGGAGGCCTCCCCCAAACGCACCGACCGACCGGCGGCGGCGGCGGTCCCCGGCCGGCCGGCCGGCCGGCCACCAATTCATCATCCGTGGCTGGTTGCTCTTTGATTAATTGTAGGTGCAGTGTCAACGGGTCGCCGCGTCACACCGCAAAGCTTTTACACGACACGACACGCACCAACGTAACTCGCCCACATGACGTAGCAAAGCACGATAACAGGAGATGATGGAAACATACCGCATGCTGGTACCCGGCCGACTTTGTTTCGTGGACGCATGCAGCTACCATGCAAATTAATCATAGTTTAATTAATCTATAAGCAGTGCCTCTAATGGCACGCGCGTGCGTGTTAGGGCTTGATCCCACCCAAATCCGACTCGATCGATCGTCACCCAAATAATGGCACGCGCACACTAGCTAGCTTTATTAACACTAGTGCATGCAACTTCTAGTTTATATGTATGATTGCGTGTGTACGCTTGAACGCCTTCATGCATGGTAAGAAAAGGACAGTGACGCCGACTTGATTAGGGTGGTTTTATTCATACCCAACAAAAAAAATTATGGTAGGACGAGACTGTGAAATCTCCAGGTGATCGAGCTACCTCAGATGAGATGGTGAATCACCGAAACCCAAGTCAACCATTTGGCGCCAAAGCCGCCAAGGGCTAGCTAATAATCCGCTGCCTTCCAAGTTTCAACTACGTACTGCAGTTAGGCAGCCACCTTCTTCCTGCCTTTTAAGTTTCTCTCCCTTCCTCGTATCTTCTCCAGGCTCTGGTTTACAAAACCGGTAAAAACCGGCGGTAAACCGGTCGGTTTACCGAAACCGCCGGGGTGCGGTTTCGGTAAACCACCGGTTTTTTTTTCAAAATTCGTTCAAAATTCAAAAATTTGAAAAAATTCATAAAAACCGAAAACTGCTGGTAAACCGTTTTATGGGACCGGTAAACCGTTATTTGAGACCGGTAAACCGCTAATTTTTACCGAAAAATCGGATTTAATACCAAAACTGAGTATTTAGTGGTCAATTTAGGTATATTAGTCTTGTTTACTGTTATATGCTATATGTGAAGATGTTATATGTGAAGATAAACCAATAGCTCAAGTCCAGTTTAGACATTTAGTGATCAATTTCGGTTTCATTTCCTGATCAAGATGGAATCCGTAGATCAAATAGCTTCAGTTCTTCTAATAACTATCCATCTAGACAAGACTCAATCTAGAACTCTTAGCTTTAGTTCTTCTATATGTGTTCCTAAGATTTGCTGATCAAGAGAAAAGTCCAACACTTAGTGAGGTGCACATGCAATACACAAAAACCGAACACACATACCGGTATGTTTTTTTTGCTTTGTGGATAAATATTTATTTGCCGATCTTGTTTTCTCGCTAATGTATCTCATATATTTTATATAGACCTATCACTATCGCTATAACGGATTAGAACAATATCACGATCCTTCCAACATACCTGAGTACTATCATTATGACTCGAGATAAATATGTGAGTATTGTGAAATAAGTCAACCTACGTGTCGTTGCCTCGTTGGAGAGTTGTAAAAGAACTTGTATTTGAGTATTGTGAAGTTCGCTGATTGTTTGTTGCATGAGAACTGGAGTTTGTGGTTGCATATGTATGTTATATGTTATTTTGGTGAACACATGTCGTGTGGATCAATTAATATTTACTGTGCAATGTGAATTGAGCAAACTACAAATAAATCTTTTCAAAAATTTTCATTTTTTCTGTAAAAAACAGCAAAAACCGGTTTGTTTCGCGATTAACCGGCGGTTTAGAGCGGTTTTTCGCCGGTTTTTCACCGGTTTTTGCCGGTAAACCGTCAAATTCAAATTGATTTGAATTGGTAAAAACGGTCGGTTTTTACCGGTTTTACCGGTTTACTGTTGGTAAACCGTTACCGGTGGGGGGCGGTTTTTATATCCGGAACGGTTTTGTAAACCGTGGGCTCCAGCTACGTACGTACGTACTACACCTCCGGCCCCTGTTCACCATAAAACCCACGGCATTGTAGCAGACGTTGCTATCAATGGTCACCACCACCACCACACCCGCCCCGTCGCCGCCACTGCGCTTTCGGCCGCCACGCCACCAGCATGGCCAAACTGCTCATCCCAATCATCATCATCATCACCACCTTTCATCACGTCGTCGGTCTCGTGCCGATCGCTGTCGTCGCCGCACGACCGCACGCAGCGGCCGACGCCGACGCCGACGGCGACGACCGGGCGGCGCTCCTCGCGTTCCTCTCCGACGTCTCGGCGGACCCAGGCGGCGTGCTCGCGGACTGGGGCCGCTCGCCAGGGTTCTGCAACTGGACGGGCGTCACGTGCGGCGGCCCTGGCCGGCGCCGGCGCCGGCGCGTCACGCAGCTGGTGCTGAGCGGGAAGCAGCTCGGCGGGGCGGTGTCGCCGGCGCTGGGCCGGCTGTCTTCCGTCGCGGTGCTCGATCTTTCCAGCAACGCGTTCGCCGGCGCGATCCCGCCGGAGGTCGGCGCGCTGTCGGCGCTGACGCAGCTCAGCCTGGCGAACAACCTGCTCGAGGGCGCGGTCCCCGCCGCGCTCGGCCTCCTCGACAAGCTCTACTTCCTCGACCTCAGCGGGAACCGTCTCTCCGGCGGCATCCCGGGCGCGCTCTTCTGCAACTGCTCCGCGCTGCAGTACCTGGACCTCGCCAACAACTCCCTCGCCGGCGGCATTCCCTACGCCGCCGGCTGCCGCCTCCCCAGCCTCCGGTACCTCCTGCTCTGGTCCAACGAGCTGTCCGGCGCGATCCCGCAGGCGCTGGCCAACTCCTCCATGCTCGAGTGGATCGACTTGGAGTCCAACTACCTCGCCGGGGAGCTGCCGTCGCAGGTGTTCGGCAGGCTGCCGCGCCTCCAGTACCTCTACCTCTCGTACAACAACCTCTCCAGCCACGGCGGCAACACCGACCTCGACCCCTTCTTCCGCTCCCTGAGCAACTGCACTCGCCTGCAGGAGCTCGAGCTCGCCGGGAACGGCCTCGGCGGGCGGCTGCCGCCGTTCGCCGGTGGGCTCCCGCGCGGCCTCCGCCAGCTCCACCTCGAGGACAACGCTATCTCGGGCTCCATCCCGCGCAACATCTCTGGCCTCGTCAACCTCACGTACCTCAACCTCTCTAACAACCTCCTCAACGGCTCCATCCCGCCGGAGATGTCGCAGATGCGCCTGCTCGAGCGGCTGTACCTGTCGAACAATCTCCTCTCCGGCGAGATCCCGAGATCCATCGGCGAGATACCGCACCTCGGCCTCGTCGATTTCTCCGGCAACCGTCTCGCTGGAGCGATCCCGGACACGCTCTCCAACCTGACGCAGCTCAGGCGGCTAATGCTGCACCACAACCAGCTCTCCGGCGCCATTCCCCCCAGCCTCGGAGATTGCCTGAACCTGGAGATCCTAGACCTCTCCTACAATGGCTTGCAAGGCCCCATCCCGGCGTACGTCGCTGCCCTGAGCAGCCTCAAGCTGTACCTGAACCTGTCGAACAACCGCCTCGAGGGGCCTCTCCCTCTCGAGCTCAGCAAGATGGACATGATCCTGGCGCTCGATCTGTCCGCGAACAGGCTCGCCGGCACGATCCCGTCGCAGCTCGGCAGCTGCGTCGCGCTCGAGTACCTCAACCTCTCGGGCAACACGCTGCGCGGCGCGCTCCCGCCGTCCGTGGCGGCGCTACCGTTCCTGCAGGTGCTCGACGTGTCGCGCAACGCCCTGTCCGGACCCCTGCCCGCGACGCTGCTGGTGTCCACGTCGCTCCGGGACGCCAACTTCTCGTACAACAACTTCTCCGGAGTGGTGCCACGCGCCGGCGTGCTTGCGAACCTCTCGGCGGAGGCGTTCCGAGGCAACCCCGGCCTTTGCGGTTACGTTCCCGGCATCGCCACGTGCGAGCCGCTGCGGCGTGCGCGTCGCCGGCGTCCGATGGTACCCGCCGTCGCTGGCATCGTCGCCGCCGTGTCCTTCATGCTATGCGCGGTCGGGTGCCGGTCCATGGTGGCCGCGAGGGCGAAGCGGTCGGGGCGCCGCCTCGTCGACGTCGAGGACCAGGCGGAGAGGGAGCACCCAAGGATATCACAACGGGAGCTCTGTGAGGCGACCGGTGGCTTCGTCCAGGAGGGCCTGATCGGCGCCGGCCGCTTCGGGCGCGTCTACGAGGGGACGCTCCGCGACGGCGCGCGCGTGGCCGTGAAGGTGCTTGACCCGAAGGGTGGCGGCGAGGTCTCCGGCAGCTTCAAGAGGGAGTGCGAGGTGCTGAAGCGGACACGCCACAAGAACCTCGTCAGGGTGATCACCACCTGCAGCACGGCCAGCTTCAACGCGCTCGTGCTGCCGCTGATGCCGAGAGGCAGCCTCGACGGCCTCCTCTACCCGCCGCAGGGGGACAATGCCGGCCTGGACTTTGGCCAGATCATGGGCATCGTGAACGACGTCGCCGAGGGGATGGCGTACCTGCACCACTACGCGCCGGTCCGGGTCGTGCACTGCGACCTCAAGCCGAGCAACGTCCTCCTCGACGAGGAGATGCGCGCCGTGATATCGGACTTCGGCATCGCGCGGCTCGTCGCCGTCGGCGAAGAAGCCATCAGCACCAGCGACGACTCCGCCCCGTGCAACTCCATCACCGGACTGTTGCAGGGCTCTGTTGGGTACATCGCACCTGGTACGTACGTTCGCCCAGACTATGTGTTACGTGTATGCATGCATACGATGACACTGGGCCCAAGCATGCTTATTAATTAATTAGTTTCAACTTTGACATCATGCACTGCTAATTATTTTGTTTTAAATCAGAGTATGGATTAGGAAGGCGTCCTTCGACGCAGGGCGACGTGTACAGCTTCGGCGTGATGCTTCTGGAGCTCATCACGGGGAAGAGGCCAACGGACGTGATCTTCCACGAGGGGCTGACGCTGCACGACTGGGTGAGGCGGCACTACCCGCACGACGTCGCCGCCGTCCTCGCGCACGCGCCGTGGCGGGAGCGGGCGCCCGAGGCGGCGGCGGCCGAAGTGGCCGTGGTCGAGCTGATCGAGCTCGGGCTCGTGTGCACGCAGCACTCGCCGGCGCTGCGGCCCACCATGGCGGACGTCTGCCACGAGATCACACTGCTCAGGGAGGACCTCGCCCGGCGCGGCGGCGGCCGCCGTTCGCTCTCGACCAAAGACTCGTCGCTGTTCTCTAACTGAAGCACCCCAATGCCGCCACGAATTGTTTAGGATAAACCCATTAGTGCACGCACGCACGCGCCGCCAGGAAACATCCTGTACGGCGTGCTGCCGCGCGCTCCTCTACTGCTTTCCGTGGTTACTGTGGGTGGTGGCTGGATTCGATCGATCTCGGTCGTCGTCTCTCCCACCTCCGGCTAGCTGCCACCACCACCATTGATTTGTTTATTTCCATGGTTGGGAGTCGCCTACTGCTGAGATAGTAGTGCTGATTCTTTGAGTTGTTAATTGCGCGATGGAGAAGGCACTCGATTCATCTTTGCTGTTGTGCTGCAAACATGTCGGACTCCATTAGCGGTGGCGCGGTGTAGGAAGCGAAAAGGCTCTTGAGTTAGGTCATTATTCAGGTGCTCGCGATCAATCATAAACAAACCCCAATTGAAAGGCACTGTTCGATGCATCTGATGATCATGTATGATTGTAATAATGCCCTCTTCCCCCACCAACATTGCAGGTATACTGCTAGCTGTTTGAGATTGTTTGACAGGAACTTCCGTGTTCTTGTTCTTATCGTGGAGGTCAATTAGGCTTTTTAATCAGCACGCCTGCCAGCTTTAGCTCAGTCAACTTGGCTATATTACAATTCAGAAAGCGATAGAGACACATGTGGTTATTACATATGGGGTAAAAAAAAGCGTATTTACTTTACATATAAAATACAAACTACTCAGGATTTGGATCACAAAATAGTAGTCGTTTTAGTTCTTGATTTTGATTTTTATTGTATACATTTAAATGGATAATGATAAATCTAGACATATATATAAATCATATTCATAGTGAAAGCTATATCTCTAATGTCAAAAATATCTTATCTATACTATAGATGCACGCTTATAGATGGCCAAACGGTGGCCCGGCACGGGCCAGACGCTCGCGGGCCACAACTCTGGCCCAAACACGTCATGCCGACCTGCTGACTGTGCCGGACCAACCCGTTAGCTCGATTAAATCAGCGTAAAATATTAAAAACGGTGTAGGAGGTGGGGTTCGAACTCATGCCTTGATGAAAGAATGGCGGGAGACACTAGGTGAAGTTGTCTAACCAATAGAACAGCATGCTCAGATGTTTTTTATATTGAATATAAATTATATATATGTATATACGTTTTTTATAAAATAAAAAAATATAATCGTGTCGGGCCGGACCAGCATTACGGGCCGAGGCTACAGCCCAAGCACGGCACGACGTTATTGACTCTTGCAAGCATTAGGTCGTTTCTGAGACCATATTGGCGCAATGGACTCAAAGGTGTTTGAGGTTACTGAATTGGATAGAGCAACAATGATTTGTCACACTAACAGTAAAATAAAAGGTTATTTGTTGGTTTTAAACGTTAGTAATTGCTACGAAGTAGCATAATTTATATGGAGCGCACTTTCGCAATAACTCCATATTTTGATCTTATCTTTTTTATAAGTTTGAATTCATGTGACTTATTTTAGAAACTTGAGCTCACAAACTTTCTCTTATTTGGTCTCTGTATGGTCGAATTATGTCATTTTATAATCTATGTTCGTTCAGTCAGTCGTTGTGAACTCTTTTCTAATCGCTCACTTTATTGGTCGTGTTATACCAAGACATATTGGATGGAGTAAACAATAACATCAGTTAGCCAAATCAAAAAATATTATACGAAGAGCGGAGACAATCAATAAAAAAATTGAAATTTTTTGGTGGATAGTTTACATGGGTATTGTTGTAAGGCGTCGCAACGCACGGACAACCGACTAATATTTTTTTAAAAAAAGAGTAGCTAACTATTATCATCTAACAAAACCACACACAACCTTAAGGTCATTTGAAATATAAAGATTTTTTTAAAAAGAACTAATATATTTACGAGAATCAATTTATTTAATTCCACATGGAAAAACGTAGGGAAACGTAGAGTACATTATTGCATGCATCAACAGCTTGGTCGGACTGATGTATGTGGTGCTAATTGCTAAAGTGTCTGTAATACCCAAATTATAAGACTTATAAAAGAGATGATCTCCTTATGTGATTTGCCATCTACTCCTTGAGACATGTGGTTAAACCTAATTAAAAGAGAATAATTCTTTACTAAAACAAAAAAAGAAAAACCATGCATCATGTTAGAGTTTTGTTTGTACATTGATTAAATATAATGGTGACACTAATAAAAAAATAATACATAGTAATGATTTGAGAATTTAGATTTATCCCAAAGGCACAATTTATAGAATTGGAAATAAGAAAGAAAGAGAGAGATATTATACAACACAAAATAAAGTTATAAATAAATAAATTCATCACAAAATAAAGGTATGTCCAAATTGTACTGTTAATCTGAGAGTGAATTTGCCACAAGTTGAAATTTAATTTGAATTGGAATTGGAATTTGGAAAAGAAGAAGAGAAAACAAAATAGGGAAACAAAAAGAAAAAGGTATTCCTGCGCTTGGGCTGTATTCGCTCTCGGCCCACTAGCACTATCGCGCTTCCAGCCCAGCTTCATTTTCCGCACCGCGCCACAGTATGACACATGGGACCCATTTCCGCGGAACCAATAATCTTGCGCGCGCCTGAAGTTGCCGGTTCACCGCCACGTGGGGCCATCTCGTCAGTGGGCCGGTTCTCTCTCGTGCTCGTGCTTTGCCTGGCGTCGTCCGCGCTGACTGCAGTACGAGACCCACCGGTCGGCCCATCTCCTCACCTGGGCGCGACTGGTAACTCACGTGTGGGGCTCTGTTGTCGGGGTTATCCTCTCTGCGGCGCGTGCGCTCCGGGAGATGAAGTCCGCGCACCAGCCGCCGGGATCTCCGCGGGCGATGGCTGACCGCGGCTCCTGCGGTAACTACCCAACCGGGTGCTGCTAGGGATAAGATGGAGGTGGGGAAACGCCACATTTGCACCTCCCCTCTTCCTTCTCTGTTGCCTGGCGACGAGAGAGCGACCGGGAGAGTGCGGCGGAGTGCATTGCCGCCATGAACTCTGGTGAGGCCGCAGCATGGGGTCTCGATGCTCGGGTGAGGATGTTCGCTGGTGAATATCGGATGCGGGGGTCGTTGTTCGCAGGCGCATTTTGAGAGCACCTAGAGGGGGGTGAATAGGTGATCCTGTGAAACTTGAAACTTAAGCCACAAAACTTGGTTAATTGTTAGCACAATAATTGCTAAGTGGCTAGAGAGGAGTCTCAACAAAACACAATAACCACAAGAAATCAATCACAGAGATGGCACGGTGGTTATCCCGTGGTTCGGCCAAGACCAACGCT
This sequence comes from Zea luxurians, assembly GCA_029449295.1. Classification (NCBI taxonomy): domain Eukaryota; kingdom Viridiplantae; phylum Streptophyta; class Magnoliopsida; order Poales; family Poaceae; genus Zea; species Zea luxurians. The sequence goes on along the minus strand of JAOPSE010000449.1, from coordinate 109,954 downwards.
TGCCTACTCCACGTTGTGGCGTCCCAACGGACGAGGGTTGCAATCAACCCCTCTCAAGCGGTCCAAAGACCCACTTGAATACCACGGTGTTTTGCTTGCTTTTCTTAATCCCGTTTGCGAGGAATCTCTACAACTTGGAGCCTCTTGCCCTTACACTTGAAGTTCACAAAGAAGCACGGAGCAAGGGAGGGATTAGCAACGTACACAAGACACAAGAATCAGAGTGTCAACACGCACACAAGTCGCAACAAGAGCTCGCAACACAAACCAATGAGTTCACAACTCCACTAGAGCTCTATATGCTATCACAAAGAAACGAATGCGCGAAATTGATGTCTTGGTGCTTAGGAATGTTGTAGTAATGCTTGGTGTGCTCCTCCATGCGCCTAGGGGTCCCTTTTATAGCCCCAAGGCAGCTAGGAGCCGTTGAGAGCAATCTAGGAAGGATGATATTGCCTTCTGTCGACTGGTGCACCGGACAGTTCGGTGCACACCGGACACTGTCCGGTGCCCGATTTCCTTCCAAAAATGGCGCAGTCGACCATTGGTAGCCTGAGAGCCGTTGGGACATGTCCGGTGCACACCGGACAGTCCGGTGCCCCCTTCTAGCCGTTGGCTCGGCCGACCGTTGGCTCACCGGATAGTCCGGTGCACACCAGACAGTCCAGTGAATTATAGCCGTACGCCGTTGATGGTTTCCCGAGAGCGACGAGTTCGCCTGTGAACGGTCCACCGGACAGTCCGGTGCACCACCAGACAGTCCGGTGAATTATAGCCGTACACCGCCGTCGAAGTCCCGAGAGCAGCCTGTTCGCTCGAGCCAGTCTAGCGCACCGGACACTGTTCGGTGCACCACCGGACAGTCCGGTGCTCCCAGACTAAGCAGAGTCTTGGCTGCTCGAGCCAAGACATTTCCAATTGGATTTTTCCTGTTTCCATGTAACACCCACTTTGTAATTTGCTAGAAATAATACCAATAGAGAAACAATTTCTCTTTATGTGAGTTTGATCTTAATGCATCATCATATGTGAACACCATATTCAAAAGCAAATAATTAATAAAAGAATATATGCCATTAAAATTATGCATCATGCTAAACATTTTATTTTGTGTGCATTTTGTGACAAGAAAATATTAAAGACCAAAAAGGGAATTTAGAACCTAAAATAAATTCTGGAATCTAGAAAAAAAAGGAAATAAGAATTTTGTGGATAAAAATAAGTAAATAAAAATATATTATCCCTCCACTAGAAGCTTGAAATTGTACACTTAACACAATGTTGAAATTCGTATTCAAAAGTTCAAATTTGAATTCAAAATAATTAGGAAGAAAAAAAACAGAAAATAAAAAGGAAAAGACCAAAACCTGGCAGCTGGGCCGACTTCATCCCTTTCGGCCCACAACTGTTTTCCCTCTGCGCGGCCCAAAACCACTTCCGCACGCGCGGCCCGCTCACCAGCCGCTACACGCATGCGCTCGGCCATCGCTGACTGGCGGGCCCCACAACCCAGACACGCGCTCGCGCCTTACGCCTGTTTCTCTGGCGCGTGGACCCCTCATGTCAGCTTCGTTTTCCTCGCGCGAGTCCGTCCTCTCCGCGTAACAACCGCCGCGCTTTCCCCGGCGTTGATCGAGCTGAATCAACGATCTCCCTGCTTCCTCGGGCGCCCTCTATCGCACATAAGTGCGCCGCTCGGAGCCCAGGAACCCTAGTCTAGGGGGTTGGCCGCCACCGTAGCCACATCCTGTTGCCATAACCGTGCGCCGCCGCCATCAATTCGCCGGTACGCCATCGATTCGGGGTAGTCGCGGTGTCTGGCCAACTCGCCTGGTTGCGTTGGGCGCGACTGTGGCGGATTGGGGCCGGGGGAAGCACCTGAGCGCTGCCGATTTCTCGCCGTTGCTACCGCGCCGCCGCGGATCCGCTCCACCGCGTGAGCTGCATACCTCGGCACTTCAACCCCGGTAAGAAACCTAGTCAAACGATTCGCCTTCACCTCCTGGTTGCGTGGCACCCTTCAATTTTGGACTTGGGGCACTTAGGCGTAGAATCGCGGGCGCGCCGGCGAGCCTCCGCCGCGGCTCTGGGCAGCACCGCCGCGTTTGGGAGCGGGTGGTAGAGGACGAGTTGATGGTCGTTGATTCAGTGATCAACGGTGTAGATTATTTCCTACGTGTACCTGTTCGCGGAATGATCCGTGCCATTCAGGGTTGATCGGATGGCTCGGGCTGGGCTTCTAGGGTTTTAAATCTGGAGCGCCAGTTCTAGATCGTGCGGTGATCGAGCGATACCGATTTCGGCTAGGGATAAGTCTAATCCTGGCGGTCGAAGTATGATCGGACGGCCGAGATGGCTTCATACCGTTTCGGCTTGGCATTCTTGCATAAGAGACCTCCTGTTTCCGTGAAAACAACCCGCAGTCCATGTGTTACTATTCTCTGTGTCTGGGACGACTTACACCGAGACCCCTGCGCTTCGGCTTATTTGAGGCCCAGTCCAGTGCGGTTTGAAATTGATTAAATGAATTAGAGAATAGATTTTTAATATGAAAAAAATACTATAACTTGATAAATTCATAGAAAATCCATTTTTAGTCCAAATTACTTCATTCCAGTTGCTAAAATTTTGTAATATTATTCTCTTTCACCTAGAGCCTCTGTTATGTCATGAAAACAGTAAGAAATTTATTTATCACTTAATCCTATTTTAAACACATAAAACCTTTGAAAATGCATAACTTGAAATCTATAACTCAGAAAATTATGATTCCAGTTCCTAGGTTTTTATTTTAATATGTAGAATATCTCTGTGTATTTTGTTTACATGCTTGGTGTAATGTTAATTTTCCCTATATCCTGTGCTTGTTTGTATTGTGGCGAGTAGAAGAGCCCGTGACCGAGGATCCTGGTGAGCAGCAGGTTGAAGTAGCTGAGCAGGAGCTCATTGAAGGCAAGTTGTGCCCTTGACCACTTTTTACCCAATAATGTTCTTTAATATCACATACTCATGCATAGGTTAATTTTGATGGGACCCAATAGGTCACCCTAGATTTGTTTATCTCATTACCTTGTTTACCCCTGAATCACTTGGGTAGTTTGCTATTGCTTTATATGGTTTTGGGATAATCATTTATTACCTCTATGTTCCAATTCTTTTTGTTATTCTATTTATGTTCATGTTGAGATCATTAATGTTAATTGGAACATAGAGCTTAACTTGAGAACCACGTGCCACCACAAGGGAGGAATGGGACCCCTTGGCTGACTAATTAGGAAAGCTAGTGGAAGACTACCTTACCCGAAAGGGGCAAGGGCAGTAGGGGAGTGGTCAGTGTAGGGAGGTCCCTGGTTGATTTTGCTGCGATGGCGGTCAGCCAGGAACCCTGCATTGGAACTTCCTATAAACTGTAGCGGGTTTTCGGAAGCTAGTGGAACTTTGTAAAGGCCTCGTAGTGTTGCCCTGCCGCGCTTCCTAGGTAGAGGTGTATGGGATTCGCGACCCCTTGGCAGATGGGTAACATGACTTGTGGGTAAAGGGTACAACCTCTGCAGAGTGTAAAACTGGTATACTAGCCGAGCTCACGGTCATGAGCGGCTCAGGACTCTCTGATGTTTAAATTATGGAACTTAAATTCAATTTTGTCATTTGCATTGCATGGGTTTGTTATTAATTTTGTTCTATTACTTTACTTATGGTTTGGTATTTACTTACATTTAGTAACTGCTAATAAAATTTTGACCAACTACTTAAAAGCAGTGCTCAGCTTTAACCCCTGTCATTGATTAAGCCTTACACATCACATGAACTCACACCTTTGTGAGTTTATGTCCACTGGTTCCCCACAACTTGTTGAGCTATGATCATGTGTGAGCTCACCCTTGCTGTCTCACACCCCCCCCCACAGGAGATGATCAGGTGGTTCAGGAGGAGCCGCCTAACACTGAGGAGTTCGATCTGATCTAGGTGACGTTTCCCAGTCGACATTGGCGCCGACGATCCTTAGTTCGTTTTATCTTTATTACTTTATTTTGTAATAAGTCTTCCGCTATGTAATAAATACTCTGATGTTTTATGACATTTATCTCTATACACTCTGTTATTATATATGTTGTCTTCTTGGCGCATGTATGAGATGCACCTGGCTTTGTTCCTTAAAGCCGGGTGTTACAGAAGTGGTATCAGAGGAAATGTTGACTGTAGGACGAAACCTAGATAGAAATGGACAAAACCCTTACCTACTTATCTTATTCTGATTCATTCCTACTTACCTTACTCTGACTCATTCTATACTCATCTCATCTTGATCTTGTCTCACCTTCTACTACTCTACTCTGATCATTCTTACCTTTTCTACTCTTAGATAAGATGGATTTCACACCTTGGAATCCCTACCCCTAAGACCTTTTTAAGAGATAGGAAACCTAAGATGAAAATAAAACTATTTTCTCTATTAAAAATGTTGGTTGATTGTTCTGATGATAAATGCTTGATTTGCTTCTTTGATTGATTGAAACATTATAGTTGGGCATCTTAGCATGTACCACCATAAGGTAATGTATTAGCTTTAGTGGGTGACACACTAATCTACTTAGCTAATAAATCCCCCACAGTAACATTCCTCATAATTACTCGCCTTGTCTACAATTCTTCCTTTCTTACCCTGTATTTCTAACCCCGATGGGCTACCCCTATAGTGTTAGAAGAGAGCACTATAGATGTGATCCTTGGTATGTCATGGTTAAGAAAGGCAAAGGCAGTATATACACTATGCTAAGGGAACCTTAGAACTCACCAGTTCCAAAGGAGAAAAATTTGAAGTTGAAATTGCAGTAACTACCACCATCAGACTAGCAACATTCTTAGTAGATGAGAAGTTTGTGGGTGACAGCATCCGTGTGGTTAGAGATTTTTCGGATGTTTTTCTAGAGGAGTTACCAGGGATGCCACTAGATAGGGAAGTTGAGTTTGTCGAGGATCTCTTACCTGAGACCGCTACTATTTCTAAACGGCTATACAGAATGTCCGTAGAAGAACTAAAGGAACTTAAGAAGCAATTAATGGAATCACAAGAGTCTGGATATATTCGTCCGAATTCTTCACCTTGTGGAGCGCCGGTCCTGTTTGTACAGAAGAAGGATGGATCACAGCGGATGTGCGTGGATTATAGGACTCTTAATGAGGTCACTATGAAGAACAAGTATCCTTTACCCCGCATTAAGGACTTATTTAATCAGTTGAGATGTGCAAGGGTATTCTCGAAGATTGATCTCCGATCGAGTTACCATTAGACGAGGATTAGGCCATCGGATATTCCCAAGACGGATTTCTCGACTCGATATGGATTATATGAGTTCACTGTTATGTTGTTTGGACTAACTAATGCACCAGCCTATTTTATGGATCCGAAGAATAAAGTGTTCATGATTTGGACAGATTCGTCGTGGTTCTCATCGACGATATTTTTATTTATTCCAAGAGTGATAGTGATCATGAGGAACATCTAAGATTGGTGATATAAAAGCTACGAGATAATCAACTCTACGCCAAGTACAGTAAATGCGAGTTTTGGATTGACGAGGTGTCATTTCTTGGACATATCATTTCTAATGAAGGAATATTAGTGGATCCTGCTAAAGTCAAGGAGATAGTGGCGTGGAGCATACCCACTATAGTTATGGAGATTCAGAGTTCTTGGGACTTGCAGGATATTATCGGAGATTTATTGAAGGATTTTCTAAGATTGCTAAGTCTATCACCTCACTTCTGGAGAAGGAAAGAGAGTTTAAGTGGGACGAGAAGTGCCAAGTGTACACGGATCATAAGAGTTTGAAGTATATATTCACTCAGAAGGATCTCAACCTTAGGCAACGCCGTTGGTTGGAGCTTATTAAGGATTATGATTTGGAGATTCACTATCATCCGGGCAAGGCAAATTTGGTTGTAGATGCCTTGAGTCGAAAGGAGCAGGTTCATTCAGCTGTTGTTGCCCAGCTACCCGATGAGATTGTTGAGGTTTTCAGGAGACTTAACCTGGGGATAGTTACTCACACTAAAGGAGTTACTATTAAGGCAGAACCTATTTTGGAGCAAGAGATCCGCAAATGACAAATTGGTGATGCTAAGATACAAGAGATTAAGGATCTGATTACGGAAGGTCGAGGTCCAGAATTCATGGAAGATGAGCAAGGCACCGTATGGTTCAAGGACAAGATATGTGTCTCTGAGATTGAAAGCCTTCGTGAGACTATACTGAAGGAAGCCCATGACTCGGATTATTCTATTCATACTGGGAGTACGAAGATGTATCAGGATTTGAAGTAAAAGATACTGGTGGTATGGATTGAAGAGAGATGTGGCTGCACATGTGGCTATGTGCAATGTGTGTCAAAGAATTAAGGCTGAACACCAGAGGTCAGCTGGACTATTGCACCCACTGAAGGTACCCGAGTGGAAGTGGGAAGAGATTGGTATGGACTTCATTACTGGATTGCCTCGCACCTCGAAAGGATACGATTCTATATGGGTTATTGTGAATAGACTGACCCAAGTGGCTCATTTTATTCCGGTCAAGACTATTTGTAAGGGATCACAATTGGCTAAGTTATACATGTCATGGATTATGTAACTACACAGTGTATCAAAGAAGATCATTTTGGGATAGAGGATCACAGTCTACCTCCAGATTTTGGAAAAGTTTTCATGAGAATATGGATGCGAAGTTGAATTTTAGTTCGGCCTACCTCAGAGTGATGGACAGACTGAGAGGACTAACCAAGTACTGGAAGATATGTTAAGAGCTTGTGCTCTTAAGCATGGTGGAAATTGGGATAAGAGTCTACCGTATGCGGAGTTCTCATATAATAATAGCTATCAGGCCAGTTTGAAGATGTCACCGTTTGAGGCTTTGTATGGCAGAAGGTGCAGGACTCCCTTGTATTAGAATCAAACTGGTGAAAGATAGTTGTTTGGACCTGAAATTATACAAGAAGCAGAGGAACAAGTCCAGCAAATAAGGGAGAATTTGAGAACTGCACAGTCCGGGCAGAAAAGCTATGCTGACACCCGGAGAAGACTACTTGAGTTTAAGGAGGGAGATTATGTCTATTTGAAGGTGTCACCACTCCGGGGTATGAGAAGATTCAAAGTCAAAGGAAAGTTGTCCCCTCTCTTTATTGGACCCTTTTTAATCTTAAAGCGAGTGGGAGAGGTTGCATATCAATTGGAGTTACCGGATCATCTCGCGGATGTTCATGATGTATTTCATGTATCTCAACTGAAGAAGTGTCTCCGTGTCCCTGAGGAACAGTTACCAATGGAATAGCTCAGTGTTCAGGGTGACTTGACTTACACGGAGTACCCGATCAAGATTTTGGATACATTGACTCGAGTTACAAGAAATAAAGTGATAAAGATGTGCAAAGTCCAATGGAGTTACCACGGTGAAGATGAAGCAACTTGGGAAAGAGAAGAAGAGCTTCGCATAGATTTTCCCCACCTTTTCTCTACTTCTTCTTAAATCTCGAGGACGAGATTATTTTTAAGGGGGGTAGGATTTGTAACACCCACTTTGTAATTTGCTAGAAATAATACCAATAGAGAAACAATTTCTCTTTATGTGAGTTTGATCTTAATGCATCATCATATGTGAACACCATATTCAAAAGCAAATAATTAATAAAAGAATATATGCCATTAAAATTATGCATCATGCTGAACATTTTATTTTGTGTGCATTTTGTGACAAGAAAATATTAAAGACCAAAAAGGGAATTTAGAACCTAAAAGAAATTCTAGAATCTAGAAAAAAAAGGAAATAAGAATTTTGTGGATAAAAATAAGTAAATAAAAATATATTATCCCTCCACTAGAAGCTTGAAATTGTACACTTAACACAATGTTGAAATTCGTATTCAAAAGTTCAAATTTGAATTCAAAATAATTAGGAAGAAAAAAAAAACAGAAAATAAAAAGGAAAAGACCAAAACCTGGCAGCTGGGCCGACTTCATCCCTTTCGGCCCACAACTGTTTTCCCTCTGCGCGGCCCAAAACCACTTCCGCACGCGCGGCCCGCTCACCAGCCGCTACACGCATGCGCTCGGCCATCGCTGACTGGCGGGCCCCACAACCCAGACACGCGCTCGCGCCTTACGCCTGTTTCTCTAGCGCGTGGACCCCTCATGTCAACTTCGTTTTCCTCGCGCGAGTCCGTCCTCTCCGCGTAACAACCGCCGCGCTTTCCCCGGCGTTGACCGAGCTGAATCAACGATCTCCCTGCTTCCTCGGGCGCCCTCTGTCGCACATAAGTGCGCCGCTCGGAGCCCAGGAACCCTAGTCTAGGGGGTTGGCCGCCACCGTAGCCACATCCTGTTGCCATAACCGTGCGCCGCCGCCATCAATTCGCCGGTACGCCATCGATTCGGGGTAGTCGCGGTGTCTGGCCAACTCGCCTGGTTGCGTTGGGCGCGACTGTGGCGGATTGGGGCTGGGGGAAGCACCTGAGCGCCGCCGATTTCTCGCCGTTGCTACCGCGCCGCCGTGGATCCGCTCCACCGCGTGAGCTGCATACCTCGGCACTTCAACCCCGGTAAGAAACCTAGTCAAACGATTCGCCTTCACCTCCTGGTTGCGTGGCACCCTTCAATTTTGGACTTGGGGCACTTAGGCGTAGAATCGCGGGCGCGCCGGCGAGCCTCCGCCGCGGCTCTGGGCAGCACCACCGCGTTTGGGAGCGGGTGGTAGAGGACGAGTTGATGGTCGTTGATTCAGTGATCAACGGTGTAGATTATTTCCTACGTGTACCTGTTCGCGGAATGATCCGTGCCATTCAGGGTTGATCGGATGGCTCGGGCTGGGCTTCTAGGGTTTTAAATCTGTACCGCCAGTTCTAGATCGTGCGGTGATCGAGCGATACCGATTTCGGCTAGGGATAAGTCTAATCCTGGCGGTCGAAGTATGATCGGACGGCCGAGATGGCTTCATACCCTTTCGGCTTGGCATTCTTGCATAAGAGACCTCCTGTTTCCGTGAAAACAACCCGCAGTCCATGTGTTACTATTCTCTGTGTCTGGGACGACTTACACCGAGACCCCTGCGCTTCGGCTTATTTGAGGCCCAGTCCAGTGCGGTTTGAAATTGATTAAATGAATTAGAGAATAGATTTTTAATATGAAAACAAATACTATAACTTGATAAATTCATAGAAAATCCATTTTTAGTCCAAATTACTTCATTCCAGTTGCTAAAATTTTGTAATATTATTCTCTTTCACCTAGAGCCTCTGTTATGTCATGAAAACAGTAAGAAATTTATTTATCACTTAATCCTATTTTAAACACATAAAACCTTTGAAAATGCATAACTTGAAATCTATAACTCAGAAAATTATGATTCCAGTTCCTAGGTTTTTATTTTAATATGTAGAATATCTCTGTGTATTTTGTTTACATGCTTGGTGTAATGTTAATTTTCCCTATATCCTGTGCTTGTTTGTATTGTGGCGAGTAGAAGAGCCCGTGACCGAGGATCCTGGTGAGCAGCAGGTTGAAGTAGCTGAGCAGGAGCTCATTGAAGGCAAGTTGTGCCCTTGACCACTTTTTACCCAATAATGTTCTTTAATATCACATACTCATGCATAGGTTAATTTTGATGGGACCCAATAGGTCACCCTAGATTTGTTTATCTCATTACCTTGTTTACCCCTGAATCACTTGGGTAGTTTGCTATTGCTTTATATGGTTTTGGGATAATCATTTATTACCTCTATGTTCCAATTCTTTTTGTTATTCTATTTATGTTCATGTTGAGATCATTAATGTTAATTGGAACATAGAGCTTAACTTGAGAACCACGTGCCACCACAAGGGAGGAATGGGACCCCTTGGCTGACTAATTAGGAAAGCTAGTGGAAGACTACCTTACCCGAAAGGGGCAAGGGCAGTAGGGGAGTGGTCAGTGTAGGGAGGTCCCTGGTTGATTTTGCTGCGATGGCGGTCAGCCAGGAACCCTGCATTGGAACTTCCTATAAACTGTAGCGGGTTTTCGGAAGCTAGTGGAACTTTGTAAAGGCCTCGTAGTGTTGCCCTGCCGCGCTTCCTAGGTAGAGGTGTATGGGATTCGCGACCCCTTGGCAGATGGGTAACATGACTTGTGGGTAAAGGGTACAACCTCTGCAGAGTGTAAAACTGGTATACTAGCCGAGCTCACGGTCATGAGCGGCTCAGGACTCTCTGATGTTTAAATTATGGAACTTAAATTCAATTTTGTCATTTGCATTGCATGGGTTTGTTATTAATTTTGTTCTATTACTTTACTTATGGTTTGGTATTTACTTACATTTAGTAACTGCTAATAAAATTTTGACCAACTACTTAAAAGCAGTGCTCAGCTTTAACCCCTGTCATTGATTAAGCCTTACACATCACATGAACTCACACCTTTGTGAGTTTATGTCCACTGGTTCCCCACAACTTGTTGAGCTATGATCATGTGTGAGCTCACCCTTGCTGTCTCACACCCCCCCCACAGGAGATGATCAGGTGGTTCAGGAGGAGCCGCCTAACACTGAGGAGTTCGATCTGATCTAGGTGGCGTTTCCCAGTCGACATTGGCGCCGACGATCCTTAGTTCGTTTTATCTTTATTACTTTATTTTGTAATAAGTCTTCCGCTATGTAATAAATACTCTGATGTTTTATGACATTTATCTCTATACACTCTGTTATTATATATGTTGTCTTCTTGGCGCATGTATGAGATGCACCTGGCTTTGTTCCTTAAAGCCGGGTGTTACATTCCAGCACTTAGACACAATACATTAGTCCATAAAACAATGTACTAAGTCTGAGAAACATACCTTTATCCTTGATTTGTACTTTGTCCACCTTTTTACACTTAGGCACTTGTGTTGGACACTAAATCACCAAAATACTTAGAAATGGTCCAAGGGCACATTTCCCTTTCAATCTCCCCCTTTTTGGTGATTTATGCCAACACAACATAAAGCAAGTAGAACGAGTACAAAATCAATTCAAATAAGAACTCAAAATTGTTTTGATTCAATTTCGACATATATGGATCATCCTTTGCCACCACTTGATTTGTTTTTGCAAATCAAACACAAATTTCTATCTCTAAGTCAAACATACTTGTTAAAACATAAAGAGAGTCATTACAAGAGAAATTGATTCAAGATTTCGAAAACTCCCCCTTTTTCCCATAATCAACATTTCTCCTCACAAGAAACCAACTTTTGACAAAAGAGACAATAAAAGAGTTTTGACAAACCAAAAGCTCTAATCTACTATTTTCAAAATTTTTCAAGTGGTAGCTGATCCATTTATCGCTTTGGCCTTTATTTTCTCCCCCTTTGGCATCAAGCACCAAAACGGGATCAATCTTGGCCCTTAAACCCCATTGCCTCACCAAAATCTCCAAATAAGAACACAAAGGCAATAAGAGTACATGAGATGAACTTGGAATAAGTTACCCTCTCATCGGAGTGCAGTGGAAGTCTTTCATGGTCCAAGTCCACCTTTTCCCTTTCAAACCTCCTTTGAGACTAAAACAAGCAAACTCAAGCATATGGTTAGTCTCAAAGGGTCAAGTTGTAACACACCTCCCCCTAAGTATGTGCATCACTTGCACAAGGACTTGTGAGGTCCGGGGAGAGATTGTACAACTTGAGCACCATAGTAAGCAACAAAATGCATAAGGAACATGATCAAAGGCATAAATACATGTATGCTATGAATCAATCCAAGTTCCGCGAATTTAGGACATTTAGCTCACTACGCAACCTACAAAAGGTCTTTTCATCTAAAGGCTTAGTGAAGATATCGGCTAGCTGGTTCTCGGTGCTAACATGAAACACTTCGATATCTCCCTTTTGCTGGTGGTCTCTCAAAAAGTGATGCCGGATGTCAATGTGCTTTGTGCGGCTGTGCTCAACAGGATTTTCCGCTATTCGGATAGCACTCTCATTGTCACATAGGAGTGGGACTTTGCTCAGATTGTAGCCAAAGTCCCGGAGGGTTTGCCTCATCCAAAGTAGTTGCGCGCAACACTGTCCTGCGGCAACGTACTCGGTCTCAGCGGTGGATAGGGCAACGGAAGTTTGTTTCTTAGAGTTCCACGACACCAGGGACCTTCCTAAGAATTGGCACGTCTCCGATGTACTCTTCCTATCGACCTTACATCTAGCATAGTCGGAATCTGAATATCCAATCAAGTCAAAGTTAGACCCCTTTGGATACCAGATCCCGAAGCAAGGCGTAGCGACTAAATATCTGAGAATTCGCTTCACAACCACTAAGTGACACTCCTTAGGATCGGATTGAAATCTAGCACACATGCATACGCTAAGCATAATATCCGGTCTACTAGCACATAAATAAAGCAAAGAACCTATCATGGACCGGTATGCTTTTTGATCAACGGACTTACCACCTTTGTTGAGGTCGGTGTGTCCGTCGGTTCCCATCGGCGTCTTTGCGGGCTTGGTGTCCTTCATCCCAAACCGCTTTAGCAAATCTTGTGTGTACTTCGTTTGGGAGATGAAGGTGCCGTCCTTGAGTTGCTTCACTTGGAACCCAAGGAAGTAGTTCAACTCGCCCATCATCGACATCTCGAATTTCTGCGTCATCACCCTGCTAAACTCTTCACAAGACTTTTTGTTAGTAGAACCAAATATTATGTCATCGACATAAATTTGGCACACAAAAAGATCACCATCGCAAGTCTTAGTAAAAAGCGTTGGATCAACTTTCCCAACCTTGAAAGCATTAGCAATTAAGAAGTCTCTAAGGCATTCATACCATGCTCTTGGGGCTTGCTTAAGTCCATAGAGCGCCTTAGAGAGCTTACACACGTGGTCGGGGTACCGTTCATCCTCGAAGCCAGGGGGTTGCTCCACGTACACCTCCTCCTTGATCGGCCCGTTGAGGAAAGCGCTCTTCACATCCATTTGGTACAACCTGAAAGAATGGTGAGCGGCATATGCTAGCAAAATACGAATTGATTCTAGCCTAGCCACAGGAGCGAATGTCTCCTCAAAGTCCAAACCTGCGACTTGGGCATAACCTTTTGCCACAAGTCGAGCCTTGTTCCTTGTCACCACCCCGTGCTCGTCCTGTTTGTTGCGGAACACCCACTTGGTTCCCACAACATTTTGCTTCGGACGAGGCACCAGTGTCCAAACTTCATTGCGCTTGAAGTTGTTGAGTTCCTCCTGCATGGCCAACACCCAGTCCAGATCTAGCAAGGCCTCTTCTACCCTGAAAGGCTCAATAGAAGAGACAAAGGACTAATGCTCACAAAAATTAACTAATCTTGAACGAGTAGTTACTCCCTTGCTAATATCACCCAATATTTGGTCGACGGGATGATCCCTTTGAATCATCGCTCGAACTTGGGTTGGAGGTGGCTGAGGTGCTTCTTCCTCTTCAATTTGAACATCTTGTGCTCCCCCTTGATCATGCGCCTCCACTTGAGGTACCTGTTCGTCATCTTGGGTTGGGGGATGCACCATAGTTGAGGAAGACGGTTGATCTTGCTCCAATTGTTCCTGAGGCCGTATATCTCCAATCGCCATGGTGCGTATCGCGGCCGTTGGAACGTCTTCTTCATCTACATCATCAAGATCAACAACTTGCTCTCTTGGAGAGCCATTAGTCTCATCAAATACAACGTCGCTAGAGACTTCAACCAAACCCGATGATTTGTTGAAGACCCTATACGCCTTTGTATTTGAATCATAACCTAATAAAAAACCTTCTATAGCTTTGGGAGCAAATTTAGAGGTTCTACCTTTCTTCACAAGAATATAACACTTGCTCCCAAATACACGAAAATAAGACACATTGGGTTTGTTACCAGTCAGCAGCTCATATGACGTCTTCTTGAGGAGGCGGTGAAGGTAGACCCTGTTGATGGCGTGGCAAGCCGTGTTCACGGCTTCTGACCAAAAACGCTCGGGGGTCTTGAACTCTCCAAGCATAGTCCTCGCCATATCGATGAGCGTCCTGTTCTTCCTCTCTACCACACCATTTTGCTGAGGTGTGTAGGGAGCGGAGAACTCGTGCTTGATCCCCTCCCCCTCAAGGAACTCCTCCACTTGAAGATTCTTGAATTCGGACCCGTTGTCGCTCCTTATCTTCTTCACTTTGAGCTCAAACTCATTTTGAGCTCTCCTGAGGAAGCACGTGAGGGTCCCTTGGGTTTCAGATTTATCCTGCAAAAAGAATACCCAAGTGAAGCGGGAAAAGTCATCAACAATAACTAGACCATACTTACTTCCTCCTATGCTCAGATAGGCGACGGGTCCGAAGAGGTCCATATGTAGCAACTCCAGAGGTCTTGAAGTGGTCATCACATTCTTGCTGTGATGTGCTCCTCCCACTTGTTTACCTGCTTGACAAGCTGCACAAGGTCTATCTTTTTCGAATTGCACGTTAGTCAAACCTATCACGTGTTCTCCCTTTAGAAGCTTGTGAAGGTTCTTCATTCCCACATGTGCTAAGCGGCGATGCCACAACCAGCCCATGCTAGTCTTTGCAATTAAGCATGCATCTAGACCGGCCTCCTCTTTTGAAAAATCAACTAAATAAAGTTTGACGTCTAATACACCCTTAAAAGCTAATGAACCATCACTTCTTCTAAAGACAGACACATCTATATTTGTAAATAGACAATTATATCCCATATTACATAGCTGACTAACAGATAGTAAATTATATCCAAGAGACTCAACTAAAAACACATTAGAGATAGAGTGCTCATTTGATATTGCAATCTTGCCTAAACCTTTCACCTTGCCTTGGTTCCTATCGCCAAATATGATTGAATCTTGGGAATCCTTATTCTTGACGTAGGAGGTGAACATCTTCTTTTCCCCCGTCATATGGTTCGTGCATCTGCTGTCGATAATCCAGCTTGAACCCCCGGATGCATAAACCTGCAAGGCAAATTTAGGCTTGGGTCTTAGGTACCCAACTCTTGTTGGGTCCTACAAGGTTAGTCACAATTGTCTTAGGGACCCAAATGCAAGTTTTATCACCCTTGCATTTTGCCCCTAATTTCCTAGCAACTATCTTCCTATCCTTTCTACAAATAGCAAAGGAAGCATTTAAAGCATGATAAATTGTAGAGGGTCCATTCATAACTTTCCTAGGAACATGAACAATATTCTTTCTAGGCACATGATGAATATTTTTCCTAGGCATATCTCTACCATGCATATAGGAAGAACTGGGAGCAAACATAGCATAAGTGAAAGGGAATTAGGCTTACACCTAGTCCCCAAATAATTTTGGTGGTTGAATTGCCCAACACAAATATTGGACTAACTAGTTTGCTCTAGTGCATAAGTTATACAGGTGCAAAAGGTTCACACTTAGCCAATAAAAAGATCAAGTTTTGGATTCAACTAAGGAGCAATGAGGCAACCGAAGGCACCTCTGGTCTGGAGGCACCGGACTGTCCGGTGTACACCGGACAGTGTCCGGTGCGCCACGAGTGCACCAGAGGACTCCGACTTCAAACTCTTCGCCCTCGGGAATTCTTGGAAGCCGGCACGCTATAATGCACCGGACTGTCCGGTGTGCACCGGACATGTCCGGTGCTCCAAGGAAGCGCGGTCTTCGGAACTCGCCAGCCTCGGGTTCGCGCGGCAGCCGCTCCGCTAAAATTCACCGGACTGTCCGGTGTGCACCGGACTGTCCGGTGTGCCAGCGGAGCAACGGCTATTTTGGCGCCAACGGCTACCTGCGGTGCATTTAATGCGCGCGCAGCGCGCGCAGTCGTCAGGATCGCCCATACCGGTGCACCGGACATCAAACAGTACATGTCCGGTGTGCACCGGACATCTAGGCGGGCCCAGAAGTCAGAAGCTCCAACGGTCAGAATCCAACGGCAGTGATGACGTGGCAGGGGCACCGGACTGTCTGGTGTGCACCGGACTGTCCGGTGCGCCATCGAACAGAGGCCTCCAGCCAACGGTCAAGTTTGGTGGTTGGGGCTATAAATACCCCAACCACCCCACCATTCATTGCATCCAAGTTTTCCAACTTCCAACCACTTACAAGAGCTAGGCATTCAATTCTAGACACACCAAAAGAGATCAAATCCTCTCCAATTCCACTCAAGCCTTTAGTGACTAGCGAGAGAGATTTGCCGTGTTCTTTTGAGCTCTTGCGCTTGGATCGCTTTCTTTCTTTCTCACTTGTTCTTGTGATCAAAACTCAATTGTAACCAAGGCAAGAGGCACCAATTGTGTGGTGGCCCTTGCGGGGAAGTTTTGTTCCCGTTTGATTGAGAAGAAGAAAAGCTCACTCGGTCCGAGGGACCGTTTGAGAGAGGGAAGGGTTGAAAGAGACCCGGCCTTTGTGGCCTCCTCAACGGGGAGTAGGTTTGCAAGAACCGAACCTCGGTAAAACAAATCCGCGTGTCACACTCTTCATTTGCTTGCGATTTGTTTTGCGCCCTCTCTCGCGGACTCGTTTATATTTCTAACGCTAACCCAGTTTGTAGTTGTGATTATTTTTGTAAAATTCAGTTTCGCCCTATTCACCCCCCCCTCTAGGCGACTTTCAATTGGTATCAGAGCCCGGTGCTTCATTAGAGCCTAACCGCTCGAAGTGATGTCGGGAGATCACACCAAGAGGGAGATGGAGACCGGCGACAACAAGCCCACTACAAGCCAAGGGAGCACTTCATCGGAAGAGTCCCACACCAAGAGAAGGGAGAAGAAGAAGAACTCCTCCAAGCGGAAGGAGAAAAGATCTTCCTCTTCTCACCACAAGGAGAAGAAGGAAAAGTCTTCTTCTCACAAGCCGCATCGGAGTGGGGACAAGCACAAGAGGATGAGGAAGGTGGTCTACTACGAGACCGACACTTCATCGACATCCACCTCCGGCTCCGACGCGGCATCCGTCACTTCTAAACGCCAAGAGCGTAAGAAGTATAGTAAGATTCCCCTACGCTACCCTCGCATTCCTAAACATACACCTTTACTTTCCGTCCCATTAGGAAAACCACCAACTTTTAATGGTGAAGATTATGCTATGTGGAGTAATTTAATGCGATTTCATCTAACCTCTCTCCACAAAAGTATATGGGATGTTGTTGAGTATGGTGTGCAGGTACCATCTGTAGGGGATGAGGACTACGACACGGACGAAGTGGCCCAAATCGAGCACTTCAACTCCCAAGCCGCAACCATTCTCCTTGCCTCACTAAGCAAGGAGGAATACAACAAAGTACAAGGGTTGAAGAACGCAAAGGAGATTTGGGACCTACTCAAGACGGCGCACGAGGGTGATGAACTCACAAAGATCACCAAGCGGGAAACGATCGAGGGGGAGCTCGGTCGCTTCCGTCTTCGCCAAGGGGAGGAGCCACAAGATATGTACAACCGGCTCAAGACCTTGGTGAACCAAGTGCGCAACCTCGGGAGCAAAAAGTGGGATGACCACGAGGTGGTTAAGGTTATTTTAAGAGCACTTATTTTCCTTAACCCCACTCAAGTACAATTAATTCGTGGTAATCCTAGATATCCACTAATGACTCCCGAGGAAGTTATCGGGAATTTTGTAAGCTTTGAATGCATGATTAAGGGCTCAAAGAAGATCAACGAGCTTGACGAGCCTTCCACATCCGAGGCGCAACCGGTGGCCTTCAAGGCAACGGAGGAAAAGAAGGAGGAGTCTACACTTGCTTAATTGCTAAGACTAACTTGGGTTGGCTCTGGCACCGCCGACTAGCCCATGTTGGAATGAAGAATCTTCACAAGCTTCTAAAGGGAGAACACATTTTAGGACTAACCAATGTTCATTTTGAGAAAGACAGGATTTGTAGCGCATGCCAAGCCGGGAAGCAAGTTGGCATCCATCATCCACACAAAAACGTCATGACTACCGACAGGCCACTGGAGCTCCTACACATGGATTTATTCGGCCCGATCGCTTACATAAGCATCGGCGGTAGTAAGTATTGTCTTGTAATTGTGGATGATTATTCTCGCTTCACTTGGGTGTTCTTTTTGCAGGACAAATCTTATACCCAAGAGACCTTAAAGGGATTCTTGAGACGGGCTCAAAATGAGTTCGGCTTAAGGGTCAAGAAAATTAGAAGCGACAGTGGGACGGAGTTCAAGAACTCTCAAATTGAAGGCTTCCTTGAGGAGGAGGGCATCAAGCATGAGTTCTCTTCTCCCTACACTCCACAACAAAATGGTGTAGTGGAGAGGAAGAATCGAACTCTATTGGACATGGCAAGGACCATGCTTGATGAGTACAAGACACCGGATCGGTTTTGGGCCGAGGCAGTCAACACCGCCTGCTACGCCATCAACCGGTTATATCTTCACCGAATCCTCAAGAAGACATCTTATGAACTCCTAACCGGTAAAAAGCCAAATATTTCATATTTTAGAGTTTTTGGTAGCAAATGTTTTATACTTGTTAAAAGAGGTAGAAAATCTAAATTTGCTCCTAAAACTGTAGAAGGCTTTTTACTAGGATATGACTCAAACACAAGGGCATATAGAGTCTTTAACAAGTCCTCAGGACTTGTTGAAGTTTCTTGTGACGTTGTGTTTGATGAGACTAACGGCTCTCAAGTAGAGCAAGTTGATCTTGATGAGATAGGTGAAGAATAGACTCCATGCATAGCACTAAGGAACATGTCCATTGGGGATGTGTGTCCTAAGGAATCCGAAGAGCCTCCACATGCACAAGATCAACCATCCTCCTCCACACAAGCATCTCCACCAACTCAAATTGAGGATGAGGCTCAAGATATTGAACAAGAAGATGAGCCACCTCAAAATGACGGCAACGATCAAGGGGGAGATACAAATGATGAAGACAAGGAGGATGAACAACCAAGACCGCCACACCCAAGAGTCCACCAAGCAATACAACGAGATCACCCCGTCGACACCATCCTCGGTGATATTCATAAGGGGGTAACTACTCGATCTCGTGTTGCACATTTTTGTGAACATTACTCTTTTGTTTCCTCTATTGAGCCACACAGGGTAGAGGAAGCACTACAAGATTCGGATTGGGTGATGGCGATGCAAGAGGAGCTCAACAATTTCACAAGGAATGAGGTATGGCACTTAGTTCCACGTCCTAATCAAAATGTTGTAGGAACCAAGTGGGTCTTCCGCAACAAGCAAGACGAGCATGGTGTGGTGACAAGGAACAAAGCTCGACTCGTGGCCAAGGGGTATTCACAAGTCGAAGGTTTGGATTTTGGTGAAACCTATGCACCCGTAGCTAGGCTTGAGTCAATTCGTATATTATTGGCCTATGCTACTTACCATGGCTTCAAGCTTTATCAAATGGACGTGAAGAGTGCCTTCCTCAATGGACCAATCAAGGAGGAGGTCTATGTTGAGCAACCTCCCGGCTTTGAAGACAGTGAGTACCCTAATCATGTTTATAGGCTCTCTAAGGCGCTTTATGGGCTCAAGCAAGCCCCAAGAGCATGGTATGAATGCCTTAGAGATTTCCTTATTGCAAATGGCTTCAAAGTCGGCAAAGCCGATCCTACTTTATTCACTAAGACTCTTGATAATGATTTGTTTGTATGCCAAATTTATGTTGATGATATCATATTTGGGTCTACTAACAAATCTACATGTGAAGAATTTAGTAGGATCATGACACAAAAATTCGAGATGTCAATGATGGGGGAGTTGAAGTATTTTCTAGGATTCCAAGTCAAGCAACTCCACGAGGGGACCTTCATTAGCCAAACGAAGTATACTCAAGATATCCTAAGCAAGTTTGGAATGAAGGATGCCAAACCCATCAAGACACCCATGGGAACAAATGGGCATCTCGACCTCGACACGGGAGGTAAGTCCGTGGATCAAAAGGTATACCGGTCGATGATTGGTTCATTGCTTTATTTATGTGCATCTCGACCGGACATTATGCTTTCCGTATGCATGTGTGCAAGATTCCAAGCCGACCCTAAGGAATCACACCTTACGGCCGTAAAACGAATCTTGAGATATTTGGCTTATACTCCTAAGTTTGGGCTTTGGTACCCTCGGGGATCCACTTTTGATTTGATTGGGTATTCGGATGCCGATTGGGCGGGGTGTAGGATTAATAGGAAGAGCACATCGGGGACTTGCCAGTTCTTAGGAAGATCCTTGGTGTCTTGGGCTTCAAAGAAGCAAAATTCGGTCGCTCTTTCTACCGTTGAAGCCGAGTATATTGCCGCAGGTCATTGTTGCGCGCAATTGCTTTGGATGAGGCAAACCCTGCGGGACTACGGTTACAAATTAACCAAAGTCCCTTTGCTATGTGATAATGAGAGTGCAATCAAGATGGCGGACAATCCCGTCGAGCATAGTCGCACTAAACACATAGCCATTCGGTATCACTTTCTTCGGGATCACCAACAAAAGGGGGATATCGAGATTTCATACATTAACACTAAAGATCAATTAGCCGATATCTTTACCAAGCCTCTTGATGAGCAATCTTTTACCAAACTTAGGCATGAGCTCAATATTCTTGATTCTAGGAATTTCTTTTGCTAGTCTTGCACACATAGCTCATAAATATACCTTTGATCATGTCTCTTTTATATATGCTATGACTAATGTGTTTTCAAGTGTATTCCAAACCAAGTCATAGGTATATTGAAAGGAAATTGGAGTCTTCGGCAAAGACAAAGGCTTCCACTTCACTCTACTACTCATCCTTCGCCGTCACTCCAAGCATCTCTCCAACTTTGGTATAATCTTCACTCATTCATTTTATGACCAAAGGGGGAGAAAGTACCTTCATTGGGCTCTAATGATTCCGTTTTTGGCGATTCATGCCAAAGGGGGAGAAAATATGAGCCCAAAGCAAAAGGACCGCACCACCACCTAATTTTATAAATTTGATGATTTTTAAATTGGTAAATTTCAAAATTGGTATCTCTTTGTGTTCTAAAGGGGGAGCAACTAGTATTTTCAAAATTGATGTCTTAAAACCCTCTTGAACACTAAGAGGAGACCTTATTTGAGGGGGAGTTTTGTTTAGTCAAAGGAAAAGCATTTGAACAAAGGAAGAAAATTTCAAATCTTGAAAATGCTTTGCAAATCTTATTCTTTTACCTTTGACTATCTTGCAAAATGACTTTGAAAAGAATTTACAAAAGAGTTTGCAAAAACAAAACTTATGGTGCAAATGAGGTCCAATATGTCAAAAACAAAGAAACAATCCATGCGCATCATACAAGTATTTATATTGGCTCAAATCCAAGCAACCTTTGCACTTACATTATGCAAACTAGTTCAATTATGCACTTCTATATTTGCTTTGGTTTGTGTTGGCATCAATCACCAAAAAGGGGGAGATTGAAAGGGAATTAGGCTTACACCTAGTCCCCAAATAATTTTGGTGGTTGAATTGCCCAACACAAATATTGGACTAACTAGTTTGCTCTAGTGCATAAGTTATACAGGTGCAAAAGGTTCACACTTAGCCAATAAAAAGATCAAGTTTTGGATTCAACTAAGGAGCAATGAGGCAACCGAAGGCACCTCTGGTCTGGAGGCACCGGACTGTCCGGTGTACACCGGACAGTGTCCGGTGCGCCACGAGTGCACCAGAGGACTCCGACTTCAAACTCTTCGCCCTCGGGAATTCTTGGAAGCCGGCACGCTATAATTCACCGGACTGTCCGGTGTGCACCGGACATGTCCGGTGCTCCAAGGAAGCGCGGTCTTCGGAACTCGCCAGCCTCGGGTTCGCGCGGCAGCCGCTCCGCTAAAATTCACCGGACTGTCCAGTGTGCACCGGACTGTCCGGTGTGCCAGCGGAGCAACGGCTATTTCGGCGCCAACGGCTACCTGCGGTGCATTTAATGCGCGCGCAGCGCGCGTAGTCGTCAGGATCGCCCATACCGGTGCACCGGACATCAAACAGTACATGTCCGGTGTGCACCGGACATCTAGGCGGGCCCAGAAGTCAGAAGCTCCAACGGTCAGAATCCAACGGCAGTGATGACGTGGCAGGGGCACCGGACTGTCCGGTGTGCACCGGACTGTCCGGTGCGCCATCGAACAGAGGCCTCCAGCCAACGGTCAAGTTTGGTGGTTGGGGCTATAAATACCCCAACCACCCCACCATTCATTGCATCCAAGTTTTCCAACTTCCAACCACTTACAAGAGCTAGGCATTCAATTCTAGACACACCAAAAGAGATCAAATCCTCTCCAATTCCACTCAAGCCTTTAGTGACTAGCGAGAGAGATTTGCCGTGTTCTTTTGAGCTCTTGCGCTTGGATCGCTTTCTTTCTTTCTCACTTGTTCTTGTGATCAAAACTCAATTGTAACCAAGGCAAGAGGCACCAATTGTGTGGTGGCCCTTGCGGGGAAGTTTTGTTCCCGTTTGATTGAGAAGAAGAAAAGCTCACTCGGTCCGAGGGACCGTTTGAGAGAGGGAAGGGTTGAAAGAGACCCGGCCTTTGTGGCCTCCTCAACGGGGAGTAGGTTTGCAAGAACCGAACCTCGGTAAAACAAATCCGCGTGTCACACTCTTCATTTGCTTGCGATTTGTTTTGCGCCCTCTCTCGCGGACTCGTTTATATTTCTAACGCTAACCCAGTTTGTAGTTGTGATTATTTTTGTAAAATTCAGTTTCGCCCTATTCACCCCCCCCCTCTAGGCGACTTTCAATAAGAATCATAGGCATGTGAATCAAAAGCATTACAACTCCTATGAGACTGTCTTCTATCATTGTACATAAAAGCATGGTTCTTTTTAGTACTACTTGCCATAGGGGCCTTCCCTTTCTCCTTGGCGGAGATGGGAGCCTTATGGCTTGTTAAGTTCTTGGCTTCCCTCTTGAAGCCAAGCCCATCCTTAATTGAGGGGTGTCTACCAATCGTGTAGGCATCCCTAGCAAATTTTAGTTTATCAAAATCACTTTTGCTAGCCTTAAGTTGGTCATTAAGACTAGCCATTTCATCATTTAACTTTGCAATAGAAGCTATGTGTTCACTACAAGCATCAATATCAAAATCTTTACATCTATTGCAAATAACAACATTTTCTACACAAGTTGTTGATTTACTAGCTATTTCTAACTTAGCATTCAAATCATCATTAATGCTCCTTAAGCTAGAAATCGTCTCATGGCAAGAAGATAATTCACAAGAAAGCACTTCATTTCTCTTAACTTCTAAGGCATGAGATTTTTGTGCTTCTACAAATTTGTCATGTTCTTCATACAACAAGTCCTCTTGTTTTTCTAAAAGCCTATTCTTATCATTCAAGGCATCAATCAATTCATTAATTTTATCTACCTTGGTTCTATCTAGGCCCTTAAATAAACATGAATAATCTATTTCATCCTCATCACTAGATTTGTCCTCACTTGAAGAAGCATAAGTAGAGTTTCGAGTACATACCTTCTTTTCCCTTGCCATAAGGCATGTGTGACGCTCGTTGGGGAAGAGGGATGACTTGTTGAAGGCGGTGGCGGCGAGTCCTTCATTGTCGGAGTCGGACGAGGAGCAATCCGAATCCCATTCCTTGCCAAGATGTGCCTCGCCCTTTGCCTTCTTATAGTTCTTCTTCTTCTCCCTCTTGTTCCCTTGATCCTGATCACTATCATTGTCGGGACAGTTAGCAATAAAATGACCAAGCTTACCACATTTGAAGCATGAGCGCTTCCCCTTTGTCTTGGTCTTGCTTGGCTGCCCCTTGCGACCCTTTAGCGTCGTCTTGAATCTTTTGATGATGAGGGCCATCTCTTCATCATTAAGTCCGGTCGCCTCAATTTGTGCCATCTTGCTAGGTAGCGCCTCCTTGCTTCTTGTTGCCTTGAGAGCAAGGGGTTGAGGCTCGTTGATTGGACCATTCAATGTGTCGTCCACGTATCTTGCCTCCTTGATCATCATTCGCCCGCTTACGAATTTTCCAAGGACTTCTTCGGGCGACATTTTGGTGTACCTAGGATTCTCACGAATATTATTCACCAAATGAGGATCAAGAACGGTAAAGGACCTTAGCATCAATCGGACGACGTCGTGGTCCGTCCATCGCGTGCTTCCGTAGCTCCTTATTTTGTTTATAAGGGTCTTGAGCCGGTTGTATGTTTGGGTTGGCTCCTCGCCCCTTATCATCGCAAATTGTCCAAGCTCTCCCTCCACCAACTCCATCTTGGTGAGCAAGGTGACATCGTTCCCCTCATGAGAAATCTTGAGGGTGTCCCAGATCTGCTTGGCATTGTCCAAGCCGCTCACTTTATGGTATTCGTCCCTGCACAAGGATGCTAACAGCACAGTAGTGGCTTGTGCATTTCTATGAATCTATTCATTAATAAAATAGGACTATCCGAGCTATCAAACTTCATTCCATTCTCAACAATCTCCCATATGCTTGGATGGAGAGAGAATAGGTGACTACACATTTTGTGGCTCCAAAATCCGTAGTCCTCCCCATCAAAGTGTGGAGGCTTGCCGAGAGGAATGGAGAGGAAATGTGAATTTGAACTTTGAGGAATACGCGAATAATCGAAAGAAAAGTTTGAGTTAACCGTCTTTCGTTTGTCGTAGTCATTGTCGTCGTTGTCCTTATGAGAAGAAGTGGATTCATCACTGTCGTCGTAGTAGACGATCTCCTTGATGCGTCTCGACTTCTTCTTCCTTCCATCTTTGCGTCTATGGCTCGAGCCCGAGTCGGTAGGCTTATCATCCTTAGGCTCGTTGACGAAGGACTCCTTCTCTTTGTCGTTGATCACGATTCTCTTCCCCTTAGGATCCATCTCTTCAGGCGATTAGTCCCTTTGTGAAGAGAACGGCTCCGATACCAATTGAGAGCACCTAGAGGGGGGTGAATAGGTGATCCTGTGAAACTTGAAACTTAAGCCACAAAACTTGGTTAATTGTTAGCACAATAATTGCCAAGTGGCTAGAGAGGAGTCTCAACAAAACACAATAACCACAAGAAATCAATCACAGAGATGGCACGGTGGTTATCCCGTGGTTCGGCCAAGACCAACGCTTGCCTACTCCACGTTGTGGCGTCCCAACGGACGAGGGTTGCAATCAACCCCTCTCAAGCGGTCCAAAGACCCACTTGAATACCACGGTGTTTTGCTTGCTTTTCTTAATCCCGTTTGCGAGGAATCTCCACAACTTGGAGCCTCTCGCCCTTACACTTGAAGTTCACAAAGAAGCACAGAGCAAGGGAGGGATTAGTAACGCACACAAGACACAAGAATCAGAGTGTCAACACGCACACAAGTCGCAACAAGAGCTCACAACACAAACCAATGAGTTCACAACTCCACTAGAGCTCTATATGCTATCACAAAGAAACGAATGCGCGAAATTGATGTCTTGGTGCTTAGGAATGTTGTAGTAATGCTTGGTGTGCTCCTCCATGCGCCTAGGGGTCCCTTTTATAGCCCCAAGGCAGCTAGGAGCCGTTGAGAGCAATCTAGGAAGGCTGATATTGCCTTCTGTCGACTGGTGCACCGGACAGTCCGGTGCACACCGGACACTGTCCGGTGCCCGATTTCCTTCCAAAAATGGCACAGTCGACCGTTGGTAGCCTGAGAGCCGTTGGCGCACCGGACATGTCCGGTGCACACCGGACAGTCCAGTGCCCCCTTCTAGCCGTTGGCTCGGCCACGTGTCCAGCGCAGATTGCGCGGCCGACCGTTGGCCCGGCCGACCGTTGGCTTACCAGACAGTCCGGTGCACACCGGACAGTCCGGTGAATTATAGCCGTACGCCGTTGATGGTTTCCCGAGAGCGACGAGTTCGCTTGTGAACGGTCCACCGGACAGTCCGGTGCACCACCGGACAGTCCGGTGAATTATAGCCGTACACCGCCGTCGAAGTCCCGAGAGCAGCCTGTTCGCTCGAGCCAGCCTGGCGCACCGGACACTGTCCGGTGCACCACTGGACAGTCCGGTGCTCCCAGACTGAGCAGAGTCTTGGCTGCTCGAGCCAAGACATTTCCAATTGGATTTTTCCTGTTTCCAGCACTTAGACACAATACATTAGTCCATAAAACAATGTACTAAGTCTGAGAAACATATCTTTATCCTTGATTTGTACTTTGTCCACCTTTTTACACTTAGGCACTTGTGTTGGACACTAAATCACCAAAATACTTAGAAATGGCCCAAGGGCACATTTCCCTTTCACATTTGGCCAAGACGGCGTGGGAATTGCTCATCGAAGCAGTCCTTCGCCATGGGTCCGTCGCTTACCGTGGTCTGCGTCGCCTGCACGTAAATCTATGGTGAGACTCCTCCCCTCAGTTTCGTTATCGTCTCCGTTGCATGCTGCGCTGTCCGCTCGAGTGCTCGATGGAGAATCAGAGCTTTCGGCTCTGCCGTCCATGGCGCCGCCGCAGATAGTGACGCGCCGCCGCTGACCAACGTTTGGGGGATGGGCGAGTGGAAGAGAGTAGTCGGCCATTGATGCGAGGATGGACGAACCGGATCAGGACTCCCATACCGCTTCACGTAATTTAATCTGTGTCGTTGATCTTCGAATCCACGATCCAAATCGAGTCTTCGCTATTTTGAATCTCTACCATCGATTCTGGATCCGAGGGGCCGGATGGCGTACCGGTTCACTGCGCTTAAGATCTAATCTGACGCGTTGAGTTAGATCTGACGGTTGTGGATTCGCGATACCCCTTCGCCGATTGATTTTGTAAAAGAACCCCTGTAGAATCTAGTAATCAACCCGCGGTCCACTACGGGGTCGGGCTGAGTCTCAGAAATATTTGTAGAACAACCCCCATGCTTCCCAGATATTGGTGCACTATCCAGAGAAATTAGAAAATCATAGAAAATGAATTAGAAATGAATTTTAGCGCAAAAATAATTGCTAGAAACTTGTATATTCCATAGAAAATTCATATGAACTCCAAATTAATCCATTCCACTTTCCAAAATTTTGTAGTTTTACTCTCTACCACTTATAGTCTCTGTTTTGTCATGAAAACAGTTAGAAAATCAATTTCTCATTTAATCCTATTTCAAGCACATTAAACCTTAGGAAATTCATAACTTGAAATCTATAACTCCAAATTTAATGATTCCAGTTCTAATGATCTCATTTTAAAGTGTAGATTTTTATTGTATATTTTATTTATCTGTTTGGTGTAATGTTAATTTTTTTATACTATGTATGTATTGTGTTGATGCGAGTAGACGAGCAAGCCACTGTGGATTCTGAGGTTCAACAAGTAGAAGTGGCTAAGCAGGAGCTCATTGAAGGCAAGTTGTGCCCTTGATCACTTACTTTTTCCCAACCATAGTCTTATTAATTATAATGATCTGCATAGGTTAATTTTGATGAGATCCTTTAGGTTACCTCAGTTTTGGTTATCTTTATACCTTGTTCACCACTGAAATATTTTTTTGGGTAGTACCTGCTATTGCTTTATGTGGATTGGGTATGGAGATACATTATTCATGATTACTCTTTTATTATCTTTTTATTATTACTGTTCATGTTAAGATCATTAAATTAATGAGAACATGGAGCGACCACCCGGAAAAACAGTGCTACCACAAGGGTTTAATGGGATGCCCTTCAGGGGCGGAGCTAGGGGGTTTTATTGGGGTCAGCTGACCCCTATAAAATTTGAAAATACTATACAAATATACTGTTAGCTAGTGTATTTAGATGATAATTAGTAGAACAGACCCCAATAACTTTGCTTTCTGGCTTCGCCCCTGATGCCCTTGGCTGATTAACTAGGAAAGCTAGTGGAGGTCTTCCTTACCCGAAAGGGGCAAGGACAGTAGGGGAGTGGTCAGTGTAGGGAGGTCCTTGGGTTGATTTTGCTGCGATGGCGGTCAGGCGAGGGATTCCTGCACTGGAGCTTCCTATAAACTGTAGCGGGATTTCTGAAGCTAGTGGAACTTTGTAAAGGCCTCGTAGTGTTACCCTGCCTCGCCTCCTCGGTAGAGGTGTATGGGATTGGTCGTCTCTTGGCAGATGGGTAACATGACTTGTGGGTAAAGATGCGCAACCTCTGCAGAGTGTAAAACTGGTATACTAGTCATGCTCATGGTCATGAGCGGCTCGGACCCTCACATGATTAATTTATGGAACTTAAATTTAATTTGATATTTGCATAACATTTGGGATTATTTTATTATTACTTTTCTTTATTATTATTAAGGTTTTGGTATTTACTTACACTTAGTAATTGCTAATAAAATTTTGACCAACTTATAAAAGCAATGCTCAGCCTCAGCCTTTATTTCATTGATCAGCCTTACACTTCATGAACTCCCACATTTGGTGAGTTCATGACACATTATTCTCCACGACTTGTTGAGCTATGAACGTATGTGAGCTCACTCTTGCTGTCTCACACCCCCACAGGAGAAGAACATGTGGTCGAAGAGGAGCCACCTAACACTGAGGCATTCGATTTGATCTAGGTGGCGTCTCTCAGTTAGCTTTCTGGCGCCAAGGATAGATTTTAGTTCCTGCTATAGTCATCTTTTATTTTGTAAGACTTCCGCTATGTAATAAGTAATCTGATTTTATTGTGACATTTATCTCTATACACTCTGTTATTATATGTGTTGTCTTCTCTGACACATATATGAGATGCACCTGAATTTGTCCCTTCAATCCGGGTGTGACATTGTCCAACTGTCCATAGACTAGAACTGTTGTAGGCATCACAGCGACATACACGCAAAAGATTGATGTGATTGTAACTAGCCCAGTGATTTCTTATTCATACTGCACTCGGTTTGTCTTTTTGTTCTTTTTCGTACAAAAGATGGTACTACGTACCCCTTTTCCAAAAAAGAAGTAAATAAATGCAGGCCAGCCACAGGAATTAACACGTACGGCATGCATTTTGCCCAGTGCGTTCCATCTATTGTTCTTATCATCTTATCTCTTTTGCATAGTCGGCGTAATTAACCATGTGGCATAGCATCGTAGCGGCAGACGGCAAAGCTGGATGGTCTAGTTTGGCATTACGTACGCTAGTGATACCTTCCTTTAGGCTACTTTGTATACACCCATTCTCCGATCCTCAACGAGGTCTAGTTTGAGTACTCTAATATTAGTCTCAATCCATTTGTATTGAGATGGATTGAAGCGTAATTTAAACTAATTTACACTCCAATCCATGTGGATTGAGGTTAATAGTAGAGTACCCAAACAAAGTCTGATGAGGGTTTGTTGGTTTAGAGGTGGATTGAAAGGGATACCCTCCCTTTAGGGTTTGTATACTAAATCTCTCTTTCTATTCAATTTTAGCTTTTAGGGTTTGTTGATTTAGGGTTTAGGATTTTACCTTGTCAAATTATAACCAAAACAACATATTAGAGAAATATAAACCACATGCATGGGCCTTATGCTTGTAACCTTTGCTAAATTTTGTAGTTGCCCTAGTCAGTGGCGGATCTAAGATTTAAATCTAGGGTAATTGAGGAACTTTTTTAACATGTAATATATAATATATAATTCAATACCACATATATATAATATCTGTTAATTCAGTACATGAAAAAATAACCAAAATATCTTATAATGTATTTAGTTCATCAAATTGGGTTATAAGTTGTATAATTTTTTTTTGCCTAAACGTTGAAGAGTAATGTATTTTTAGACCAAAATCTAGGATAATCTTGAGCTTACCAAGTGTCGGCGTTCCGAGACCGGGGGGTCCCTGAGCCGACGAGTGAAGTGTCGCTGCGTGCCCCAGCCCAGATGGGTCGACGCGAGGCCGAGCGCGAAGGGGGGAAAGCGAGGTGGCCGGAGATGGGCGTAAGAGAGGTGGAAATCCCACGGCCTTCGTGTTCGTCCCGCGCCCAGGTCGGGTGCGCTTGCGGTAGGGGGTTACAAGCGTCCACACGGGGAAGGAGCGAGTGGCCTCACGCGAGCGCCCGTCTCGTCTTCGTCCCCGCGCGGCCAACCTTCTCTAAGAGGGCCCTGGTCCTTCCTTTTATAGGCGTAAGGAGAGGATCCAGGTGTACAATGGGGGGTGTAGCAGAGTGCTACATGTCTAGCAGAGGAGAGCTAGTGCCCTAAGTACACGCCATCGTGGCGGCCGGAGAGATTTTGGCGCCCGGTTCGTGTGATGTCGTGGCCGTCGGAGGAGTGCTGGAGCCTGGCGGAGGGACAGCTGTCGGGGCCGTCGAGTCCTTGCTGACATCCTCTTGCCTCCGTAAGGGGGCCGAGAGCCGCCATCGTCAGGGAGCGTGCGGGGCGCCATCATCGCCTATCTGGCGGAGCGAGCCAGATGGGACGCCGGTCTTGTTCCCCGTAGCCTGAGTCAGCTTGGAGTAGGGTAATGATGGCGCCTCCTGGTGACGTGGCTGGTCCGCGCCCTAGGTTGGGCGATGTGGAGGCTCCTCCGAGGTCGAGGCTGAGTCCATCTTCCGTGGCCGAGGCCGAGTCCGAGCCTCTAGGTCGGGCGAGGCGGAGGCCGTTGGCTGAGGCCAGGGCGGAATTTGAGTCCTGGAGTCGGGCGAAGCGGAGTTCGTCGTCTTCTGGGGCCGAGCCCAAGTCCGAGCCCTGGGTCGGGCGGAGCGGAGTTCGCCGTCTTCCGGGGCTTTGCCCGAGTCCGAGCCCTGGGTCGGGCGGAGCGGAGTTCGCGGTCTTCCGGGGCTTAGCCCGAGTCCGAGCCCTGGGTCGGGCGGAGCGGAGTTCGCCGTCTTTCGGGGCTTAGCCCGAGTCCGAGCCCTGGATCAGGCGGAGCGGAGTTTCCTATGGTGTGCGGCCGGGCCTGACTGCCTGTCAGCCTCACTCTGTCAAGTGGCATTGCAGTCGGAGCGGCGCAGGCGGCCTTTCTGACAGACCGGTCAGTGGAGCGGCGAAGTGACGGCGGTCACTTCGGCTCTGTTAGCTGAGGGGCGTGCGTCAGGATAAAGGTGTTAGGCCACCTTTGCATTAAATGCTCCTGCGATTTGGTCGGGGTTGCTTCTTGGCGAAGACAGGGCCTCGGGCGAGCCGGGAACGTGTTCGCCGCTGGAGGGGGGCCTCGGGCGAGGCGGAGATCCTCTGGGGTTGGCTGCCCTTGTCCGAGGCTAGGCTCGGGTGAGGCGTGATTGAGTCCCTCGAATGGACTGATCTCTGACTTGATCGCACCCATCAGGCCTTTGTAGCTTTGTGCTGATGGGGGTTACCAGCTGAGAATTAGGAGCCTTGAGGGTACCCCTAATTATGGTCCCCGACAGTAGCCCCCGAGCCTCAAAGGGAGTGTTATCACTCGCTTGGAGGCTTTCGTCGCACTTTTTTGCAAGGGGACCAGCCTTTCTCGGTTGCGTTTTGTTCCGGTGGGTGCGCGCGAGCGCACCCGCCGGGTGTAGCCCCCGAGGCCTCGGAGGAGTGGTTTGACTCCTCCGAGGTCTTAACGCCGTGCGCAATGCTTCGGCTGGTCTGGTCGTTCCCTCATGCGAGCTGGCCGTAGCCCGGGTGTACGATCGGGTCCTAAGTTCTCGGGCTGGTATGTTGACGCTGTCAACGGTTTGGCCAGAGCCGGGTTTGCGAGAGCAGCCCCCGAGCCTCTGCACAGGGCGAGAGGGCGATCAGGGACAGACTCGACTTTTTTACATACGCCCCTGCGTCGCCTTTCCGCAAGGAGGAGGGGGGAGAGCGCCATGTTGCCCTCGGTGGGCGCCGAACATGGTGTCTCCGGTGAGCTGCAGGCGGGTGATCCGAGTGGACGTCTGTGCCCCATTCGTTAGGGGTCGGCTAGGGGCCCAGAGGCGCGCCCAAAAGTACCTGCGGGTGATCTGCCGGACCCGGTTCCCTGGCGACGGGGTCCGAGGGCTCGATGCCTCCCTCTGATGGGATTCCGTTACAAGATCGTTCCCGGTGGTCTCGGAAATGTCCTAGGGTACCTCGGGAGCGCAGCCCGAGCCTTGGTTATGTATCGAACGTACCCATGGTCATCCCTCGCTCTGTGTCTGAGGCGGCTGTGAACCCTTCGGGGGCCAGCCTTCGAACCCCTGATCAGTAGTGGGCGCGGAGCCCGAGTAGCCTGAGGTGGCCGTTGAACCCTTCCGAGGGGCCGGCCTTCGAACCTCTGACCAGTAGTGGGTGTGGAGCCCACGTGCTCTGAGGCGGCTGTTGAACCCTTCCGAGGGGCCAGCCTTTGAACCTCTGATCAGTAGGGAGGCTCGGAGCCTGGTTCCTTCATAGGGAAGGATCCTTTTCGGGGTATCCCCCTTTCCTGGTCCCTGTTGCAAGAGAGAGGAAGAGGAAAAAAGGAAAAGGATACGAAATCGAACGACGCGGGGTACCTTTTTTGACGCGGTCATTATGGCGAAGGCGAAGCATCGCTCGCTTCTCCTGCCAGAGGCGCCGCCTGTCCTGCCGCGAAGTTAATGCGACGGGGTGAGTGGTTCGCGGGGTAGCCGTTGCGCGTGCGCGAGCCGTTCGAGGAACGGGTCACGGGCGCGTTGTCTTCACGCTGTGAGAGAGGGTTCTCTCGCTGCCCCCGGATGGGATGTAAGCTTGGCTGACGACGTGACCGCTGCTCCTGCCCGCCTGCCACCGCCATTACTGCCGGCCCGTTTTCGGCCGCATTGACCGTCGTGCCAGGCTGGAGCCGCTGGGTCGTGCGTTGGGTCGCCTCGAGTCGCGGTATTGGTTCCGCAGTCGAGGAGGCGCGGTGGTGACGTAGGTGGCGGTGCGGTTGCACGCGCGAAGCATTCGGCGCGCCGGTTGCATGACGCGTGGATCTGGGCCTCCGTGCTGGGCGTGTTGGGAGTCGGAGAAGCGCGCCCACTTGGCACGGTTGCATGCCGCCTGCATGGCTGCCTGCCCTCTCGCCCGCTGGTCTGGGCAAAAGTGGAGAGCCGCTTGTAACCGCTGGGCGGTTGCACGCACCACGCGTGGCGGTTTGGCTTCTTCTGCTCTGAACCGGCTTGCATGACGTGTGGGACCCAGCCCCCGCGCCGTAGGGGGAGGACCTTGGAGCATGTTGGAGAAGACTCAGCCCACGACGGCTGGGGATGCAAGGGGAGAGTCGCCTTTAAAAGGAGGGTGGCCCTCTTAGAAGGCGACCGTGTCTTCGCGCTCCCTTATGCATCGTGTCTTTCCACCTTCCAAGCCCCCGGATGGGGGATATCCGCCATCTTTCCGCTTCGTTGTTGGAGGAACGCAACTCTGCGGGAGTTGGTACCTTTTAGCCGTCGTTCGGCTTCAAGGATTTTTATCATGCAGCCCGGCTGCACCCCTCCGCCGGTGGTCACCCAAGACGGTGACCTCCAGTTCGATGGCGGGGGAGAGCGAACCGGGCCGCGGCCTCTGCCCCTCCCTCAGCCTCAAGGATTTTCATCACCAGGGCTGGGGAGGGGAGTGTGCCGAGTCGGGGGTCGGCCCCTGCGTGTGCGGTGGCCCGCTCCTTCCCTCAGTGATCGGGGGGAAGGGCGGTAGTCGTCCGCGGCGCTGGCAGCTGCACCGTGCCCGGCTCTCTGAGCCGAGCGGCTTCGGAGCCGCTCCCGGTGCCGCCTCCCGCCACGGCAGCTGGAAGAGGTTCCACCGCCGACGAGCTTGCCGGCGCCACCCGCGGACCGACCTCCAACTCTACGACCTTCTGCCCGTCCTTGCCTCTCGAGTTTGGGCACGGGCGGGGGCCTCCTGACAGCAGCATCCGCCCTGAGGTCATCGCTGCTGCTGTTCGGCCCCCCGGAGCAGAAGTCTTCATCGTCGCCGCTGCTGGGGCGGGCGGCGGTGAGCCGTTCGTCGGTCTTCTGTTGCTCCGCAGGCCCCTCCCCCGTCGAGTGGGGTTGTTCGTACCTGCGGAGGTGGAACCGGAGTTCCGTTTGTAATGGCACTTCGAATGCCAGTGTTATGTTCATTGCGGCTGTCGAGGCCTGAACATGTACATAAATTCGGCACGGAGCCGTGTTTTTTTTCCATTTTCGAGCACTAAGACTCGCCTGTTGGTTGTCTGAACCGCTTCACCAAGCGTGAGTTGCCCCGTGTAAAGGTGACGAGTGAGGTATCCGTATCCCGGAGGCGTAGGAGTCCCTCGGCTCGGTCGGCCTTGTTGTCCGAGGCTTCCCTTGCTTAGTTGGAGGAAACCCTTGGCCGCTCTTCGATGAGCCGAGGCTAGGGGTAGCGGTGCCAGTGCGAACAGAGGCAGAGTTGGCTCGAAAAGATGACCAGGTCGGCCGGAGCCTGGCCGGGTCATCCGTTAGCGGGACCAACACCGGAATTGACCTGCCGAGGCCTCGGGCCGGGCTGATGTCCTTGGGGACAGCTAGCCGAGGCCCCGGGGTGACTGGCCGAGCCACCTGCTCGGGCCGGATTCTTGGAGAAGACCCTGGCGACGATGGCCCGAGCTTGGTGATGACGTCGTCCTTCAGAGCGGAGACCCTTGGACCGTGTCGCCGTCCAAGGCTAGGTCGGACTTCGCCAGAGGTGTTGTCGACGCCGAGGGTGCTGCTGCTCCCTTTAGTCGTCAAGATCCGAGCCTGCAGGATCGGATTATCTTGTAGCGTGTGTTTTCTGCGGTCGCCAAGGCCGAAACACACCCTCGCCGTATTGTAAAGCCGTGTCTCCTTTCCTCTTGTTTCGAGTATCTGGACTTTTTTGTTGGTAACAGAACTGTTTGTGCGAGCGAGAGTTGCTTCTCACGGAAGGTGATGAGTGAGGTATCCGTATCCTGGAGGCATAGGAGTCCCTCGGCTCGGTCGGCCTTGCCGCTTACGCGCACTCTTACCCATCCATGGGGTTCTGTCACCGACGCAGTCGAGAAAGCTCGAAAAATCATTTCGGCAGAGGAGCTTCTCGAGCATGAAGACTTGTTCGGTCCGCGGAGTCACTTATCCGAGCGCGAGTTACTTATCGCAGAAGGTGATGAGTGAGGTATCCGTATCCCGGAGGCGTAGGAGTCCCTCGGCTCGGTCAGCCTTGGCTGCTTACGTGTACTCCGCCGTTTTCAGGATCCACTTTTGAAGTAGTCAAAGAGCACGAAAAGCATTCTGACAGAAAATATCTTTTTTCGAGGAAAATTTCGATGTAGAGGGGGTTCCCCCCCTTTTAGCCCCCGAGGGAGGGTCGGGCTTTGCCAAGGCAAGGCTGACCCTTCCTTGATGACTAAACTTTGCACGAGAGCGAGGTATATGAACAACTTGAAAACATCTTAAGGGTAGAAGCGACATAGCTGTTGGATGTTCCAAGCGTTGCTGTAGACCTCGCCTTGACTGTTGGCCAGCTTGTATGTTCCGGGCTTCAGAACCTTGGCGATGACGAACGGTCCTTCCCAGGGAGGCATGAGCTTGTGCCGCCCTCGGGCGTCTTGTCGCAGCCGAAGCACCAGGTCGCCCACCTGGAGGTCTCGGGACCTAACCCCTCGGGCGTGGTAGCGTCGCATGGACTGCTGGTACCGCGCCGAGTGTAGTAAGGCCTTGTCCCGAGCCTCTTCCAGCTGGTCCAGCGAGTCTTCTCGACTAGCTTGGTTGCTTTGGTCGTCATAGGCCCTCGTCCTCGGGGAACCGTATTCCAGGTCTATGGGCAAGATGGCCTCGGCCCCATAGACTAGGAAGAACGGTGTGAAGCCCGTGGCTCGGCTCGGCGTTGTCCTCATACTCCAGACCACCGAGGGGAGTTCCTTCATCCATCGCTTGCCGAACTTGTTGAGGTCGTTGTAAATCCGAGGCTTGAGTCCTTGTAGAATCATGTCGTTGGCATGCTCTACTTGCCCATTCGTCATGGGATGAGCCACGGCGGCCCAGTCCACCCGGATGTGGTGATCCTCGCAGAAGTCCAGGAACTTTCTGCCGGTGAGCTGGGTGTCGTTGTCGGTGATGATGGAGTTCGGGACCCCAAAGCGGTGGATGATGTTGGTGAAGAACGCCACCGCCTGCTCGGACCTGATGCTGTTTAGGGGTCGGACCTCAATCCACTTGGAGAATTTATCGATGGCGACCAACAGGTGCGTGTAGCCCCCGAGTGCCTTCTGCAAGGGGCCGACGAGGTCCAGACCCCACACAGCAAAAGGCCATGTGATGGGTATTGTCTGCAGAGCCTGAGCGGGCAGGTGGGTCTGCCTTGCGTAGAACTGACACCCTTCGCAGGCGCGGACAATTCTAGTGGCGTCGGCCACCGCCATCGGCCAGTAGAAACCTTGTCGGAAAGCATTTCCGACAAGGGCTCGAGGTGCTACGTGGTGGCCGCAAGCCCCCGAGTGTATTTCTTGGAGGAGTTCCTGACCTTCGGTGGTGGAGATGCATCGCTGGAGGATGCCTGAAGGGCTGTGGTGGTAGAGCTCCTTCCCTTCTCCTAGCAAGACGAACGACTTGGCGCGCCGCGCCAACCGCCGAGCTTCGGCTCGGTCAAGGGGCAGCTCTCCTCGGTGGAGATACTGCAGGTACGGGGTCTACCAGTTTTGATCAGGCGTGACCCCGCTTCGCTCCCCCTCGACGCGCAGCGTTTCGCCCTCGGGGGCCGAGGGTACCTCGGGCTGAGCCGAGGGTGCCTCGGACTGTGCCGAGGGTACCTCGGGCTGGGCCGAGGGTGCCTCAGGCTCGGGCGTGTCGTCGATCTTGACGGAGGGTTGATGCAGATCTCGGGAGAAGACGTCCGGGGGAACCGTTGCTCGCCCCGAGGCTATTTTAGCCAGCTCGTCCGCAGTCTCGTTGTAGCGTCGAGCGATGTGGTTGAGCTCGAGCCCGTAGAACTTGTCTTCCAGGCACCGAACCTCATCGCAGTAGGCTTCCATCTTCGGGTCGCGGCAGTGGGAGTT
The DNA here is from genome assembly GCA_029449295.1 of Zea luxurians. Taxonomy (NCBI): domain Eukaryota; kingdom Viridiplantae; phylum Streptophyta; class Magnoliopsida; order Poales; family Poaceae; genus Zea; species Zea luxurians. Next base: position 73,232 of record JAOPSE010000449.1, on the reverse strand, counting down.
CTTCATGACTTGGTCGATGACGAGCTGCGAGTCACCGCGAGTGTCGAGGCGTCGGACCCCTAGCTCGATGGCGATTCGCAACCCGTTTACCAGAGCCTCGTACTCCGCCACATTGTTGGACGCCGGGAAGTGGAGGCGTAGCACGTAGCGTAGGTGCTTCCCGAGGGGCGAGACGAAGAGGAGGCCTGCGTCGGCCCCTGTCTTCATCAGCGACCCGTCGAAAAACATGGTCCAAAGCTCCGGTTGGATCGGAGCCGTCGGGAGCTGGGTGTTGACCCATTCAGCCACGAAGTCCGCCAGGACCTGGGACTTGATGGCCTTCCGGGGGGCGAACGAGATCGTCTCGCCCATGATCTCCACCGCCCACTTCGCGATCCTACCCGAAGCCTCTCGAGAGTGGATGATCTCTCCCAGGGGGAAGGATGACACCACCGTCACCGGATGAGACTCGAAGTAGTGTCGCAACTTCCGCTGCGTCAGGATCACCGCGTACAGCAGCTTCTGAACTTGTGGGTAGCGGATCTTGGTCTCGGATAGTACCTCACTGATGAAGTAGACTGGCCTCTGAACGGGCAATGCATGCCCCTCTTCTTGCCTCTCGACCACAATCGCGGCGCTAACCACCTGAGTGGTCGCGGCGACGTAGACCAAGAGGGCTTCTCCGGCAGCTGGGGGCACCAAGATAGGCGCCTTCGTGAGGAGTGCCTTCAGGTTCCCGAGGGCTTCCTCGGCCTCAGGGGTCCAAGTGAAGCGCTCGGCCTTCCTTAAGAGGCGGTACAGGGGTAGACCTCTTTCGCCGAGGCGTGAGATGAAGCGGCTCAGAGCCGCGAGACATCCCATGACCCTCTGTACGCCTTTCAAGTCCTGGATGGGCCCCATGCTGGTGATGGCTGCGATCTTCTCCGGGTTGGCTTTGATGCCCCGCTCGGAGACGATGAAGCCCAAGAGCATGCCTCGGGGCACCCCGAAGACACACTTTTCGAGATTGAGCTTGACGCCTTTCGCCTTGAGACGTCGGAATGTCACTTCAAGGTCGGAAAGGAGGTCAGAGGCTTTCCTCGTCTTGACTACGATGTCATCGACGTAAGCCTCGACCGTGCGGCCAATGTGTTCGCCGAACACATGGTTCATGCATCGCTGGTACGTCGCGCCCGCATTCCTCAAGCCGAACGGCATGGTGACATAGCAGTACATGCCGAAGGGCGTGATGAAAGAAGTCGCGAGCTGGTCGGACTCTTTCATCCTGATTTGGTGATACCCTGAGTAGGCATCGAGGAAAGACAGGGTTTCGCACCCAGCAGTGGAATCCATGATCTGATCGATGCGAGGCAGAGGGTAGGGAACCTTCGGACATGCTTTGTTCAGACCAGTGTAGTCTACACACATCCGCCATTTCCCCCCTTTCTTTCTCACAAGCACAGGGTTGGCAAGCCATTCGGGATGGAATACCTCTTTGATGAACCCTGCCGCCATTAGCTTGTGGATCTCCTCGCCTATGGCTCTGCGCTTCTCCTCGTCGAATTGGCGCAGAGGCTGCTTGACGGGTCAGGCTCCAGCTCGGATGTCCAGCGAGTGCTCGGCGACATCCCTCGGTATGCCGGACATGTCCGAGGGACTCCACGCGAAGACGTCAGCGTTCGCGCGGAGAAAGTCGACGAGCACTGCTTCCTATTTGGGATCAAGCCCGGAGCCGATCCGGACTTGCTTGGAGGCGTCGCTGCTGGGGTCGAGGGGGACAGACTTAACTGTCTCCGCTGGCTCGAAGTTGCCGGCATGACGCTTCACGTCTGGCACCTCCTTGGAGAGGCTCTCTAGGTTGGCGATGAGGGCCTCGGACTCGGCGAGGGCCTCGGCGTACTCCACGCACTCCATGACGCATTCGAACGCATGTTTGTACGTGGGGCCGACGGTGATGACCCCGTTGGGGCCCGACATCTTGAGCTTGAGGTAGGTGTAGTTGGGGACGGCCATGAACTTCGCGTAGCAGGGCCTCCCCAATACCGCGTGGTAGGTTCCTCGGAACCCGACCACCTCGAATGTCAGGGTCTCCCTTCGGAAGTTGGAGGGTGTTCCGAAGCAGACGGGAAGATCGAGTTGCCCGAGGGGCTGGACGCGCTTCCCAGGGATGATCCCATGGAAAGGCGCATCGCCCGCCCGGACTGAGGACAGATCGATACACAGAAGCCCGAGGGTCTCGGCGTAGATGATGTTGTGGCTGCTGCCTCCGTCCATGAGGACCTTGGTGAGCCTGACGTCGCCGATGACGGGGTCGACGATGAGCGGGTATTTCCCCGGGCTCGGCACATGGTCGGGGTGGTTGGCCCGGTCGAAGGTGATGGGCTTGTCGGACCAGTCTAGGTAGACTGGCGCCGCCACCTTCACCAAACAGACCTCCCGACGCTCTTGCTTGCGGTGCCGAGCCGAGGCGTTCGCCACTTGCCCGCCGTAGATCATGAAGCAGTCGCGGACCTCGGGGAACTCTCCTGCCTGGTGATCTTCCTTCTTGTCGTCGTCGCGGGCCCTGCCACCCTCCGCGGGTGGCCCGGCCCTGTGGAAGTGGCGCCGAAGCATGACGCACTCCTCGAGGGTGTGCTTGATGGGCCCCTGGTGATAGGGGCACGGCTCCATGAGCATCTTGTCGAAGAGGTTGGGACCTCCGGGAGGCTTCCGAGGGTTCTTGTGCTCGGCGGCGGCGACAAGGTCCGCGTCGGTGGCGTCGCGTTTCACTTGCGACTTCTTCTTGCCCTTCTTCCTGGCGCCGCGCTGAGCTGACGCCTCGGGGGCATCTTCCGATGGGCGGCCCTGGGGCTGCTTGTCCTTCCGGAAGATAGCCTCGACCGCTTCCTGGCCGGAGGCGAACTTGGTGGCGATGTCCATCAGCTCGCTCGCCCTGGTGGGGGTCTTGCGACCCAGCTTGCTCACCAGGTCGCGGCAGGTGGTGCCAGCGAGGAACGCGCCGATGACATCCGAGTCGGTGATGTTGGGCAGCTCGGTGCGCTGCTTCGAGAATCGCCGGATGTAGTCCCGGAGAGACTCTCCCGGCTGCTGTCGGTAGCTTCGGAGGTCCCAGGAATTCCCGGGGCGCACGTACGTGCCCTGGAAATTGCCGGCGAAAGCTTGGACTAGGTCGTCCCAGTTGGAGATCTGCCCCGGAGGCAGGTGTTCCAACCAGGCGCGAGCGGTGTCGGAGAGGAATAGGGGGAGGTTGCGGATGATGAGGTTGTCATCGTCCGTTCCACCCAGTTGGCAGGCCAGACGGTAGTCCACGAGCCACAGTTCCGGCCTCGTCTCCCTCGAGTACTTTGTGATAGTAGTCGGGGGTCGGAACCGGGTCGGGAACAGCGCCCGTCGTATGGCCCGGCTGAAGGCCTGCGGACCGGGTGGTTCGGGCGAGGGACTCCGATCCTCCCCACTGTCATAGCGTCCCCCACGCCTGGGGTGGTAGCCTCGGTGCACCCTCTCGTCGAGGTGGGCCCGACGATCGCGGTGATGGTGCTCGTTGCCGAGGCGACCCGGGGCCGCAGGCGCTGTGTTGCGCGTGCGCCTGGTGTAGACCGAGGCTTCCCGCATGAATCGGGAAGTCGCGGCATGATGTTCCGAGGGGTACCCCTGCCTTCGGGAGGCGGAGCTCTCGGCCCGCCGGACCGCGGCGCCTTCCAGGAGATCCTTGAGCTCTCCCCGGATTCGCCGCCCCTCGGTGGTTGATGGCTCCGGCATCGTGCGGAGGAGCATTGCTGCTGCAGCCAGGTTCTGGCCGACCCCACTGGATGCGGGTGGCGGCCTGACCCTAACATCGTCGGCGATGCGGTGCTGGAAGCCCTAGGGTAGATGACGCATTTCTCCGGTCGGAGGTTGGCCCGCCCACGCCTGCCTGACGTCCCGGCGGATTGGCTCGAGCGCTCCTGCTCCCTCGTCGAGCCTGGCCTGCACCCCGCGGATTTGCTCGAGTTGTGGGTCGTGACCCCCCGCCGGAACGGGGACCACAGCTAGCTCCCGCGGGATGTCAACGCGAGGAACCGGCCTAGGGAGATCACCGTCCTCCGGCATGCCGAGGTGGTTGCCTTCAGAGGGACCCCCTAGATCGATGTGGAAACATTCGCGGCTCGGGCCGTAGTCCTCGTTGCCGAGGCTACGGCTACCGTCTGAACAGTCGGAAAGGCAGTAGTCGCATACGGTCATGAAGTCCCGCATGGCGCTGGGGTTGCCAAGTCCGGAGAAATCCCAACAGACGCTGGGCTCGTCGTCTTCCTCGGACCCGGAGGGCCCGTAGGTCGAGACGTCCGTCAGCCGGTCCCAAGGCGACCGCATACGAGATCCCAGAGGGTTCGGATTCGCCTCTACGAAAGCGTCCGCCAAAGCGGAGCCGCTTGGCGGGTCGAGGCTAACTCCGAGAGGCGTGGGATGGGAATCGGTCGGTACCTCTTGGTCGACGGGCGGTGATGAGGTCACGTCGGGGACTGACTGCACCGTCGTCTCAGGTACGAGGGTGACACCCAGCAAGCCTTTCGCGAGCGTGCTGGCGTCGTCCGTTTGCTCGGGATTGATGTGTCGCGGGGAGACAGCGCTCGTCTTCGTCTCAAGCGCGAGGCCGATGCCCGGCGCGCCCCCCGTTGGAGTGCTGGCGTTGTCGACTCGCTCGACGGTCGACGAGGCGCCGCCTCCTGCTTGGCCTTGGTTGCCCCGCCTCTTCCTCCTCCGTCGACGGGGAAGAGGACGGGGCGAGCTCGAAGGTTGTTCTTCCACCACGCGGGGAAGACGTCGTCGATCCTGCCGCTGGCGGGCGGACTGTCGGCCGCCACTGTCGCTGTTGCCCGACGGTGGAAAGAGTATCATGTCGTAGCTGCCGTCGAGGGACATGAACTCAAGGCTCCCGAAACGGAGCACCGTCCCGGGCCGGAGAGGTTGCTGGAGACTACCCATCTGGAGCTTGACGGGAAGCTGTTCGTCAACACGCAGCAGTCCCCTACCTGGCGCGCCAACTGTCGGCGTTCCGAGACCGGGGGGTCCCTGAGCTGACGAGTGAAGTGTCGCTGCGTGCCCCAGCCCAGATGGGTCGACGCGAGGCCGAGCGCGAAGGGGGGAAAGCGAGGTGGCCGGAGATGGGCGTAAGAGAGGTGGAAATCCCGCGGCCTTCGTGTTCGTCCCGCGCCCAGGTCGGGTGCGCTTGCAGTAGGGGGTTACAAGCGTCCACACGGGGGAAGGAGCGAGTGGCCTCACACGAGCGCCCGTCTCGTCCTTGTCCCCGCGCGGCCAACCTTCTCTAAGAGGGCCCTGGTCCTTCCTTTTATAGGCGTAAGGAGAGGATCCAGGTGTACAATGGGGGGTGTAGCAGAGTGCTACGTGTCTAGCAGAGGAGAGCTAGTGCCCTAAGTACACGCCATCGTGGCGGCCGGAGAGATTTTGGCGCCCGGTTCGTGTGATGTTGTGGCCGTCGGAGGAGTGCTGGAGCCTGGCGGAGGGACAGCTGTCGGGGCCGTCGAGTCCTTGCTGACGTCCTCTTGCCTCCGTAAGGGGGCCGAGAGCCGCCATCGTCAAGGAGCGTGCGGGGCGCCATCATCGCCTATCTGGCGGAGCGAGCCAGATGGGACATCGGTCTTGTTCCCCATAGCCTGAGTCAGCTTGGAGTAGGGTAATGATGGCGCCTCCTGTTGACGTGGCTGGTCCGCGCCCTAGGTTGGGCGATGTGGAGGCTCCTCCGAGGTCGAGGCCGAGTCCGTCTTCTGTGGCCGAGGCCGAGTCCGAGCCTCTAGGTCGGGCGAGGCGGAGGCCGTTGGCTGAGGCCAGGGTGGAATTTGAGTCCTGGAGTCGGGCGAAGCGGAGTTCGTCGTCTTCTGGGGCCGAGCCCAAGTCCGAGCCCTGGGTCGGGCGGAGCGGAGTTCGCCGTCTTTCGTGGCTTTGCCCGAGTCCTGTAAAGCCCAAAACTGGTAGGTTAAAAAAAAATAATTAAAATAAATAAATAAACAAATACATGAATAAAGGTAACTATGATAGTGTGTTGAGAACTTTTAACCTTTGGAAATTTATTAGGACCCCTTTTTCCTTTCATAATCAATTAAGTATACTAAATTAATTAAGTAACCAATAAATAAGATAAACAAAGGTTGATCTCTTACTGATGATTTTGTTGTGATGCATTTATGTGAATAAAAGAATCATAATGCAGATTTGACTCCAAATTATAAATGAAGCTATAAAAAAAAGAAATGAAGAATGAATTTTGTAATAAAATCATTTGATGGGAAAGTGAATAAATAAAAATATGGAAAAAGTAGGATTTATATTCACATATGAACTATATATTGGGGATTGGACACCTTAAATTCAAAACATAAATTTGAATTTGGTTTGGAAATTTCAAATTGGAACTAGAAATAAATTTGAAGTTTAAATAGGAAATGGAAGTGAAAAATAAAAGGAGAAAAACAACAGACCTCGTGATGGGCCGAATGTCCAAGTCCTCGGCCCATCTCGTCCCCTCTTGTGCGGCCCAATCTGGTCGCCGCCACTTACACGCGGGACCCACGCCACTAGCTCCTCCCGCCGTCACGCGCGTCGCGCGCCCTCGCCATCGCGTGGGCCCTCATTGCCAGCCATCCGTGCGCCTGCTAGTTTGCCGCCATGTGGGCCCTCCATGTCAGTCCCTCACCTCAACGGATGCAGCTCCGTCTTCCTCGCCGCACCAACCGAAGTCGCGCAACGCCGGCGGATCTCTCGGTGAATCCCGCGGTCTCCGCTGTGACCTCTGCGCGCGTTTCGGAGGGTCGGAACGAAGCTGGACTATAAAACCTGAGCCATGACCTCCCCCGTCCCATCTTCTTAGGCCTCTCCGTTGTACGCCATGGCGGGGCACGGACAGATCCGCCGCCTTGGGTTGTTGTCGACTGTGCGCCACTACTCGACCTCGTGCGGTTGTCCGATGTGTGTCACGGGTGAATGGTGGTGTCTGCCGTGGACTCGGAGGAAAGGATCGACCATCGGAACGACGGAAATAGCCCACCGGAATCCCTCACTGTTGCCGTGTCCGCCGTGGGCCGAGGGAAGCTTCCCAGCCGCAAGGATCTCGGGTAAGATAACCTCCATGGAGTTCGCCTAGTTCTCCTCTTCGTGTAGGAGCGTCTGGTGTGCGGTTTGGGGGCTCGATTGGCCGTATGGCTCATCGCCGGCCATGGGCGCCGCCAGGGGGAAAGCTGCCGCCGCCGTCTTTGGATCGGGGAAGGAGAATGCCTCCTGGCCGTTGGATCGTTATGGGCGGCTAGGATTAGATCTAGGCAAGGTTTCGCCCGCGACCGTCGGATCACGATCGGATGGCCCATATTGGATCACGTTACATTAAATACTGGCCGTCGATCTCCGATCTTGCGGCCGTTAACACGTACCGGTTCAGACTTATGTGGATCTAATCGTGGCCCTTAGAGTGGGATCCAACGGCTCACGGTGCCCCGTACCCCTTCGCGGGGCATTTTTCTAAAGAGACCCTATGAAATTTTGAAATCAACCCGCCGTCCCGATCTGTTGTGCACTGAGTCTTGGGATTCTTGCGCCGAGCCCCCTGCGCTTTGCTGTAATTGAGGCCCAGTCCAGAACTCATTTAATTTGAATAAATGAAATAGAAAATGGATTTTTAATATGAAAATAATTACTAGAACTTAGTTAATTCATAGAAAATTCATTTTAGCTCCAAATTGAACCATTCCACTTTCTAAAATTTTGTAATTTTATTATCTACCACCTAGAGCCTCTGTTTTGTCATGAAAACAATTAGAAATTTAATCTCTCACTTAATCCATTTTAAACACATAAAACCTTTGAAAATTCATAACTTAAAATCTACAACTCCAAAATTAATGATTCCTGTTCCTATGATCTTATTTTAATATGTATATTAATAATGTGTATTTTGTTCTTATGTTTGGTGTAATGTTAATTTTGCCTATACCATGTTTGTTTGAATTGCTACGACTAGAGCGAGGTCACGTGTCATCTGAAGAGCAAGTTGGTACCTGGATTCTCAAGGCCCAGGCAAGTTGTGCCCTTGATCACTTCTTTTCACCTACTCATGTTCTAATTAATCATAATGATCTGCATAGGTTAATTTTGATGGGACCCAATAGGTTACCCTAGTTTGTCTATCTTTATACCTTGTTTACCACTGAACTTTCTGGGTAGTACTTGCTAGTGCTATATGTGGTTTTGGGTATGAAGATTACACTATTCATGATTATACTTTTGTTATCAGTTGTTATTTATGGTTCATGTTAAGATCATTATGTTAATTGGAACATGGAGAACCACCCGGGAAAATAGTGCTACCACAAGGGTGGAATGGGACGCCCTTGGCTGATTAATTAGGAAAGCTAGTGGAAGACTACCTTACCCGAAAGGGGCAAGGGCAGTAGGGGAGTGGTCAGTGTAGGGAGGCCCTCGGGAGGATTTTGCTGCGATGGCGGTCCTGCAAGGGATTCCTGCACTGGAACTTCCTATAAACTGTAGCGGGTTTTCTGAAGCTAGTGGAACTTTGTAAAGGCCTCGTAGTGGTACCCTGCCTCGCTTCCTAGGTAGAGGTGTATGGAGTCTGATCAACTCCGTGGCAAATGGGTAACACGACTTGTGGGTAAAGATGCGCAACCTCTGCAGAGTGTAAAACTGGTATACTAGCCGTGCTCACGGTCATGAGCAGCTCGGACACTCACATGATTAAATTATGGAACTTAAACTCAATTTGTCATATGCATTGCATCGCAGGTGATGTTGTTACTTTTGTTCTACTACTTAATTGGGTTGGTATTTACTTATACTTAGTAATTGCTAATAAAATTTTGACCAACTTTAAAAGCAATGCTCAGCTCTAACCATCTTCTTTGGTAAGCCTTACACTTCACGTGAACTCCCACCTTTGGCGAGTTCATGCACATTATTCCCCACAACTTGTTGAGCGATGAACGTATGTGAGCTCACTCTTGCTGTCTCACACACCCCACAGGTCAAGAACAGGTACCACCGGATGAGGCGCTTGGAGGATGCCGTGATGTGTTCGTGAGAGGTCTAGGCCGTCGTCTCCCAGTCAACTTTGGGTTGCTGGACCGTTGTCTCCTTATAATGTAATTATTTATTTTGTATAGAACTCCTGTTATATATAAAGATGTGACATTCGATCCTGTGCCATGATTCATCATATGTGTGAGACTTGGTCCCAGCACACCTGGTGATTATGTTAGCGCCCGGGTTTTGGACGTCTAAAATCCGGGTGTTACAGAAGTGGTATCAGAGGAATGTTGACTGTAGGACGAAACCTAGATAGAACTGGACAACCATTAAACACTTATCTTACTCTGATTCTTTTCTAAACTTATCTCAATCTTTTCTCATCTATTTCCGCTTCACTCTGATCATTCTTACCTTATCCTTCTAAAGACAAATGTGGATTTCATACTTGAAATCCAGTGCCTAAAGTGACTTTAGGAATAGGAGACCTAATCCTAGGAACAAAAACAAAACTATTTTTATAAGTGTCTATGTATTTGAATGTTTGTTCTTATGATATCTGTCTGATTTGGATCTTTGATTGAGTGTGATGAGTTGTGGAGTAATTGCATCTGCATATACACATAGGTATAAAAAAAATATAATTATAAAATAACTAGACAACCTAGATTGTCCCCATTGGAACATATCTAGCTTAAGAAATTTATCTTGTCACTAAAAAGATCTCATTCTAACCAATTCATCTTATCTTAAAAGATTCTCCCTTATCTTAGCAGATCCATCTTATCTTAAAAGATACTCATCCTATCTTGAAAAGATTGTATCTCATCCTAAATAGATCTAACTGGTCTCAAAAGATTCTATCTTATCTTTATGGATCCATCTTATCCTAATAAGCATACTTATCCACCCTAGTGTAACAGCCATGATCTAATCCAAAGTAATTAGATATTATCTAGTCTAATCTAGTTATACCCAACCTAATCTAGATCCCATCTAATCTAATATGATCCAATCTAAAGTGAGTTATTTACTAAATTAGTTAGTACTAGTGAAATGGGTTAGACCTCACTCCTATAAAAATGATTTAAGCTAAATTGATGCCCTAGATTAACTTGACCATATACATATGCAACTACCTTACCCATCCGATAGTTGCATAATCCCTCTGTGTTAACCTAATAGAGCTTCTGACCTACCTACACCGTATACCCCATCCTATCTCAAAAGATTCTAACATATCCTAACAAGATATATCTTACCCTGATAAATCTATCTAACTTAAACTAGTCTAACCTAGTCATACCAACCTAATCTGGATTCTATCTAAATATGATCTAAGCTAGATTGAGTTACTTAATGCTGATACAAAGGATAAGGCTATACTCCAAAATTCACTTAAGCCTAAATTGGTGACCTAGGTCAACCCGGCCATACCCAACAACTTGACCTACATAGCAGGTTACATAACCTATCTAATAGCAAACAACCAAACTAGATTCTAACTAATCTCATTCAACCCGCAGCTAACTACTAAACCAACTACACTACCTATTAAGTTGTTGCCTACAAATCTATCCTAACCTCTTGTCCCTAACACGGATGAAGACACCAAGGTCTGAAAAGAAGAGCTCGACCTCAACAAGGAAGGTGATGAGTCAAATCCAACTACACGAGGAATCACGATCCACAATTTAGGATGAAGTCTTTCCTTGCCACCAACTATACTTGCCATAACCGTGCCTCATCTAACATAATAGATGGCTAGACTTACTATATTATCCTAATCATCTTTTAACTAGTATTTAAAAGCTTGGAACAAAACTTTTGGTTCCTAAACATAAACCATAAAGGAAACTAAAACCAAACTTAGTGCATCTTTTCTTACAAATCTCGAGGGCGAGATTTCTGTTAAGGGGGGTAGGATTTGTAAAGCCCAAAACTGGTAGGTTAAAAAAAATAATTAAAATAAATAAATAAACAAATACATGAATAAAGGTAACTATGATAGTGTGTTGAGAACTTTTAACCTTTGGAAATTTATTAGGACCCCTTTTTCCTTTCATAATCAATTAAGTATACTAAATTAATTAAGTAACCAATAAATAAGATAAACAAAGGTTGATCTCTTACTGATGATTTTGTTGTGATGCATTTATGTGAATAAAAGAATCATAATGCAGATTTGACTCCAAATTATAAATGAAGCTATAAAAAAAAAGAAATGAAGAATGAATTTTGTAATAAAATCATTTGATGGGAAAATGAATAAATAAAAATATGGAAAAAGTAGGATTTATATTCACATATGAACTATATATTGGGGATTGGACACCTTAAATTCAAAACATAAATTTGAATTTGGTTTGGAAATTTCAAATTGGAACTAGAAATAAATTTGAAGTTTAAATAGGAAATGGAAGTGAAAAATAAAAGGAGAAAAACAACAGACCTCGTGATGGGCCGAATGTCCAAGTCCTCGGCCCATCTCGTCCCCTCTTGTGCGGCCCAATCTGGTCGCCACCACTTACACGCGGGACCCACGCCACTAGCTCCTCCCGCCGTCACGCGCGTCGCGCGCCCTCGCCATCACGTGGGCCCTCATTGCCAGCCATCCGTGCGCCTGCTAGTTTGCCGCCATGTGGGCCCTCCATGTCAGTCCCTCACCTCAACGGATGCAGCTCCGTCTTCCTCGCCGCACCAACCGAAGTCGTGCAACGCCGGCGGATCTCTCGGTGAATCCCGCGGTCTCCGCTGTGACCTCTGCGCGCGTTTCGGAGGGTCGGAACGAAGCTGGACTATAAAACCTGAGCCATGACCTCCCCCGTCCCATCTTCTTAGGCCTCTCCGTTGTACGCCATGGCGGGGCACGGACAGATCCGCCGCCTTGGGTTGTTGTCGACTGTGCGCCACTACTCGACCTCGTGCGGTTGTCCGATGTGTGTCACGGGTGAATGGTGGTGTCTGCCGTGGACTCGGAGGAAAGGATCGACCATCGGAACGACGGAAATAGCCCACCGGAATCCCTCACTGTTGCCGTGTCCGCCGTGGGCCGAGGGAAGCTTCCCAGCCGCAAGGATCTCGGGTAAGATAACCTCCATGGAGTTCGCCTAGTTCTCCTCTTCGTGTAGGAGCGTCTGGTGTGCGGTTTGGGGGCTCGATTGGCCGTATGGCTCATCGCCGGCCATGGGCGCCGCCAGGGGGAAAGCTGCCGCCGCCGTCTTTGGATCGGGGAAGGAGAATGCCTCCTGGCCGTTGGATCATTATGGGCGGCTAGGATTAGATCTAGGCAAGGTTTCGCCTGCGACCGTCGGATCACGATCGGATGGCCCATATTGGATCACGTTACATTAAATACTGGCCGTCGATCTCCGATCTTGCGGCCGTTAACACGTACCGGTTCAGACTTATGTGGATCTAATCGTGGCCCTTAGAGTGGGATCCAACGGCTCACGGTGCCCCGTACCCCTTCGCGGGGCATTTTTCTAAAGAGACCCTATGAAATTTTGAAATCAACCCGCCGTCCCGATCTGTTGTGCACTGAGTCTTGGGATTCTTGCGCTGAGCCCCCTGCGCTTTGCTGTAATTGAGGCCCAGTCCAGAACTCATTTAATTTGAATAAATGAAATAGAAAATGGATTTTTAATATGAAAATAATTACTAGAACTTAGTTAATTCATAGAAAATTCATTTTAGCTCCAAATTGAACCATTCCACTTTCTAAAATTTTGTAATTTTATTATCTACCACCTAGAGCCTCTGTTTTGTCATGAAAACAATTAGAAATTTAATCTCTCACTTAATCCATTTTAAACACATAAAACCTTTGAAAATTCATAACTTAAAATCTACAACTCCAAAATTAATGATTCCTGTTCCTATGATCTTATTTTAATATGTATATTAATAATGTGTATTTTGTTCTTATGTTTGGTGTAATGTTAATTTTGCCTATACCATGTTTGTTTGAATTGCTACGACTAGAGCGAGGTCACGTGTCATCTGAAGAGCAAGTTGGTACCTGGATTCTCAAGGCCCAGGCAAGTTGTGCCCTTGATCACTTCTTTTCACCTACTCATGTTCTAATTAATCATAATGATCTGCATAGGTTAATTTTGATGGGACCCAATAGGTTACCCTAGTTTGTCTATCTTTATACCTTGTTTACCACTGAACTTTCTGGGTAGTACTTGCTAGTGCTATATGTGGTTTTGGGTATGAAGATTACACTATTCATGATTATACTTTTGTTATCAGTTGTTATTTATGGTTCATGTTAAGATCATTATGTTAATTGGAACATGGAGAACCACCCGGGAAAACAGTGCTACCACAAGGGTGGAATGGGACGCCCTTGGCTGATTAATTAGGAAAGCTAGTGGAAGACTACCTTACCCGAAAGGGGCAAGGGCAGTAGGGGAATGGTCAGTGTAGGGAGGCCCTCGGGAGGATTTTGCTGCGATGGCGGTCCTGCAAGGGATTCCTGCACTGGAACTTCCTATAAACTGTAGCGGGTTTTCTGAAGCTAGTGGAACTTTGTAAAGGCCTCGTAGTGGTACCCTGCCTCGCTTCCTAGGTAGAGGTGTATGGAGTCTGATCAACTCCGTGGCAAATGGGTAACACGACTTGTGGGTAAAGATGCGCAACCTCTGCAGAGTGTAAAACTGGTATACTAGCCGTGCTCACGGTCATGAGCAGCTCGGACACTCACATGATTAAATTATGGAACTTAAACTCAATTTGTCATATGCATTGCATCGCAGGTGATGTTGTTACTTTTGTTCTACTACTTAATTGGGTTGGTATTTACTTATACTTAGTAATTGCTAATAAAATTTTGACCAACTTTAAAAGCAATGCTCAGCTCTAACCATCTTCTTTGGTAAGCCTTACACTTCACGTGAACTCCCACCTTTGGCGAGTTCATGCACATTATTCCCCACAACTTGTTGAGCGATGAACGTATGTGAGCTCACTCTTGCTGTCTCACACACCCCACAGGTCAAGAACAGGTACCACCGGATGAGGCGCTTGGAGGATGCCGTGATGTGTTCGTGAGAGGTCTAGGCCATCGTCTCCCAGTCAACTTTGGGTTGCTGGACCGTTGTCTCCTTATAATGTAATTATTTATTTTGTATAGAACTCCTGTTATATATAAAGATGTGACATTCGATCCTGTGCCATGATTCATCATATGTGTGAGACTTGGTCCCAGCACACCTGGTGATTATGTTAGCGCCTGGGTTTTGGACCTCTAAAATCCGGGTGTTACAAGTCCGAGCCCTGGGTCGGGCGGAGCGGAGTTCGCCGTTTTCCGGGGCTTAGCCCGAGTCCGAGCCCTGGGTCGGGCGGAGCGGAGTTCGCCGTCTTCCGGGGCTTAGCCCGAGTCCGAGCCCTGGATCGGGCGGAGCAGAGTTTCCTATGGTGTGCGGCCGGGCCTGACTGCCTGTCAGCCTCACTCTGTCAAGTGGCACCGCAGTCGGAGCGGCGCAGGCGGCGCTGTCTTTCTGACAGACCGGTCAGTGGAGCGGCGAAGTGACGGCGGTCACTTCGGCTCTGTCAGCTGAGGGGCGTGCGTCAGGATAAAGGTGTCAGGCCACCTTTGCATTAAATGCTCCTGCGATTTGGTCGGGTTGCTTCTTGGCGAAGACAGGGCCTCGGGCGAGCCGGGAACGTGTTCGCCGCTGGAGGGGGGCCTCGGGCGAGGCGGAGATCCTCCGAGGTCGGCTGCCCTTGTCCGAGGCTAGGCTCGGGCGAGGCGTGATCGAGTCCCTCGAATGGACTGATCTCTGACTTGATCGCACCCATCAGGCCTTTGCAGCTTTGTGCTGATAGGGGTTACCAGCTGAGAATTAGGAGCCTTGAGGGTATCCCTAATTATGGTCCCCGACACCAAGAATACATGTTGGTTCCATCTTGGGCCCTGGTTAGGGATAAAATGAGGAATTCCCCGTCGAGTTTTAACTTCACATCCCCATTCCTACGATGAAAAAATTTCTCCGTGGGGGTCCCCACGAACGTTTGTGGGAGGCATTTCTTCCCCATCCCCGTTCCCCGCGGGGATAAATCCCCATCAGGGATCCCGTCCCTGCTTAAACTATAATTTAGACATGCTTCATATGATATTAATGCAAAACATTGTCACTTATACGTATTGTTAGATGTAAGAAATCATTATGTGTACATTAAAATAAACACATTTGTACAATAAATGATCTATTAACAAGATAATTATTTATTTTTATCATTAACTATTACATAAAAACATTGTCACGTGTAAGTTCAATGGGCCCCCGCGGGAAACTGGGATGGGGAATGCCCGTCCCCGTTTACCTGTCGAGAAAAAATTGCCGTTTACATCTTTGGGAGGGGGGGGGGGGGGGGAGGGGGGAGAAACTTTTCTATCCCCATCTCTCTAGAAGAATTCCCACGGGAATCAGTGATCGGATCCTCGTTGCCATCTCTACCCTGGTTGGGCCTCCAAGAACATGCATATGAGTGCTATATGGTGTACACAGTCTTTAGTTATGTATGAGAGGAGGTTTGACCTACCTCTATATGACTATATAACATTATTTTTTAGATTGCAACAATCTAGAGTGGACAATAGAGTTCTTCAAATTGATATCTTTGACCATTGTGTGGAAGAATCTGCGCCACCCTTTGAACTTTGTTTCCTATTCGAAAACAAAGTTAAAAAAAGATCCATATATATCCTCAAATATGGCTTATACCGTTGCAGCTTGCCTGCTACATCTTACTGTGGTTTTAATCTAACTACGACTATGACTTTATAGTATTTTATTACAGCTCGGCTGCAGTAGGCTTTAGATTTGGGGCAATGGCGGTCCACACCGCAAACACACGTTGCGCGCATCGATAGCCACCTAGCTAGTAGCAGGATAGCAACTAATCACCACAGTTTACGCAGGTCTACAAGGCAATCTCCATTCTCCAGTCTCCACCGTGGACGTACGCGTGCAAATCTTGGTGGGGCCCATCCGGCCGGCCGGCCGCACGCACGCACGCACCGTACTTTGTGACTCGCTAAAATTCATTTCTATATTTTATAAAAATGGAAGAATCAATATATTGCAATTTATGTAGGTATAATCTATAATTTTTAATTTTGAGAATAAAAAATCTGTTTGACAAATATCACACATTTGATCCGTATTAAAGACAACTAATGATTATTTCTATTGTTAGATAAGAAAGAAAAAATATGATACATAGATAAATCGAAATAAATATACTTCCTCTCCCCAATTAAAATTTGTTTTAGGTTTTTTATACTTCCTCTCCTAAAATATAATCTAATGTATATATTTTATATATGTATCTCTAGATTCATTATCATTCATTTAAATATAGACAAGAGCTAAA
This sequence comes from Zea luxurians, assembly GCA_029449295.1. Taxonomy (NCBI): domain Eukaryota; kingdom Viridiplantae; phylum Streptophyta; class Magnoliopsida; order Poales; family Poaceae; genus Zea; species Zea luxurians. The sequence goes on along the minus strand of JAOPSE010000449.1, from coordinate 56,864 downwards.
ACGAATACTAATTTAGAACCGAGACAGTTAAAAAAATAACAGTTTAATGTTAGTTGATTGCACAACAACGTCGAAATCATCCAAAAATCAGAGAAGTGCGGCACCTTCGCACGCACACGGCACATGATTGCGCCCACTAATCCGCCGCCTATATCTCACTAACACACACGATACTAATTACTACGAATTATTACCTCGTCTGCGTGCTAATAATCAACGGTTAGACTATTTCGCATTCATACATGGCATCACGTTTCAGTGAAACACCATCGGCGCAAACCAGTCGCGTCCCGACACGTGTCCCAGCAGATGCCAAGTCAAAAACTTGGCGCCAATGTGTAACGGCTCCGGCCTCAGGCCAGACGGCAGTTAGGCAGGGGAAGCGCCTCTTTTTCCCTCCTTTAAAACCCCCAGCGGTGTAGCAAACGTTGCTATCACCAGCAAGCATTGTCTCTCCATTGTGCCCAATGTCTTGAGCTACAGCCTAGAGGTGTAGAGCTCTCCACTCCCACCTCCCGATCCAGCACCTCATGGTTCCATGGAGCTTGTGCCGATGTCCGCCACCATCTTCTTCGCATTCCTTCTCCTCTTCCTCCCGTACGGCCCGATGAACCCAGGTGTAGTTTCGGCAGCTGCCGGCGGCGGGTTAGACGATGACCGCTCTGCGCTCCTATCCTTCAGGTCCGGTGTGTCCAGTGATCCGAATGGAGCCCTCGCTGGCTGGGGCGCACCTGACGTGTGCAACTGGACCGGCGTCGCCTGCGACACGGCGACGCGGCGTGTCGTGAACCTGACGCTAAGCAAGCAGAAGCTCTCCGGCGAGGTCTCCCCTGCGCTCGCCAACCTCTCCCACCTCAGCGTGCTCAACCTCTCCGGAAACCTCCTCACCGGCCGCGTCCCGCCGGAGCTGGGGCGCCTCTCCCGCCTCACCGTGCTAGCCATGTCGATGAACTCGTTCACCGGGAGACTACCTCCCGAGCTCGGCAACCTCTCCAGCCTCAACTCCTTGGACTTCTCCGGGAACAACCTGGAGGGGCCGGTCCCGGTGGAGCTCACGCGCATTCGCGAGATGGTCTACTTCAACCTGGGCGAGAACAACTTCTCCGGGCGCATCCCGGAGGCCATCTTCTGCAACTTCTCCACCGCCCTGCAGTACCTCGACCTCTCGTCCAACTCGCTCGACGGCGAGATCCCCATCCGAGGGGGCTGCTCGCTCCCGGACCTGACGTTCCTGGTCCTCTGGTCCAACTACCTCAGCGGCGGCATCCCGCCCGCGATATCCAACTCGACCAAGCTCAGGTGGCTGCTGCTGGAGAACAACTTCCTCGCCGGCGAGCTGCCGTCCGACATGTTCGGCGGAATGCCGCACTTAGAGCTCGTTTACTTCACGTACAACTCCCTGGAGAGCCCGCAGAACAACACCAACCTGGAGCCTTTCTTCGCGTCGCTGACCAACTGCACCGGCCTCAAGGAGCTCGGCGTCGCCTGGAACGAGATCGCCGGCACGATCCCGCCGGTCGTCGGCCGCCTCTCCCCCGGCCTCCAACAGCTCCACCTGGAGTACAACAACATCTTCGGCCCGATCCCGGCAAACCTTAGCGACCTCGCCAACCTCACCACGCTGAACCTGTCCCACAACCTCCTCAACGGATCGATTCCACGGGACATCGCCGCCATGCAGCGGCTCGAGCGGCTGTACCTCTCCAACAACCTGCTCTCCGGCGAGATCCCGCCGTCCCTCGGCACGGTCCCTCGGCTAGGGCTCGTCGACCTCTCGCGCAACCGGCTCACCGGCGCCGTCCCGGACACGCTCTCCAACCTCACGCAGCTCCGCGAGCTCGTGCTGAGTCACAACCGCCTCTCCGGCGCCATACCGCCGAGCCTTGCGCGATGCGTGGACCTGCAGAATTTTGATCTCTCGCACAACGCGCTGCAGGGCGAGATCCCGGCGGACCTGTCCGCGCTCAGTGGCCTGCTCTACATGAACCTCTCGAGCAACCAACTGGAAGGGACGATCCCTGCTGCCATTAGCAAGATGGTGATGCTGCAGGTGCTCAACCTGTCGTCGAACAGGTTGTCGGGCGCCATACCGCCCCAGCTCGGCAGCTGCGTCGCGCTGGAGTACTTGAATGTCTCCGGCAACACGCTGGAGGGCGGCCTCCCGGATACCATCGGCGCCCTGCCGTTCTTGGAGGTTCTTGACGTGTCCTACAACGGTCTGACGGGTGCGCTGCCGTTGACGCTGGAGAAGGCGGCATCGTTGCGACATGTCAACTTCTCCTTCAACGGCTTCTCCGGCGAGGTGCCTGGAACGGGGGCCTTCGCGAGCTTCCCGGCGAACGCGTTCCTCGGCGATGCCGACCTTTGTGGGTCCGTGGTCGGTCTGGCACGGTGCAGCGGCGGCGGTGGCGCGAAGCACCGGCCGGCGCTTCGTGACCGGCGCGTGGTGTTGCCCGTCGTGATCACGGTCGTCGCGTTCACGGCTGCCATCGTCGGTGTCGTCGCGTGCCGCTTGGCAGCGCGAGCAGGCGTGCGGCGAGACTCGCGCCGCTCGATGCTGCTGACCGACGCGGACGAGCCGGCGGAGGGAGACCACCCGAGGGTGTCGCACCGGGAGCTCTCCGAGGCGACGCGTGGGTTCGAGCAGGCGAGCCTCATCGGCGCGGGCCGGTTCGGGCGCGTGTACGAGGGGACGCTCCGTGACGGCACGCGCGTTGCCGTCAAGGTGCTGGACCCGAAGAGCGGCGGCGAGGTGAGCCGGAGCTTCAAGCGGGAGTGCCAGGTGCTGCGGCGGACGCGCCACCGGAACCTGGTGCGCGTGGTGACCGCGTGCAGCCAGCCGGACTTCCACGCGCTCGTGCTCCCGCTGATGCCCAACGGCAGCCTGGAGAGCCGCCTGTACCCGCCCGACGGCGCGCCGGGCCGCGGCCTCGACCTCGCGCAGCTGGTCTCCATTGCCAGCGACGTCGCGGAGGGGATCGCCTACCTGCACCACTACGCGCCGGTCCGCGTCGTGCACTGCGACTTGAAGCCGAGCAACGTCCTCCTCGACGACGACATGACGGCCGTGGTAGCGGACTTCGGCATCGCCCGCCTGGTCAAGGACGTCGGCGACAGTGACCTCGCCGACAGCGCTGACCCGTGCAACTCCATAACCGGATTGTTGCAAGGTTCAGTCGGCTACATCGCACCAGGTGCGTGCAGTTTTTGGATTATATATAGTTTACTCACTGATCAAGTTCAGTGATCTAAACCATGCATGTCGCGTACGTTTGCTTAACATTTTTCGTTGTGCTCTGTTCTTGCATGGCTCGTCAGAGTACGGAATGGGAGGGCACCCGTCGACGCAGGGCGACGTGTACAGCTTCGGCGTGATGCTTCTGGAGCTCATCACGGGGAAGAGGCCGACGGACGTGATCTTCCAGGAGGGGCTCACGCTGCACGACTGGGTGAAGCGGCACTACCCGCACGACGTCGGCAAGGTCGTGGCGGAGTCGTGGCTGACGGACGCGGCGTCCGCGGTGGCCGACGAGCGCATCTGGAACGACGTCATGGCCGAGCTGATCGACCTCGGGGTCGTGTGCACGCAGCACGCGCCGTCGGGCCGGCCCACCATGGCGGAGGTGTGCCATGAGATTGCCCTCCTCAAGGAAGACCTCGCCAGGCACCTGGGCGCGCCGGCCGCCACGACAGGGAGGGTGATGATGGCATCGGCGACGATGACGGCTAGCGAGCGCTCCTACTCTACCACGGATTCGTCTTTCTGATCCGTGGGCCTTTGGCCCTTACATGTAGATGCAGGCATATACAAGCCCCGTCTAGAATTCTGGTGTTTTCTGCTCTATAAGGACTAGTTTGGAAACTATATTTTTACTAGGGATTCCTATTTTCTTATCACCCCTTTTGGATCATTGGAATTTAATTTTATTCTAATAATAGTAATTTAGGCATATATTAATTAAACTAATTCAGTTTTATACAAAATATATAAGTATATTATTATTAGCAAGATGTCGAAGATATTTATGTGCTATATTTTTAATATAGTAGACTGAGTCGAAGATAGTCTTGTAAGCTATAGAGTAAGGACTAATTCTAGTAATATACAAAAATTATTTTTCATCCTCCACCATATGAATTTGAAATAAGCTAATATCAGAACTTTGAAAAGTGGTGGAATATCAAATTCCAAGCTAAATAGGTTAGTTTATTAAATGAATTCCAATTCCTAAAAGTGAAATGATCCAAACGTCCCGTAAAAGAAAATGAACTAATTTTCCTTGGAAAATGAAAATCCCGTGGAAAAATGTGGTTTCCAAATTAGTCCTAATCAAAAGAAAAAAATCCTAAATTTTTTGAAATTTTGGTACTGATGTTTAAATCCATATTTTTAGTTCATATAAATGTGCTCTAACTCTAACCTTTCTTTCTTCGCCACCCATCATGTTTCGCATTATGTATGCTTTCTAGTCCACACTATATTATTTTGCTTAACCATGATTTATATTTAATCGAGTGTTTGCACAGCAGTTACACCCCGTCACCCCATGTCGGATGAAATACACGTAGTAGTCAACCGTATGTAAAAGAAATCAACTGTTACAAATACTTTTCGTTACGTATCCGACAATACTAAGAGCCTGTTTGGATTATCACCGCTGTTCCCACGCCGCGCCACACTTCCGGCGCCGCAGTTGAGGCGGCCGAATTGGGCGCCGCACGTTAGGCGGGGTGTGGCGTTGGATGTAACCGTCCAAACAGGCCCTAAATTCCAAGGACATGCCCGCGCGCGGCGGCGGGCCAAAGGCAACGGCGAGCACTAGACGACGCGGCTGGGAAAAAAAATAAAGCTCGTGAGCCGGCTCAATTAAGCTCGAGAGTCGGTTTAATGCGCGGGAGAAATAGGTATTTTTATTTTTAATTTAATTTAGAAAATTATAGTGATGTATATGACGATATGTATATGTATATGTATATGTGTCGGGTACCGTAATTAGGGGTACCTCCAACACTCCTAAATATGGCTGGAAAACGTCTTCAGAACAAACCATAAAGACTGATAAGCACGGTTCAAGTCAAGGCCTCGTCTGCCAAGGGACGCGATCTCGCCTTGCCCGAGCCCGGCCTCGGGCGGGAACAGTAAGCCCGGGCGGATTCGCGCCTCGCCCGAGGGCCTCCACAGGCAGTGGGCGCACTCTCGGCTCGCCCGAAGCCAAGCTTGGACAAACTTTGTCGTGCAGCGACCTCGGCCAAATCGTCTTACCAACCGACCGTATCGCATGCGCATTTAATGCGGGGATTGCCTGACACCTTATCCTGACACGCGTGCCTCAGTCGGCAAGGTCGAAGTGACCGCAGTCACCTCGCCCTTTCACTGACCGTTCTGATAGGAAAACAACACAGTTTGCCCCGCTCCGGCTACTGTGCCAACCACCAGGGTAAGACTAACAACAGTAAGTCACGGACTCTCCCGAGTTCAGCATCAGGCACAACAGGGAGCTCCGCCTCGCCCGGCCCCAAGCCTCGGTCTCAACCTCAGCCTCGGGGGAAGTTCTCCGCCTCACCCGACCTCGGCCTCGGGAGGAGTCACATCCGCGCCTGACCTCAGCCTCGGTCTCGGAAGGAGTCGCCGCCTCGCCCGACCTCGGCCTCGGACCGACTACGCTACAGGGGATACATCATTACCCTACCTCTAGCTAGCCGCCTTAGGCTACGAAGGAACAAGACCGGAGTCACATCTAGATTACTCCGGCAACAGGTAATGATGGTTCCCCGCATACGTCCATGATGTCAATAGTCCACAAGCTCCCTACGAAGGCAAAGAAACGTCAGCATGACCCATGGCCGCACCGCCAGCTAAGCTTCATACAGGGCTCAAGCACCTCTTCACCGGAGACGTTAGCACATTGCTACACCCCCATATGTACAGCTCGACCATCCCCTTGTGTCTATAAAAGAGGATGCCCAGGGCCTTCGAAGAGGGAGAAAAAGAAAAAAAAGAAAGAAAGGAGGAGAGGGGAAAAACACAGGCAGCAAGAGCAACGGAGACGGACTCACCCAAACATCGAGCTCCACTCCGCAACACTAGACCCCCCTAGGAGGCCTAGGGCCCGTTCCCTCTCTCGCGAAGCTTGTAAACCCTACTGCAAGCACCACTGGTGCAAGATAATATAAGCCTCATCCCTCCTCTTGTGTTCCATCTTGCATCAACCCATCTGGACAGGGGCACACGACACAAAATTCACTAGTCGGTCCGGTTGAGGGTCCCCCGGGTCCGAAACACCGACAGTTGGCGCGCCAGGTAGGGGCACACTGCGTGTTGACAATACTTTCCCGTTGAGTTCTAGATGGACAATCTTCAGCAGCCTCTTCAGCCCGGGACGGTGCTCCGCTTCGGGAGTCTCGAGTTCATGTCCCGCGACGGCAGCTACGACATGGTACTCCTTCCCCCGCAGCACGACAACAACGACGGTCGTCGGCTCGCCCGGCGGAGACGAACTCGACGACGACATCTCCACGTGGCGGAAGAGGAACACCCGAGTCAACCCCGTCACCCTCCTCACCGGAGGAGACGGAGACGGGGCAACCATGGCCAGGCAGGGGGCAGCACCTCGACGGCTGTCGGACCAGAGCGAGTCGACGACGCCGGCACCCCTGCGGGGGACATGTCGGGCGTTATCCTCGCACCTGAGACAACGACGGGTGTCGCTTCCTAGCAAAACGCCAGCCCCAGGCGCACTGATGATGCCGACACCTTTGCGAGGGACTTGTCGGGCATCAGTCTCGCGCCTGAGATAACGACGCATTCTATCTCCGATGCAACTTCACCGCCGTCTACCAACCAGCAGGTACCTTCAGTTTTCCATCCTGTTCCATTTAGGTTCAGCTTCGACCCACCAAGCGACCCTGCTTCAGTAAGCGCTTTCGTAAGGGCATATCCTGACCTTCCGGGGTACCATATGTGGTCAACTTGGGACCGACTGACGCCCGTCTCAACCTCCGGACCCGCGGGTTCCGAGGAAGAGGACGACCCCGACGTCAGTTGGGATTTCTCCGGACTCCGTGATCCCGGTGCCATGTGTGACTTCATGTCCGTATGTGACCACTGCCTCTCTGGCTGCTCTAATGATGGTCACAGCCTCGACGACGAGGGTTGTGACCCAACTCGCGAGTGCTTCCACATCGATCAGGAAGATCACGACGGAGACAATCACCCTAGCATGCCAGGGGGCGACGGCGCCCTTGCGCCTGCGTCTCGCGTTGAGATCCCGCGGGAGCTAGCTATGGCCCAGGTCCCCACGGGGGGTCAAGGTTCACAGCTCGAGCAACTTCGTGAGATGCAGGCCAAGCTCGACGAGGAAGCGAGGCGACTTGTGCAGCTCTGGCAAAACCTCGAGCAAGAGTGGGCAGACCGAGCGCTCGCCGGAGGAGTGCGTCATCGGGCTCGGGACGTCCAGCGCCACATTATTGACGATGCCAGGGCAATGCTGCCCCCGGGCATCAACGGGGCCGACCAGGACCTGGCTGCAGCGGCGGTATTGCTTCGAACGATGCCGGAGCCATCCACCACCGAAGGGCGACGTATCCAGGGCGAACTCAAGAACCTCCTGGAAAACGCCGCAGCCCGACGAGCAGAGAGCTCTGCCTCCCGAAGGTGAGGGTGCCCCTCGGTGCATCACGTAGCGTCCTCCCGACACACGCGCGAGGCCTCGGTCCACACCGGGCCTACAAGAGACGAGACTCCTACAGCCAGGGATCGCCTCGGCGACGATCAGCGCTGCCGCGACCGTCGAGCCCGCCTCGAGGAAAAGGTGCACCGAGGCTACCACCCCAGGCGCGGGGGACGCTACGACAGTGAGGAGGATCAGAGCCCCTCACCTGAACCACCAGGCTCGCGGGTCTTTAGCCGAGCCATACGACGAGCGTCGTTCCCGGCCTAGTTCCGGGCCCTGACTACCATCACCAAGTACTCGGGGGAGACGAGGCCAGAGTTGTGGCTCACGGATTATCGACTGGCGTGCCAGTTGGGAGGGACGGATGATGACAACCTCATCATCCGCAACCTCCCCCTTTTCCTCTCCGACGATGCCTGGGTCTGGCTGGAGCATCTGCCTCCTGCGCAGATCTTCGGCTGGGACGACCTAGTCAAGACCTTCGCGGGAAATTTCCAAGGTACGTACGTGCGCCCTGGGAACTCATGGGATCTCCGAAGCTGCCGCCAACAGCTCGGGGAATCCCTGCGATAGTACATCCGACGGTTTTCAAAGCAGTGCACCGAGTTGCCTAACATCACTGACTCAGACATCATCGGGGCATTCCTTGCCGGCACCACTTGCCGGGACCTAGTAAGCAAACTGGGGCGCAAGACACCCACCAAAGCAAGCGAATTGATGGACATAGCCACCAAGTTCGCCTCTGGCTAGGAGGCGGTCGAAGCCATCTTCTGGAAGGACAAGCAGCCTCAGGGAAGGCAGAAGGAAGACGACCCCGAGGCGTCCGTCCAGCGTGGCACAAAGAAGAAGACCAGGAAGAAGGCGCAAGCGAAGCGCAACGCCGTCAACGCGGACCTCGTCGTCGCTGCCGAGCACAGAAATCCTCGGAAACCTCCCGGAGGGGCCAACGTGTTCGACAAAATGCTCAAGGAGTCGTGCCCCTATCACAGGGGTCCCGTCAAGCACACCCTGGAAGAGTGCGACATGCTCCAGCGTTACTTCAATAAGGCTGGACCCTCGGCGGAGGACGGCAAGGACCACGACAAAAACAAGAAAGGAGGCGACGGGGAAGAAGAGTTCCCAGAGGTCCACAACTGCTTCATGATCTACGGTGGACAGGTGGCGAACGCCTCGGCTCGGCACAGCAAGCAGGAACACCGGGAGGTCTGCTCGGTGAAGGTAGCGGCGCCGGTCTACCTAGACTGGTCCAACAAGCCTATTACCTTCAACCAAGGCGACCACCCCGACTACGTGCCGAGCCTAGGAAGATATCCGCTCGTCGTCGACCCAATCATCGGCAAAGTTAGGCTCTCCAAGGTCCTCATGGACGGAGGCAGCAGCCTCAACATCATCTACGCCGAGACCCTAGAGTTCTTGGGGGTTGATCGGTCCGAGATCCGGGCTGGTGCAGCACCCTTCCATGGGATTGCACCCAGAAAGCGTATCCTGCCCCTCGGACAGATTGACTTGCCCGTCTGCTTCGGAACTCCCTCCAACTTCTGAAAGGAAACCCTCACCTTTGAGGTAGTCGGGTTTCGAGGGACCTATCACACGGTGCTGGGAAGACCGTGCTACGCCAAGTCATGGCCATCCCCAACTACACTTACCTCAAGCTCAAGATGCTTGGCCCCAAGGGAGTCATCACCGTCGGACCCACGTACCGCCACGCTTACGAGTGCGACGTGGAATGCGTGGAGTACGCCGAAGCCCTCACCGAGTCCGAAGCCCTCATCGCCGACCTAGATTGCCTCTCCAAAGAGGCGCCCGACGCGAAGCGACACGCCGGCAACTTCGAGCCAGCCGAAGCAGTCAAATCTGTCTCTCTCGACCCCAGCAACGACACCAGCAAGAAAGTCAGGATCGGCTCCGAGCTCGACCCCAAATAGGAAGCAGTGCTCGTCGACTTTCTCCGCGCAAATGCCGAAGTTTTTGCATGGAGTCCTGAAAGTCGCCTAGAGGGGGGGGGGTGAATAGGGCGAATCTGAAATTTATAAACTTAAGCACAACTACAAGCCGGGTTAGCGTTAGAAATATAAGCGAGTCCGAAAGAGAGGGTGAAAAACAAATCACAAGCAAATAAAGAGTGAGACACAAGGATTTGTTTTACCGAGGTTCGGTTCTTGCAAACCTACTCCCCGTTGAGGTGGTCACAAAGACCGGGTCTCTTTCAACCCTTTCCCTCTCTCAAACAGCACTTAGATCGAGTGAGCTTCTCTTCTCAATCACACGGGACACAAAGTCCCCACAAGGACCACCACACAATTGGTGTCTCTTGCCTTGTTTACAATTGAGTTGATCACAAGAAAGAATGAGAAAGAAAAGAAGCAATCCAAGCGCAAGAGCTCAAATGAACACAAATGTCACTCTCTCTAGTCACTATTTGATTTGGAGTGATTTCGGACTTGGGAGAGGATTTGATCTCTTTGGTTGTGTCTAGAATTGAATGCTATAGCTCTTGTAAGGTGTTGGAAGGTGGAAAACTTGGATGCAATGAATGGTGGGGTGGTTGGGGTATTTATAGCCCCAACCACCAAACTAGCCGTTTGGTGGAGGCTGCTGTCGACGGGCGCACCGGACAGTCCGGTGCGCCACCGGACACTGTCCGGTGCGCCAGCCACGTCACCCGACCGTTAGGGTTCGACCGTTGGAGCTTCTGTCTTTTGGGCCACCGGACAGTCCGGTGGTGCACCGGACATTCACTGTGCACTGTCTGGTGCGCCTTCTGGCGCTTCTCTGACTCTGTCGCGCACTGTAGCGCATTGAATGCGGTTGCAGACGACCGTTGGCGCTGAAGTAGCCGTTGCTCCGCTGGCACACCGGACAGTCCGGTGTAGCACCGGACAGTGCGGTGAATTTTAGCGGAGTAGCTCCTAGAATTCCCGAGACTGGCGAGTTCGGAGTTGGAGTTCCCTCGTGCACCAGACACTGTCCGGTGGTGCACCGGACAGTCCGGTGTGCCAGACCAGGGCTGCCTTCGGTTATCTTTTGCTCCCTTTGTTTGAACCCTTTCTTTTGACTTGTATTGGTTTATTGTGAACCTTTGGCACCTGTAACACTTATAATCTAGAGCAAACTAGTTAGTCCAATTATTTGTGTTGGGCAATTCAACCACCAAAATGAATTAGGAAAAGGTGTAAGCCTATTTCCCTTTCAATCTCCCCCTTTTTGGTGATTGATGCCAACACAAACCAAAGCAAATATAGAAGTGCAGAATTGAACTAGTTTGCATAATTGTAAGTGCAAAGGTTACTTGGAGTTGAACCAATAAATATTCTCATAAGATACGCATGGATTGATTTTTCTTTTTAAAATTTTGGACCACGCTTGCACCACATGTTTTGTTTTGCAAAATGTTTTGGAAATTCTTTTCAAAGTTCTTTTGCAAATAGTCAAAGGTAAATGAATAAGAGTTTTGGGAAGCATTTTAAAGATTTGAAATTTTCTCCCCCTGTTTCAAATGCTTTTTCCTTTGACTAAACAAAACTCCCCCTTTATGAAATCCTCCTCTTAGTGTTCAAGAGGGTTTTAGATATTAATTTTGAATAGGGTATACCAACTTGAAATTATATCAAAAATAAGATACTAATTGAAAATTTCTTTTAAATTCTTTTCATAACTCAAATTTGAAAGACTACATTTTTGAAATTGGTGGTGGTGCGGTCCTTTTGCTTTGTGCTAATACTCTCTCCCCCTTTGGCATGACTCGCCAAAAACGGATATTTGAGTGAAATATAAGCCCTTGTTCAAACTTTCTCCCCCTTTGGCATACATAAAAATATGAGTGAAGATTATACCAAAGTTGAAGAGATGTGCGGAGCGATGGTGAAGGATGAATGATTCGATGGAGTGGAGTGGAAGCCTTGTCTTCGCCGAAGACTCCTTTTCCCTTTCAATCTATGACTTAGCATGAAATGGACTTGAAAGAACACATTAGTCATAGCACATGAAAGAGATGATCAAAGGTATATATATGAGCTATGTGTGCAAAATATCATTCAAAATTCCTAGAATCAAGAATATTTAGCTCATGCCTAAGTTTGGTAAAAGTTTGTTCATCGGCTAATTGTTCTTTGGTGCTAACATATGCAATCTCAATATCCCCCTTTTGTTGGTGATCCCTTAGAAAATGATACCAAATGACTATGTGTTTAGTGCGGCTATGCTCAACGGGATTATCTGCCATGCGGATTGCACTCTCATTATCACATAGAAGAGGAACTTTGGTTAATTTGTAACCATAGTCCCTGAGGGTTTGCCTCATCCAAAGCAATTGCGCACAACAATGGCCTGCGGCAATATACTCGGCTTCGGCGGTTGAAAGAGCCACAGAATTTTGCTTCTTTGAAGCCCAAGACACCAGAGATCTTCCCAAGAACTGGCAAGTCCCTGATGTGCTCTTTCTATTAATTTTGCACCCTGCCCAATCAGCATCGGAATAACCAATTAAATCAAATGTGGATCCCCTGGGGTACCAAAGGCCAAACTTAGGAGTATAAACTAAATATCTCAAGATTCATTTTATGGCCCTAAGGTGACTTTCCTTAGGATCGGCTTGGAATCTTGCACACATGCATACGGAAAGCATAATATTCGGTCGTGAAGCACATAAATAGAGTAAGGAACCTATCATCGACCGGTATACCTTTTGATCTACGGATTTACCTCCCGTGTCGAGGTTGAGATGCCCATTTGTTCCCATGGGTGTCTTGATGGGCTTGGCGTCCTTCATCCCAAACTTGGTTAGAATGTCTTGAATGTACTTCGTTTGGCTAATGAAGGTGCCCTCTTGGAGTTGCTTGACTTGGAATCCTAGAAAATACTTCAACTCCCCCATCATTGACATCTCGAATTTTTGTGTCATGATCCTACTAAACTCCTCACATGTAGATTCGTTAGTAGACCCAAATATGATATCATCAACATAAATTTGGCATACAAACAAATCATTTGCAAGTGTTTTAGTAAAGAGTGTAGGATCGGCTTTTCCGACTTTGAAGCCATTAGCAATAAGAAAATGTCTTAGGCATTCATACCATGCTCTTGGGGCTTGCTTGAGCCCATAAAGCGCCTTAGAGAGTCTATAAACATGGTTAGGATACTCACTGTCTTCAAAGCCGGGAGGTTGCTCAACATAGACCTCTTCCTTAATTGGTCCATTGAGGAAGGCACTTTTCACGTCCATTTGATAAAGCTTGAAGCCATGGTAAGTAGCATAGGCAAGTAAAATGCGAATTGACTCAAGCCTAGCTACAGGTGCATAGGTTTCACCGAAATCCAAACCTTTGACTTGTGAATATCCCTTGGCCACAAGTCGTGCTTTGTTCCTTGTCACCACACCATGCTCGTCTTGTTTGTTGCGGAAGACCCACTTGGTTCCTACAACATTTTGGTTAGGACGTGGAACTAAATGCCATACCTCATTCCTCGTGAAGTTGTTGAGCTCTTGCATCGCCATCACCCAATCCGAATCTTGAAGTGCTTCCTCTACCCTGTGTGGCTCAATAGAGGAGACAAAAGAGTAATGCTCACAAAAATGTGCAACACGAGATCTAGTGGTTACCCCCTTATGAATGTCGCCGAGGATGGTGTTCACGGGGTGATCTCGTTGGATTGCTTGGTGGACTCTTGGGTGTGGCGGCCTTGGATTTTGTTCATCCTCCTTGTCTTGATCACTTGCATCCCCCCCTTGATCAATGCCGTCTTCTTGAGGTGGCTCATCTTCTTGATCTTCTTCTTCATCATCTTGAGCCTCATCCTCATCTTGAGTTGGTGGAGATGCTTGCATGGAGGAGGATGGTTGATCTTGTGTTTGAATGGGCTCTTCGGATTCCTTAGGACACACATCCCCAATGGACATGTTCCTTAGCGCGACGCATGGATCCTCTTCATCATCTAATTCATCAAGATCAACTTGCTCTACTTGAGAGCCGTTAGTCTCATCAAACACAATGTCACAAGAAACTTCAACTAGTCTAGTGGACTTGTTAAAGACTCTATATGTCCTTGTGTTTGAATCATATCCTAGTAAAAAGCCTTTTACAGCCTTAGGAGCAAATTTGGATTTTCTACCTCTTTTAACAAGTATAAAACATTTGCTACCAAAGACTCTAAAATATGAAACATTTGGCTTTTTACCGGTTAGGAGTTCGTAAGATGTCTTCTTTGAGGATTCGGTGTAGATACAACCGGTTGATGGCGTAGCGAGCGGTGTTGACCGCCTCGGCCCAAAACCGATTCGAAGTCTTGTACTCATCAAGCATGGTTCTTGCCATGTCCAATAGAGTTCTATTCTTCCTCTCCACTACACCATTTTGTTGTGGCGTGTAGGGAGAAGAAAACTCATGCTTGATGCCCTCCTCCTCAAGGAAGCCTTCAATTTGTGAATTCTTGAACTCTGTCCCATTATCGCTTCTAATTTTCTTGATCCTCAAGCCGAACTCATTTTGAGCCTATCTCAAGAACCCCTTTAAAGTCTCTTGGGTTTGAGATTTTTCCTGTAAAAAGAAAACCCAAGTGAAGCGAGAATAGTCATCCACAATAACTAGACAGTACTTACTCTCGCTGATGCTTATGTAAGCGATCGGGCCGAATAGGTCCATGTGGAGGAGCTCGAGTGGCCTGTCAGTCGTCAAGATGTTCTTATGTGGATGATGAACGCCAACTTGCTTCCCTGCTTGGCATGCGCTACAAATCCTGTCTTTCTCAAAATGCACATTTGTTAGTCCCAAAATGTGCTCTCCCTTTAGAAGCTTGTGAAGATTCTTCATCCCAACATGGGCTAGTCGGCGATGCCAGAGCCAACCCATGTTAGTCTTAGCGATTAAGCAAGTATCGAGTTCAGCTCTATTGAAATCAACTAAGTATAGCTGACCCTCTAATACTCCCTTAAAAGCTACTGAATCATCACTTCTTCTAACGACAGTAACACCTGTATCCGTAAAAGACAGTTGTAGCCCATTTTACATAATTGGGAAATAGAAAGCAAGTTGTAGTCTAAAGAATCTACAAGAAAAACATTGGAAATAGAATGGTTAGGTGATATAGCAATTTTACCCAATCCTTTGACCCAACCTTGATTTCCATCCCCGAATGTGATAGCTCATTGGGGATCTTGGTTTTTCTCATAGGAGGAGAACATTTTTTTCTCCCCTGTCATGTGGTTTGTGCACCCGCTATCAATGATCCAACTTGAGCCCCTGGATGCATAAACCTACAAAACAAATTTAGTTCTTGATTTTAGGTACCCAAATAGTTTTGGGTCCTTTGACATTAGATATAAGAACTTTGAGTACCCAAACACAAGTCTTTGACCCCTTGTGTTTGCCCCCAACATACTTGGCAACTACTTTGCCGGATTTGCTAGTCAAAACATAAGAAGCATCAAAAGTTTTAAATGAAATGCTAGGTTCATTTGATGCACTAGGACCCTTTTTCTTAGGCAATTTAGCATGAGTTGATTGCCTAGAACTAGATACCTCACTCTTATACAAAAAAAGCATGATTAGGGCTAGAGTGAGACTTCCTAGAATGAATTCTCCTAATCTTATGCTCGGGATAACCGGCAGGGTACAAAATGTAACCCTCGTTATCCTGAGGCATGGGAGCCTTGCCCTTAACAAAGTTAGATAATCTTTTAGGAGGGACATTAAGTTTGACATTGTCTCCCTTTTGGAAGCCAATGCCATCCTTGATGCTAGGGCGTCTCCCACTATAAAGCATACTACGAGCAAATTTAAAATTTTCATTATCTAGCTCATGCTCGGCAATTTTAGCATCTAATTTTGCTATATGATCGTTTTGTTGTTTAATTAAAGCCATGTGATCATAAATAGCATCAATGTCAACATCTCTACATCTAGTGCAAATAGAAACATGCTCAATGGTAGATGTAGATGGTTTGCAAGAATTTAATTCAACAATCTTAGCATGTAATATGGCATTTTCATCTCTAAGACTGGAAATGGAAGCATTGCAAACATTTAATTCATTAGCCTTAGCAATTAATTTTTCATTTTCACTTCTAAGGCTAGCAAGAGAGACATTTAATTTTTCAATCTTAGCAATAGAAATAGCATGATCATTTCTAAGATTGGCATATGAATCATCACATTCATTTGAATCAACCTTAGCAATTAATCTAGCATTCTCATTCCTAAGGTTGGCAATCAAATCATGGCAAGTGCTTAGCTCACTAGATAATTTTTCACATTTTTCTACTTCTAGAGCATAAGCATTTTTAACCTTAACATGCTTCTTGTTTTCCTTAATTAGGAAGTCCTCTTGGGTGTCCAAGAGGTCATCCTTCTCATGAATAGCACTAATTAATTCGTTCAATTTTTTCTTTTGTTGCATGTTAAGATCGGCAAAAAGAGTAAGCAAATTGTCCTCATCATCACTAGAATTATTCTCATCACTAAAGGTTGCATATTTAGTCGAGGATTTGGATTTAACCTTCTTCTTTTTGCCGTCCTTTGCCATGAGGCACTTATGGCCGATGTTGGGGAAGAGGAGTCCCTTGTTGACGGCGATGTTGGCGGCATCCTCGTCGGAGGAGGAGTCGGTGGAGCTCTTGTCGGAGTCCCACTCACGGCACACATGGGCATCGCCGCCCTTCTTCTTGTGGTACCTCTTCTTTTCCTTTCTTCTCCCCTTCTTGTCGTCGCCCCTGTCACTGTCACTAGAAATAGGACATTTTGCAATAAAGTGACCGGGCTTACCACACTTGTAGCAAACCTTCTTGGAGTGGGGCTTGTAGTCCTTCCCCCTCCTATGCTTGAGGATTTGTCGAAAGCTTTTGATGATTAAAGCCATCTCCTCATTGTCGAGCTTTGAGGCGTCGATGGAGAGTCTACTTGATGTAGACTCCTCCTTCTTCTCCTCCGTTGCCTTGAATGTGACGGGTTGTGCCTCGGGCGTGGAGGAGGCGCCTTGCTCGATGATTTTCTTTGAGCCTTTGATCATTAGCTCAAATCTCACAAACTTCCCTATAACCTCCTCAGGAGACATTAGCGTGTATCTAGGATCACCTCGAATTAATTGAACTTGCGTAGGGTTAAGAAAAACGAGGGATCTAAGAATAACCTTGACCATCTCATGGTCATCCCATTTGGTGCTCCCGAGGTTGCGCACTTGGTTCACCAAGGTCTTTAAGCGGTTATACATGGCTTGCGGATCCTCTCCTTGGTGAAGCATGAAGCGACCGAGCTCCCCCTCGATCGTCTCCCGCTTGGTGATCTTGGTCACCTCGTCTCCTTTGTGCGCGGTCTTGAGCACGTCCCAAATTTCCTTTGCGCTCTTCAACCCTTGCACCTTATTATACTCCTCTCGACTTAGAGAGGCGAAGAGTATAGTAGTGGCTTGGGAGTTGAAGTGTTGGATTTGGGCCACTTCGTCCGAATCATAGTCTTCATCCCCTACGGATGGTACCTGTACACCAAACTCAACAACGTTCCAAATGCTAGTGTGGAGTGAGGTTAGATGATGCCTTATTTTGTCACTCCACATATTATAATCTTCACCATCAAAACCGGTGGTTTTCCTAATGGAACGGAAAGTAAAGGAGTACGCTTTGAAATACGAGGGTAGCGTAGGGGAATCTTACTAAACTTCTTGCGCTCATGGCGCTTAGAAGTTACGGACGACGCGTCGGAGCTGGAGGTGGATGGCGATGAAGAGTCGGTCTCATAGTAAACCACTTTCCTCATCTTCTTCTTGTCGCCACTCCGATGCGACTTTTGTGAGGAGGAAGCCTTATCCTTCCCCTTGTTGTGGGACTCTCCCGATGGAGCCTTCCCGTGGCTTGTAACGGGCTTGTCGCCGGTCACCATCTCCTTCTTGGCGTGATCTCCCGACATCACTTCAAGCGGTTAGGCTCTAATGAAGCACCGGGCTCTGATACCAATTGAAAGTCGCCTAGAGGGGGGTGAATAGGGCGAATCTGAAATTTATAAACTTAAGCACAACTACAAGACGTGTTAGCGTTAGAAATATAAGCGAGTCCGAAAGAGAGGGTGAAAAAACAAATCACAAGCAAATAAAGAGTGATTCACAAGGATTTGTTTTACCGAGGTTCGGTTCTTGCAAACCTACTCCCCGTTGAGGTGGTCACAAAGACCGGGTCTCTTTCAACCCTTTCCCTCTCTCAAACGGTCACTTAGACCGAGTGAGCTTCTCTTCTCAATCACACGGGACACAAAGTCCCCGCAAGGACCACCACACAATTGGTGTCTCTTGCCTTATTTACAATTGAGTTGATCACAAGAAAGAATGAGAAATAAAAGAAGCAATCCAAGCGCAAGAGCTCAAATGAACACAAATGTCACTCTCTCTAGTCACTATTTGATTTGGAGTGATTCCGGACTTGGGAGAGGATTTGATCTCTTTGGTTGTGTCTAGAATTGAATGCTATAGCTCTTGTAAGGTGTTGGAAGGTGGAAAACTTGGATGCAATGAATGGTGGGGTGGTTGGGGTATTTATAGCCCCAACCACCAAACTAGCCGTTTGGTGGAGGCTGCTGTCGACGGGCGCACCGGACAGTCCGGTGCGCCACCGGACACTGTCCGGTGCGCCAGCCACGTCACCCGACCGTTAGGGTTCGACCGTTGGAGCTTCTGTCTTCTGGGCCACCGGACAGTCCGGTGGTGCACCGGACATTCACTGTGCACTGTCTGGTGCGCCTTCTGGCGCCGCTCTGACTCTGTCGCGCACTGTAGCGCATTGAATGCGGTTGCAGACGACCGTTGGCGCCGAAGTAGTCGTTGCTCCGCTGGCACACCGGACAGTCCATTGTAGCACCGGACAGTCCGGTGAATTTTAGCGGAGTAGCTCCCAGAATTCCCGAGACTGGCGAGTTCGGAGTTGGAGTTCCCTCGTGCACCGGACACTGTCCGGTGGTGCACCGGACACTGTCCGGTGGCACACCGGATAGTCCGGTGTGCCAGACCAGGGCTGCCTTCGGTTATCTTTTGCTCCCTTTGTTTGAACCCTTTCTTTTGACTTGTATTGGTTTATTGTGAACCTTTGGCACCTGTAACACTTATAATCTAGAGCAAAATAGTTAGTCCAATTATTTGTGTTGGGCAATTCAACCACCAAAATCAATTAGGAAAAGGTGTAAGCCTATTTCCCTTTCAATCTCCCCCTTTTTGGTGATTGATGCCAACACAAACCAAAGCAAATGTAGAAGTGCAAAATTGAACTAGTTTGCATAATTGTAAGTGCAAAGGTTACTTGGAGTTGAACCAATAAATATTCTCATAAGATACGCATGGATTGATTTTTTCTTTTTAACATTTTGGACCACACTTGCACCACATGTTTTGTTTTGCAAAGTGTTTTGGAAATTCTTTTCAAAGTTCTTTTGCAAATAGTCAAAGGTAAATGAATAAGAGTTTTGGGAAGCATTTTAAAGATTTGAAATTTTCTCCCCCTGTTTCAAATGCTTTTTCCTTTGACTAAACAAAACTCTCCCTTTATGAAATCCTCCTCTTAGTGTTCAAGAGGGTTTTAGATATTAATTTTGAAGAGGGTATACTAACTTGAAATTATATCAAAAATAAGATACTAATTGAAAATTTCTTTTAAATTCTTTTCATAACTCAAATTTGAAAGACTACATTTTTGAAATTGGTGGTGGTGCGGTCCTTTTGCTTTGGGCTAATACTCTCTCCCCTTTTGGCATGAATTGCCAAAAACGGATATTTGAGTGAAATATAAGCCCTTGTTCAAACTTTCTCCCCCTTTGGCATACATAAAAATATGAGTGAAGATTATACCAAAGTTGAAGAGATGTGCGGAGCGATGGCGAAGGATGAATGATTCGATGGAGTGGAGTGGAAGCCTTGTCTTCGCTGAAGACTCCTTTTCTGTTTCAATCTATGACTTAGCGTGAAATGGACTTGAAAGAACACATTAGTCATAGCACATGAAAGAGATGATCAAAGGTATATATATGAGCTATGTGTGCAAAATATCATTCAAAATTCCTAGAATCAAGAATATTTAGCTCATGCCTAAGTTTGGTAAAAGTTTGTTCATCCAATGGCTTGGTAAAAATATCGGCTAATTGTTCTTTGGTGCTAACATATGCAATCTCGATATCCCCCTTTTATTGGTGATCCCTTAGAAAATGATACCGAATGGCTATGTGTTTAGTGCGGCTATGCTCAACGGGATTATCCGCCATGCGGATTGCACTCTCATTATCACATAGAAGAGGAACTTTGGTTAATTTGTAACCATAGTCCCTGAGGGTTTGCCTCATCCAAAGCAATTGCGCGCAACAATGGCCAGCGGCAATATACTCGGCTTCGGCGGTTGAAAGAGCCACATAATTTTGCTTCTTTGAAGCCCAAGACACCAGAGATCTTCCCAAGAACTGGCAAGTCCCTGATGTGCTCTTTCTATTAATTTTGCACCCTGCCCAATCAACACCGGAATAACCAATTAAATCAAATGTGGATCCCCTGGGGTACCAAAGGCCAAACTTAGGAGTATAAACTAAATATCTCAAGATTCATTTTACGGCCCTAAGGTGACTTTCCTTAGGATCGGCTTGGAATCTTGCACACATGCATACAGAAAGCATAATATCCAGTCGTGAAGCACATAAATAGAGTAAGGAACCTATCATCGACCGGTATACCTTTTGATCTACGGATTTACCTCCCGTGTCAAGGTCGAGATGCCCATTTGTTCCCATGGGTGTCTTGATGGGCTTGACGTCCTTCATCCCAAACTTTTTAGAATGTCTTGAATGTACTTCGTTTGGCTAATGAAGGTGCCCTCTTGGAGTTGCTTGACTTGGAATCCTAGAAAATACTTCAACTCCCCCATCATTGACATCTCGAATTTTTGTGTCATGATCCTACTAAACTCCTCACATGTAGATTCGTTAGTAGACCCAAATATGATATCATCAACATAAATTTGGCATACAAACAAATCATTTGCAAGTGTTTTAGTAAAGAGTGTAGGATCGGCTTTTCCGACTTTGAAGCCATTAGCAATAAGAAAATCTCTTAGGCATTCATACCATGCTCTTGGGGCTTGCTTGAGCCCATAAAGTGCCTTAGAGAGTCTATAAACATGGTTAGGATACTCACTGTCTTCAAAGCCGGGAGGTTGCTCAACGTAGACCTCTTCCTTGATTGGTCCATTGAGGAAGGCACTTTTCACGTCCATTTGATAAAGCTTGAAGACATGGTAAGTAGCATAGGCAAGTAAAATGCGAATTGACTCAAGCCTAGCTACGGGTGCATAGGTTTCACCGAAATCCAAACCTTCGACTTGTGAATATCCCTTGGCCACAAGTCGTGCTTTGTTCCTTGTCACCACACCATGCTCGTCTTGTTTGTTGCGGAAGACCCACTTGGTTCCTACAACATTTTGGTTAGGACGTGGAACTAAATGCCATACCTCATTCCTCGTGAAGTTGTTGAGCTTCTCTTGCATCGCCATCACCCAATCCGAATCTTGAAGTGCTTCCTCTACCCTGTGTGGCTCAATATAGGAGACAAAAGAGTAATGCTCACAAAAATGTGCAACACGAGATCTAGTGGTTACCCCCTTATGAATGTCGCCGAGGATGGTGTTCACGGGGTGATCTCGTTGGATTGCTTGGTGGACTCTTGGATGTGGCAGTCTTGGATTTCGTTCATCCTCCTTTCTTGATCATTTGCATCTCCCCCTTGATCATTGCCGTCTTCTTGAGGTGGCTCATCTTCTTGATCTTCTTCTTCATCATCTTGAGCCTCATCCTCATCTTGAGTTGGTGGAGATGCTTGCATGGAGGAGGATGGTTGATCTTGTGTTTGAATGGGATCTTCGGATTCCTTAGGACACACATCCCCAATGGACATGTTCCTTAGCGCGATGCATGGAGCCTCTTCATCATCTAATTCATCAAGATCAACTTGCTCTACTTGAGAGCCGTTAGTCTCATCAAACACAATGTCACAAGAAACTTCAACTAGTCCAGTGGACTTGTTAAAGACTCTATATGCCCTTGAGTTTGAATCTTATCCTAGTAAAAAGCCTTCTACAGCCTTAGGAGCAAATTTGGATTTTCTAGCTCTTTTAACAAGTATAAAACATTTTCTACCAAAGACTCTAAAATATGAAACATTTGGCTTTTTACCGGTTAGGAGTTCGTAAGATGTCTTCTTTGAGGATTCGGTGTAGATACAACCGGTTGATGGCGTAGCAAGCGGTGTTGACCGCCTCGGCCCAAAACCGATCCGAAGTCTTGTACTCATCAAGCATGGTTCTTGCCATCTCCAATAGAGTTCTATTCTTCCTCTCCACTACACCATTTTGTTGTGGCGTGTAGGGAGAAGAAAACTCATGATTGATGCCCTCCTACTCAATGAAGCCTTCAATTTGTGAATTCTTGAACTCCGTCCCATTATCGCTTCTAATTTTCTTGATCCTCAAGCCGAACTCATTTTGAGCTTGTCTCAAGAACCCCTTTAAAGTCTCTTGGGTTTAAGATTTTTCCTGTAAAAAGAAAACCCAAGTGAAGCGAGAATAGTCATCCACAATAACTAGACAATACTTACTCTCGCCGATGCTTATGTAATCGATCGGGCCGAATAGGTCCATGTGGAGGAGCTCGAGTGGCCTGTCAGTCGTCAAGATGTTCTTATTTGGATGATGAATGCCAACTTGCTTCCCTGCTTGGCATGCGCTACAAATCCTGTCTTTCTCAAAATGCACATTTGTTAGTCCCAAAATGTGCTCTCCCTTTAGAAGCTTGTGAAGATTCTTCATCCCAACATGGGCTAGTCGGCGATGCCAGAGCCAACCCATGTTAGTCTTAGCGATTAAGCAAGTATCGAGTTCAGCTCTATTGAAATCAATTAAGTATAGCTAACCCTCTAATACTCCCTTAAAAGCTACTGAATCATCACTTCTTCTAACGACAGTAACACCTGTATCCGTAAAAAGACAGTTGTAGCCCATTTTACATAATTGGGAAATAGAAAGCAAGTTGTAGTCTAAAGAATCTACAAGAAAAACATTGGAAATAGAATGGTCAGGTGATATAGCAATTTTACCCAATCCTTTGACCAAACCTTGATTTCCATCCCCGAATGTGATAGCTCGTTGGGGATCTTGGTTTTTCTCATAGGAGGAGAACATCTTTTTCTCCCCTGTCATGTGGTTTGTGCACCCGCTATCGATGATCCAACTTGAGCCCCCAGATGCATAAACCTACAAAACAAATTTAGTTCTTGATTTTAGGTACCCAAATAGTTTTGGGTCCTTTGACATTAGATATAAGAACTTTGGGTACCCAAACACAAGACTTTGACCCCTTGTGTTTGCCCCCAACATACTTGGCAAATACTTTGCCGGATTTGCTAGTCAAAACATAAGAAGCATCAAAAGTTTTAAATGAAATGCTAGGTTCATTTGATGCACTAGGAGCTTTTTTCTTAGGCAATTTAGCATGAGTTGATTGCCTAGAACTAGATGCCTCACTCTTATACAAAAAAGCATGATTAGGGCCAGAGTGAGACTTCCTAGAATGAATTCTCCTAATCTTATGCTCGGGATAACAGGCAGGGTACAAAATGTAACCCTCGTTATCCTGAGGCATGGGAGCCTTGCCCTTAACAAAGTTAGATAATCTTTTAGGAGGGGCATTAAGTTTGACATTGTCTCCCTTTTGGAAGCCAATGCCATCCTTGATGTCAGGGCGTCTCCCACTATAAAGCATACTACGAGCAAATTTAAATTTTTCATTATCTAGCTCATGCTCGGCAATTTTAGCATCTAATTTTGGTATATGATCGTTTTGTTGTTTGATTAAAGCCCTGTGATCATGAATAGCATCAACGTCAACATCTCTACATCTAGTGCAAATAGAAACATGCTCAATGGTAGATGTAGATGGTTTGCAAGAATTTAATTCAACAATCTTAGCATGTAATATGGCATTGGCTTCTGGCGCTGTCCGGTGCGCCTTCTGGCGCTGCTCTGACTCTGTCGCGCACTGTAGCGCATTGAATGCGGTTGCAGACGACCGTTGGCGCTAAAGTAGCCGTTGCTCCGCTGGCACACTGGACAGTCCGGTGTAGCACCGGACAGTCCGGTGAATTTTAGCGGAGTAGCTCCCAGAATTCCCGAGACTGGCGAGTTCGGAGTTGGAGTTCCCTCGTGCACCGAACACTGTCCGGTGGCACACCGGACAGTCCAGTGCGCCAGACCAGGGCTGCCTTCGGTTATCTTTTGCTCCCTTTGTTTGAACCCTTTCTTTTGACTTGTATTGGTTTATTGTGAACCTTTGGCACCTGTAACACTTATAATCTAGAGCAAACTAGTTAGTCCAATTATTTGTGTTGGGCAATTCAACCACCAAAATCAATTAGGAAAAGGTGTAAGCCTATTTCCCTTTCAAGTCCCTCGGACATGTCGGGCATACCGAGGGATGTCGCCGAGCACTCACTGGACATCCGAGCAGGTGCCCGACCCATGAAACAGCACCTGCTTCGTTTTGATGAAGAAAAGCGTAGAGCCATAGGCGAGGAGGTCCGCAAGCTAATGGCTGCAGGGTTCATCAAAGAGGTATTCCATCCAGAATGGTTAGCTAACCCTATGCTTGTAAAGAAAAAAGGGGGGAAATGGAGGATGTGCGTAGACTACACTAGGTTGAACAAAGCATGTCCAAAGGTTCCCTAGCCTCTACCCCGCATCGATCAAATTGTGGACTCCACTGCTGGGTGCGAAACCCTGTCTTTCCTCGACGCCTATTCAGGCTATCACCAAATCAAGATGAAAGAGTCCGACCAGCTCACGACTTCTTTTATCACACCTTTTGGCATGTATTGTTATACTACTATGCCATTTGGCTTGAGGAATGCAGGTGCAACATACCAAAGGTGCATGAACCACGTGTTCGGAGAGCACATCGGCAGAACGGTCAAGGCTTACGTCGATGACATCGTCATCAAAACAAGGAAAGCCTCCGACCTCATCTCTGACCTTGAGGTAACATTCAGGTGCCTAAAAGCGAAGAGCGTAAAACTCAATCCTGAGAAGTGTGTCTTTAGAGTCCCCCGAGGCATGCTCCTAGGGTTCATCATCTCCGAACGAGGCATCGAGGCCAACCCGGAGAAAAATCATGACCATCACCAACATGGGACCTATCAAAGATTTAAAAGGAGTACAAAGTGTCATGAGATGCCTTGTGGCTCTGAGCCGCTTCATCTCGCGCCTTGGCGAGAAAGGATTGCCCATGTACCGCCTCTTAAGGAAGGCCGAGCGCTTCACTTGGACTCCCGAGGCCGAAGAAGCCCTCGGAAACTTAAAGGCACTCCTTACTAATGCGCCCATCTTGGTGCCCCCCGCTGCGGAAGAAGCCCTCTTGATTTACGTTGCCGCAACCACTTAGGTGGTCAGCGTTGCGGTCGTAGTCGAGAGACGAGAAGAAGGGCATGCACTGCTCATCCAGATGCCAGTCTACTTCATAAGCGAAGAGCTATCCGAGACCAAAATCCGCTACCCGCAAATCCAGAAGCTGTTGTACGCAGTGATTCTGACACGGCGGAAGCTGCAACACTACTTCAAGTCTCATCCGGTTACTGTGGTGTCATCTTTCCCCCTCAGAGAAATCATCTAGTGCCGAGAGGCCTCGGGTAGGATAGCAAAATGGGCAGTGGAACTCATGGGCAAAACACTTTCATTTGCACCTCAGAAGGCCATAAAATCCCAAGTCTTGGCCGACTTCCTGGCTGAATGGACAGACACCCAGTTGCCAACGGCCCCAATCCAGGCCGAACTTTGGACCATGTACTTCAACGGGTCATTGATGAAAACCGGAGCAGGCGCGGGCTTGCTCTTCATCTCACCCCTCGGAGAACATGTGCGTTACGTAATACGCCTCCATTTTCTGGCGTCAAACAACATGGCCGAATACGAGGCCTTGGTTAATGGGTTACGCATCGCCATTGAGCTAGGGGTTCGGCGCCTCGACGCTCGTGGTGACTCGTAGCTCGTTATTGACCAAGTCATGAAGAACTCTCACTGCCACGACCAAAAAATGGAGGCCTACTGTGACGAAGTTCGGCGCTTGGAAGATAAGTTCTACGGGCTAGAACTCAACCATGTTGCTCGACGGTACAATGAAACTGCAGATGAGCTGGCTAAGATAGCCTCGGGACGAACAACAGTTCCCCCGAATGTCTTCTCCAGGGACATATATCAGCCATCCGTCAAACTCAACGACGCGCCCGAACCCGAGGAGACCTCGGCCCAGCCCGAGGTACCCTCGGCCGCCGAAGATGAGGCCCTGCGTGCCGAGGTGGAGCGGAATGGGGTCACACCAGTCCCAAACTGGCAGACCCCGTACCTGGAATATCTCCTCCGGGGAGAGCTGCCCCTCGACAAGGCCGAAGCTCGGCGACTGGCTCGGCGCGCCAAGTCGTTCGTTTTGCTGGGTGATGAAAAGGGAGTTGTACCACGCAGCCCCTCAGGCATTCTCCAACGATGCATATCCATCGCCCAAGGATAGGAGCTGTTGCAAGAAATACACTCGGGGGCTTGCGGTCACCATGCGGCGCCTTGGACCCTCGTGGGAAACGCTTTCCGACAAGGTTTCTACTGGTCGACCGTAGTGGCCGACGCCACTAGGATTGTACGCTTCTGCCGAGGGTGTCAATTCTATGCGAGACAAACACACCTGCCTGCTCAGGCTCTACAAACAATACCTATCACTTGGCCGTTTGCTGTGTGGGGTCTGGACCTCGTCGGTCCCTTGTAGAAGGCACCCGGGGGCTTCACGCACCTGCTGGTCGCCATCGACAAATTCTCCAAGTGGATCGAAGTCCGACCCTTGACCAGCATCAGGTCCGAGCAGGCGGTGGCATTCTTTACAAATATCATCCATCGCTTTGGGATCCCAAACTCTATCATCACCGACAACGGCATGCAGTTCACTGGGAAAAAGTTCCTAGACTTCTGCGAAGACCACCACATCCGTGTGGACTGGGCCTCCGTAGCTCACCCAATGACAAATGGGCAAGTGGAGCGCGCTAATGGCATGATTTTGCAGGGACTAAAGCCGAGGATCTACAATGACCTCAACAAGTTTGGCAAGCGGTGGATAAAAGAACTGCCCTCGATGGTTTGGAGTCTGAGGACGACGCCGAGCTAGGCCACGGGCTTCTCACCATTTTTCCTAGTTTATGGGGCCGAGGCCATCTTACCCACGGACTTGGAATACGGTTCCCCGAGGACAAAGGCTTACGACGACCAAAACAACCAAACCAGCCGAGAAGATTCATTGGACCAGCTAGAAGAGTTTCGGGACGTAGCCTTGCTACACTCAGCGCAGTATCAGCAGTCCCTGCGACGCTACCACGCCCGAAGGATTTGGCCTCGAGGTTTCCAAGTGGGAGATCTGGTGCTTCGGCTACGACAAGACGCCTGAGGGCGCCACAAGCTTACTCCACCCTGGGAAGGGCCGTTCATCATCGCCAAAATTTTTGAAGCCCGGGACATACAAGCTGGCCAACGATCAAGGCGAGGTCTACAACAACACTTGGAACATCGAACAACTACGTCGCTTTTACCCTTAAAATGTTTCAAGTCGTTTATGTACCTCGGTCCCTTTACATGTACAAATAAAAAGTCTAGCTGTCAAGGGAGGATCGGCCTTGCCTCAGCAAAACCGACCCTCCCTCGGGGGCTAGAAGGGGGGAACCCCCTCCGCGTCAAAATTTTCCTCGGAAAAGTTTTCTACCAAAACGTCTTTCGTGCCTTTCGACTATGTCGATAGTGGGATCCCAAAAACGAGCGAGTGAGACCTTGAACGA
This sequence comes from Zea luxurians, assembly GCA_029449295.1. Classification (NCBI taxonomy): domain Eukaryota; kingdom Viridiplantae; phylum Streptophyta; class Magnoliopsida; order Poales; family Poaceae; genus Zea; species Zea luxurians. The sequence continues at coordinate 29,334 of JAOPSE010000449.1, read as the reverse complement.
CAAGGCCGACCAAGCCGAGGGACTCCTACGCCTCCGGGATACGGATACCTCACTCATCACCTTCCGTGAAAGGCAGCTCACGCTCGGATAAGTGATTCTGCTACCGAACAAGTCCTAACGCTCGGGTAGAAAATGACTTTCGTACCATTTCGACTATATCAATAACAGAATCCTAAAAATGAGCGAGAGAGACCTTGAACGGCAAGGCCGACCGAGCCGAGGGACTCCTACGCCTCCGGGATATGGATACCTCACTCATCACCTTCCGCGAAAGGCAGCTCACGCTCGGATAAGTGATTCTGCTACCGAACAAGTCCTAACGCTCGGGTAGAAATGACTTTCGTACCATTTCGACTATATCGATAACAGAATCCTAAAAATGAGCGAGAGAGACCTTGAACGGCAAGGCCGACCGAGCCGAGGGACTCCTACGCCTCCGGGATACGGATACCTCACTCGTCACCTTCCACGAAGGGTAGCTCACGCTCGGATAAGTGACTATGCTACCGAACAAGTCCTAATGCTCGAAACAAGAGGAAAGGAAACGTAGCTTTAAACTCCAACATTGAAAATGTTTAGGCCTCAGCGGCCGCGAGAAACATATGCATACTTAAAACAAACTGTTCCTATAGGCTCAGGTATCGGCAGGGTAGAGAACCACCGCCGGCCCCTCTTCCGGGTATATAAAAGCCCGGGCGAGATCCACCCAAAACTTCGCCCAAACCCGTCGCGAAATTCAAACTCGAAGGTGAAACGGTTTTTTCTGTTCCTCGAACGACTCGCGCCACGCGCAACAGATGCCCCGCGAATCGCCCGTGTCGTCGCATTAACTCCCTGGCAGGGCAAGCGACACCTCTAGCAGGCGAAGCGGGCACCGTTTCACCTCTGTCATGATGACCGCGTCAAAAAAAGGTGTGCCACATTATTTAAATTCATATCCTTTTTCTTTTCTTCTCTCTCTCTTGCCACAAGGATCGAGAAAGGGGATATTTCGAAAAAGGATCCTTCTCAGCGAAGGAAACAGGCCCCGAGCCCTTCTACTGATCAGGGGTTCGAAGGTTGCGCCCTGCGAGGTTTGGCAACCGCCCTAGAGCACTCGGGCTCCGAGCCCTTTACTGATTAGGGGTTCGAAGGCTGGCCCCTCGGAAGGGTTCGACAGCCGCCCCAGAGCACACAGAGTCAGGGATGACCCTAGGTACGTCTGTTACATGGCCGAGGCTCGGGCTACGCTCCCGAGGTACCCTAGGACATTTCCAAGACCAGCAGGAACGATTTGTAATGGAATCCCACCAGAGGGAGGCACGAGCCCTCGGACCCTATCAAATGGGTCCGGGGTCCAGCAAATCACCTGCAAGTACTTTTGGAGCGCGCCTCTGGGCCACTAGCCGACCCTTATCGAACTAGGGTCTGGCGTCTACTCGGATCACCCAATAGCAACTCACTGGAAACATCGTGTTCAGTGCCCTCCGAGGGTAACATGGCGACGAAGGGCATACAATAAAAGTCGAGACGGTCCTTGATCGTCCACTCGCTACGTGCAGAGGCTCGGAGGCTGCTCTCGCACCAGGCTACGGCCAAATTATCGACCACGTCGACAAAACAGCTTGAAAACTTGGAGCCTGACCATGCACCCGGGCTGCGGCCAGGCCGCATGAGGAAACAACAAGGCCGACCGAGGCATCACAAAAAGAATTAAGACCTCAGAGGAGTCAAACCACTCCTCCAAGGCCTCGGGGGCTACACCCGATGGGTGCGCTCATGCGCACCCATCGGAACAAAATATAACCGAGAAAGGCTGGTCCCCTTGCAAAAAATCCGGTAGAACCTCCAAGCAAGTACCTACACTCCCTTCGAGGCTCGGGGGCTACTGTCGGGTACCATAATTAGGGGTACCCCCAACACTCCTAAACACGGCTGGAAAACGTCTTCAGAACAAACCATAAAGACTGATAAGCACGGTTCAAGTCAAGGCCTCGTCTGCCAAGGGAGGCAATCTCGCCTCGCCCGAGCCTGACCTCGGGCGGGAACAGTAGGCCCGGGCGGATTCGCGCCTCGCCCGAGGGCCTCCACAGGCAGTGGGCACACCCTCGGCTCGCCTGAAGCCAAGCTCGGACAAACTTTGTCGTGTAGCGACCTCGGCCAAATCGCCTTACCAACCGACTGTATCGCATGCACATTTAATGCGGGGATCGCCTGACACCTTTATCCTGACACGTGTGCCTCAGTCGGCAAGGTCGAAGTAACCGCAGTCACCTCGCCCTTTCACTGACCGTTCTGACAGAAAACAACACTGTTTGGCCCCGCTTCGGCTACTGTGCCAACCACCAGGGTAAGACTAACAACAGTAAGTCACGGCCTCTCCCGAGTTCATCCTCGAGCACAATAGGGAGCTCCGCCTCGCCTGGCCCCAGGCCTCGGTCTCAACCTCGGCCTTGGGGGAAGTTCTCTGCCTCGCCCGACCCTCGGCCTTGGGAGGAGTCACATCCGCCCCCGACCTCAGCCTCGGCCTCGGGAGGAGTCGCCGCCTCGCCCGACCTCGGCCTCGGACCGACTACGCTACAGGGGATACATCATTACCCTACCTCTAGCTAGCCGCCTCAGGCTATAAAGGAACAAGACCGGAGTCACATCTAGATTACTCCGGCAACAGGTAATGATGGTTCCCCGCATGCGTCCATGACATCAATAGTCCACAAGCTCCCTACGAAGGACAAGAAACGTCAGTAGGACCCAGGGCCGCACCGCCAGCTACGCTTCATACAGGGCTCAAGCACCTCTTCGCCGGACACGTTAGCACATTGCTACACCCCCATATGTACAGCTGGACCATCCCCTTGTGTCTATAAAAGGGGATGCCCAGGGCCTTCGAAGAGGGAGAAAAAGAAAAAAAAGAAAGAAAGGAGGAGAGGGGAAAAAACACGGGCAGCAAGAGCAACGGAGACAGTGAGACGGAACCTCCCAAGTAATTAGGCCCACCTACAGTTGTCCTTGTCCAACGGACCTCAGACAACCCTATAGGTGCCCCTGAACTACTTGACAAGCTCGGTATCTTTCCTTACCTTTCCAGGAACGTCTCACCCGTCTTGCAGACATTACAGAACATCAGAGATAAAGAAATGCGGGAAGCGATTACATAAGCTTACATTTATTAAAAAGTAATATCACGTTGTTTATTACAGACCAGGAATATATAACGAGTGCAGAGTATTATTATTACACATACCAAGGGAGGTAAAAACTCCTCCCGACAGCTATTACACAAAAAGTCTTAATGAGGATCCTTCCTCCCGCACTTCATTCTTTCTTATCTTTATTAGGAACCACCTTGGTACAGAAGCAACAGAAATCTGCTGCTTCCTCACCTAAAAACAACGAGGGAATAAACCCTGAGTATGGAATTACTCAGCAAGTCTTACCCGACTAAGAAAAAGACTCTCAAGGGTATGCTGGATAAATGGGAATCAAGGAGAGGCTTTAGCAAGAATCAACTTAGATACTTTTGCAGAAATAGCTTACTAAGGTGAGTCCTTACTTTCAATCTCTTAATGCCATGTTAAGTATTAATAGACTCTGTTTGCCTCTAGTCTAATTTCATCATTTCATCAGAACAACATCATTTTTATCCATACTGTTCACATCTTAACTCTAGGTTGCAGGGAAGTGATCAAGTCTTCATAACCGCGAAGGTACGGCGATCCGAATCGATTATACTCAGCTAAGGATCTCCAATCACACGACATATGTAGCACTTAACCCTTGCATATGTCAACCCGCCACCGGGGTTCTTAAGACCAGATCAGGTTCACGCAAACCGAGAGCACAGATACACCACCGCCCAGCCTCTTGCCACGGTGGGTACACGCTACTCCCGCCACCGCTCCCACGCCCATTTCGTGTTATCTTATTCTGGCCTTAGTCTGCCCGAGGCAAGGCTTACCCATGATGAGGCATGTGACCAGTTAAAGGGTCCTCGATCAGCACGGCCTACATACACGTTCAATCCTAAATCAACCTGGGTAGAACATCACCTGTTCCTAACCCAAGTCTCGATTTAAGTACTTCCATCCTTAGGATTGTTTCTGTTCCTTAGGATGGACGGAGCATCACAGGGAACTTTACAGTAAGATCCCACCACGCTCTTAATGAAAGTATTCTTGCAGGTAGAAGTCATCTTTCCTCAGGATAACCCCTGAGCTAGGCAGTACAGCAAAAGACAACCTCTATCCACAAGACCTAAGCAGGGCTAAGCATTTTTGTAAACAATTTTGATACTTTACCAGAAGTATCCATAAAGGTGTGGATATCAAGGAAAGCAATGCATCAAAGGTTTCAAACAATTCCTATGAACTTAATGCACATTTCACTTGACTTAAGATGTGCGAAAAGTATTTAAAAACACAAGGAAAGGGTTGCATGCACCGGGGCTTGCCTTTGTTAACAAGTGAGTCTGGCTCGGATCCGCAAATATCAAAGTAGAAGCAGTTGCCTGCTTGAGAATCCGAGGGTGGTGGTGTCCTTTCTTCGGTGACTTCTTCTTCTTCTTCGTGTTCTAATATAACCATATATATGTATAAGAATGGATGTCATGGGATGCTCATGAGGGTGCAAAGATAATATAAACTTATTATCTAAGTCTTGAATACAACTTTCCTTCACGGTACTCCGAGAACTTAGGGTTTCCGGAGTCAGTAAAGGAGTTCATAGGGCAGGGGGGGGTGTTTTGGGGTTTGGTGATCAAACAAGGTCCAAATCAACCCAAAGTCTACCCAAGGCTTCTAAATAATATGAGGAGCTCATATAAAAATTTTGAACATTTTTGGAATTACAATTTATCTTTTTAAAAATCCAGAACTACTACTTTTAACTACTTTAAATGCCTTAAAATTCCTTATTTAACCTAAAATCACAAAACTATTTTTATTAAATTCTAGGGAAAATAGGAAACCTAGGAAATTGGTTTCATAATTTTACCATTTTTCTACATTTTTTTATAATTGTTTTGGCTCTGGAGTAAAAAGAAAAAGAAAAGCCTATGAATAGTACTGGGCTGATTTCAGCCCAGTAGCCCATCTCAGAGGGAGAAAGCGCCCGCGCGCGCCCCGCGCGCGCTGGCGGTCTTGCGCAGAAGTCCTCGGGGTTTTCACAAACTGGGATCCGGTCTTCCACTGTTTAACGCAGTCGCTGACAGTTTGCATAAAAGTCCTTCCCCTTCTATCTATTCTGAGTTTAAAGTTCCCCGACCACAGCGCGTTTGCCGTTCATCACCGACGCCACACGGACGGGCCCCGGCCGGCGGCGAATGCTCAGTCGAGCGACAGCGGGAGCATAACCTACTCAAGGCGACCTAGGAACATGCATCAATTGGGCAAGAACGCCATGAGAACGGCCTGTCCACGTTCACGGCGGGAACCGCGGCGTTGATCCCATGTTCCCAATTACGCATGCCCGGATTGGGCAAACGGTTGCTACGGTGAGCTTTACGTGCCTACATAGATGCTAGAACAATACTTGAGAGGCGCGGAACTTTACCAGAGTGGTCTGGCCACGGTGGGGTGGGTTTCACGGCGGCGGAAAATGATTTGGGGAGAACTCCGAATTCGCGGCTCTCAGTGAATGATTGAGGCTGATTCGAGGTGGCTGGTTAGCTTACTACCCTACAGAGCCCGCGGCATCCGCAATTTATAGGCGCATCGAGGGTCGGTGGCGAATTCGGCCGAGGGGTGTTAGCGGCCGGTGAGCTCGGTGCGGGGGAAAAAGTAGCTCTCACCGTGGCAGTGATTCCGGTGATCACCGGACATGCAGCTAACGAGTCACCACGAAGGTGTCTCGTGCTAAGACACGTGGTGCACGACGACGGTGGCTTATCGGCGACGAGGCCATCTACTCGACGATGAGCTGGGGTGAAGTGCGGCGGTCTTAGCCGTAGCTCAATCCTGCCTCGGATTTTTACCCGGTCAAGTTTATCCGTTGTACCCGATGCACGAATCGTAGCACGAGATCGACCACCGGCGGTGACTCACCGGCGACGAGCAAGCCAGCTGGTGGTCTGATCCCCAATGGTCTACTGTACCATGGCGCATCTGCTTCAGTCGCTTGAACCGGCCATGTTCCAACCCAATTATCTCTAGATTCTTGTTAGGAACAGAGCGATCCCTCTTCATAAAATTTGTTCACTAATCATCAGTCTCCATCCTTACTATAGGATTCTTGGATCAAATTCGAATGTATTTAAAGTTATGGCGTGCTCAAATCGGCCCTATCTCACTGTGACCACTTCTGCCTTCAAGTTCAGTCTTCAGTTTCTTTATACCAGCCTGATAGAGCAACTTCGGGCTCATTTATTTCAGAATCCTTTATGGTACCAAGGCATGAGTTCTATAACAAAGTTACTCTCCTTCCATAGATCTACAATATTGATGTGGTGACCTAGGGCAAATTCTCAATAATTTGGAAGATCCAATGCTCCAAAGTTGAGCCCTCAACACTTAATTTCAGACTTAGCCTCTATAGTGCTTTAAGAGGTGATTTTTGCATTTTGGTCCAAAACTTAGGGTTTGGCTTGCAAATTCACATATATGTGACCCAAATGACTAAAGGTACCTATTTAACTTGGTTTTTGCACTTTAGTCCAAAAGTGGACTAATTTTGCACATAGGCCCCTAGGGTTTGGTTTTAGGGTTTTCCAGGGTTCCAATTAGGGTTTTTAGTATCCCAGGGGTATAAATGTGATTCAACTTTGTGTTTGAGGATATTTTATGACTCTTTCCCTAAAGTCTTTAGGTTTTCTCATCTTGGGTTAAGTTTTACCCCTTTAACCTCTATTTAGGGTTAAGTCTCTTAACCAGGGTTCTATTTGCAAAACACTAAAACAATACAACTTGTTTGAAATTTTTGCCTAGTGAATGCACTCTAGGTATATCAAACATATACAATGCCAATGCTTATGATGCCATGCTCAAGTTTTAGTTACAGTAACACCAGGGATGTTACATCCTTCCCCCCATAAAAGAATCTCGTCCCGAGATTTAAAGTCCTAGGGTGAGTAATGGAAAAGGAAATGCTTCACATTTGTATTTCCTTATTTTTGGTACAAGGCAGGGGTGGTGTGGGGGTTCACTCCTTTATTGCAATAATTATATACACTTTACAAATTACATGAGGCTAGAAAGCCTGGGAAATTCTTATCTAAAAAGTCTTGAGTTTCCCACGTAGCCTCTTCCTCAACATGTTGGTTCCATTGTATCTTGTAGAACTTGAGAGTCTTTCTGGGTAACCCTGTCCTTTTGATCCAGAACTCGAATAGGATGTTCCGAGTATGTTAAATCTGGTTCCAGGACAACATCTGTTACTTCAATGGTTCGATCGGGAACCCGAAGACACTTCTTCAATTGCGACACATGGAACACATTATGGATGGCAGACAGAATTTCGGGGAGTTGCAGTCGATATGCTACTGGCCCACATTGCTCAAGTACCAGAAATGGACCAATATACCTGGGTGCAAGCTTCCCTTTTACCCCGAAACGCGATACACCCTTCATTGGTGAAACTTTCAAGTAGACATAGTCGCCTACCAGAAAGCATAAGGGTTGTCGTCGTCGGTCTGCATAACTCTTTTGTCGAGTCTGAGCTTTCTTCATATTATGAATAATTTTCTGAACCTTTTCTTCGACCTCTTTTACCATATCAGGCCTAAAGAAGTACCTTTCTCCAGGTTCAGACCAATTTAGCGGAGTTCGACACCGTCGCCCATATAAAGCTTCAAAAGGTGCCATCTTGATACTCTCTTGATAACTGTTATTGTATGAAAACTCCGCTAAGGGCAAACATTCATCCCATTTCTGTGAGAAGTCCAGAACACATGCCCGCAGCATATCCTCAAGTATTTGATTGACCCTCTCAGTCTGTCCACTTGTTTGAGGATGATAGGCCGAACTGTGGAGCAATTTGGTACCCAAGGATTTATGAAGCTCTTCCCAAAACTTGGATACGAACTGAGGTCCACGATCCGACACTATAGTTTTTGGAACCCCATGCAAACTGAGAATACGGCCAATATATAATGCTGCATAAGTGGTCACTGTATATTTGGCCCTGACGGGTAAGAAGTGGGCAATCTTTGTGAGTCGATCAACGATAACCCAAATAGAATCATATCCTTTGGCCGTCCTGGGCAGTCCCACAATAAAGTCCATGCTTATGTCTTCCCATTTCCATGTTGGGATTGGCAAAGATTGTAATGGACCAACAGTTTTCATGTGTATGGCTTTGACACGTCTGCAAGTGTCACACTTAGCCACATAGCGTGCAATTTCGATCTTCATCTTTGTCCACCAGTAATGTTGTTTCAAGTCTTGGTACATCTTAGTGCTTCCGGGATGAATAGAATAACGACTAAGATGTGCTTCATCAAGAATTTCCTGGCGGAGTTCTTCATTCTTTGGCACAACTATGCGGTTATTAAACCATAACACACCTTGATCATCTTCCTTGAAACATTTGGCTGTTCTAGCCCTTATCTTCTCTCGGATGTGCTTCATACCCCAGATTATCCTTTTGAGCATCAATTATCCTTTGCAAAATGATTGACTCAAGCTTTAACTGATTCAGAGTCCCTTGTTGGATTATCCCCAGGTTTAACTTCTCCATCTCTTGACACAAGGTGTTGTCAGAGGTCTTCACCACAAGACAGTGGCAGGAAGCCTTACGGCTTAGTGCATCTGCCACCACATTGGCTTTGCCTGGGTGATAATGGATCTCCAGTTCATAGTCCTTAATAAGCTCAAGCCATCGTCTTTGCCTCATATTCAATTCTAACTGGGTGAAGATATACTTCAAGCTTTTATGATCTGTATATATATGACAGATATTTCCTAGCAGATAATGACGCCAAATTTTCAGGGCATGAACCACAGCAGCTAGCTCCAGATCATGAGTTGGGTAATGCTCCTCATGTCGGCGCAACTGCCTTGAAGCATATGCAATTACTCGGCCCTCTTGCATTAATACACAGCCGAGTCCACTGCCAGACGCATCACAATATACATCAAAAGGCTTGGTGATGTCCGGTTGAGCCAATACTGGAGCAGTGGTTAATAATGTCTTCAATTGCTCAAAGGCTTCATTACACTTAGAAGACCAATTGAACTTAATGTCATTCTTTAATAAACTTGTGATTGGTTTCACAAGCTTAGAGAAATCGGGTACGAATCTGCGATAATATCCAGCTAGTCCAAGAAAACTCCAGACTTGGTGAACAGTGGTTGGGGGTTTCCACTCCAGAATATCTTTGACTTTGCTAGGATCTACCGCAATTCCTTTGGCCGATAACACGTGCCCCAAAAATTGAATTTCCTCCAGCCAGAACGCGCACTTGCTGAACTTGGCAAACAGCTGATGTTCCCTCAGGCGCGTCAATACCATCCGTAGATGTTGAGCATGCTCCTCTTCATTTTTAGAATATATCAAGATATCGTCGATGAAGACCACCACGAACTTGTCCAACTCGGGCATGAACACCGAGTTCATCAAATAGGTGAAGTGGGCAGGAGCATTTGTGAGCCCAAAAGACATTACCAAGTATTCAAACAATCCATACCGCGTAGTAAACGCGGTCTTCGGTATATCCTCGGGCCGAATACGGATTTGATGATAGCCCGACCTGAGATCAATTTTGGAAAATACCCTCGCTCCAGTCAGTTGATCAAATAAGATGTCGATCCTTGGAAGAGGGTACTTATTCTTGATAGTGACCTCATTCAGGGGTCGATAATCCACGCACATTCGCAAGGTTTGATCCTTCTTCTTAACAAAAATGGCGGGACAACCCCATGGAGAGGAGCTTGGCCGGATGAATCCCTTATTCAGTAGATCTTGTAATTGAATCTTCAATTCCGCCAACTCATTAGGGGGCATACGGTACGATCTTTGGGGGATAGGAGCCGTACCGGGCTTTAGCTCAATTACAAATTCTACATCTCTCTCAGGGGGCAGTCCAGGCAAATCTTCCGGAAATACATCTGGAAACTCACATACTACCGGAATATCCTTGATTTCCGGTACAATGGCTTCGTATACTCTACCAGAAGCTTTGGCTGGATTGGTCATGGGGAGAGTCAAAAGAATCTCTTCTTGATTATAGCCCAACCTGACGGTTCTGAGTTCAGTGTTGAGAATTGCCTTGTGTTGGGTTAACCAATTCATACCCAAAATTACATCCATATCCTGGCCTTTCAGAACAATCATGTTAGCAGGAAAGTTCCGTCCGGCCATTGTTACTGGCAATTCATAGGCCACTTCTCGAGTAAAAATATGTCCCCCAGGTGAATGAATTTTAAATCCCTCTTTTGATTCATGGCATGCAATTTGATGTTGCTCCACAAATTTCTTGCTAATGAATGTATGCAAAGCACCAGAATCAAAAAGAATAATTGCAGGGTGACTGGCCACGGGAAACGTACCCATCATCACCGGCTCTCCTTCCGGTGTAGTGGCCACTTGGGTGTAGTATACACGCCCCGTCTTCTTTGTATTCCTCCCCACAGTATTTCCCTTGGGCTGAGTTGACTTCCCAGATCCTTGCTGAGCACTGGATTGATTTTGCTTGGGATATGGGCAGTCTTTGATAAAATGTCCCGACTTGCCGCAGTTGAAACACCCAGTTGAAGAGCTGGGCAAGGCAGGGAATCGAGTGCCTGGGGCACCCGGCTGATTTGGGGGAGTGGGGGTATTGTTGGGGCGAATAACGATTGGTTGTTTGAAAGGGAATGCAGGTGGATGAGAAAAGTGCGATTCTGGCTAGAAGGCCGGATGACAAACCGTTGCCTCTTCGCCTGGCCCTGATTAGGCCTTTCACCACCGAATCCCTTGTTCTTTCTAGAACTTGCGTATTTTGCTTCAACAGATAAGGCTGTGCTGACAGCCTTTCCATAAGTGAGATCTATACATGTGGCCATCTTTCGCTGCAACCGGTCATTTAGACCCCTCATGAAGCAGTTCTTTTTCTTCAAATCAGTATTCACCTGGTCGATGGCATACTGCGACAGGTGATTAAACTTGTTGAGATACTGGTTGACGGTATCTCCTCCTTGTTTCAACTTCATGAATTCCTCTTGTTTCATATGCAGCACACCTTCCGGTATGTAGTGCTCACGGAATGCTGCTTTAAATTCTTCCCAGGTGATTTGATGGTTGACAGGTTGAATAGCCACAAAATTTCCCCACCAGGTACTGGCAGGGCCACGTAGTTGCTGTGCTGCGAATAATGGCTTCTGCGTTTCTGAACAACGGAGAAGACCAAACTTTTGTTCAATGACCCGTATCCACTCGTCGGCTTCCAATGGGTCTTCTGCCTTGACGAATAGGGGTGGACGGGTTTCGGAGAAGTCCAGATAGGTGGTTTCACGGGGGCCTTGCTGGTAACCCCTTCCTGCCTGCTGCTGGAATTGCTGTTGACCCGCCATTTCCCTAAGGAAGCGGGTATTGTCGGCGGTGGCATTTACCAAGGCGGCAATCGCCTCGGCCAACGTGGGTGGAACCGGAGGTGGATTTGGGGTGACATCTCGACCCCCAGAAGTTCCGGCTGCGTCCTGTCCGCGAGTCCTGGTCGGCATCTGAGGCAAAGAACATTTGAAATAAACATAATATGCCAAAGAGACCTTCCATTTTACATTACTATAAAAAGTAATGATACAGACTCGATATTACATAACAGGACACATTACCCATTATACAAAAGTCCAACTTATTATACAACTTATTATTTCTACTTTTACAAGGTACACTACTACTCCTGCTTATTCTTGGTATCTTCATCGTCAGGGGTGGGAGACCATACGTCGACCAACCTCAAAGAAGGAGGGGGCCTAAAAAGGTCTAACTCTCCACCAAGCACTTCGCCCGCAGTGTGCGAGGGTCCGGCTTCAGACCTGACGGGATCCGCAGGGACATTTGGGTGTAATTGCGAATACAGTACATGAACTTCTTCATGCAAAGTATTGCAATATACCTGCAAGTTATCAACAGCAACGCTAAGTTCGTTGACTCGTGCTCGAGCCTTTGCTTCCTTAGCTAAAGCTACCGAACGAGACTGCACTGCCCAATCAAGTGCCAAATCTCGGTCAGCTAGTTGATCTTGCAGGGTGCGGATGTAACTTCTTAAATCATTGATTCGGTCACCGTCCGCAACCCATAGATTAGTCCTGTGCTGTAATTCCGCTTGGAGATGATTCACGCGAGCTTCGAGATCACCAATAGGATCGTTGCTCCCGCTACTGCTGTTTTGCTCTTGCTCTCGTGGGGCAAGTTGATGCCGAGGCACACCAATGGGTCCAGTATGCTTACATGCCGTTTTCCTTGACGTGGCGGCATTTGCTAAGGGGGAAAATTTATTAGTATAATTCTTAGCATGATGCATGAATAAGTACAGAATCAACTTTAGTCGATTCAACCTTCTATACATTGCACTCTTCCTATCTGGTCCTTGAAATAAACTCTTCAGAAATACTTAGGTAAGAAGAGAAGCAATTTTCTAGATAAGTCTTAGAAAATCCTTTTGAAGATGCCACATAATATCTGTCAAGAAGGGCTACGCTCCGATACCAGCTGAGACGGAACCTCCCAAGTAATTAGGCCCACCTACAGTTGTCCTTGTCCAACGGACCTCAGACAACCCTATAGGTGCCCCTGAACTACTTGACAAGCTCGGTATCTTTCCTTACCTTTCCAGGAACGTCTCACCCGTCTTGCAGACATTACAGAACATCGGAGATAAAGAAATGCGGAAGCGATTACATAAGCTTACATTTATTAAAAAGTAAGATCACGTTGTTTATTACAGACCAGGAATATATAACGAGTGCAGAGTATTATTATTACACATACCAAGGGAGGTAAAAACTCCTCCCGACAGCTATTACACAAAAAGTCTTAATGGAGGATCCTTTCCTCCCGCACTTCATTCTTGCTTATCTTTATTAGGAACCACCTTGGTACAGAAGCAACAGAAATCTGCTGCTTCCTCACCTAAAAACAACGAGGGAATAAACCCTGAGTATGGAATTACTCAGCAAGTCTTACCCGACTAAGGAAAAGACTCTCAAGGGTATGCTGAATAAATGGGAATCAAGGAGAGGCTTTAGCAAGAATCAACTTAGATACTTTTGCAGAAATAGCTTACTAAGGTGAGTCCTTACTTTCAATCTCTTAATGCCATGTTAAGTATTAATAGACTCTGTTTGCCTCTAGTCTAATTTCATCATTTCATCAGAACAACATCATTTTTATCCATACTGTTCACATCCTGACTCTAGGTTGCAGGGAAGTGATCAAGTCTTCATAACCGCGAAGGTACGGCGATCCGAATCGATTATACTCAGCTGAGGATCTCCAATCACACGACATATGTAGCACTTAACCCTTGCATATGTCAACCCGCCACCGGGGTTCTTAAGACCAGATCAGGTTCACGCAAACCGAGAGCACAGATACACCACCGCCCAGCCTCTTGCCACGGTGGGTACACGCTACTCCCGCCACCGCTCCACGCCCATTTCGTGTTATCTTATTCTGGCCTTAGTCTGCCCGAGGCAAGGCTTACCCATGACGAGGCATGTGACCAGTTAAAGGGTCCTCGATCAGCACGCCTACATACACGTTCAATCCTTAATCAACCTGGGTAGAACATCACCTGTTCCTAACCCAAGTCTCGATTTAAGTACTTCCATCCTTAGGATTGTTTCTGTTCCTTAGGATGGACGGAGCATCACAGGGAACTTTGCAGTAAGATCCCACCACGCTCTTAATGAAAGTATTCTTGCAGGTAGAAGTCATCTTTCCTCAGGATAACCCCTGAGCTAGGCAGTACAGCAAAAGACAACCTCTATCCACAAGATCTAAGCAGGGCTAAGCATTTTTGTAAAACAATTTTGATACTTCACCAGAAGTATCCATAAAGGTGTGGATATCAAGGAAAGCAATGCATCAAAGGTTTCAAACAATTCCTATGAACTTAATGCACATTTCACTTGACTTAAGATGTGCGAAAAGTATTTAAAAACACAAGGAAAGGGTTGCATGCACCGGGGCTTGCCTTTGTTAACAGGTGAGTCTGGCTCGGATCCGCAAATATCAAAGTAGAAGCAGTTGCCTGCTTGAGAATCCGAGGGTGGTGGTGTCCTTTCTTCGGTGACTTCTTCTTCTTCTTCGTGTTCTAATATAACCATATATATGTATAAGAATGGATTCCATGGGATGCTAATGAGGGTGCAAAGATAATACAAACTTATTATCTAAGTCTTGAATATAACTTTCCTTCACGGTACTCCGAGAACTTAGGGTTTCCGGAGTCAGTAAAGGAGTTCATAGGGCAGGGGGGTGTTTTGGGGTTTGGTGATCAAACAAGGTCCAAATCAACCCAAACTCTACCCAAGGCTTCTAAATAATATGAGGAGCTCATATAAAAATTTTGAACATTTTTGGAATTACAATTTATCTTTTTAAAAATCTAGAACTACTACTTTTAACTACTTTAAATGCCTTAAAATTCCTTATTTAACCTAAAAATCACAAAACTATTTTTATTAAATTCTAGGGAAAATAAGAAACCTAGGAAAATTGGTTTCATAATTTTACCATTTTTCTACATTTTTTTATAATTGTTTTGGCTCTGGAGTAAAAAGAAAAAGAAAAGCCTATGAATAGTACTGGGCTGATTTCAGCCCAGTAGCGCATCTCAGAGGGAGAAAGCACCCGTGCGCGCCCACGCGCGCTGGCGGTCTTGCGCAGAAGTCCTCGGGGTTTTCACAAACTGGGATCCGGTCTTCCACTGTTTAACGCAGTCGCTGACAGTTTGCATAAAAGTCCTTCCCCTTCTATCTATTCTGAGTTTAAAGTCCCCGACCACAGCGCGTTTGCCGTTCATCACCGACGCCGCACGGACTGGCCCCGGCCGGCGGCGAATGCTCAGTCGAGCGACAGCGGGAGCATAACCTACTCAAGGCGACCTAGGAACATGCATCAATTGGGCAAGAACGCCATGAGAACGGCCTGTCCACGTTCACGGCGGGAACCGCGGCGTTGATCCCATGTTCCCAATTACGCAGGCCCGGATTGGGCAAACGGTTGCTACGGTGAGCTTTACGTGCCTACATAGATGCTAGAACAATACTTGAGAGGCGCGGAACTTTACCAGAGTGGTCTGGCCACGGTGGGGTGGGTTTCACGGCGGCGGAAAATGATTTGGGGAGAACTCCGAATTCGCGGCTCTCAGTGAATGATTGAGGCTGATTCGAGGTGGCTGGTTAGCTTACTACCCTACGGAGCCCGCGACATCCGCAATTTATAGGCGCATCGAGGGTCGGTGGCGAATTCGGCCGAGGGGTGTTAGCGGCCGGTGAGCTCGGTGCGGGGGAAAAAGTAGCTCTCACCGTGGCAGTGATTCCGGTGATCGCCGGACATGCAGCTAACGAGTCACCACGAAGGTGTCTCGTGCTAAGACACGTGGTGCACGACGACGGTGGCTTATCGGCGACGAGGCCATCTACTCGACGATGAGCTGGGGTGAAGTGCGGCGGTCTTAGCCGTAGCTCAATCCTGCCTCGGATTTTTACCCGGTCAAGTTTATCCGTTGTACCCGATGCACGAATCATAGCACGAGATCGACCACCGACGGCGACTCACCGGCGACGAGCAAGCCAGCTGGCGATCTGATCCCCAATGGTCTACTGTACCATGGTGCATCTGCTTCAGTCGCCTGAACCGGCCATGTTCCAACCCAATTATCTCTAGATTCTTGTTAGGAACAGAGCGATCCCTCTTCATAAAATTTGTTCACTAATCATCAGTCTCCATCCTTACTATAGGATTCTTGGATCAAATTCGAACGTATTTAAAGTTATGGCATGCTCAAATCGGCCCTATCTCACTGTGACCACTTCTGCCTTCAAGTTCAGTCTTCAGTTTCTTTATACCAGCCTGACAGAGCAACTTCGGGCTCATTTATTTCAGAATCCTTTATGGTACCAAGGCATGAGTTCTATAACAAAGTTACTCTCCTTCCATAGATCTACAATATTGATGTGGTGACCTAGGGCAAATTCTCAATAATTTGGAAGATCCAATGCTCCAAAGTTGAGCCCTCAACACTTAATTTCAGACTTAGCCTCTATAGTGCTTTAAGAGGTGATTTTTGCATTTTGGTCCAAAACTTAGGGTTTGGCTTGCAAATTCACATATATGTGACCCAAATGACTAAAGGTACCTATTTAACTTGGTTTTTGCACTTTAGTCCAAAAGTGGACTAATTTTGCACATAGGCCCCTAGGGTTTGGTTTTAGGGTTTTCCAGGGTTCCAATTAGGGTTTTTAGTATCCCAGGGGTATAAATGTGATTCAACTTTGTGTTTGAGGATATTTTATGACTCTTTCCCTAAAGTCTTTAGGTTTTCTCATCTTGGGTTAAGTTTTACCCCTTTAACCTCTATTTAGGGTTAAGTCTCTTAACCAGGGTTCTATTTGCAAAACACTAAAACAATACAACTTGTTTGAAATTTTTGCCTAGTGAATGCACTCTAGGTATATCAAACATATACAATGCCAATGCTTATGATGCCATGCTCAAGTTTTAGTTACAGTAACACCAGGGATGTTACAGACGGACTCACCCAAACATTGAGCTCCACTCCGCAACACTAGACCCCCCTAGGAGGCCTAGGGCCCGTTCCCTCTCTCGCGAAGCTTGTAACCCCTACTGCAAGCACCCCCGGTGCAAGATAATATAAGCCTCATCCCTCTTCTTGTGTTCCATCTTGCATCAACCCATCTGGACAGGGGCACGCGGCACAAAATTCACTAGTCGGTCCGGTTGAGGGTCCCCCAGGTCCAAAACGCCGACAATATGTGTATCACTACTCACATAAGCAGTAAATAACAATAAAATATACGCAAATACAAAAAAAAGATTGTACCTTGCGGAGGGACCGATGCTCAAGTCATCAGTGACTCCATTCACACGAGACATCTCGTGTGTATGTTCGATGTAGTCGTACACAGGCAGATGTACATAGTGCAGTCCCACGAACGGCGCTGACGACGAGAAACTTGATCAGCGCGAGCAGTCGCGAGTACGCTCCCCAAAAACCTGATCGTCCGCACACCCATGCAAGTGTCTCTCTGTGGATGGCGATTTCGGAGGCCTACACCCCCACACTCTCTGTGCTCGCAGAAGGTGGGACGGGGATGGGTTGTACGCAACGTGTAACACCCTAAATTTGAGATATAAAATTTCTTTCTTATTATCATCCAAATTCAGGTGTTACTCTTCTCTCTCTCACTCTAGTTTCTATCTCTCTCTAGATTCTCTCTCTCTTTTTCCTTTTGAGTAGATTTAGCTTAAGTAGGGAAGGATTAATTATTTATTTTTTTAACAAAACATTATGAGTCATGAAATGTTGTATCATGCTGAGCTTAGATATTCCTTGAATTGTTGCACATGTTTGAATTAGATTGAATTTAAAACTTTGTTTGAGTTTGAATTGAAAAACCTAGAGAAAAAGAAATGGAAAAGCAATTAGAAATTCCAGGGAAATAGAAAAAGCCAAAGCAACCCAACCGGTCCAGCTCGGCCCAGCCAGGCCACGCGCCCACGCGCCCACGCGCTCGTGCTGCCTGACAGGTGGGTTCCACCTGTCAGCGGCGGTTTCCTTCCCTGTGCGCTCTCTCTCTCTCCCTCTCTCTGCCCAGTGGGACCGGGTTGTCGATACCGGTTGCCCTCGCTCGCGCGCCCTTTTCTGTCTCTACCTCGCGGGCCCGCTTCGTCAGCACACTGAGTCGTTCCCTCCGCGTGCTCGCTCCCTCTCACTGCGCCGTGGGACCGCCCTATCAGCTCTGCCTTCCCCGCGCCCCGCCGTGGACCAACACACGCGCACTCGCGCACGCACGCCGAGATCCCTGGCCACGTCGCCCGCCCACGCACCCCAGCTCCTTTTTGAGCATCGCCCGCACCCACACTCGCTCCCCCGTTCCATTTCACGCAAGCTCGCTTCTTTCACGCTCTGCCCACGCCGCTCGACCTCGCCGGAGACTCGCACCCGCCGTGCCGGTCATCTAGCCCACTGGAAGCCATGCCGAGCCACCCCGAGCTCCGCCTCGAGGTGAGACGTCTGTTCCCGTGCTTGGTTTCCCTTATTCATGCCTCACCGTGGCCAATTCGGTCTCGCCGGTGTGCGGCCGCGTTTGCTCGCCGCGCCCCACGCGGTGTTTGGCCAACCCAGCCCTGTCTCGTGTCCCAGTGTAGATCCATAGTACTTCCCCACCTCCGCCGGTTCTAGCCGAGCCCTATCGCGGTCGATTGCCCCTCCCCGTGGTCGAAATTCCTCACCGGAATTGCCCCGACCCGCCCGGAGCCTTTCCTCCGCCGTTCTCCCCTCTCTGACCCCGGTCTTGTGGCCACAACCCCACCAGCGAGTTCGCCGAGTCTTCCTCTTCAGTTCTAGCCAACCCCAGTAACCCCGGAACCATCGTAGCACGCACCCGCCCCAACTCCGGTGACCTCACCACCACGAGAAGGAGCGGCGCCGCCCATAGCTGTTAGCCCCTCCCGGTGTTGATCTCCACCGTCTGATCCCGATCGCACGGCCGAGATCGCGAGATACCGCTTCGCGCCCGCGCGCCCTGTGTTCGGACCCATCGATCAATCGCCTGTGCCCCTGGCACCGGGCCCAACCAGTCAGTCTACCTCCCCGCCCTCGGTTGTTGATCGCCCTGGCCCACTAGTCGGTGTGCGCCCGCGTCCGCGCGCTCGCCCATGGACCTATTTTCAACCGTTGATCTCAGATCCAACGGCCGAAAAAGCCCGATACCCCTTCACGCGGTGATTTTGTTAAAGAGACCCTCGGGGTTAGTTGAAATCAACCCGCCATCCCTGGTTTTCGCGCGGAGGTCCCTGTAATCTTGCAGATTGAACCCTAGGCTTTTAAATAATTACAGAATTAGACCTATTTTCATATTTTAAACTTCCAAACTTGTTTATTTCATATCTTTTGCATATGAACTCCAAATTTAGTGATTCAAAATGCAAAATGTTCATAGGAATATTCTTTATTTAAATAAATTAGTTCCATTCACTATCTGCTGTAATACCCACTTTATAAGAAAAGTCTAAAAGGAGAAATTATATTCCTTTATATATGTGTGTGTTGTCCCTATTTATTATTTCATGTGAACACCTCATTAAAAAAATACTTAATAAAGGACATGCCATTAAATTACGCATCATGATGAGTTTTGTTTGTTTGTGCACTTAATAAGAATAACAATAATATGAATTAAAATATAATAATAATGAGAAGAGGATTGAAGTAAAACCTAAATTTAGATTTGGGTTGAAAATGTAGAAGGAAAGAAAAGAATATTATACAAAACCAAAATAAAATTTATAAATACACAAATTCAGATCATTTTGGGTATGTTCAAATTGCGCCTTTGATTTAGGGGCAAACTCGACACAAGATGGGAATTTAAATTTGAAGTGGAAATTGAATTGGGAAAATAAGAAAAAGGAGAAGTGAAAAATAAAAAAAAGAAAGAAGTAAGGTTCCATGCGCTTGGGCCGTTTCAGCTCGCGGCCCATTTCCAAACTTTATCCCGCGCAGCCCACCCCGCTTGTGCCTGACCCCGTGGCCCCACCATGCAGCCGCCGAGCCCCTGTTCATCTCCTTCGCCAGATTGGGCGGGCGCGCACCGGTCGCCGCGGAATCCGCTCGGGGACCGAGTTCCTCGCTCGCGTATCGGCTGCCCAAACTCGCAAGCCCCGGTGTCAGCCTCGCCTTCGTCCTCCTCAACTACCGGCCGCTTTCCCTGCTCCCAGCGAAGCCCGAGTCAACCGGAGGAAATTCTCACCGGCCGCCAAAATCGGAATGCGTGCGGCGTGCCTCTAGCCATAAAAAAAACCTGGGCCGCGCCCGCCTCTGCCCCTGCACGTCCCAGCCACGCCCGCCCCCTGTGTGCCGCCGTTGAGAGATAGAGAGAAATGGGAGATCTGCCGCAGCCACCATTGCCAGCGAAGTATAGGGAGAGGTGAGGGATTCATACGAAGAGGTTGAGTGATGTGAGGTAGCCGAGCATCGTTGGGTCATCGCGAACCTTCTGCTACCGCCAGAACTACGGATGCGGTGGCAGAGCTCGGTGAATTTCTCGCCAGGATTCCGCTGCTGTCGAGATCCCGCGTCGCAAACGCCATTGCCGGCCCGTGCTTCTGTCGTTCGTCGGTGGCCGTAGAGATGGGCAAGGCGAAAGGGAAGCAGCGTCAAGACAAGTTCTACCACCTAGCCAAGGCGCTTGTGTATTGGATTCGTACGGTGTTCTGGCTGCTCCAGCTCGACGCGCGGTTCCGCTTCCCCCTGGCGGCGCACTCGGTGCTCGACCTCGGCGCCGCGCCGGGAGTATGGGTTCGGTTGGCTGTTAACCGTGCGCCCCCTCTCTGCTCCCTCTCCGCGACGTCGACCTCACCGGGTGTACGCTCCAGCCGTGAACTTCCCCTGCTGCGCGCCGAAGCGGTGTTCTTGGAATTACCTGTCAGTGACCGTCGTCGCCGCGGATCCAGACCTTAGCGTGGCTGGCTTGCGTCCCGTCGTCACCATTGGTGAGTCCCCTGCCCAATTGAGCACCATTATCACCGTGACGAGTAGTGCTATTAGGATCAAAGGTTAGAACCCTTGTGCAAGGATGGGTTGCCCGGCGGTGGCGCCGTCGCGTCGGTCGTGTGCTCACTGCGGTCTGTTGGCCGAGTGGAGGAAGATAGCAGGATGACCCTTGATGCGTGAACGTGCGTTCCAGATTAGAGTTGGCCGATTCCCTTGCACCCCTTTATCGCGTGCCGTTAGATCGTAATCTGATGGTCGAGAGTTGATATCGGTTCGGTGGGCGAAACTTCTAATCGAGACCGCTGGATCGGTAGTTGATGGATAGGATTAGATCGTGCGTACACCTTCGTCACATTAAAATCCGACCGCACGTTCTGATCTGGGTGGTTCATACTGAACAATACCCCTTCGGACAACTCTTTTGCGTATGAGCCCCTGAAGAATCAACTATTTAACCCGCAGTTCACTGTGGGAGTACACTGAGTCTTAGAAATCTTCGCTAAGACCCCTGAGCTTTCCAGAAAATGAGGCCCAGTCCAGAGATGTTTAAAAACAGAGAAATAATATTAGAAATTCATTTTTAATACAAAAACAAATCTAGAAACTTGTAAAATTCATAGAAATTCCATTTTTGGTCCAAATTGAACCATTCTAATTTCTAAAATTTTGTAATAATATTCTCTATCATTTAGTATCACTGTTTTGACATGAACTATCATTTAATCCTATTTTAGTCACATTAAACATTAGGAAATTCATAACTTGAATTCTATAACTCCAAATTTAGTGATTCCAGTTCCTATGATCTCATTTTAAGGTGTAGATTTTTACTGTATATTTCATTTACATGTTTGATGTGATGTTAATTTATGCTATACTATGTATGTATTGTGTTGATGCGAGTAGACGAGCAAACCGCTGTGGAGTCTGTGGTTCAACAAGTTGAGGTAGCTGAGCAGGAGCTCATTGAAGGCAAGTTGTGCCCTTGATCACTTACTTTTCCCAGCCATGTTCTTATTAATTTTAATGATCTGCATAGGTTAATTTTGATAGGATCCTTTAGGTTACCCCAGTTTTGATTACCTCTATACCTTGTTCACCCCTGAAATATTTTTGGGTAGTACTTGCTATTGCTTTATGTGGATTGGGTATGGAGATAAACTACTCATGATTATTCTGTTATTATCTTGTTATTATTACTGTTCATGTTAAGATCATTAAATTAATGGGAACATGGAGCGACCACCCGGGAAAATAGTGCTACCACAAGGGTTTAATGGGACGCCCTTGGCTGATTAACTAGGAAAGCTAGTGGAGGTCTTCCTTACCCGAAAGGGGCAAGGGCAGTAGGGGAGTGGTCAGTATAGGGAGGTCCTTGGTTGATTTTGCTGCGATGGTGGTCAGGCAAGAACCCTGCACTGGAGCTTCCTATAAACTGTAGCGGGATTTCTGAAGCTAGTGGGACTTTGTAAAGGCCTCGTAGTGTTACCCTGCCTCGCCTCCTCGGTAGAGGTGTATGGGATTGGCCGTCTCTTGGCAGATGGGTAACATGACTTGTGGGTAAAGATGCGCAACCTCTGCAGAGTGTAAAACTAGTATACTAGCCGTGCTCACGGTCATGAGCGGCTCGGACCCTCACATGATTAATTATGGAACTTAAATTTAATTTGACATTTGCATCGCATTTGGGATTATTTTACTATTACTGTTCTTTATTATTATTAAGGTTTGGTATTTACTTACACTTAGTAACTACTAATAAAAGTTTGACCAACTTATAAAAGCAATGCTCAGCCTCAGCCTTTACTTCATTGATTAGCCTTACACTACATGAACTCCCACCTTTGGTGAGTTCATGCCACATTATTCCCCACGACTTGTTGAGCTATGAACGTATGTGAGCTCACTCTTGCTGTCTCACACCCCCCCACAGGAGAAGAACAGGTGGTCGAAGAGGAGCCGCCTAACACCGAGGAGTTCGATCTGATCTAGGTGGCGTTTCTCAGTTGACATTGGCGCCGACGATCCTTAGTTCGTTTTACATTTATTCCTTTATTTTATAATAAGTCTTTCGCTATGTAATAATTACTCTGATGTTTTATGACATTTATCTCTATACACTCTGTTATTATATATGTTGTCTTCTTGGCGCATGTATGAGATGCACCCGGCTTTGTTCCTTAAAACCGGGTGTGACAATCTGCACACTCTGATTTTTTATGGCTAACTATGAACTAGTATATGTGTTGATTTATTCATTTAATAAAATAAATAAAAGGAAAACCCTAGAGGTTAAAGTATATTTAATCTTGTGAGATTAATAATGTGTATTACATGAATTTATCTTTGGTTTAATTTTTTATGTCTCATTAAAAGGAATTAAATCAGATTGTGTAATCATGGACAATACTTAGGGAATAATCAACTACTAAATGAAAATTAGTTTACCCTGTAATTTAAATTCCCTTTTGAGATTATGATATTCTTTTAAGATGTGTTCCCATGTTTGTATATGATAGATGTGCTGTTTATTTATCATTTACCAAATGTATTGAATGTATGATCGCTTTATTTAGACAACGAGCAGTCTGTGGTTCCTGAGTGTGTTGCTGAAGATCTTCCTGAGCAACAACCTGGTGAAGACAAGTGTCCTCTGACCCATTATGTCCCATTCATTTTTAATTCATTGTCCCGCATTACATTATTTAATCCTAAGGATTGACTAGTCTAGATTTGCCTTATCCTTGTTTACCTTTTGAGTTATCATGGTTAGTTTTATGCTATTGCTTTAACTTAATCAATGAACATGATGTGATTATTGACGATACAATGATGTTATCCCGATGATGATATTGTGATACTCTAGGGGGCTCAGGCCATTTTCCTTAGTACCTCTTCGTAAGGACCTGTTCGTGGAGTGACCACCCGAGATAATAGTGCAACCATGAGGGTAGATTGGGACACCCTTAGCTGATTAATTAGATAAACCTGGTGAAAGTCGCCTAGAGGGGGGGGTGGATAGGCGAAACCTGAAAATTAAAACTTTATCCCCCAACTAGATCTCTTGATTAGTGGATAGAACAAGATATACAATTATCGGAGTATAAAAACTAAGTCCTTGCTTGTAAAGAGTATTGCTTTCAAATAATGCGGAATTGATAAAACAATACAACTAATAGGTCTATGAGAATAAAGCAAGGGGGGCTTAGATAAGAAGAGCAATAACACAAGTTCTTTCTTGCAAAGTGTTGCTTCACCAAATGAGAATTTAACTTAAAGCAACACCAAATAGTATTAGCAGAGAATATTGCAAGAAGAAACTTAGAAAGGGAAAGAATAAACAAATCACAAGCAATAAGCACACGAGACACGGGTGATTTGTTTTACCGAGGTTCGGCCCTCGAAGGCCTAGTCCCCGTTGAGGAGTCCACTAAGGACGGGTCTCTTTCAACCCTTTCCCTCTCTCCACCGATCACGCAAGACCGACGAGCTCTTCTTCTTCTCAAGGACCACTTAAGACCCCGCAAGGACTACCACACTCTTTGGTGTCTCTTGCTATCTTTACAAGCCTCCAAAACTTTGGAGGAAGTTCAATGGGAGTCAAAACTCCACGCGCAAATGAACACAAAGAAGTAGCACACACTATCTCTCAATGAATCTCACAAGGCACTAGTGCTAAACTCAAATGAGTAGCTCTCTCTTGCTTGCTCTATCTTTTGTGGCACTTGTGTTGGTTGTAGTGGTCTAAATCTTGTGTATAGGATGGATCAATGAATAGAGGTTGTTGGGAGGGCTTGAATATGTCAACTAGATGACTTGGAATGTTGCTTGGGCTCCCCCACCTTGAAGTGGCCGGTTTGGGTGGTATTTATAGCCACCAACCAAGTTGTAGCCGTTGGGGAAGGCTGCTGGCGATGGGCGCACCGGACAGTCCGGTGCGCCACTGGACAGTGTCCGGTGTGCCGCCACGTCATCCTCCCGTTAGGGCTTGGAGCTGGTCGACCGTTGGAGGCTTTGTCCTCATGCGGCACCAGATAGTCCGGTGCGACACTGGACAGTCCGGTGCCCCTCTGACCAACTGCTCTGACTTCTGCTGCGTGTACTGTTCTGCACTGTTCGCTGTCAGAGTCGACCGTTGCATGCAGATAGCCGTTGCTCCGCTGGCGCACCGGACAGTCCGGTGGCACACACCGGACAGTCCGGTGAATTATAGCGGAGGTGCGCCTAGGAAACCCGAAGGTGAAGAGTTTGAAGTCGATGTTCCCTGGTGCACCGGACACTGTCCGGTGGCACACCGGACTGTCTGGTGCGCCAGACCAGGGAGCACTTCGGTTTCCTTTGCTCCTATCTTTTTGAACCCTTTTTAATCTTTGTATTGGTTCTGAGTTGAACCTTTGGCACCTGTAGAACATATACTCTAGAGCAAACTAGTTAGTCCAATTATTTGTGTTGGGCAATTCAACCACCAAAATCATTTAGGAAAAGGTTTGACCCTATTTCCCTTTCAATCTCCCCCTTTTTGGTGATTGATGCCAACACAAACCAAAGCAAATATAGAGGTGCAGAATTGAACTAGTTTGCATAAGGTGAGTGCAAAGGTTGCTTGGAATTGAAACCAATATAATTATTTCAATAGATATGCATGGATGGTTTTCTTCTTATTAAAAATTTTGGACCACGCTTGCACCACGAGTTTTGTTTTTGCAAATTTTTTTGTAAATTCTTTTCGAAATCCTTTTGCAAATAGTCAAAGGTGCATGAATAAGATTGAAAGAAGCATTTTCAAGATTTGAAATTTTCTCCCCCTGTTTCAAATGCTTTTCCTTTGACTAGAACAAAACTCCCCTTCAAAGAAATTCTTCTCTTAGTGTTCAAGAGGGTTTTACGAATTTTGAAGATACTACTTTCTCCCCCTTTTGAACACAATAAGATATCAATTTGAAAACTTTATTTTTTAAAATTCGGTGGTGGTGCGTGCGGTCCTTTTGCTTTGGGCTAATACTTTTCTCCCCCTTTGGCATGAATCGCTAAAAACGGATACTTGTGAGTGAAATATAAGCCCTTTATTCTTTTTCCTCAATGGCAAACAATTAAATATGAGTGAAGATTATACCAAAGTGAAGAATCATGTGGAATACCGACAAAGAGTGGATAATACCGAAGGAGCTGAGTGGAAGCGTCGTCTTTGCCGAATACTCCATTTCCCTTTCAATTCTATGACTAAGCATGAGAATACACTTGAAAACACATTAGTCATAGACATAAAAGAGATATGATCAAAGGATATATCAAATTAAGCATGATCATAGTTCTATATAACATAGATTGCTCCCCCTAAATATGTGCATGGAGAGGAACACATATTTTGGCCTTAAGTGCCAAATGCACATAATTAGGTTAATGAGAACATATCTATATCATACAGAATGTGAAGTGCATGTGTCGTAGTATAAGTGTGATGCTCCTGACAGTTTATGCACTTATGAAAGCATGTTGTAAACATCTTAAGCATTTACCCTTAAGGATTTCAAAGAGGCTTAAGGACCATCCACCTTTGGAACAAAGGCAGCTTATCCTCGTTACAAGGTTAAGCTTTAAGCTCTTTGACAATAAAATTACTTCATCTAGTTTTAACAAAGATGCACTAATGCAGGAATGAAATTTTGAGAGGTAAAACTAGGTATGAAGCAGGGATAATGCATGGACATGCTATCTTTTCCTTTTATACAAGATATGTATATAAAGTATAGAAAAGGAAGATTTAGGTACATGTGTAAATGAATGGAAGAAGTTTTACCGTTTTGTACCTTCTCATAGAGACACTCTCTTCATTGTGCTTTGTCCTTAGTCTTAGTTGCTTAAGACCTATATTCAAGACAATGTATGGAAATATTTTGCACAATAGAGAGTTCTACAACTAGTGATCCTTCTCTAGGTCATTGTTAGCATATATATTAAATGGATCACAAATTGCATAAATGTATCATGAATTCTCCTTTGAACTTAGTGCATATCAAGAGATATCGATTGATAGTATATGCGGCACTAAGAAACATAAATGTTTATTCACTGATCAAACAATTAACAGATGTGGTCAAAAGAACAACATATGCATTGGATAATCAATTAAGCTTAGAATAGGAGGATCCAGTAAATATGCTACTTTAGCAATGAAGGATAAGAATTGAAAAACAATAGCATACTTCATGAGAAACTTATTCTTATGCAAGAGACTATATGAGGTTACTAAGATAAAGCGATAGTCTCAATATAATCAAGATACAGAAAGAGGCTCCCCTAAAGATATGCATCAAGTATTTTGAATGAATTGAATGGATGTATTTACTTTAAAGATAAACGGGGAGAAGCATTATACATCTTGATCAAGACTTATAAAATTTGCAATAAATAACTTAAGCCTGGTATTCTCACAAAAAGGTTTAGAATGCTTACAACTACACCATTGATCGTTTTGAAGATCTTACTATCCGAGTGGGTGTTGTTGTTCTTGATGTCCTTCTCTTTCATGTGAGTGTCCTCCCTTTGTAGTTGTTTCTTTTTCCTTTCAAACTTATTGAAAATACTCAAGAAAGATGTTAATAGCACAGGGGAGCATATGATGAAGGATAACATCTTTAGATAAGAAATAAAAACAATTCATCATCCATAAGTCACATGAAGTAAAATCCTTATCCTTAGTGCACATTATTAGAAAGGAGGAATATGCACCTTTTAAGCATTTTGATTAATCATAGGAATTTTACTTCTTCATATTGAATTTTATTATCATAACTTAAAAGCATATCAATATGAACATAGTTATAGCAAAGGCATGAATTAGATTTTAATGGACAAGTGCATTTATGAGAATGAGATTGAATGCACATCTAGCTGACTTAAGTCCAATAAAGAATCTATTCCTCACATGGGTAGAATATGATAATTTAGATTAAATAGCCATTGAGATGGGAACTAAATTTGATTAAGAAGATGAGTTCCCATACCTTTGCTTATATCTTTCTTCCTTTGGGTGAAGAGCAACCCTTGAGGCTTGTGGCTTTAAATATGCACTTACTCTCTTGTAGATTTTCATAAGTAAGCTCAAGAGATATGTCATTAGTAGCACAAGCACTAGTTTCCCTTTTCGTAATCAATTTGATAATGAATGAAAACATAGATTACTAAAACATGGAAACTTCATAGCATGAACTGGATTATCCATAGATGATGTTATGCTCAATTTTAACTCATAAAACAAGCATAAGTAACCCTTTAAGATTATGGGAATAAATCTAATTCATGATATGGAAAGCGATAAATGTGAAAGAATCATATCCAATTTAAGCAAGTAGAAATACATAAATCATTGGATTGATTTTTCTTTTCATGTTAGATTACACATTTCCAAAGAGAAACTTATTCTCTACAAGTGAGACTACTTGGGTTACTTAGATAAAATCATTAGTCTCACTATTCTAGTTATAGAGAGAGTTTTCCTTTTATAAGTGTCCTAAGGATTTGAATTCCTTACATGACACCTTATCCTTTTAAGAACTTGAAATATCTCTCTATATCTAGAATCATGGCAATAATAAGATAATTAGTGAAAAACATGTCATGAGATACTTGCAACAAATTAAAGCATGTAGATTGCCATAGTATGGAAATGATGAGTATGCAATCTACCATATGAGAGGAATTTCTTCAAAGAATGGTGACATAATTTAAAAATATTTGAAGTGCTTTATTTTTCTATGTGACTACACAAGACACATGAGAAATAGTAATTTGAGATACTTGCACTTAAAAACATAGATGTTACCATCCTTTGGCTTTCCTCTACGTTTTAGGCCTTGTTGTTTCCGCATAGGATAATTCTTTATTTCCTACAACATCAATACTTTCCTCGAGATGATATGAGTTTAAGACCTAGTAATTTGAAAAATAACTTTGGGTCAATCATGGATATAGATCATTGAAGATTGATAGCTTGAGTTAACAAGAATTGAATTGACTCTTCTCAAGCACCCCAAAGCTTCATATCATCTCCTTCTCCTGCAAAGCTTGTCAAGCATATTTTGGTACCCATCTCTTGATGGGTCCATCAAGGTTAGTCAACAAAGATCTAGGAACCCAAACGTCCTTTGTGCTAGCACTAGGTAAACTCATTACCTTTCTAGCACAAGTTGCAATTTTGGGTTCCCTAGTTACATGAGAATTAATTGACGAGCTAGGAGTGGAATTGTTACCAATGGACAATCCTTGCATTGATGTCCCTTCTTTCGACATATGTAGCATAGGCAATCCTCAAGTCTTGAAGATTTCTTCTTTCCTTGTTTCTTTCTTGCTACATGGTTAGTGAATATTTTCTTTTCTAACACTATGCCTTTTTGTTTTAAATGGGGACAAGACCTAAACAAGTGTCCCTTCTTGGAGCATTTGAAACAAAGTTTATCATCCTTGTTAATAATCAAGTCATTTTTAATATACGGACATGACCTAATAGAGTGCCCCTTTTCAAAGCATTCACTACACTTCTTACTTCTGTGAAGTGTGATTTGATTATTACCTTGGATGTTACCTTTTATGGAGGCGTGATTGAGGCTTTTGGAAGAGGTATTGATTTTCTTCTTTTGTTCCTTCCTCTTGACAATCCTCAAGTCCTTGACATTTTCTTCAAGGGATTTAGTGCATGC